>JAWZYU010000009.1:15766400-16391400 GCA_038380435.1 Ryuthela nishihirai
AACAGCTGTTCCAGTGGGTCCCCTCCCCCAACCTTCTCTGAGCCTTCGGGGTCCATGTGACCTGGCCATTTAGCCCATGGTGTGCAAAAAAGTGCCGCTCAGAGGTAAAACAACCCAACCCAACTTGCTTAAAAAGTGGTTTCTGAGGAGAATGGCAAAGTCATCACAAAGGCAACAGTATGTGTTGGTGCCAAATGCATCGCAGGTGCCTCTAGAAGAGGAAGCGGGAAGATCGAGTCACAGGCGCCTCAAAAAGAGGAAGAAGTAGAAGAGAGAAGATCCATTATGAGCGCTGCTAATGATGAGAAATGAGCGAAACTCAGAAGATGGAAGAATAAGAACTTCTCGAGAAGGGTGAATGAAAGGAAGATGGAAGAACCAACACGTGGAACGAAAACTGGAACGATTACAAATGTTGCAAAGAGCGAGAGAGAAAAATGAAAGTTTTGAGAGGTTCCAGGGAAGATTGTCTGAGAGGTATTGAACAAAAAAAACCCTAGTCTTGTGTGTGATGAACGTACTAAGAGATTAAAATCAGGTGGGTGAGAAAGAAGGGGAAGGAACTCTTCTTTGAACTTAAAAATATAGCAGTTTCCTCCTGACTTTCAACCTGGTAATAAATATCTGAAAAAGAGAAACAAATAATCATCATAAGGACTAATAATTACATTAAAATACTGCGAACAGTTAAGAAATTAACTTTTTCAAACTACGTGGAGATGACTGCTACAAGTAAATTGTAGAATTGCTTTTGTTAAAGAGGACATATGTATTTTTTTTGCTCTATTTGATAACATATGCTGTGTAAATGTAATATATTTTTTAGATTCTTACAAGCTCCGCTTTAGAGAGACCACTCTTAATATCTCCTTTAGCGATATAGAGTAATTTCTAAAAGAGGGTTGACTTGTTTTACCTCTGAGCGGCACTTTTTTACACACAATGGGTTAAATGTCCAGGTCACAAGGACCTCGAGGGCTCAGAGAAGGTCTGGAGAAGGGAACCCACTGGACAGCACTATAACCTAGATATTCTAGACTTGCAAGAGGCCAGATGGACAGGTAAAGGTGAGATACTTAAAAATAACTTTAAATTTGTCTTTTCAGGGAGGGAGGATGGAAAGCATCTCCAAGGTGTAGGTTTGCTTCTCAGCAGACACGCCAGTGATGCTCTTCTAGGATATGACTGCATTAATAAAAGATTTCTTAGAACAAAATTTAAAACAAAAATTAAAGACTTGAATGTCATCTGTTGTTATGCCCCCACAGAGGATATTTTGAATTCTGTGAAGAAAGGAGATATTTCTCTTGTGATAGGTGACTTCAATGCTAAAGTGGTACTGACTCTGACCTTTGGGCAGGAGATTTAGGTACCTTTGGCATTGGTAGTTCCAATGGCAATGCAGAACGTCTTCTACACGTAAGTAAACTTAATGGTTTACAAATAACTAACACATACTACAAACAGCGGGACATTTATAAATATACATAGGTTTCACCTGATGGGTTGCACAGGAATGTCATAGAATATATTTTAATTAACAGAAAATGGAGGTTCAGTTAGGAATACCAGATCATACAGGGTAGCCGAAATTGGGTCTGACCATTACCTGATCAAAAGTGTCTTGCAGCTGAAACTTAAGAAATGTTGTGCTAAGGTTGAAGAAAATTTCCTTCAACTTTGAAGGTCTGAAAGATTCAGATATAGTCAAAGCATACCATGATATGCTACTTAATCATTATGACAATCCTGGTTTGCTTACTGCTGAAGTTGAGAAAGAATAGGATCAGTTTAAACAGGCTTTTTTTGAAACCAACAGTACTCTTTTGGGTAAAAGGGAACAGAGGAAACAAAATTATTTGAGTGATAAGGCTATGGAACTTCTTCCTGAAAGAAAGAAGTGCAGGATTAATATGAATCAACACACTACTAGTCCTAACAGAGGGCATTATAACGAACTTAATAAACATGTAAAGGATCAGTTAATAGCTGATAAGAATCTTTGGCTTGATAGCTTGGCTGACAAAGCAGAGGAAGCAGTTAGAGAGCACAACAGCAGGGGGTTGTACCAGATTGTTAATGTTTTATGTGGGAAGAAACAGACAGGTACACAGGGATTGAGGGATAAATATGGCAAAGATAGTTGAAGGTGAGGATTCTGTGATGGCTAGGTGTGCTGAGCATTTCGGAGATGTTCTAAATTTAGTGATTATTTCTACTCCCATTGTTTCTAATGAGGATAGATGCATTACTGGCTTTTATGATGGCCCTATGTCACATTCCGAAGTCGCATTAGCTATCACTAAATTAAAACTGCATAAATCCCCAGGGGTGGACAAAATCACCACTGGAATGCTTAGAGCTGGGAACATTTGTGTTGTCACATGGCTGACTGAAATTTTGAATTTTTTTTTTTGTGATAAAGGTGTTGTTCCTAGGATTTTACTAGAGCTGTAATTGTCCCAATTTTTAAAAAAAGGTGATCGCAGTTCTTCTCATAATTATGGGGGAATTAGTTTACTTTCTGTTCCAGGTAAAGTTCTTTGCATGATTATACATAATAGAAGTAAGAATTTGGTTGATGGACAACTGCGTGATGAACAGTGTGGATTCAGAAGTGGTAGGGGATGCATTGATCAAATATTTTCACTTAGGCAGATTCTTGAGAAATGTTTAGAGTTTCAAAAACCTGTGGTTGCTAGCTTTGTTGATTTCAAAAAGGCTTTTGACTCTTAATTGACATAATTTGTGGTTGATTGTTAGATCATATGGAATACCTGATAAGTTAGTTAGTGTAATGAGAGCTCTTTATAATAACACTGAGTCGTGTGTGAGAGTTGGTACGTATTGCAGCGAGTGGTTTAACATTGCTGGTGGAGTTAGACAAAGGTTTCTTTAGTTTGGTTATTGATTATGTAATGCGAAATTCTTTGCAAGGGAAAGATTTTGGCCTTAAATGGTCTAGAGATTTCAAATTTCTGATTTCGATTATGCAGATGATTTGGCCCTATTGGCTACTGATGTTGATGAGATTAATTCTTTCATTACGGCTGTTCATGAGAATGGTAATAGAGTAGGTTTGGTGATAAATAGAGAAAAAACTAAAGTGACGAAAATTGGTCAGGCAGATGTTGCTTCAGTTGCTTTGAATGACTGTACTATTGAACAAGTGTCTCAGTTTAATTATCTTGGGAGCTATCTAACAGATACTGGTGATGTGCGGCATGAGATAAACAGAAGAATAGTGATTGCCGATGGGACTTTTAAGAATCTATGGAGAGTGTGAAAAAAAATAGACGTATACACCTAAAGACTAAAATTAGACTGTAAAATAGTTCGGTTCTTTCTAACGTTAGTTATGGTAGCGAAACATGGATCCTTTGTAAGCAGGATAAGAAACTTGATGCCTTTGATTCTAGCTGCTGACGTAGTATCTTGGGCATTAGGTGGTTTGACTTTGTAAAGTAATGATGAGGTTAGAAGAAGGAGTCATCAACCTCCTTTGAGCAGCATATTGTGCAGAGAGAGACTGCGTTGGTTTGGTCATGTTGCCCGTATGCATAGCTGCAGATTGGCAAAGAGGGTTATGAACAGTGTACTTAAGGGTATCAGAAAAAAGGGGAGACCTAGGATGCGATGGACAGACAATGTCAAACAGGACCTTGCTAGAATTGGCCTAGAGTGGCCAAATGCAGCAGCTGTAGCTCAAAAGAGACACGTCTGGAGAGGAAAATTACACAGTCTGGTTGAACCTCTGTAGCCCATGGCTGCGTGAGGATTTTGTATGTATGTATGTATGTATGTATGTATGCACGTATATTGTGGGGACTAGAGTCTGAAAGCATCAGATTACAAACTTGATGCGGTACCAACAGAGTCAAACTCTCCCTCCCCGCACTGGTATATGTTTTACCTCTGAAACAACAGCAAAAAGACAACACAAAACATAGAACCTTTCTATTCAATCTACAAGTTACCACTCTGCACAGTTTTGAAAGGAGACGGGTATTGGTTCAGCTGGTAAGTCACCAGGCTCATAATCTGATGTTGCAAGTTTCGAGTCCGAAATATCGCAACATTTGTTTTTTTCCGTTACATCCCACTCTCTCCACTTCCCCTTAGTGAGGAAGGAGACACTGATGGGCTTAGAAAGGCCGTCATCCGTCTAATGAGACATTCAGCCGTAAACTGCTGTGCATGAGAGCCATACCTGCGTACATTAAAGAACACTTTGGGGGGAACTTTGAGCTTTGAACAGCTTTGACGGGAACTTTCCATCTGTCTGGTAACAGTTATCTAATGGAACCCCTTCTCCTAACAAAAGCTAGGTTCTTGGGGTCTTCCTTTAGCCCATTGTGTGCAAGAAAGTGCTATTCAGAGGTAAAATAACAACCCAACTCTCTTCCCCAACTTTCTGTGAGCTCTTGGGGGACTTTGAGGCCTAGCCATTTAGTCCACTGGGTGCAGAAAAAGTGCTACTTAGAGGTAAAACTTAAAGCAAGTTATTGCAGGAATCAACAGGGAAATGGACTTGAATGTCTTAATCACCTAAATGCTAAATATGGAAAAATGTCTTAATCACCTAGATGCTTCATCTTTGCATTTAGAGTAGTTCATTTTGTTGCCTTTTATCTCTATATTTCAATGAGCAGCTCCACGAGGTAAAAAATCTACAAGACTTCGAACATTATTTTGTTTTACGCGAATGTCCCCCTCCCCCCAAAAAAGCGGACAATCAAAAACTGCGCAAGAAAAACTGGTTTTCATACTGATCCTATTACACGAACAGCTACAGCAATATAATATTAACGACCAACAAGGACATGAAACATTTCGTTAAGCCTAACAAGTAGTGTAGCAGCTAGCTTCGAAAGGAGTGATGGCAAAAATCTACTCTTGAAGGTTATGGCTTATTAGAAACATATTTCCTTTTCAACAAATGTGAAATTCCTTTCCCTTTACAAGGACAAGAGTAAATTACCTCTCTTACTCCTAACTTAAAGCTCGGCTATCTTCGCGTTTGTGGGGCGGGGGTGGCTCAGTCGGTAGCGCGCCAAGCTCGTAATCTGTAGTTCCCAGGTTCGAGTCCCAGCTGGGTCAGCGTTGAGATTTATCTCCGCAAAATTCCCCGCCCTGTCCACGGTCAGTAGGGGACACCGATGGGCTTGGAAAGGCCGCCATCCGTCGGATGGGACGTTAAGCCGTGGCCCCGTGTGCGGGAGAGCCATACCCTGTGCACGTTAAAGAACACGCTGGATGGCCTTGACGGGAGGCTACCATCTGTCTCCCAACAGCTGTTCCAGTGGGTCCCCTCCCCCAACCTTCTCTGAGCCTTCGGGGACCATGTGATCTGGCCATTTAGCCCATGGTGTGCAAAAAAGTGCCGCTCAGAGGTAAAACAACCCAACCCAAATCTTCGCGTTTGTTCAAAAATGGAAAGCTCTAAATTGAAATTTAAAAAGAAAATATAAAATTTTTACCATTTCTCTTTGATATTCAGAAAGCTTTCACTGTCCTGTTTACTAAAGAAAGGAAGAAAAAAAAATCCATGACTACAGAAATTTCTGCAGATCACGCAACAACATCTTAAAAGTACTTCAAAGGAAAGAAAAAACAATCACTAAAATGGTTCGATGACATCCAACAAAGAACATGAAGATAACTTTTATGAACGAGCGTCGCTGACTTGTGACAACGTGAAGGGAACACAAGAGTCAGCCTTCGTACATGTATCTCATTTTCTTCTAATACTCTGGGAATTCCTCTCGTCAACGCTGCTAGCTTTCTTCACTACAAGTCTCCACTGAAATTCTTACGGATGTCCTCATGCAAGATGTATAATATTTCGACAGTCTCTCCTTTCCAAGCGACGAGAGAAAAATGAAATATTTCGTTTATACTTATTATCTTTCTTCCTTCCTCCTTATCTCTCAATGCCCTTTATATTCACTGCGCGTAAAGGCCGAGAGATATTCACGAAAAATATTGAGAATTTCACTACGGAAAACAGCCAAGCGAGGAAGAATAGGAAGGTAAGAGCTCTCTCTCTCTCTCGAGTGGCTGGAATTATAAGTTGTTATTCAAAACATAGTTGCCAATTCTGTGAATGTCAGAAACTTGAAACATCTCATTTGTAACGACGACGAATTTTGTTCTTCTCTGTAAATGCAGGACTTGTTGCTCTCCCAAGTAAACTGGTCAAATTTTCGTTAAGTCCAATTTTCTGTTTCTTACGTTTTTGTGTCAAGCATGAATTAATTTTAGCTTGCTCTATTTAGATGGTTTAGTTTCCTCATTTCCACAGAGACAGTAGAGTCGCTCAAAAAAGTATCCGAACACTATGGTTGATTACAGAATTCAGAAAAAATATCTGGCAACGATTTTTTTTAGAAAATAGTGATCTGGCAACTTTCGTGTCACGTGATTACAGAATTCAGGAAAAATATCTGGAGCGTGTACAGCAACTGTACACGCTCCAGTTACCGTTCACAGGAAACAGGAGCGTGTGCAGTTACTGCACACGCTCCAGTTTGCTGTGAACGGTAACTGCACACGCTCAATATTTCCGTGAGTGAGCCCACAAGATCTAGTATCAAAATAATGTGACCACCTACAGTCGCTCAAAAAAGTATCCGAACACTATGGTTGATTACAGAATTCAGAAAAAATATCTGGCAACGATTTTTTTTAGAAATTAGTGATCTGGCAACCTTCGTGTCACGTGACACGAAGGTTGCCAGATCACTAATTTCTAAAAAAATCGTTGCCAAATATTTTTTCTGATTTTTTTAATTAACCATAGTGTTCGGATACTTTTTTGAGTGACTGTACAAGACCATATACAAATGGAATGAGATCTAAGGATTCGGATCCCCATAATTACAAGTTTGGTTTTATCTCTAAGGGACAGTTTTTTTGTTGCACTTAATGGGCTAAATGGCCAGGTCACAAGGACCCCAAGGTCTCAGAGAAGGTTGGGGAAGGAGATCTGCTGGACATCTGTAGGAAACAGATGCAAACTTCCCGTCAAGGAAATCCACCTGTTCTTTAACGTTCATAGGGTTATGGTTCTTCTAGACACGGAGTCGCCAGCTTTAGGTTCCACCCGACGACGAGAGCTTTACCAAGCCTATCGGTGTCTCCCTTTATCACCGAGGGTAAGGTGAGAGTTAGCGGAGATAAATCTCAATTCCGTTCACAGTTGGCACTCGGATTGGAAACAGATACATAACTACAAAATTTTCCCAATACAAAGGACTACTTGATACTATACAAAGGAATTTTATGCTTTCAAGATTCACATTTTTTTTTTCATCTACTTAATTTACGTGATATTTTCATATTAAAAAGTTTTTGTACTGGTTTTAGGTAGTTTTTTAACATGCTTTTAAAGGAATATTACAAGTTATGGAAATGTCAGCCACCTCGGTGGCTCAGTGGTATAGTGTTGGCTGGCTGTGACGCTGCGACTTTCGAGTTCCGGTATGGATGGTATCAAGGGCCATCTTAAGGCATGGGCACACTGGACAGTTGCCCAGGGGCCCCAAGATTCTAAATTTCGCAAAAGTTTGTGTTGATTAATCCTCGCTTTACAGCATTTTTTTATGGTTAAACATTGATCTTGTTAAAAGTACCAATAAATCTGTAGGCTTAATTTTATTGACCGTTTACATTTTTAATCCCGTAGGTGGGTGGGTAGGGGCCCCGGTACCTTGCTTTGCCCAGGGGGCCTACAATACTGTTAAGACGGCACTGGATTGCATGGTTGTTTGTTCTGGCCTATCTGTTGTGATTGCCCCTCAATATTAAAAGTATTCAATTGTCGACATGTCATGAAATTCTACGTTCTCTCTTTTGGATATAAATAATAAAATAAATAAATACCCCCTCAAGCAGCTGCTTGCCACAGAGTTCTGACAGGAGCCTGTCAGTTTATATGCCATAGTAGAAGGTCTGAGAGGATTGGCAGGACCTCAGCAGAAAAACGACACAAACATCCATGCCTTATCCGGGGCTCGAACCCGGTCCCTTAGAAGCGTTCTAACCACTCGGCCACAGCAGATAAATTGGCTAAACTCACAGCATCCCAATTGAAAAAAAAAGGAAATGTAAGAAATCGGATACGTGTATTTCGAGTTTAAAAATCCGATATTTAAATTTTCAGGAAAGGGAGGGGCGGGGTTGACTCAGTCGGTAGCGCGCCAGGCTCGTAATCTGTAGTTCCCAGGTTCGAGTCCCAGCTGGGTCAGCGTTGAGATTTATCTCCGCAAAAACTCCCCGCCCTGCCCACGGTTAGTAGGGGACACCCATGGGCTTGGAAAGGCCGCCGTCCGTCGGATGGGACGTTAAGCCGTGGCCCCGTGTGCGGGAGAGCCATACCCTGCGCACGTTAAAGAACACGCTGGATGGCCTTGACGGGAGGCTGCCATCTGTCTCCCAACAGTTGTTCCAGTGGGTCCACTCCCCCAACCTTCTCTGAGCCTTCGGGGTCCATGTGACCTGGCCATTTAGCCCATGGTGTGCAAAAAAGTGCCGCTCAGAGGTAAAACAACCCAACCCAACAGGAAAGGGAGGATTGATAATGAGATAAATCTTCTTTCTTTAAAGCACTGGGAAATTTGGATTCATTTTCTCTTAATTCATTTCGATGAATCTCATTTTCTCTTCATAGAAAATCTGAACTAGATGTGGCTCTCAGGCACTAGCCTTATTAACTTTTATTCGTACCCATTCTTTTTATTATTTTTTTTCAATCCCGTTGGTTAAGTGGTTAACGTACTAGGCTACTAATAAAAGGGAACTTGTGTTCAACACCCGGGTAAGGCATGGACGTTTCTGTTCGTGTATCTTTCTGTTGAGATCCTCTCAGACGGCTGTGGCAAGAAGCTGCTTGAGTAGTAATATTTTTGATCTATTTGCGGTCTTACAGTTCTTTCCATTTGTAATTGCGGGAGGGGGTCGCTCAGTTACTAGAGTGACAGACTCATAACTAACTTGACGTTCGAGTTCTAACCGTATCTGATCACAGGTTTTTATCTGCTGATTCTCGTTCTGTTCCCGGCTACAAAGGAAAAAAAAAACAATGGTCTTGAATGGTCGCCAGTAGTGGGTTGTTGGGTTGTTTTACCTCTGAGCGGCACTTTTTTGCACACCATGGGCTAAATGGCCAGGTCACATGGACCCCGAAGGCTCAGAGAAGGTTGGGGGGAGGGGACCCACTGGAACAGCTGTTGGGAGACAGATGGTAGCCTCCCTTCAAGGCCATCCAGCGTGTTCTTTAACATGCACAGGGTATCGCCAGTAGTGAATGAAAGATTAAGCCATAGCTCCTACGTTAAGAATACGCTGGATGACTTTGACTGTAAATTTCCATCAATATTCTAACAATAGGCCAATGGATTTCCTTCTTCAACCCTCTCTAAACCTTTGGGGTTTTTGCGACCTGGCCATTTAATTTACCTGATGCATTTTGTTTAACTAAAACGAAGATCCTCGCAACGAAGCTTGCTTGAAAGTCCCAATTATGGGGCTACATCTCTAGTTCTTTATCTGCTATCCATTTATTCGCTGTTTTGCAATTTGATTCTAAATATTTGAGTGGAGAAATTCGACGTGGAGCCAATCATTGAGACAGCCAAGTGTTGCCATACAGAAATGACATAATTCCAGACAAAAAGCAATAAAGCTTTGCGCTGTTATAAAATCGCCGTGAATGTAGGATTTGCATTCTAGCTATCTGAAGCATTAAAATTAGCTCGCTGACTCCAGTTACTATCATCTCGGACCCCTAGGGATTTCTTTGTCAATGCACACCTTGAAAACCGAACATTTGACTTTCCACTCATGGCAAAAGACAAAGCACCAAGGTATTAGAAAACTCTCTCCAAGACTCCTTCCAGAGGATTAGACATCGGCTACATGGTTCAGTAATTAACTTTCACACGGACTTATTTCACTGAAAGAGCTTTCGGGTGGATTACATTCTCTTGAGAGAACAGGGGTGTTTTGGGATTAGTCACTTAGTAGGCTTAACAGTTACTGGGACTACGTTTCCTCATGGATGTCAAAGCTCATCACACGCATGAAGGGGCGGGGGTGGCTCAGTCGGTAGCGCGCCAGGCTCGTAATCTGTAGTTCCCAGGTTCGAGTCCCAGCTGGGTCAGCGTTGAGATTTATCTCCGCAAAATTCCCCCGCCCTGCCCAAGGTCAGTAGGGGACACCGATGGGCTTGGAATGGCCACCGTCCGTCGGATGGGACGTTAAGCCGTGGCCCCGTGTGCGGGAGAGCCATACCCTGTGCCTTGACGCCTTGACGGAGGCGCCTTGACGGAAGCCTTGACGGGAGACTACCATCTGTCTCCCAACAGCTGTTCCAGTGGGTCCCCTCCCCCCAACCTTCTCTGAGCCTTCGGGGTCCATGTGACCTGGACATGGTGCCATGGGCCCATGGTGTGCAAAAAAGTACCGCTCAGAGGTAAAACAACCCAACCCACACGCATGAACTCTACGGATGGACTAGACCAGAGCTATTTCTACGTGACAATCAAGCTTCAAAGAAGGACTCTCTTTAGATGGCAAACCCTGTCATAAATTAGTTCATATCATTTTTTTCATTCTTACTGAAAAAGAGCCGGTGTTGGCTCCATAGGTAGTGTACAAGGCTCGTGACGTGGTGTTCCCAGATTTGAATTCTTTGGCTAGTCTTCGCTTTGTCTTCGGTGAGAAAGAAGACACCGATGAGCTTCGAAAAGCCGTCGTCCATTGGATGAGACGTCAGTCTGTGACCGCGTGTGCAAGAGAGTCATACCTTGTGCCAGATTCTCATGCCCATGGAGAAAACACAGGAAGAACATGCTGGATTGCCTTGATAGGAGGCTTTTGTCTGTTTCCTAGCAGCTTCCAGCGGTACCTCTTCCCATTATATTCTCTGAGCCTTTGGATCCTGGTGACCTGGCCATTTAGCCAACTGTGGTTCGCAAAAATGTCGCTTACAGGGGAAAAAAAATCTTACTGTAAATGATTAACTAGCGAGTGTTAGAAACAACTAAGATCATGAAATAATAAGCTGAAAAAAATTAGTTTTGCAATGAGTGGAATTTGAACCCACATTTTTTTCAGCTTATACTTCATGAGTTCCATGTCTACAAGACAGATCCTGTGATTCTTTGCTACTGAACTAAGATCATGTTGACGAACGTTCTGTAAACATCGATCTATGTAGACCAGTGGTTCCCAACGTTTTTTCTTCCGCGAACCCCTTTCAACCAAAAAAGTTTTGCGAACGACCAGGGTAAATAATGACTAAACAAAAAGCTCCAAATTAAAATTTACATTATATAATTATAATTATAAAATTTTACTACCTATAATTATGAAACCTCTAACTCACAGATCTTCTCCATGGCGTATCAAACTAACATGTCCTTTTAGTTCTCTGTGGCAGGCAACTGCTGGAGAAATAATTTATTCTTTTCTTTTGGCAAAGTTCATGAATGGAATGTTTGAAAAGGTAAAACGCGTTATTGATGAATGTCATTCAAGTCGACCTTCCACAACAAATACAGAAGAAAACGTTAGGCAAAACAATCCGATAATTGAGCACGAGTGACTTTTACAACAACCACGAATTTTGTTTGCTTAAAGACATGAATAAATAAATTTGCGGATTTCAGGAACAAGTGTATTCAAAAGCAACCAAACTCTGTCGGAAAATATGCAACTTTCACCTCTTTCTATTTCGTTTAATAAATTTTTGCCACTGTTGTAACCAATGATGAGGTTAGACAAAGGAGTTTGCAACCTCCTTTAAGCAGCATATTGTGCAGAGAGAGACTCCGTTGGTTTGGCCATGTTGCCCGTATGGATAATTATAGATTGGCGAATAGGGTTATGAACAGTGCGCCTAAAGGCTTCAGAAAGAGAGGGAGACCTAGGATGCGGTGGGCAGACAATGTAAAACAGGACCTTGTTAGAATTGGTGTGCAGTGGCCAGATGCTGCAGATATAGCTCAGGATAGACTTGCTTGGAGAACTAAATTGCACGGTCTGGTTGGACCTCCGTAGCCCTTGGCTGCTTGAGGATGATGATATGATATGAATTCACGTTAAATATTGACTGGGAAATATCTCTGTTATTCTTAATTAAATATATTGTTTCATTTTGACGTATGCATGTTGTATCTTCTTCCAATGGGGGATTACCCAATAGGCGCATGAGTCCCTCGTCTAGCACCTCGACATTTGCAGGGGCCTCAAAACTCGAGTTTTTGCGAACATTTTATTTAATAAAATGTTTCACAATCGCTACCTACTAAATCTGTACACATCTCGCTTTTTCACTTAGGTTAATGACAAATACGATGCGATTTTTGTTAAATACAATAGAACGAAGAGATATTTATTTTGGATTATAAATAAATTTATTATTTCATGAGTTCCATATCTACAGGATACATCCTGTGATTCTTTACTACTGAAGTTTTCGTTTCTTTTTCGGTATATGCAAATTTATATCCACTGAGACACTGGAATCGGCCTTCACAACATATAAAAAGAAGCTCTAAACAGTCGTAACGTCACCACATAGATCACTGAAGACGGAGCGCTGTCCTTGCTCCGAAAAGCTTCTGAATTTTCTCCTAAAAACTTTTAACATGCAAATAATTTGAAGGATAAACTTTAAAATTTTATTGCTCAACTGCACAGAATTTTCATATTTTCTACTTGTACATTTCCGTAATTCAATTTATTTAACCTACTGTATGCATTTTTCCCTGGGGTGACTCAGTCGGTAGTGCTCCAGGCTCGTAATCTGTAGTTCCCAGGTTCGAGTCCCAGCTGGGTCAACGTTTAGATTTATCTTCGCAAAATTCTCCGTCCTGCCCACGTTCAGTAGGGGACACCAATGGGCTTGGTAAGGCCGCCGTCCGTCGGATGGGACGTTAAGCCATGGCCCCGTGCGGGAGAGCCATACCCTGTGCGCGTTAAGGAACACGCTGGATGACCTTGATGGGAGGCTACCATTTGTCTCCCAACAGCTGTTCCAGTGGGTCTCCTCCCCCAACTTTCTCTGAGACTTCGGGGTCCTTGTGACCTGGCCATTTAGCCCATGGTGTGCAAAAAAGTGCCGCTCAGAAGTAACCCAACAAATTTTCCCCATTCAATCCACCCCTCTTAAAGACCTCCAACTGCTGCCTAACAGTTGGAGGACTAGCAAATATTTTGGTCTAGGAACTCTCGATGGTGCTTCCAGGTATAATCCACCATGTCTTCTTTCTTTCTCTTTTTTAAAGGGAATACCTTCTCCCTTTTTAAAAATAAAAAAGTCATACAATAAATTCAAAAAATATAGTGCTTGAAAGAATTCATCTTTCTTTCATTCATGCACAAATCTATTATGTATTGGATTTAGAATTTTTGAATAGCAATTAAATCTTTTTACAAGTATGTTTTATACTTTTATAAAGAGTGCGAAATGCAACTAGAAATCTAATATAAATTAAGCAAAACCTGCAAAATGCGAAAATCTAATTATTTAAAATGAATGAGCGAAAAAAAAAATCATTTCACGGAAACCTAAGAATAAACGTCAAAAAATGATGTAAAAATGAAAATTTAATTAAAGGGAGGGAGTCTCTAGGATGAGGAAATTTTTTTTGGGGGGGGGAAGGGGGAGAGATAGGAAATCCCACACCTTTTCAGCATTCATTCCCATTAAATGAATGCTAATACGTGTAAAAATAGCAAAATATAACAGTGAAGAATTCTAACTTGAAATTATTATGGCTGGAAGTAGGATTTACAACCACTACTCGGTTCTTGTTACCAGTGAGATGTAAAACGAGTAACTCGACTCTGGAATTTTCGGCCGCGTAGATGTAGAATCAATTACAACTCGTCTCGTGTTCCGGGTGTGATTTATGAATCAGTTGTCGTGGTGTGCAGAACTTCAGCTGCACTAAAATCTATGACTCGAAAAGGAAACTCAATATTAATGAGAAAAACGAAAAAAAGTCACTACAGAAACTCGAAGAATCTCTTTTCAACTCATGTTCTCTTTTCAGCAACTTTTTTTTTTCTTCCAAAGGTTTCTTTATTCCTTCAGTTTGCATACTGGTTTGAAGAAGAGAAAAGACACAAAGAAAAAAAAAAATCACGCTAAAAGTCGTATCTAAATTCTTTGTTTTTCTATTCAATACTTCCCTTCCCCATTGTTTTCTTAAAAGTTGCTTCTTCCTCAAAGAGTTTCAGAATCCTCTAGCTGGAACAGCGAATCTCGCTTCAATTTTCTGCAGAAATAAGCAGAGATAAAAAGAGTTGGAAAAGAATTTAAAAACCCGTCTCGTAAACTACAAATGTACAATCGATTGCTTCGAGAATAGGACTGAACACGGGAATGGAGCATGGCACACGACGCTCTCGTTCCTGATGACAGCGGAAACGAAACGGCTAATTAGATTTCCAGGTGAAAGCTTCCTACGCAGAACAACCAGCAGCGAAGACGAGGGAAAAAATGACTGCTGTAAACAAAAAGAAGTGGCTGCTTTAATTTGCATTTTGATGTAAATTCTTTCCGCCGTCCGTTTTTATGGATTTCTTTTCCATCGTGAATGATATCGAAGAGGTTTCCTGATCATTTTTTCCCCCCTTAATCCACGAATAAATATAAGTGTAATGTTTTAGGAAAAGGAAATTAAAACAATGAAACGGTAGTACCATAGAATAATCTGATATTTTATAGAACTGAAATAATTGAAACATTTGCATTTGTTTTAATGTGGCAAAAAAAGGGGCGGGGGTGGCTCAGTCGGTAGCGTGCCAGGCTCGTAATCTGTAGTTCCCAGGTTCGAGTCCCAGCTGGGTCAGCGTTGAGATTTATCTCCGCAAAATTCCCCACCCTGCCCACGGTCAGTAGGGGACACCGATGGGTTTGGAAAGGCCACCGTCCGTCGGATGGGACGTTAAGCCGTGGCCCCGTGTGCGGGAGAGCCATACCCTGTGCACGTTAAAGAACACGCTGGATGGCCTTGACGGGAGGCTACCATCTGTCTCCCAACAGCTGTTCCAGTGGGTCCCCTCCCCCAACCTTCTCTGAGCCTTCGGGGTCAATGTGACCAGGCCATTTAGCCCATGGTGTGCAAAAAAAGTGCCGCTCAGAGGTAAAACAACCCAACCCAAATGTGACAAAAAGTGTTCACTCATATACCTTCGATTTTATCCTCTATAGTCTCCTTAACAGGGTTATTAAAGTAACAGAAATCTTGAAAATAATTACCAAATAATGTGTGTTTAGAAACCTAGATACATCCACTTACAAAGAGGTTACTTGCAAATTACTTTACAACTTACAAAACTTCTTTGGTGTGATCTTTAAAATATTGTTATTTAGTATATGCACCAATAATTTAATCTGAAGTAGGTTTAATTAATATAATTGGTTAAATGAATAGTGTAATAAAAAAAAGTAAATAAATACCCCCTCAAGCAGCTGCTTGCAAGTAGTTTTAATCACGTCGACGGAAAGCAATGACCATATTATATTATTAAAACATTTCAGGAATAAAAGTTTGTATAATATTAAGAATTGATACGTTAGGGTTGGGTTGTTTTACCTCTGAGCGGCACTTTTTTGCACACCATGGGGTAAATGGCCAGGTCACATGGACCCCGAAGGCTCAGAGAAGGTTGGGGGAGGGGACCCACTGGAACAGCTGTTGGGAGACAGATGGTAGCCTCCCGTCAAGGTCATCCAGCGTGTTCTTTAACGTGCACAGGGTATGGCTCTCCCGCACACGGGGCCACGGCTTAACGTCCCATCCGACGGGCGGCGGCCTTTCCAAGCCCATTGGTGTCCCCTACTGACAGTGGGCAGGGCGGGGAATTTTGCGGAGATAAATCTCAACGCTGACCCAGCTGGTACTCGAACCTGGGAACTACAGATTACGAGCCTGGCGCGCTACCGACTGAGCCACCCCCGCCCCAATACATTAGGGTTATCAACTCAAAATTCAAAGAGTATGTATCATGCACCGTTTGATATTGCACCGCAGTGAAGTAATACTAGAAACTGCATATAATGGCTTTAGGTTCAGTTTAACATATTAACGACAAAAAGAAATTGAAATGCTTACATTTCAGTGAGCTGTAAAAAAAGTAACCTCAAAACAGTAGATTCTTGTCTTGGGTAAAAATATCAAATTTAATTTTATATGTAACAAATCGGTGTCGTAAAAAGCCGAAGAAGAAGGCGTTTCAATCCGTCTTCGTCAGTCGAAAAGCGTAAGACCACGGTATTGACGTCACGTCACGTGATTTGCAGCTTGGAACAGATTGTAGTTTCAAGATGACTTTAAATCCACTTACTAAATTTATAGTCAGTCAAAGATTGCTTTTTGTTAAAAGTTCATCCGAAATGCTAATATATGACACAATCTGTAGCTCGCCAGGCTCGTAATCTGAAGTTCCCAGGTTCGAGTCCTACTTGTGCGAGCGTTGAGATTCATTTCGATAAACACTCCTCTGGACCTCGTGGTTTAAGGACCTCGTGGTTTAAGAACTCTGGACCTCGTGGCAGAAGAGGTATACCCTGTGCATGTTAATAGAACACGCTGGAGATCTTGACAGGAGTTTTCCATCTGTCTCCTAACAACTGTCCAGTAGCTCATCTTCTTCAAACTTCTCTGAGTCCTTGGGATCCTTGTAATTTGGCTATTTAGCCCATTGTGGGGACAAAGTACCGCTTAAAAATAAATAAATCGCATAAAAAATTTGCAGTCATCCGAAGAATTTCTATTATTATAAGCTAACTTGAACTGCAATCCATTCTACTCAAAACACGACTTAAATGTGATCCCGTGGAGAATCTCATTCTCCATCGATCCTATTCCCTGGGTCCTTCAAGATTTATGGAGTAAACCAATGCAATAGGTTTTCCTTTTCGTCAAAAAGTCTGATAAAAGAAAAGCAGTTTCTCTACGTACAAAACGATGCTCAAAGATGGTCAACTTCGTCAACCTTTTTTTTCTCTCTCCTGTTTATACAAATTTTAAGATTCACGATCACAATGATATTTTGAATGGACAAAAATCATTATTTAATTTTATAACACGGGAGCCACTGGCCACTGAAGTAGGAAATTTATATCGCCAAATAGGGTAGATCTTAATTGGCGGCCGGTAATTCAGTGGTCAGAACACCTGACTTGTTATCAGGAGGTCACGGGCTCATTAGGGGCGGGGGTGGCTCAGTCGGTAAGGCGCCAGGCTCGTAATCTGTAGTTCCCAGGTTCGAGTCCCAGCTGGATCAGCGTTGAGATTTACCTCCGCAAAATTCCCCGCCCTGCCCACGGTCAGTAGGGGACACCAATGGGCTTGGAAAGGCCGCCGTCCATCGGATGGGACGTTAAGCCGTGGCCCCGTGTGCGGGAGAGCCATACCCTGTGCACGTTAAAGAACACGCTGGATGACCTTGACGGGAGGCTACCATCTGTCTCCCAACTGCTGTTTAAGTGGGACCCCTCCCCCAACCTTCTCTGAGCCTTCGGGGTCCATGTGACCTGGCCATTTAGTCCATGGTGTTCAAAAAAGTGCCGCTCAGAGGTAAAACAACCCAACCCACGGGCTCATTATCCCACCAGGCGCAAGACAATGTCTCCTCTAAAACTGATATCGACGGTAAACTGAGAGTGAAAATTTCCCTAATAGTCGGGAACAAAATGTCACTGGATTTTCTTTAATGCATTATATGGTCCATAAAATAATTTTAAATAGTAAAACGTAAAGATCGGATATATCAATGTAAGGGAAAACATTTCTTTTTTTCCCTTACATTGATATATCCGATTTGTATAACACAATATAAAATATCACTTGAAAGAAAAACTTAGAAAATTATTTAAAGCATCATACGCAACTTTAGTTCTTTCCTGGTGGAGAGCAAATTTCCCCGCCCTGCCCACGGTCAGTAGGGAACACCAATGGGCTTTGAAAGGCCGCCGTCCGTCGGATGGGACGTTAAGCCGTGATTCCGTATGCGGGAGAGAGCCATACCCTGTGCACCGTTAAAGAGCACGCTGGATGGCCTTGACGGGAGGCTACCATCTGTCTCCCAACAGCTGTTCCAGTGGGTCCCCTTCCCCAACCTTCTCTGAGCCTTCGGGGTCCATGTGACCTGGCCATTTACCCCATGGTGTGCAAAAAAAGTGCCGATCAGAGGTAAAACAACCCAACCCAATCCCTGCTGGAGATTAAATACAAAGAAAAAGAGAACGTAAAATTAATAATATCTTTAGAAAAAAGTTTTTCCGAATGAAATTATACAGGTTTTTTTTTTTTCTATTTCATCTGAAATGCTTTGGCCAAGACTGGTAAATAAGATATTTGCAAGTCTCGTCTTCAACTGAGTGCAGTTTCACGAAATACTTCTCTCTCATATATTCCCATCATACTTTCAAATAGAGCACTACAATATGTATCGTAAATTATTTTCAAAAAATGGAATGTGACAGCCACACACGTATGGAGAAATGAGAGAATTGAATTTGGTTTAATTTTCCACTTTAGATACGTAGACGAGGGCTGAGCACGCTAGAGCAGATTGCGTTTTATTTCCCTTTCTATCAGGGAAACTAAATAGCTTCGTAATCAGTGGATGCAGCGATGTTCGGGCACTCGATTTTTCCTTTGAAGTTTTCTCTCCGTGTTGGTGGAACAGAAAATGGCTCTGCCTTGCTCGTCAGGCATTAACTTTCAAATTTATGCAGCTGTTGTTTCTAAGGTAAGGCTAAGTTTAGAATAAAAGAGTCAAAGGAATACATTGTGTGGAAAGTATTTCAGAGGAAGAAGAGAAGCTTTGTTCCAAAACTTACCTTTGCTCCGATGCATTGAAGGAGGTTTTGCGAGTTCTGTGAATAAACAGGTCGGGAATTGGAAAGAAGGGCAAGAAAAATGATGTCTATTTTAAGTACGAAAGGGAACTAAATTTACATAAACCATGTCCTCATAGAGGTCGATTCATTGGCAGAATCATTCAATGCAGCATCTTTATCAGGCTTTGAGGCAATCAATCAATAAGGATGGCTTTAGATCAAAGAAAAAAAAAAAGCTTTTAAATTTTTTTATTTTGTAATCGATCAAATCCAAAATAAAGAATGGAACTTGAACAGTCTTTATCCATGTGGTCAATAACGGATGATGAATGGATGGATAATGACCAGTTTTATTTTTGTAATCAATAAAATAACAGAAATGAAAGAAAAAAGGAGATTTTTTCCATTTCTTAGAAAAATCAAGGTAGATTTGGGTTGGGTTGTTTTACCTCTGAGCGGCACTTTTTTGCACACCGTGGGCTAAATGGCCAGGTCACAAGGACCCCGAAGGCTCGGAGAAGGTTGGTGGAGGGGACCCACTGGAACAGCTGTTGGGAGACAGATGGTAGCCTCTCGTCAAGGCCATCCAGAGTGTTCTTTAACGTGCACAGGGTGTGGCTCTCCCCCACACAGGACCACAACTTAACGTCCCATCCGATGGACGGCGGCTTTTCCAAGCCCATCGGTGTCCCCTACTGACCGTGGGCAGAGCGGGGAATTTTTCTCAAGGTAAATCTGAAGACCAGAATGAGAAGAATTAGTTTTTATTGAGTGGCAACTCATCTTCACATCAAAACAGTTCGTACGTTACCTTCTAATCCTTCTATTTTGATAATATTTCGTGCAACATTCGAAATTTGAAAGCCTGGTACTGATGACTATTGAGAAAGCCTGGTATTGATCACTATTGAACTTCAGAGCATCGAAAGAGTGATTTATAATTATATATACGAAAGTGGGCTGTGAAACATTTTCCGGAATAGCTACATCACAATTAACTAAAGTCGAAATTTGTAACTGAAAAATGAATTTTATTAAATTTTCAGAGGATTTGTTTTCGTCGAATGGCAAATTGACTGCACCTTCACAGTAAACAGTTCATAAGTTAATTTCTAATGGTTCTAGTCGAGTGAATTATAATAATGGTCTGTGAAATGTTTTCTGGGATATCAGCTTTTTTTTTCAATAAATTATTTTGTGTTAAATCCTAAACTCTATTTCCTCTGATGAACAAAAGATTAACTTTGGATAATGTTTTGTGCAATATTAGAATTTTTTAAAGCATTGCTTTACCCGCCCCGCTGGTAAGAGACCTGGGTTGGGTTGTTTTACCCCTGAGCGGCACTTTTTTGCACACCATGGGCTAAATGGCCAGGTCACATGGACCCCGATGGCTCAGAGAAGGTTGGTGGAGGGGACCCACAGGAACAGCTGTTGGGAGACAGATGGTAGCCTCCCGTCAAGGCCATCCAGCGTGTTCCTTAACGTGCACAGGGTATGGCTCTCCCGCACACGGGGCCACGGCTTAACGTCCCATCCGACGGACGGCGGCCTCTCCAAGCCCATCGGTGTCCCCTACTGACCGTGGGCAGGGCGGGGAATTTTGCGGAGATAAATCTCAACGCTGACCCAGCTGGGACTCAAACCTGGGAACTACAGATTACGAGTCTGGCGCGCTACCGACTGAGCCACCCCCGCCTCCTTCAGCCGAGATTAAAGCCGTGTGTACGACTCTCCTGCACACAGCTTTAAGCCCCATATAACGGAAGCAACCTTTCCAAGCCCAACGATGTCCCCTTTCTGATTGAGGGAGGGGGGGGAGGGGGTTAGCGGAGATAAATATCAAAACTGAAATAGGTGAGACTCGAACCTGGAAAAACTGCAGATTACGAGCCTGGCGCTCTTCCGACTGGGCCGACCTCCGCCTCATGTTCAACCCAAAAATTGTGTCGGTTGAGCGCCAATTAACTTAATCAAGGAAAAAACACTATTTTTTTTACGATAAAATTATTCTACGCAGCAAAAATTATTATTATTACTACTACAAAATAATAATATCGAAAATGATAAATAATAAAAATGTAATATTCTGATAAATAATGCTTGATTTGATTGAAGACAAAGTTTTATTTCTTCTTACCTTTCAATAATATCTTGTGATTTGAAATGAGGCGCAAAGCTTTTCATCGATCTACGTATGTTGCACACCAGAGAAAGTTTGTGAAATGGTAAAAATCTTAATTGCCAACTGCATCATTACGCTCCACAGTGGGTCTTTCACTCCCCCAACCCCGGTGTTGTATTCAATGGGAGAACTTTAGAAAGCAAGTCATCTTTGAACGTCACATCGATCGAAAATCTGATAAATTTCTCCAAAAACCTGATTGAAAGTTAATTAGGAAAATTACAGCTGAGAAGAACAAAAGCCACCGGACACGACGGAGGAGGGAGAATGGGACGAAGATCGTCGGTCTGTCGGCTGCAAGTGGCCACAATCGAAGAACAGGAGCATCAGTGATGGAGGAAAGAGAAGAGAGATGTAAAAGATGATAGGGAAGACGCGGATGGACGTGACGTGAAGTCGCGAGGAGGCAGACACCTCACGTGCCGCACGTGGATCAATAACTGTGTCCTAATTGGACACCGTAGGGCAAAGTACACTCATTAACGACCGTCATTTTTCACGAGTCGACTCAAGGACAAAAGACAGAAGTGGAGCACGATCCTCTGTACAAATATCCGCAGTTCGTCGGCGTCGTCCGCCTTAAAAATCGAGTTTCTCAAATTTTTCCGAAAGACAATGCGAACGTAAATTTACGGATCGGAAAAGAATCGAAAGCTGCACAGGAAATTAGACTGAGCATCAGAAGGATCAAGCATCAATTATTCTTTCTTTTAAACGTCTCACTGTAAAAGAAGTGAAACTGAATCTACTTGTGCAGGACATTAACCGTTAAAATGGAGAAACTGCCGAAAGGAATAAATGCGAAACTCCTTTTATATTAAATGATTTCTGCAAAAGGAAGGTTATTTGAATATTTTCAATTGTGGTGTGTACGCAATACAGTGAATTAGAGAAGAGGTAAATAGATAAAAATACGGTTTCTTTTGATGCCAATATTTAATTAAATGTCTAAAAAGAGATATTGTATAGAAGATGATTTCTGTTGGTTATAGGATGCATAATTATATTCAGTTTCCACTTTATTAGAAATAGCGCCGTGTTATGCCGATGCAGAATAAATTTCGAAGCTTGTTAATATTTTAAATTTTTTTATGGGTTGGGTTGTTTTACCTCTGAGCGGCACTTTTTTGCACACCATGGGCTAAATGGCCAGGTCACATGGACCCCGAAGGCTCAGAGAAGGTTGGGGGAGGGGACCCACTGGAACAGCTGTTGGGAGACAGATGGTAACCTGCCGTCAAGGCCATCCAACGTGTTCTTTAACGTGCACAGGGTATGGCTCTCCCGCACACGGGGCCACGGCTTAACGTCCCATCCGACGGACGGCGTCCTTTCCAAGCCCATCGGTGTCCCCTACTGACCGTGGCAGGGCGGAGAATTTTGCGGAGATAAATCTCAACGCTGACCCAGCTGGGACTCGAACCTGGGAACTACAGATTACGAGCCTGGCGCGCTACCGACTAAGCCACCCCCGCCCCGATCAAACAGAACGATGATGAAAAGCTGAAAACCAATAATGTGTATAATAATTTGGATGAGTTTTTCAGAACATTTAATCTTAATCACAAATTGCAATATTTTAACCATGAAATTTGTTTGCGTTTGGAAAATATTAATTTGTTACCAAACGCAAGAATTACTAGACAATAATTCCAAATTATATTGCCAGTTAAGGGAGCGAAATAAAATAACCATGTTAATTTCGTTGGCGCTTTTTGTTCCAAGAGAGCACAGGTCGGTTGCCAACTTTAGCTTCCTAATTCTTAATTTGTTTCTCCAGCCCCAGAGTGACAAAAGCACTGATTAAACCAGGGCAGTGTTGGATCGTGGGGAGTCATCATGGGATCTCTTCATTTTTAATTCTTTGCTTCTGAAATTCTCTTGAGGGTGCAAGAGCATAATTCTTCTCTCTCTTGGCAAAGGACAATGGCTGCAAGAAGTAAGTTACCATTCCGGTGAATTAATTTTGTTTCGTGCATCACAAAGGTGCTAAAAAAATCCTTAGATTAACAAGGAACCGAGAAAGTTAAGTTGGAGCTCAGTAGCAAAGTTTTTCTAAACCTCGCTTCAAATTTAATCCATTTTCTGCTGGGTCTGTCTTGGCTAGGGAACGTTTGCTCAACTGAAACAACTCGGAGTTATTTCACCGATTCATATTTTTGGACAACTTGTTAATGGCCATGTTATTAAACAGGTTGTCCAAAAAAAGTTTACATGTCCACTGAGTAATAAATAGCTTTTTTTAAACCTCGGAATAGTATACTTATAGCCATATCGATAGCCAGATATGCATATGTAGTTGTTTTATATTATATATATAGAGAGAGTTAAATATAGATGTGACAACAGGTAAGTCGGGTAAATTGCTAGGAATGCACGTAAGATGCTATATTTTTCTGCCAGGATCCAAGACGTGAATGATTTGAATAGAGGATTACCGGCTTTGAATAGATGAGATTGTTAATGATTTTGTAGCAGATTTTTAAATCATGAACCAACCATGGAGGTAGGAAGAGGGGGAGGCGCCCTTACTATCTCTTAGAAAAGGTCGCTAATATAGCCTCGGGGAACGGTGGTCGGGAAACGAAAGCCGCGCGCTGCACGTCAGTTCCAATATATCGGAATATTTTATGCTAATAATAAATAAATAAATAAATACCCCCCCCCCACACACACACACCAAGCGGCTGCTTGCCACAGAGGTCTAACAGAAGCCTGTCAGTTTATATGCCATAGTAGGAGATCTGAGAGGATGGCAGGACCTCAGCAGATAAACGACACACACATCCATGCTTATCCGGGGCTCACTGCGCAATAAAATCGCAATTGTTTCATGAACGAAAAAGATTCTTTTTCAGAATTTAAAGGTGATTGAACTCCTTTGATTAAATCAGCATACTATTTCTGTAATTATTGCTAAATAAAATCAATTTTTTTGGAAGGTTAATAATTTTTTATAGTTATCAAAAAACTACTTTTTTCGGCTTTGCATTAACGTTTGTTTTTAAACACAGTTATTTAATTCCACTTAAGATTAGCCAACAAATTATATACCAAAGCTACACAGCTCTTTTTCATAAAATCGTTGGGGGCGGGGGTGGCTCAGTCGGTAGCGTGCCAGGCTCGTAATCTGTAGTTCCCAGGTTCGAGTCCCAGCTGGGTCAGCGTTGAGATTTATCTCAGCAAAAATTCCCCGCCCTGCCCACGGTCAGTAGGGGACACCGATGAGACATATTATATTGGAAAGGCCGCCGTCCGTCGGATGGGACGTTAAGCCGTGGCCCCGTGTGCGGGAGAGCCATACCCTGTGCACGTTAAAGAACACGCTGGATGGCCTTGACGGGAGGCTACCATCTGTCTCTCAACAGCTGTTCCAGTGGGTCCCCTCCCCCAACATTCTCTGAGCCTTCGGGGTCCATGTGACCTGGCAATTTAGCCCATGGTGTGCAAAAAAGTGCCGCTCAGAGGTAAAACAACCCAACCCATAAAATCGTTGTAGAATTATGTATATCCAGTGCAGTAAATAAGGGTAATAAGGGACAAAAAATTATTAAACTTATTTATATTTCCAGCTATTAAAGAATAAACTTAGGTTTTATAAACGGAGGGAAAATGGTATATTGCATTAGAAATCATCTCTTACTCCCCCCCCCCCCCTTTATGCTTTTCAGGTCGATTGAGTTTTTTCATTTTTTTTTGTCCCCCACCCAATTGATCTCGATTCTTTTCCGGTTCTGATTCGGCGGAGCATTGGAAAGGAAATTCTTCCCAGGAGAAAGTTCAAAATACAAATTCTTGGAATATATAAAATAACACTTTATATTTTATATAAGCTTATTTATGGTAAACTAATTTAAAATTTGTAACAAATACAACAATGGAAAAACGTGGTCCCTGATATAGAATATGTTAAATCCCCCACCCGCATAATATTTCAAAGTTGTATCATTGTTTAATCAAAAGTTTCTAATGTTGAAAGTGGATATTTAAATAGATTTGATTATGATCTTTAATTTATCCTCAGTCACATTTTCCCATTAAATGCATATTTTAGAAGTTATAGAGCCTCCAAGTTAGGTTCTCACTGGCATAATAGGGAAATTCTGTAGCCTTTCGGTAGGGTACATCAAAAGCACAGCAAATGAATAATGTGCGAATTACGTTCTCTCCCATTTCTTGATTTATTATTTCTTTCTCTGAATTTATAATAAACCTTTATTTAATCAGTTTACATTTCAAACACTGGGAAATTTTTTCAACTCCTTTCCGCAAGTTGGGGCGGGGGTGGCTCAGTCGGTAGCGCGCCAGGCTCGTAATCTGTAGTTCCCAGGTTCGAGTCCCAGCTGGGTCAGCATTGAGATTTATCTCCGCAAAATTCCCCGCCCTGCCCACGGTCAGTAAGGGACACCGATGGGCTTGGAAATGCCGCCGTCCGTCGGATGGGACGTTAAGCAGTGGCCCCGTGTGCGGGAGAGCCATACCCTGTGCACGTAAAAGAACACGCTGGATGGCCTTGACGGGAGACTATCATCTGTCTCCCAACAGCTGTTCCAGTGGGTCCCCTCCCCCAACCTTCTCTGAGCCTTCGGGGTCCTTGTGACCTGGCCATTTAGCCCACGCAAAAAAGTGCCGCTCAGAGGTAAAACAACCAAACCCTTCCGCAAGTTTTCGCTATCCCCCCCTCCTCTATCCCCTCCCGCAAATTTCCTCTTCCGCTACTGTCATAAATATTTGAAATAACAAAAAAAGGTTTCAATTTACAATGACTTATTGAGGCATCCCTATACAAGCACGTACGCATTTTTTAAACACATTCTGTCATTTGTTAACATTGTGATAGCACGCTTACGAGTAGGAGCAATATGGCGACGCTCGGTTACAGTTTTCAAGCGATGGGATGCCTCCCCCTCTTCCTACCTCCATGGAACTAACCTCCTCTATTCCAAAGAGTGAATGCTGAGAACTTTTAATCATTCCTCGTAGCTTGAGTTGGAAAGTTCAGATAGTCGATTACTAAACCATCCGAGTGGACTTTTAACTAGAGTGATGTCAGAGACCATGTGGGGAGAGCAGACAGGCGATGTATAATCAAGAATAGGCGAAACAAAAGTAGGTTGGGTTGTTTTACCTCTGAGCGGCACTTTTTTGCACACCATAGGCTAAATGGCCAGGTCACAACGATCCCGAAGGCTCAGAGAAGGTTGGGGGAGGGGACCCACTGGAACAGCTGTTGGGAGACAGATGATAGCCTCCCGTCAAGGCCATCCAGCGTGTTCTTTAACGTGCACAGGGTATGGCTCTCCCGCACACGGGGCCACGGCTTAACGTCCCATCCGACGGACGGCGGCCTTTCCGAGTCCACCGGTGTCCCCTACTGACCGTGGGCAGAGCGGGGAATTTTGCGGAGATAAATCTCAACGCTGACCCAGCTGGGACTCGAACCTGGGAACTACAGATTACGAGCCTGGCGCGCTACCGACTGAGCCACCCCCGCCCCAAAACAAAAGTAGAGAAGGCCTTCTGTGGGCCTGTGGCATTTTTTGTAGCGATGGACTTTCTTAGCGATGTTTTGGTAGTGTAAGGAAAATGAGAATTTGGGAGAAATGATAACATCCAAATCTATTGGGATGATGCACTGATGATTGGGGAGACGTTGATAAGATAACTCTGTTTCTGATTGCAACGACCCAAGCGCATGAAAGTTGTTTTGCCTGCAGATATTGGTAACTCAGAGGACATGCTCCAGTCTTCGATATTGTCGCATGCAAACTGAATGGACGACAGTTGTCTAAACAAGCCGAAGTGGCATAAAATTTAATGTCGTCGACAAATACTTAGCAAGAGACTGGTCTTAGAAAAGAAGGAATATTTGAGGTGAACAATGCAAAAAGTATAGGCCCAAGAACAGATCCTTAAACAACATCACTGCTGACATTCCCGGTTGGAGAAAGAACATCTTCAACTCGCATTTCTTGAGAACGGTTAGAGAACAATGGGCAGATTACCTGTGACCTCATCTGTAGAAAGGAGCGGGGTGGCTCAGTCGGTAGCGCGCCAGGCTCGTAATCTGTAGTTCCCAGGTTCGAGTCCCAGCTGGGTCAGCGTTGAGATTTATCTCCGCAAAATTACCTGCCCACGGTCAGTAGGGGACACCGATGGGCTTGGAAAGGCCGCCGTCCGTCGGATGGGACGTTAAGCCGTGGCCCCGTGTGCGGGAGAGCCATACCCTGTGCGCGTTAAAGAACACGCTGGATGGCCTTGACGGGAGGCTACCATCTGTCTCCCAACAGCTGTTCCAGTGGGTCCCCTCCCCCAACCTTCTCTGAGCCTTCGGGATCGTTGTGACCTGGCCATTTAGCCCATGGTGTGCAAAAAAGTGCCGCTCAGAGGTAAAACAACCCAACCCATCTGTAGAAGACAAAAGGAAAAAAGTTTGGTATACCATTCGTAGCACACGCCACACATCCAGCAGCTTATTTACAAAGTTATGGAATTTCGAATGCTGCTTTCCATTGGCTTAAAATATGGATGGTAAATAACTTTTCTGAATGTGTGCAGATTCCCAGAAGATGATCCAACAACAGGATCTGTCTTTGCTTAAGAAGATTTGACTTGACTATGAATATGATAAGAGTTGTGAGTTTCCAAATTTGTATTCAAAAGATGTGAAATAATTTATTCCGTACTGTTTAATGACACTTTTCTGTAGGAAAAATTAAATTCAGAAAGCCAATTGATATTAAGTAAAAATCATTATATTCATACATATATTTATTGTGAGACTAGGCCACTTGCTTCGTGCCTGACCTACGAAATCACTGAAGAATCTTTTCAGGTGATCGGAACTTCACTAAGCTGTTCGGCAAAACTGACTGAATCTGAATCTCTTTCATTTGCACCAGTGGCGGCTCGCGTATAGGCACTGTGGAACTGCAGCACCCCCAATTTCAACTTAATATTATCGATAACATTTAATATAATGAGTTCTTTTTTTCTTTAATTCTTTCTTTATACTTGTGCAATATATAATCCTTAAGCTTAATGTCAGTAGCCATCCCCAGTTTATGAAAAAGATGCAAAAATCTTTGTATGGAACTGTGCGCTTCACAGTACTAACGGCGAGGTGTTTGTTGTGCACATGCGCACATAGGAAGCTACACGCGAGGCTGCAAGGGAGAGAGAGCACTGTCGTTCCCGCAGTGCCGACCCTGGCGTGCTGGTTGAAGGTAGTTTTTTTACTCCGCGTGTGTTGTGCTTAAAAACCGTGTACCATATTCTTGAATGTGATAAAGTGTAGAATTAGATTATTATCCTGCTTCCAGCTATTCTATTCGATTCATTTTTTTTTTCGGTTCTTTTATTTAACAGAAAACTTTAACCATGGCCTTGCATTGGTTAAAGTAAGTAAAAAATGTTTGATATTGTTCTTTTAGGATTTTATCAAGTTTCTGAATAAATTTTCTTTTTATACATGTTTGTTTCCTTTTACACAATTTTAAAACAAAGGCTAAAAATTTTCTGGAGCAGCACCCCCACTAATTTTAGCTACGAACCGCCACTGGATTTGCACTAATGTCAGGTTTTGATGCTATTCTGACGTATATTTTTACCATTTTATATATATATGTATTTATTTGACCTTGCTTTGTACAGTCGCTCAAAAAAGTATCCGAACACTATGGTTCATTACAGAATTCAGCAAAAATATCTGGCAACGATTTTTTCAGAAATTAGTGATCGGGCAACCTTCGTGTCACGTGACACGAAGACATATGACCACCTACAGTCGCTCAAAAAAGTATCCGAACACTACGGTTGATTACAGAATTCAGAAAAAATATCTGACAACGATTTTTTTAGAAATTAGTGATCTGGCAACCTTCGTGTCACGTGATTACAGAATTCAGAAAAAATATCTGACAACGATTTTTTTTAGAAATTAGTGATCTGGCAACCTTCGTGTCACATGATTACAGAATTCAGGAAAAATATCTGGAGCGTGTACAGCAACTGTATTCGCTCCAGTTTGCTGTGAACAATAACTGCACACGCTCAATATTTCCGTGAGTGAGCCCACACGATCTAGTATCAAAATAATATGACCACCTACAGTCGCTCAAAAAAGTATCCGAACACTATGGTTGATTACAGAATTCAGAAAAAATATCTGACAACGATTTTTTTAGAAATTAGTGATCTGGCAACCTTCGTGTCACGTGATTACAGAATTCAGAAAAAATATCTGACAACGATTTTTTTAGAAATTAGTGATCTGGCAACCTTCGTGTCACATGATTACAGAATTCAGGAAAAATATCTGGAGCGTGTACAGCAACTGTACACGCTCCAGTTTGCTGTGAACAGTAACTGCACACGCTCAATATTTCCGTGAGTGAGCCCACACGATCTAGTATCAAAATAATATGACCACCTACAGGCGCTCAAAAAAGTATCCGAACACTATGGTTGATTACAGAATTCAGAAAAAATATCTGACAACGATTTTTTTAGAAATTAGTGATCTGGCAACCTTCGTGTCACGTGATTACAGAATTCAGAAAAAATATCTGACAACGATTTTTTTTAGAAATTAGTGATCTGGCAACCTTTGTGTCACATGATTACAGAATTCAGGAAAAATATCTGGAGCGTGTACAGCAACTGTACACGCTCCAGTTTGCTGTGAACAGTAACTGCACACGCTCAATATTTCCGTGAGTGAGCCCACACGATCTAGTATCAAAATAATATGACCACCTACAGTCGCTCAAAAAAGTATCCGAACACTATGGTTGATTACAGAATTCAGAAAAAATATCTGACAACGATTTTTTTAGAAATTAGTGATCTGGCAGCCTTCGTGTCACGTGATTACAGAATTCAGAAAAAATATCTGACAACGATTTTTTTTAGAAATTAGTGATCTGGCAACCTTCGTGTCACATGATTACAGAATTCAGGAAAAATATCTGGAGCGTGTACAGCAACTGTACACGCTCCAGTTTGCTGTGAACAGTAACTGCACACGCTCAATATTTCCGTGAGTGAGCCCACACGATCTAGTATCAAAATAATATGACCACCTACAGTCGCTCGAAAAAAGTATCCTGTACAGTTGCTGTACACGCTCCAGATATTTTTCCTGAATTCTGTAATCACGTGACACGAAGGTTGCCAGATCACTAATTTCTGAAAAAATCGTTGAAAGATATTTTTTCTGAATTCTGTAATCAACCATAGTGTTCGGATACTTTTTTGAGCGACTGTACAGAAATTAATTATGTGATTATGATTAATTATGAAATTAATTATTAAATAAAATAATTACTCCTCTCTTCAACCTCTGGCGAAGGCGGTTTATTTCTTATGTGTCTTGCTGCAATAGCAAGACCCGTTTATTGCAGGGGCGGTCAGTCGATAGCGCGCCAGGCTCGTAATCTGTAGTTCCCAGGTTCGAGTCCCAACTGGGTCAGCGTTGAGATTTATCTCCGCAAAATTCTCCGCCCTGCCCACGGTCAGTAGGGGACACCGATGGCCTTGGAAAGGCCGCCGTCCGTCGGATGCGACGTTAAGCCGTGGCCCCGTGTGCGGGAGAGCCATACCCTGTGCATGTTAAAGAACACGCTGGATGGCCTTGACGGGAGGCTACCATCTGTCTCCCAACAGCTGTTCCAGTGGGTCCCCTCCCCTCAACCTTCTCTGAGCCTTCGGGGTCCTTGTGACCTGGCCATTTAACCCATGGTGTGTAAAAAAGTGCCGCTCAGAGGTAAAACAACCCAACCCGTTTATTGCCCTGATCGTTGGTGATCAGTCTCTTTTGGGCCTGGCTCCTTTTATCTTGGAGTGCAGACCAAATGACCGTCCCATGGGACCGGGAGGAGAGCACTTGCACGAGAGCGCCGAACATCCCGTCTCCAAGATCAAGCAGTTCTGAACTACTGACTGGCGTGAGCAGGCCTAATACCTGCAGCTGCTGGGTGAATATGTATTTCACGAATCTAGACGTTTTCCTCTGTTAGGTACGTAGAAGACGCAACCTGTTGTTAAACAAGCTTTGCATGGTTGCCATAAGCCAGTAGAACAACGTCAGCTCTCACGGAGACATCGGGGCGGGGGTGGCTCAGTCGGTAGCGCGCCAGGCTCGTAATCTGTAGTTCCCAGGTTCGAGTCCCAGCTCGGTCAGCTTTGAGATTTATCTCCGCAAAATTCCCCGCCCTGCCCACGGTCAGTAGGGGACACCGATGGGTTTGGAAAGGCCACCGTCCGTCGGATGGGACGTTAAGCCGTGGCCCCGTGTGCGGGAGAGCCATACCCTGTGCACGTTAAAGAACACGCTGGATGGCCTTGACGGGAGGCTACCATCTGTCTCCCAACAGCTGTTCCAGTGGGTCCCTTCCCCCAACCTTCTCTGAGCCTTCGGGGTCCATGTGACCTGGCCATTTAGCCCATGGTGTGCAAAAAATTGCCGCTCAGAGGTAAAACAATCCAACCCAACTTACCTGTGGGAATTAAATTCGACATCCCCAGGAACGGACAACTAAGTATGCATTTCTCTTGAGAATTTTTTTTTTTCCAAGCAGAGAAATTAGAGGACATATGAATGGAAGTGGCTAACATGAAGAGTGATGATAAACGGTTCATCAAACAAGCCTGATATTATGTCCGAGATAGCAGAATTATTAGGGCGAGGTCAGGTAGTAACAACATAGTTATAGGCTTGGATATTGGGATGCAGTGCGAAATTAAACATTCAGTGTTCATTAAAGAGGTTGGTAAAGTAATGATAATGCTCAGAATAAAGCTTTGTCACTGTAGACTACATTAATCGCCCTGTGGAGTATGCCACTGGGTTGTTGGATTGTTTTACCTCTGAGCGGCACTTTTTTGCACACAATGGGCTAAATGACCAGGTCACATGGACCCCGAAGGCTCAGAGAAGGTTGGGGGAGGGGACCCACTGGAACAGCTGTTGGGAGACAGATGGTAGCCTCCCGTCAAGGCCATCCAGCGTGTTCTTTAACGTGCACAGGGTATGGCTCTCCCGCACACGGGGCCACGGCTTAACGTCCCATCCGACGGATGGCGGCCTTTCGAAGCCCATCGGTGTCCCCTACTGACCGTGGGCAGGGCGGGGAATTTTGCGGAGATAAATCTCAACGCTGACCCAGCTGGGACTCGAACCTGGGAACTACAGATTACGAGCCTGGCGCGCTACCGACTGAGCCATCCCCTCCCCTATGCCGCTGGGAATGCCTTATGAATTTGCATTATTTAAAGGTAAATAAGTCACTAATATTCTGAGTTATTATTGATTATATCATTATTTATTCATACAGGGCATATAGGGGAGCTGAAATTAGATCTGACCATTACCTTGTTAAAAGTGTGTTGCAACTTAAACTTAAAAAGTGTTGTGCTAGGGTTAAAAAATTTACTTTTAATACTGAAGCTCTGAAAGATCCAGTTATAGCCAAAGCTTACCATGATAGGTTACTTAGTCATTATGACAGTCGTGGTTTGCTTACTACTGAAGTTGAGGAAGAATGGGATCATTTTAAACAGGCTTTTTTGGACACTAACAGTACTCTTTTAAGAAAAAAGGAGCAGAAGAGGCAAAATTATCTGAGTGATAAGGCACTTGAGCTTATTTTGGAAAGAAAGAACTGCAGGAATGCCCTTAATCAATACCCTACTAGTCCTAATAGAAAGCATTACAGAGACCTTAATAAACTTGTAAAGGATCAGTTAGCTGCTGATAAGAATCTTTGGCTTGATGCTTTGGCTGACAAAGCCGAGGAAGCAGTTAGACAGCACAACAGCAGAGAGCTGTACCAGATAGTTAATGTTTTGTGTGGTAGAAAACGGACAGGCATACAAGGATTGAAGGATAAACAAGGTAAGGTTATAGAAGGGAGAATTCTGTCATGGCTAGGTGGGCTGAGCATTTCAGTGATGTTCTAAACAATGTAGTTAGTTCTACTCCCATTGTTTGCAATGATGATAGATGCATTGGTGGCTTTAATGTTGGCCCTATAACACAATCTGAAGTTATTTTGGCTGTTTCTAAACTTAAACTTCATACATCCTCAGGGGTAGATGAAATTACTGCGGAAATGCTTAGAGCTGGGAATGTTTCGGTTACCACTTGGATGATTGAAATTCTGAATATCTTTTATGATAAAGGCAAGGTTCCTAAGGATTTTACCAGAGCTATTGTTATCCCTATTTTCAAAAAAGGTGATCGCAGTTCTTGTGATAACTATAGGGGTATCAGCCTACTCTCTATTCCAGGTAAAGTTCTTTCCATGATTGTGCTTAATAGAATTAAGAATCTGGTTGACAGTCAATTGCGTGATGAGCAATGTGGATTCAGAAGTGGTAGGGGATGTGTGGATCAGATATTTTCACTTAGGCAGATTCTTGAGAAATGTTTAGAGTTTCAGAAACCTTTGGTTGCTAGCTTTGTTGATTTCAAAAAGGCTTTCGACTCTGTTGATCGTCATAATTTGTTGTTGATTGTGAGATCATATGGTATACCAGACAAGTTAGTTAACATTATGAAAGCTCTCTATAATAACACTGAGTCGTGTGTGAGAGTTGGTAAGGCTTGTAGCAATTGGTTTAGCATTACTTCTGGTGTTCGACAAGGGTGCATTTTGTCTCCTTTTCTCTTTAGCTTGGTTATTGATTATGTTATGCGAAATTCACTTCAAGGGAAAGATTTTGGCCTTAAATGGGCTGGAGATACGAAAATTTCTGATTTAGATTATGCTGATGATTTAGCCCTTTTTGCAAATGATGTTGATGAGATGAACTCTTTCATTCGAGCTGTTGATGAGACTGGTAGTAGAGTAGGTTTGGTTATAAACAGAGAGAAAACTAAAGTGATGAAAATTGGTTAGGCAGGCTGTGATTCAGTTAATCTGAATGGTTGCAGTCTTGAGCAGGTGTCACAGTTTAATTATCTTGGGAGCTATGTAACAGATAATGGTGATGTGCGGCATGAGATTAACAGACGAATAGGGATTGCTGCCGGGACTTTTAAGAATCTATGGAGAGTGCGGAGAAATAGGCGTATACACCTAAAGACTAAAATTAGACTGTATAATAGTTTGGTTCTTTCTAGGGATAGTTATGGTAGTGAAACTTGGACACTTTGTAAACAGGATAACAGGAAACTAGATGCTTTTGATTCTAGATGCTTACGCAGTATCTTGGGCATTAGGTGGTTCAACTTTGTAACTAATGATGAGATTAGGCAAAGGAGTTTGCAACCTCGTTTAAGCAGCATATTGTGCAGAGAGAGACTCCGTTGGTTTGGCCATGTTGCCCGTATGAATAATTATAGATTGGCGAATAGGGTTATGAACAGTGTGCCTAAAGGCCTCAGAAAGAAGGGAAGACCTAGGATGCGGTGGGCAGACAATGTCAAACAGGACCTTGTTAGAATTGGTTTGCAGTGGCCAGATGCAGTAGATGTAGCTCAAGATAGACTTGCTTGGAGAACTAAATTGCAGTCTGGTTGGACTTCCGTAGCCCATGGCTGCTTGATGATGATGATGATGATGGCGACGACGACGACGACGATGATGATGATGAATAGGTTGGGTTTTTTACTTCCAAGCGGCACGTTTTGGCCCCATCGGGCTAAGTGGCCAGGTCACAAGGTCCCCAAGGGCTCAGAGAACGTTACGGTAAAGGAATCCACTGAACAGCTATTAAAAGAAAGTTGGCAGCCTCCCGTCAAGGCCATCCAGGATGTTCTTTAACTTGCACAGGGCTGGCTCTTCAGCACACGTGGCAACGACTTATATCCCATCCGACGAACGGCGGACTTTCCAAGCTCATTGATGTCTCCCATTGACCGTGGGCAGGGGGGGGGGGGGAGATTAACGGAGATAAATCAAAACTCTGGACCAGGCGTGACTCGAACCTGGAAAACTCCAATTTAAGAAAATGTCGCGCTGAGTGATAAGTCTCAATCTAGCAGGGGAAAGGATTATGACAGTGAATGATTTATACATATTAATCCACAGCTACATCATTAATTTACTAAGCATTGAGTCACTTATTAGGCTGTTTTAGTATCATGACAACAATGAGTGTAGAAGAAAACAATTGTCTTGAGCAGGGTGGATTCGAACTCACGACCACCTGATGACATGCCAGGTGTTCTGGCTGCTAATCAATCTCTCCACTATTGCTGAGTTGGGTTGTTTTACCTCTGATCGGCACTTTTTTGCACACAATGGGCTAAATGGCTAGGTCACATAGACCCCGAAGGCTCAGAGAAGGTTGGGGGAGGGGACCCACTGGAACAGCTGTAGAGAGACAGATGGTAGCCTCCCGTCATGGCCATCCAGCGTGTTCTTTAACGTGCACAGGGTATGGTCCTCCCGCACACGGAACCACGGTTTAACGTTCCATCCGACGGGTGGCGGTCTTTCAAAGCCCATCGGGGTCCCCTACTGACCGTGGGCAGGACGGGGAATTTTGCGGAGATAAATCTCAACGCTGACCCAGTGGGAATCGAACCTGAGAACTGCAGATTACGAGCCTGGCGCGCTCCCGACTGAGCCACCTCCATTAGTGCTGATATTAAGTTATACATCATAGACAGCGAATGACCGTGTGGTGCATAGCTTTACATCAGAAATAGAGGACAGATTGGTCAGCTGCTGGTACTTCAACAGTCAGAGTAGCTGATATGATCAAAAAGTCATGGAGTTCGGATCCTTCTTCCACTCAAACAATTTTTCCTCTATGCAATACTGTCATCATGATTAAACAGTCAAATAGTGACTTAATGTTTAATGAATGATTTATTTCCAGACAAAAAATGGAAGTCACAACTGTGGAGATTGGGAGGAAGCGAAACTGAATGATTGCTTTTGTGGTTTTGAAAAAATTTTCGTTATGCCTTTGCACTACTGATTAAAGTTAACAACCTTCATATAAGGAAAAGTAAACTGCAAACTGTAAAATTTAACATTTCGTGTGTAGGGGCGAGGGTGGCTCAGTTGGTAGTGCGCCAGGCTCGTAATCTGTAATTCCCAAGTTCGAGTCCCAGCTGGATCAGCGTTGAGGTTTAATTACGCAAAATTCCACGCCCTGCCCACGGTCAGAAATAGAAGACATATGAAAGAACGTTACGGTAAGGGAATCCACTGGACAGCTATTAAAAGAAAGTTGGCAGCCTCTCGTCAAGGCCATCCAGCATGTTCTTTAACGTGCACAAGTTCTGGCTCTCAAGCACACATGGACGTCTCCAGCACACGGTCAGTAGGGGACGCAGATGGGCTTGGTATAGGTCGCCGTCCGTCGGATGGGACGTTAAGCCGTGGCTCCGTGGCACGCTAGATGGCCTTGACGGGAGGCTACCATCTGTCTCCCAACAGCTGTTTCAGTGGGTCCCCTCCCCAACCTTCTCTCAGCCTTCGGGGTCCTTGTGACCTGGCCAATTAGCCCATGGTGTGCAAAAAAGTGCCTCTCAGAGGTAAAACAACCCAACCCCAACCTTCTCTGAGCCTTCGGGGTCCTTGTGACCTGGCCAATTAGCCCATGGTGTGCAAAAAAGTGCCGCTCAGAGGTAAAACAACCCAACCCCAACCTTCTCTGAGCCTTCGGGGTCCTTGTGACTTGGCCATTTATCCCATGGTGTGCAAAAAAGTGCCGCTCAGAGGTAAAACAACCCAACGTTTCGTGTGAAACTCCATGTACTGTCGCAGCACTCAGTAACCGGTTGTAAGAGAATTTTCCATTTTTCTTCCCATTGGCCAGTCTTAGATGTTATTAGTAATATGTTATTAGTAATCATCATTAGTCTTCGGTGAACTGCTGAGAGTCTGGTAATTTGACTCTAGCATGACTCGTAATTGACCCTAATAATAGCTAAGGGTTGGGCAACCCCTATGAGTGAGTGTAGTGTGTGGAGGGGGGGGGGGGATTCTCCGGAACTGTTGGGAATGTCATCACTTGATGTTTTAAGAATTTGACAACGTTGAAATAATTCCTTTCGTGTTTGTTTTTGTTTTCTCTGTCTATCGTTGTCCTCTCATGCACGGGGCGGGGGTGGCTCAGTCGGTAGCGCGCCAGGCTCGTAATCTGTAGTTCCCAGGTTCGAGTCCCAGCTGGATCAACGTTGAGATTTATCTCCGCAAAAATTCCCCGCCCTGCCCACAGTCAGTAGGGGACACCGATGGGCTTGGAAAGGCCGCCGTTCGTCGGATGGGACGTTAAGCCGTGGCCCCGTGTGCGGGAGAGCCATACCCTGTGCTCGTTAAAGAACACGCTGGATGGCCTTGACGGGAGGCTACCATCTGTCTCCCAACAGCTGTTCCAGTGGGTCCCCTCCCCCAACCTTCTCTGAGCCTTCGGGGTCCATGTGACCTGGCCATTTAGCCCATGGTGTGCAAAAAAGTGCCGCTCAGAGGTAAAACAACCCAACCTCTCATGCACTTGAAAAGAACATTTCTGATTCTTGGGCGTTTAGCAAATTTAAAATTTTGTGTTAGTGTTTTGGTAACCAAAATTTTAATATTATTTCACCGTTTATAGCTTGTTGCAGAAAATTTCATGTAGTCAACTGGCTTTACTCGTAAATTGTTTAGAGTAGCTTCAAAATACATTCTATAAGTAAAAAAATACGAACGTTCCCTCTTCTCAATATTTCGCTTATTATTCTGTGGTAACATAACTATTGTGTTAATAAAGGGGTTCCACTCTTTTGGAGTGATCCAAATTACCGAATAATCTTCTCTAATAATAGTCTAACTGTAACTGTGCAAAGCAGACTGGTTGCCAGATTGTCAAAGGAAACTATAAGTCGAAATGTATTTTGTAAGGTTATGAGGAGATTTGTTTCCGCTGAATGGCAACTTTACCGTCACAGCAAATCGTTCGTACGTTGCCTTCTAATCCTTCTGTTTTGATAACGATTCTATTTTTTTATTCTGTAATTTCTATTTTGACTCTATTTTGATATAATATTTAAATAGTGACTGTTTAATGGCTTTGGGCGTGAATAATTGCTATATTTGCGTTTATAATGTCGTTCAGTTTCTATTAGTGTTTCTAATAATTTTCGTTCCAAAAAGCATTTTCAATTTCTTTTCATGAAATGATATAATTAATAATCTGAGAGTAAAATAAGTGATTAGCGACATGCATTTCTGCATATGTGTCGCAGAATAATCTTGAAAACAATTCATCAGAGAAATCTTTTACCCGAAATCGAGCTCGGAAAAACTCGGTTTCAATCATTTCAGGCGTGGGCTCGAAAAATCGAACTCGTCTCTAATAGATACCACATAGCTCCATCCTGTTCACGTTAAAGAATAAACGATGTCTTCACGGGGGGGGGGGGGTCTCAGTCGGTAGAGCGCCAGGCTCGTAATCTGTAGTTCCCAGGTTCGAGTCCCAGCTGGGTCAGCGTTGAGATTTATCTCCGCAAAATTTCCCCGCCCTGCCCACGGTCAGTAGGGGACACCGATGGGCTTGGAAAGGCCGCCGTCCGTCGGATAGGACGTTAAGCCGTGTTCCGTGTGCGGGAGAGCCATACCCTGTGCACGTTAAAGAACACGTTGGATGACCTTGACGGAGGGCTACCATCTGTCTCCCAACAGCTGTTCCAGTGGGTCCCCTCCCCCAACATTCTCTGAGCCTTCGGGGTCCATGTGACCTGGCCATTTAGCCCATGGTGTGCAAAAAAGTGCCGCTCAGAGGTAAAACATCCAACCCAAAATCTGGTCTCATATGTTGCTAATACAAAAAGGTACTATTAGTTCGCATATTTCGCTGGTGGAGGAAGGTAACAGGTCGCATAATTCTTTATAGGGTAGATATTAGGTCATAAAATTATCTAATGGGAGAAAGTATCAGAACGCATAACTCACTAATAGGGAAAGATGTGAAGTCATGTATGTAGTTAGTAAAGGAAGGTAACAGGTAACATAATTTGCAGATAAGAGAGGGTATTAGGTTTCATATTTCACTAGTGCGAAAGTTTCAGATTGCATAACCAGATGGGAGAAGTACTGAAGAGATTCAACCTCTGAGTGATTATCAAAAGAGCAGAACCTTTCTTTTTATCCACATCCTGTAAAGATTTTTTTCCTCCGTCATGGCAACCGTTGCTTACCGCAATCTCCGGAACGGAAAACGCAGTTGGTAAAAGAAAAGGAAAATTCCTCCAGCTTCTATCAGAAGCTCAGAGTGGTGTGTGAAAAGGGAATCAAAAATCACGTAACTTGTTCATCACTTTCTGCGAAAAAAGGACGTACATCAAACTTCACTTTTCCCGTGGCAAAAAAAAACATGAAATACCGTCTACCTTTGCGCATTCTTTTTTTCTCCCTACATTCCTTCCCCCTCCCCCCTTGCCCCAATACACATTTCTTTTGGAATGCAGACGGTGTCAATTTTTGCCCCTTTTCAAGCACTTTGATTGGCTATCGAAGCAAGTGACGTCAGAAAGTATACTGTAGCAAGCTCCTCATCTTCGTTTCTATGGCGAAAGGCTCCCACTCCGACCTCCATCATCGCTTTCGCACGTGGGCACGCGATCGTCTAGACGACGGAGCGCCGAGACATCCGCAAACCCCGCCTAGCGATGGCAGCGCCCTCGGGCTCCGGAGAGAGTTTCAGAAAGTTATGACTGCGAGGTCAATCAGACATTTAGCTGTCGGAATGTGGGGAATGTCGGAGCCCACCTAGCATTTTTTTTCTGTCCTCTCTTATGGAGGCTGATCGTTATCATCGGAAATATCTTCACCAAGGACCTGCGGCTGACGGAATGTAGAGAACAGGTCATGAGATAGTTGGGTCTCTGCCACCTGTTGTTTTGGGGTGTGTCAGGTGAACAAGCTCTCATTGTTACATTGTATGCCAAGTGTCATCGTTCGTAACGTTCGAGTGAAAACTGAACGCTTCTGATGTTTTTAACGAGCAATTCGATTTTTTTGGTTGATTGTGCTCATTTATGCTTCAGTTGGACTTTTGCCATTCTGTAGAAATTAAATAAATAAAAAAATAAATACCCCCTCAAGCAGCTGCTTGCCACAGAGGTCTGACAGGAGCCTGTCAGTTTATATGCCAGAGTAGAAGGTCTGAGAGGGTGGCAGGACCTCAGCAGAAAAACAACACGAACATCCATGCCTTACCCGGGGCTCGAACCCAGATCCAGTAGATCAGTAGCCAATTTAGGCAAGCATAAAAGAAATCCACTCATTGGCCTCTTCGATTCGAATGAGGGGTCTCCTGGTTACGCCAAGATGCTCTACCAGTTGGGCTAAGGCGGTGACGATTTCTCCTCTCTTTATAACGAAGGTTATAATGGTTGATCATGCTGTCTAGAAGTTCTACCATCAAGTGAAGAAGTTCTTGCCACCCATGTGCTGTTTATGTCAATGTTGGACCAAGATTTTATAACCATACATCAAATATTAGTATAACTTTTGTTATTAGAAAAATCGTTCTTTCACGCCAGCAGCTGGTTGGGTTGGGTTGTTTCACCTCTGAGCGGCACTTTTTTGCACACCATGGGTTAAATGGCCAGGTCACATGGACCCCGAAGTCTCAGAGAAGGTTGGGGGAGGGGACCCACTGGAACAGCTGTTGGGAAACAGATGGTAGCCTCCCGTCAAGGCCATCCAGCGTGTTCTTTAACGTGCACAGGGTATGGCTCTCCCGCAGACGGAGCCACGGCTTAACGTCCCATCCGACGGACGGCGACCTTTCCAAGCCCATCGGTGTCCCCTACTGACCGTGGGCAGGGCGAGGAGTTTTGCGGAGATAAATCTCAACGCTGACCCAGCTGGGACTCGAACCTGGGAACTGCAGATTACGAGCCTGGCGCGCTACCGACTGAGCCACCCCCGCCCAGGTAACAGAGGCAAAAAATTATTAACCTTTTTTATATTTTATGTATTTTTTTCAAGAATTTTTTTTAAAACGTGCAAAATGGAAGGGGAAATATTATACTTCATTGGAAACTGGTTTTAAAATTGTTTGTTGTCCTCCCTCCTCGATTATTTTTCTAGATCTGGGCCTCGTGTAGCTATCGATCATAATCTGGAATTTCATTTTCACACCCATAAAACCGTACTTTAGCTTCTTGACAACTTGGGGGGACCTCAGTCGGTAGTGCGCCAGGCTCGTAATCTGCAGCTCTCAGGTTCGAGTCCCGCCTGTGCCAGCTTTGAGATTTAACTCCCCAAAACTCTCCGCCCTGCCCACGGTCAGTAGGAGACACCGATGGGCTAGGAAAGGTCACTGTCCGTCGGATGGGACATCAAGCCGTGGCCCCGTGTGCGGGAGAGCCATACCCTGTGCACGTTAAACAACATGGTCTTGAAGCAATACCATCCGTCTTTCAACAACTACCCAGTGGGTCTCCATACCTTTACCTTCTCTGAACCCTCGGGGTCCTGGTAACCTGGCCATTTAGCCTATTGTGTGCAAAAAGTGCCGCTCAGAGGTAAAACAACCGAACCAACTTCGTATACAGAGACATATTAGAAATTACGTATCTTTCTAAGCTTCAGTACTTTATAAAGCTTAATACTCCCTCAAGCAGCTGCTTGCCACAGAGGTCTGAGAGGAGCCTGTCAGTATATATGCGATCGTAGAAGGTCTGAAAGGATGGCAGGACCTCAGCAGGAAAATGACACATACATCCATGCCTCTACCCGGGACTCGATACAGGTTCCTTAGATCAGTAGCCAAGCGTATTACCACTCGGCCATGGGACGGCTTTATAAAGTTTACATTCTATTAAAATTTTAATTGAGAAAATAATCACATTAAAAAAAGGCTCGAAATGAATCTGCAACTTTTTTGTTCTGATATTCGTTTCAAATATCAAATTCCTACGCGTAACTGGGGCGGGGGTGGCTCAGTCGGTAGCGCGCCAGGCTCGTAATCTGTAGTTCCCAGGTTCGAGTCGCAGCTGGGTTAGCGTTGAGATTTATCTCCGCAAAATTCCCCCGCTCCGCCCTGCCCACGGTCAGTAGGACACACCGATGGGCTTAGTAAAGGACGCCGTCCGCCGGATGGGACGTTAAGCCGCGGTCCGTGTGCGGGAGAGCCATATCCTGTGCACGTTAAAGAACATACTGGATGGCCTTGACGGGAGGCTACCATCTGTCTCTTAACTGCTGTTCTAGTGGGTCTCCTCCCCCATCCTTCTCTGAGCCTTCGGGGTCCATGTGACCCGGCCATTTAGCCCATGGTGTACAAATATGTGCTGCTTAAAGGTAAAACAACCCAACAACCCTTTAAAACCATAATCATAAATGCTACTATTTCCTTAATATTTAATGATTTTTTTTTATCTCTCTTGCTCGTTCGTGTGAAACTTACCAACCAAGCCTATGTCGATTTCAAATAAAATCTCATCAAACTGAAAAAAAATTTTATGTTGACGCCGATAAAATAGCAGAAATAAATTACCGTAGCGCATCCCGGCATTGGTCGATAAGCGATTAAAGACTTAACACTCAGCGCTTTCCAACGTAGGCATTCGCAACATCACTTTTTTCACAGAACTAGTCGGAGAGTCAACTTCTTAAAAACTCCTCCTTTATTTCTGAACCTTCTTAAAGTTCATTTTTTCCCTTCCTTCCATTTTCAATTTCTTCCGCTCTATTGCCTTAGTGCAAACGTTTCGCTTCGACCTCTCCAGCTCTTGCGATAAAGTTATAAAAGAAAGCAAAAGGAACGATTCTCTCTCTCTCCTCCCTCAGCTCGACTTGATCCTCCTTCCTCCTCCTCTTCTTCTTCTTCCCCATCTCTATTAGTTTACCGCCACCGAGCTTTTTGTTGCTTTTAGTATCATCGAGAAAGTTGCAAAAAGTTGGCTTGAAAGAAAGCACCTCGTCCCTGTCTCCCAGAGCATGTTCTCCTTCTCTCCCTCCGTTTCTCGGAGCAAGTTGCTCTCCCTCCTCACACGAAACAGATGGCCCGCCACATCCAACGGAAGTGGACAGGCTATTCCGGGCTGGCGCTATCAGCGCCACCTATCGGACACATGGAATCGTTAATGGATATAGATCATTCATTGGTGAAGCGCAGGAGTTCATCGCCCCAGATAATGGTCTACTGCTTCCCCATCTCTTTTCTCTCTACCTCTGCATCCTTCAAGGAGAATCTCCGCTGATCTCCCAAATGTCCCCATCCGCCCTCTTGAGGCAATGACTCCGTTTCTCTTCCTGCTCTTCCCACCCCCCACGAGCATCTCACTGGCCAGTGATACACGTGCATGACGAGACTCAATCTCAAATGCAATCCACATGCAGCATCTTCCCACTTAGTTAGAGATCATCCAAAGAGCTATCATTTGTTTCTGCCATCTTTGCTGTAATCTTTACTTTCTCACCATTCGTCTGTGTTGGGTTTTATTCGGAAAGCTCAAACCGAAGAGAAAACTCTAAGTGAACATTATTTTATTTCAATTAAGAGAATGGAGCACTTCAAAAAAAACAACAACTACTACTTATTAAAGTGAACGCTTTAGTACAGGAGTTGTTATTCATGTTCGAACACAAATTCTTAGGACTGGGGTAAGTTGTTAAATGTACATATTTTCTAATTCCGACCCAAACTTAGTTAAAAACCAACAGGAAAAAACATATATTCAAAAAAAATATATATTCTTTAAAAATATTCTCTTAAAATATATATTCTTTAAAAGTATTTTTTCTTAAAATATATATTCTTGTAAAATATTTTTTCTTAAAATAAATACTCTTTAAAAATATTTTTCTTAAAATATATATTTTTTAAAAATATTTTTCTTAAAATATATATTTTTAAAAAATATTTTTCTTAATATATATATTTTTTAAAAATATTTTTCTTAAAATATATATTCTTTAAAAATATTTTTTCTAAAAATATATATTCTTTAAAAGTATTTTTTCTTAAAATATATATATTCTTGTAAAATATTTTTTCTTAAAATATATACTCTTTAAAAATATTTTTTCTTAAAATATATATTTTTTTAGAATATTTTTCTTAAAATATATATTCTTTAAAAATATTTTTTCTTAAAATATATATTCTTTAAATATATATATATTTTTTTTAAATATATAAATTCTTAAAGAGTCCCATGAAAAAATCTCTACTGAAAAAATGAAAATATACATTTCTAATGAGAAATGAATTGAAAAAAAGAGACCTTTAAGAACTCGAGAAAATATCTTGATCAAAAATAAAAATATACGTTTTAATGATTACTATGAATTGTCAAAATTATTGCACCTAAAAATGTTTGGTCAAAATATTGGAGGAATGAGTCAAGTTCAGTATATTGATTATTAATTTTATGAGCCTCCTATGCAATGAACTTCGGATTGGACGGGTCTACAACTGCTCTATTCTTCTCCTGATGGGGGTGGGGTTAGAACCTCTACAACTGCTCTATTCTTCTCCTGATGGGGGTGGGGTTAAAACCTCTACAACTGCTCTATTCTTCTCCTGATGGAGGTGGGGTTAAAACCTCTACAACTGCTCTATTCTTCTCCTGATGGGGGTGGGGTTAAAACCTCTACAACTGCTCTATTCTTCTCCTGATGGGGGTGGGGTTAAAACCTCTACAACTGCTCTATTCTTCTCCTGATGGGGGTGGGGTTAAAACCTCTACAACTGCTCTATTCTTCTCCTGATGGGGGTGGGGTTAAAACCTCTACAACTGCTCTATTCTTCTCCTGATGGGGGTGGGGGGGGGGTGAATGTTGGCTTAGTCTGTATCGCCCAAGACTCATAATTTGTAGTTCCCAGATTCGAGTCCTACCTGGGCCAGTGTTCAGAAATCTTGAATCAATATATTAAATAACGATAACTTAAAACAAAAGCTGCTTTATATAACGTATCACAGAGTTTTGCATATAATGGATTGCATGAAGTCAGAAATATTGGAATATATCAGTAACAGCCAAATTAAAATTAGAACTTAAAAGAGGGGAAACCGATGGCTTGGAAAAGCCGCAATCCGTCGGACGGGAAGTAAAGCCTCTTGTACAGGAGAGCTGTACTCTGTGCACGTTAAGAATACGCTGGATGGCCTTAATGGGAGACTTCAATCTGTCTCCTTACAGCTGTTCAGTGGATCTCCTTCTCCAACATCCTCTAAACCTTTGGGGTCCTTGTGACATGGCCATTTAAACCATTGGTTCTAAAAAGTGTCGTTCAGAGGTAAAACAACCTAAACCAGCATTCTTCTCCAGACTTTTAATGTGAAACGCACGAGGCCACACCTGGGCAAACTACGGCCAGCCATCGCTTTTTGTGTGACCCTCGAGAAAATAAAATAAATCGATGATTTATTTAACTCGATGACAAATAAATTAAATTTGTAGACAAGAAAAAGAGCTTATAGAGGAAAGAACTCCACATTAGGCGACGCAAATTTTCATTAATATATTAATTTTAATAAAAATATACTATTTATGTTTCAATTTAGATTTCTTCTGCCTTGGTTATAGATATATTACTATTTATAAATTTCTTTGGTTTTCCATTTCAGTTTTCTATGCGGTCCTTCAGCTAAAAGGTTTAGACCTTTACATGGAATAACTCTTTCAGTCAAGCCACTGAGTACACTTCATACTTTCTGATGGATCTCGCCATATCTCGATTAGGAATGAGAAAGGTCGAGATCAGGCGAATGATAATCATCAGACGGAAACTTTTTTTTTTATTTGAGACATATAGGACAGAGAAGAATCCTAGAAGCTACTCCTAGCTTTTACAGGCCTTCTCATACAAGGACATGCCCTACTACGACCGAAGTCAATGCTAACCACTGCGTTAGTTAGAGCTAACACAACACACAAAATTTGCCTTGCTGGAACAGTCGCTAGAGAAGAGAGCTTACTGAATAGCTGTTAGGAGAAATAAGAGGAAGGGAACTTACTGAATAGCTGTTAGGAGAAATAGGAGGAAGGGAGCTTAATGAATAGCTGTTAGGAGAATGGGAGGAAGGGAACTTACTGAATAGCTGTTAGGAGAAATGGTAGGAAGAGGGCTTACTGAATAGCTGTTAGGAGTAATAAGAAGAAGGGAACTTACTGAATAGCTGTTAGGAGAAATAGGAGGAAGGGAGCTTAATGAATAGCTGTTAGGAGAAATGGGATGAAGAGAGCTTACTGAATAGCTGTTAGGAGAAATAAGAGGAAGGGAACTTACTGAATAGCTGTTAGGAGGAATAGGAGGAAGGGAGCTTAATGAATAGCTGTTAGGAGAAATGGGAGGAAGGGAGCTTACTGAATAGCTGTTAGGAGAAATAGGAGGAAGGGAGCTTAGTGAATAGCTGTTAGGAGAAATAGGAGGAAGGGAACTTACTGAATAGATGCTAAGAGAGTCTTCCGTGCATGCAAGACCATCCAGCGTATTCTTTAACGGAGAGTAAGTATGGCTCCCATTCACTCGGGGCCGTGGCTTAACGTTACATCCGACGAACGGCAAACCTTGCAAGCCCATTGGTGTCCCCTTTCTGACTGAGGATAAGGTAGGGGTTTATCGGAGACAAATCTAAACGCTAGCCCAGCTGGAACTCGAACCTGTAACTGCAGATTACGAGACTGGCGCACTACCCGCTTCCAACAAAATTGCAAAAACAATAAGCACCCTGCATAATTGCATTTGACCCTTAATTTTAGCAAAATTACAAAATCTAAAACACATCGATTTACATGAAACTGGAATGCACTATTTCATAATCGAAATCCCTTTTGCAAAGAGAGCAGATAGATCAGCTGTTCCCTTTCTGGTTCCCGTTGCTACGAAAGCATCATCAATATTTTGCCTCTAGCAATACCAATTCTTTTTTCCCAGCTATTGTGCTCGTCAGCTTCTTGTCTACATAACAATCTCCTATTTCCAGCAGAGTCTGTCGATACGAAATATTCGGATCTAGAACCGATTCTTGCATCGGGAGAGATAGAGATCATCATCGCAAAGTAGCCCCTTATCATGCAAAACAAACCAACACAAAATTCTCTACAACTCTCAGAGCCGGTGTCTTTGAACCTTTGTATATGAGTTGCGGGCTATGCCTTTCCGTCATTGTGCGACAACAAAAGACCAAAAAGAAAAAGAAAGACCCAGCTGCGAGTGTGCCTCATCCATCTGCCGGGATGGAGTTGAGTAACCGCCTCATCCTTTTCTTCCGCCTGCCCACAAGAATCGTCATCATCTCTACGCTCTGGGACGACTCGGTATCTACCGTAGGGACCGACGTGAAGTCTCCGGTCGACTTGGAATCCATGGCTCTGCTCCTCTTCCTGGAGAAGATGTAGAGCGACGACGTGAGGACTCGGAAAGCAGAGGGGAGGAGGAGAGAAGAGCGGAAAGAAAAATAGTTTGGAGCCAATTAGGTTCACTGCTGATAGCTCTTCTACGAGAGCTCGAGGAGGAAAAGCCGAGCCAGCGGTGTGGTTAAAGGAGCGTTTGCTTTTAGAAAAGAATTGCTTGTCTTCGATTTCCTGTCAAAGGTAAAGGTTGCACTGTCTGCAGTGGAGAGAAGAGCGTGCTAACAGCCTTTCTCACCGCGAAGAAGCCGGAGAGACAAGAGACGGAAAAACACGCGTAGGCCACTGCAAACGCAACGCCACATTTGTGCTGCGCAGAGAGTTTTTTTTTTATTTGTTTCAACTGGTGTAAAGTAATGATTTTCTTTTCCGCTGAAAAAAACGATTTCGAGAGGCATTTAGTATCATATTAGGACACCAGAAGAAGTGAGGAGTTTTTTTATTATTTAAAAATATATTTCTGTTTGTTCGTGTTGTATTTCACCTTCTGTTTTTTTTGCTTGTTTTTTAATTTGTCTCCGTCAAAGGATGCATATTTTTTTTTAGTGTTTTGATAGTTTTTTTTTTTTTGAGGCAAAAGAAAAATTTTTTTATTTAATTTTTTTTTTCGATATTGCGGAACAGATTTCACTTTGAAAGTTATTGTAAGTTAGAGGAGGAGTATTGACGTTTGTCCTGTGAATTTGACCTCGAAATCGGTAAAAACGATGAACGAGGAGGAGAAATAGACTTTGTCCAAATTGCAACGATGCTATCCTAAAAAGAAATAGACGTAGACTGATTTCAGGGCTTAGATTGGATTGTTTTACCCCTGAGCGGCACTTTTTTGCACACCATGGGCTAAATGGCCAGGTGACATGGACCCCGAAGGCTCACATGGACCCGAAGGCATGGACCCCGAAGGGATTAGTTAAGGATGTACTTTGGAGTAGGATCGTAATTGGAGGAGGCAGGGAAGTAATTCAGGACATATTCTGGACTAGGATCGTAATTGGAGGAGGCAGGGAAGTAATTCAGGATATATTCTGGACTAGGATCGCAATTGGAGGAGGCAAGGGATTAGTTAAGGATGTATTCTGGAGTAGGATCGTAATTGGAGGAGGCAGGGAAGTAATTCAGGACATATTCTGGACTAGGATCGTAATTGGAGGAGGCAGGGAAGTAATTCAGGATATATTCTGGAGTAGGATCGCAATTGGAGGAGGCAAGGGATTAGTTAAGGATGTACTCTGGAGTAGGATCGTAATTGGAGGAGGCAGGGAAGTAATTCAGGACATATTCTGGACTAGGATCGTAATTGGAGGAGGCAGGGAAGTAATTCAGGATATATTCTGGACTAGGATCGCAATTGGAGGAGGCAAGGGATTAGTTAAGGATGTATTCTGGAGTAGGATCGTATTTGGAGGAGGCAGGGAAGTAATTCAGGACATATTCTGGACTAGGATCGTAATTGGAGGAGGCAGGGAAGTAATTCAGGATATATTCTGGAGTAGGATCGCAATTGGAGGAGGCAAGGGATTAGTTAAGGATGTACTCTGGAGTAGGATCGTAATTGGAGGAGGCAGGGAAGTAATTCAGGACATATTCTGGACTAGGATCGTAATTGGAGGAGGCAGGGAAGTAATTCAGGATATATTCTGGACTAGGATCGCAATTGGAGGAGGCAAGGGATTAGTTAAGGATGTATTCTGGAGTAGGATCGTATTTGGAGGAGGCAGGGGATTAGTTCGGATGTATTCTGGAGTAGGATCATAATTGGAGGAGGAAGGGAACTTATTGGGGGAATGTAATGGAGCAGAATCGTAAAGAAATGTGGAGTGTCAGTTCTCCAAGGGCAGAAGGGGGATTATCGGGGTCCTGCCAATATAGAGTTCGATTTATAACGTTATAGGGAATTAGTATTTCTCTTAGTAACCTTTTGAAATGGATTCGTTATTAAAGTGGTAGTTAATTTGAGAGTTAATTTTTTTTCAGTTTCAAAACACATTGTCTGTAAAAATTTGAAAAAGTTTAAGCAGATTAATTTTTAATCTGAAACTGTTGTTTACTCTTTTCATTTATTATGAAAACGTTTTTTAAGAGCCTTTTCCGAAGAGGACAGAAAAACTGTTCAATTCCTCACATTCAGTGAATAATGCTTGTTTGTTCACTAAACACAATCAAGACAAGACAAATGTAACCATGAGAACAAAAAAAAACAGAAAAAATTAAATAATTCGAGAATTTCATTAGAGCTGGAAACTGGTTGAAAAAAGAAAAGAATGTGAACAAATGTATTTTAAGTAAGAAAACAGTTAACGATGAGGGGAAAGGCATTAAAAATACAAACCTTTTAATTAGCTTTTTATACAGGTTGGAATGAAAAATTGTCGAGCTTTTAATCTTATTAAAAACACAAATTCATTTATATCTTAATTACTAACTCTTTGGCACCCATCATCAGCAAAAAGTGATGAGCTTAAACATTTCAACAAGGATTTCAACCTCACTAAAAATAAAGACCCGAAATGATGTGTAAATAAAGTCTTCCTAGTCGATATGAACTTGAAGGAGCAAGTATTCTTCAAAAAGTAGAACTCTAAGGGGAAAAAAGTATCTCAAATGCAGGTGAAAAAAAAAATCGTTTTTTTTTGTGTTAATGTAGTGATCATCGAAGTACGTCAGACAATGACGTGATGAGATGATGCATGACACTAATTAAGGGTGTATCCTGAAGTAGGATCATAATTATAGGAGAAAGGAGACTTATTTAAGGAATATCCTGGAATAAGATCGTAAAGGAATGTCAGGAACCACGGAGCTTCTTCAAGGTGTATCATGGAATAGGATCGTAATTGTAGGAGGCAGAAGAATTGTGTAATGAGAGGACGCATGGTACTGTTTCAGTGTGTATCTCGAAAGTAGTATCGTAATTGGAAGAGTCAGTAGATTAACGAGGGTCACGAAGGACCCGCTCCCCATGGGGAAAAGCTCGTGCTCAGTCGTCAAGACACTACACGAAGGTTCGATTCCCACCTGCGCCAGGTTGATGTTACCTCAGCTAACCCTCCATTCTGCTATAGGTCAGAAAGAGAACAACGATGAGCTTGAAAAAGCCGCCGTCCTTCAGATGGGACGTTAAGCCATGGGCTTGTGTACGGGAGAGTCATAACCCCCGTGGGCTTGATAGATGGTTTCCACCTGTCTCTTAACAGCTGTCAAGTTTTCACCCAACCTTCTCTGAGCCCTTGGGGTCCTCTTTGAATAAAATAACTCAAGGAAACGCTGTTAAAAATGTAGAAAGTTGGCAATACATTACTTACAAATTGGGACTTTATCTCCTAATAATTTTTCTTATTAAAAGCAAGGTGTAAGGAAAAAAGTTAATGAATAAATGTTTGTGCAAATATAATTATCCAATACCATAACACATTTCGAAACGAGGTGTTTCTAAGTGAACCATGTTCTTGCAGATTTCCAAATGAAATCAAATGCTCACTATGTTGAACCTCGCCTTGGGTGCGAAATCACTCCACATGGAGAACAGTTGGATCGTCGGTTGCAGTCTGGTTGCCATGGGAACCACCATCCCTATGGGAGGCCTCAGCTGCTAGACAATTGACCAATGTGATTAAGGCAGAGAATGAGAAGCTCTTCAGAGCGAAGATGTTGACACTGAACCGCGGATGCTGAAGATGGATCTGTTGTCATCTGTAACTGTTGTCCACTCCAAGCTTGTAGATCGCAGAGAACAACCCCTATCCCCGAATGCCTTTCCATCCTCTCTGGAGATCTGTAGGAGGCAGTTGCCTCAGCAACGTCATTAGACCCGATTCTGGGCAATAGCTGTTTCAGATGCGCTTTGTTTACATGCGATCGTGAGCCATTCATCCAAGGGATTCGGGCATAACAAGGGTAATATAAACAATTGCGGTCAGCTGACTATGACTCCAATGATACTATCAGATGCAGCTCGATGAGGAACATTTAGTTAAACAGGGCATTTCGAGGGAATGGCTTTAGCAGCGTAATGTCGCACTTCTCCTCGTGTTGCAAACCAGAGAATACCAAAGGCAGACACGAGGACCAAATGGGGCTATCGGGTGTTACAATAATAACTTTTTTTTTTGTAACTGGAACATCGTGTTAAGACGAATCCGATGATTTGGATGTTTAAGCGGTTGAAATGCTACTTATAAAAAAAATTTTTCAACACAATAGTCAAAACCAAATCATCTCTTGAAAAATTTCATTTTGAACCGAAAAAAAAAATTAACGAAATTTAAGTTTCTTGCTAAAAATCAGTTTTTTATCTTACTTTATACTTTGAAATTACTTAGAAAAGAATTTTAAGAGAAAAAGCTATTTTCTGTCTGTACTCCTAGTTTCACTTCTTATTTCCAATCCTCTATTTTCTTTTCTCAATAACTCTAAACTTGAACAATGTTGGGTAAGTGCTCGTTAATTGGGTACCACTCAAAAGTACAGACAAATTTCCACTTCTCCTTTCTTCTTTAACGTCACTGTTCTTGGGAGTTCTTCTTTCAAGCTTTCCCAAATGTGATTTAGTAGTCATGACAAATTATCACTTTGCCTGCTATAGGTGATATCTAATGTGATTTGTTCAGAAACCTTTCATTAGAGTGAACTTGCGTTGTCTTTTTTTTTCTTAGTTTCATTTTCTTTTCGATAACTGCGAACTATAAACGCATATTTAACTCGATCTACTTTTCAGATATAAATATCGAAGCGAACTAAAAATTAAGTTTTGCAATTTTCTTCTGGCTGACTCTGAACGACTGGAAGGGTCGTTATCAATATTCAGTCAATAAATATTATAGTATAAATGAGAAAGATTTTAAATATATCACTTCTCAGATGGATTATCTGCCCCGCTTTCCCATTTGACCAGATAAATTTCGATGTTTTGAGACACTTTAACAGGCGATAACAATTAATTAACCTTTATCATGGCCGAGTGGTTAGCGCGCTTGGCTACTGATCTACGGAACCTGGGTTCGAGCCCCGGGTAAGGCATGGCTGTTTGTGTCGTTTTTCTGCTGAGGTCCTGCCATCCTCTCAGACCTTCTACTGTGGCATATAAACTGACAGGCTCCTGTCAGACCTCTGTGGCAAGCAGCTGCTTGAGGGGGTATTTATTTTTATTATTTAAAGGTAACTGAATTCTTCCTGCAGCAACACTGCGTGGCGATTGTTGAAAACCAATTGCAGCTTAATACTTGAAGACATTGTAGTTTAATCTCTGCGGACCGGTTGTAGTTTGGTCCTTGAAAACAGATCCTTATTTAGTTTTTGAAAGCCTGCTGTTAGTTAGTTCTTGAAAACCGGTTGTAATCTAGTCCTTGAAGATCTGTTATAGATTCGCCCTTGATTACCAGTTGTAATTCTGAAAATTGGTTCTTTTAGTCCTTGAACAATGATTTTAATCTAGTTCTTGAAAACCAGTTGTAACCTAATCGTTGAAGAACAGTTGTAGCTTAGTCCTCGAAAAAAGGTTGTCAATTAGTTCCTGAAAACCGGTTATACCTAAATCCTTGAACAATGATTTTAATTCACTTCTTGAAAACCAGTTGTACCCTAATCCTTGAAGAACAGTTCTAACTTAGTCCTTGTTGATGAGTTGTAATTTAGCCCTTAAAGACTAATTGCATTTTATTCTTTGAAGAGCAGCTTTAGTTTAGTCCTTGTGGAAAAGTTGTAATTTAGCCCTTGTCGATCATTTTAGCCTAGTCTTTGAAGACATCGTAATTTGGGTTGTTGGGTTGGGTTGTTTTACCTCTGAGCGGCACTTTTTTGCACACCATGGGCAAAATGGCCAGGTCACATGGACCCCGAAGGCTCAGAGAAGGTTGGGGGAGGGGGCCCACTGTAACAGCTGTTGGGAGACAGATGGTAGCCTCCCGTCTAGGCCATCCAGCGTGTTCTTTAACGTGCACAGGGTATGGCTCTCCCGCACACGGAGCCACGGCTTAACGTCCCATCCGACGGACGGCGGCCTTTCCAAGCCCATCGGTGTCCCCTACTGACCGTGGGTAGGGCGGGGAATTTTGCGGAGATAACGTGGCCGAGTGGTTAGCACGCTTGGCTGCTGATCTAAGGGACCTGGGTTCGAGCCCCGGATTTGGCATGGATGTGTGTGTCGTTTTTCTGCTGAGGTCCTGCCATCCTCTCAGATCTTCTACTGTGGCATATAAACTGACAGGCTCCTGTCAGACCTCTGTGGCAAGCAGCTGCTTGAGGGGGTATTTATTATTTTTTTTTTAAATCTCAACGCTGACCCAGCTGGGACTCGAACCTGGGAACAACAGACTACGAGCCTGGCGCGCTACCGACTGAGCCACCCCCGCCCCATCGTAATTTGGGACCCATGTTCCAATTTCTGTTTAGTCGCCCTCAATAGATTTTTCTTTTTCGCTATTATGAAGCCTTTTCGAGGATCATTTTCAAAATCATTAAGAATTCCGAGGACCTTTTTGTTTTGAGATTTTTAAGTTTTGCAAGTCCCTTTTACGAGATTTTTAAGATTTACCTGTCTCTATTTCGAATTGCCATTTTTAAGCGTTCTTCCATTCTACAATGTATTTTTAGAGATTCTTAGGCTTTACGAGCCCTTTTCCAAAATTATTAAGATTTTTCCATTCCTTTTTTGGAGAGTCTTAGATTTTGAGAGATTTTATAGGTTTCATTTCGTAATTATCAAAACTTTTTTCAGACTTATATACGAGTTTCTCAGGTTTACGTGTAGTTTTTCTTTTGGCAAGTATCTTTAGCGAGACTTCTTTTTCGGTGGATGTTAAGATATTAGAAACTTTTTTTTCTTCCGGAAAATGTTGCAAATTATATGGGAACATCTTAGAAAAGGTCAGAACTTGTCACCTTTTCTTTGATGCTTTAGATTCTAAACATCATAGTGAACTTCGTTTCCAACAAATGTTATTTATTGTACAGTCTTTGCATTTTTTTCTGTTTTTAAGCCAACAGGAAAGGAGTAAGCCCTCTGACCATTCTGTATATTCAATTATAGGTAAAATAAATTATTATTATTATTACAACAGGACACAAGGGAGATTGTCGATTAGCACACTGTGCATCTAAAAGAATGTGGGCTCCAGAGTAAAACAATCCAAAGAAATGCAGTAACACTTTTCAATTTTATCGCCACCTTCAGAAATAGAGGCGGGAGTTGACTCAGTGGATGGATCACAGATTGAGTTGACTCAGGATGGATTGGAGTTGACTCAGGATGGATTGGAGTTGACTCAGGATGGATTATCAGATTGCAAGAATAGCGTGCTATTCTTGCAATCTGATACTCCCAGATACAGGGCCCAAATGTGGCTGTGCTGACAACTTTCTCCGTTAACTCTCATTCTACTTTCGGTGAGAAAACAGACACCGATGTACTTGGAAATGCAGCCCTCCGTATTTTAAGACGTTAAGCCGTGATCCCGTATGTAAAAGAGTCATACCCTATGCATGTTAAGAAACACGCTGGACGTCCTTAACAGAGGCTTCCATTTGTCTCGCAACAGCTGTCCAGAGTAGCTCCTTTTCTAACTATTTTTCAACCCTCCCTTGGGGTCCTTGGAACTTGACTATTTAATTACGAGTTAAAGCAACCTTACCTAGAATTCACGGGCAACTTCGAGGAAAACGCTTCATGTTTCATTCAGTCTTAAAATCGGGCTCAAACAGAAAGAAAACTTTTTCTGAAGAATCTCAGTGATGTCTTCTCTTTAAAATTCAATTGATTTAGTTTTCCTTTTTAAAATCTTCGAGAAACAGCTTCGACTTTTTGATAGCAGGTTTTTTTTTCTTCACTTGATCCTCAATTATTTAGCAAGTGTGAATAAACTTGGATGATTTCCCATGAGGCTGCTCCAGATTCCTGCGAAACCTTCCATGTCGTGAACTGTTTCACTTACGATCGTCTAATGAAGTGCGTAAACTACCAATGATTTAATTCTTCCTACGAACTATTTGCAATCCCTTCCTCAAACAGACACTTGCCATTTAGATGTATTTCTTATTAAGAGTCAATGAATGCAGAAAATACCGTGTTTTAAAAGTATTATAGATACTTTCTCGACCAATTTCAAGAAAATTTCTACTTTTAATAACTCACTCTTTCTTACATTTTCTAGACTTCCTACTTTTGATTAAATGATTTTTTTTTTCTTTTTTCTTTCATATCCCCTTTAAATATTTTTAGCAGCAAAAAAAAGTTATTATACCGTAATATATTCAGCCCTACAGGTAAACAAATACCTAAAGCACTCGAAAATCTGCCTCCATTTCTTCCCACGATAAAATCTTGAAAGCATCTTCAATTTTCTCTTTTGTAAATAACTAATGCCGAATCACTCCGTTTTTTTTTTCTCCATAAGATGCATGATTGGCCCAAATGGTGACAAAGATGTGTCCTAAGTCTCATACATTCTCTATTGCACAGAGAGGAATATATTCCCATGAATTTTCTTCAGGAATAAATTAGTTATAAGCAGTGTTTATATTTCTCCATTTTCATAATTTCAAAATGAAACTTCTTCTTGAAGTTTTGTGAAACTTCTTCTTGAAGTCTTCTTGAAGAAAACAGTCAAATTTTGAAACTTCTTCTTGAGTCCGAGTCCAACTGCGCTAGAACTGAATGTTTTAGTTTTTTCACCCGTTTTTCCTGCCATGATACATCGGTCAGAAAGGAGACACCGAGGTGCTTGAAAAAGTCATCATTGTATAACATCATTTGTATTCAGTGTTCAAAGACACCGATGAGCCTGAAAAGATCATAATTGTATCCAGTCAAAGACACAGATGAGCTTGAAAATATCATCGGTATCTCTTTTCAAAGAGACCGATGTCTCCTTTCAAAGAAACTGAAGCTCTCTGAAAGCTATGCTTTGAGCACACCAAGAAACACATTGGATGAACTTCCAACTTGAGCGAAGTAAGAGTTGCTTGTTTGGGTTGTTTTACCTCTGAGCGGCACTTTTTTGCACACCATGGGCTAAATGGCCAGGTCACATGGACCCCGAAGGCTCAGAGAAGGTTGGGGGAGGGGACCCACTGGAACAGCTGTTGGGAGACAGATGGTAGCCTCCCGTCAAGGCCATCCAGCGTGTTCTTTAACGTGCACAGGGTATGGCTCTCCCGCACACAGGGCCACGACTTAATGTCCCATCCGACGGACGGCGGCCTTTCCAAACCCATCGGTGTCCCCTACTGACCATGGAAAGGGTGGGGAATCTTATGGAGATAAATCTCAACGCTGACCCAGCTGGGACTCGAACCTGGGAACTATAGATTACGAACCTGGCGCGCTACCGACAGAGCCACCCCCGCCCCGCGAAGTAAGAGACTCCCACAAACTCTGAAAAGTTGTCCAGTGTATTTTTATTCGTTCTCGATCCGTGAACACGAAATCCATATGATCTGGCAATTTCAGCCAATTTTGCAGCAAAAAGTTGTTTTTAGCAGTAAAGCAGCCGAACTTCTTCAACGTTTTCCTTTCTAACTCCTTTTATTTTTCCTTATGCCATTTTTCGTTCATAACAAAGGTTGGTAGCGCGCCAGGCTCGTAAACTGATATTCACAATTTCAGCCAGTGCCTAAATTTTTCTCCGCTAATCTTGAGATTAGATCTTTGATTCGCAGATTCTTGAGAAATGTTTAGAGTTTTAGAAACCTTTGGTTGCTAGCTTTGTTGATTTCAAAAAGGCTTTCGACTCTGTTGATCGTCATAATTTGTGGTTGATTGTGAGATCATATGGTATACCAGACAAGTTAGTTAACATAATGAAAGCTCTCTATAATAACACTGAGTCGTGTGTGAGAGTTGGTAAGGCTTGTAGCAATTGGTTTAGCATTACTTCTGGTGTTCGACAAGGGTGCATTTTGTCTCCTTTTCTCTTTAGCTTGGTTATTGATTATGTTATGCGAAATTCACTTCAAGGGAAAGATTTTGGCCTTAAATGGGCTGGAGATACGAAAATTTCTGATTTAGATTATGCTGATGATTTAGCCCTTTTGGCAAATGATGTTGATGAGATGAACTCTTTCATTCGAGCTGTTGATGAGACTGGTAGTAGAGTAGGTTTGGTTATAAACAGAGAGAAAACTAAAGTGATGAAAATTGGTCAGGCAGGTTGTGATTCATTTAATCTGAATGGTTGCAGTCTTGAGCAGGTGTCACAGTTTAATTATCTTGGGAGCTATGTAACTGATACTGGTGATGTGCGGCATGAGATTAACAGACGAATAGGGATTGCTGCCGGGACTTTTAAGAATCTATGGAGAGTGTGGAGAAATAGGCGTTTACACCTAAAGACTAAAATTAGACTGTATAATAGTTTGGTTCTGTCTAGAGTTAGTTATGGCAATGAAACTTGGACACTTTGTAAACAAGATAACAGGAAACTAGATGCTTTTGATTCCAGATGCTTATGCAGTATCTTGGGCATTAGGTGGTTCAAATTTCTAACTAATGATGAGGTTAAGCAAAGTAGTCTGCAACCTCCTTTAAGCAGCATATTGTGCAGAGAGAGACTCCGTTGGTTTGGCCATGTTGCCTGTATGAATAATTATAGATTGGCGAATAGGGTTATGAACAGTGTGCCTACAGGCCTCAGAAGGAGGGGGAGACCTAGGATGCGGTGGGTAGACAATGTCAAACAGGACCTTGTTAGAATTGGTGTGCAGTGGCCGAATGCAGCAGATGTAGCTCAGGACAGATATGCTTGGAGAATTAAACTGCACGGTCTGGTTGGACCTCCGTAGCCCATGGCTGCTTGAGGAGGATGATGATGAATCCCCGTTTAACTCTCGGCAAGAAAGTGGACATCGTTGAGGATATAAAGGACGCCGTCCATCGGATGAGACGTAAAACCGTACCACCATGTGCAGGAGAACCGTACCTTGTTCAGTTAAAGAAAACGCTGGTTACCTTAACGGGAGGCTTCTAACTATAGTCCAATGGATCGCCTTTCCCAACCTTCTCTGAGCTCTTGGGGCCTGGCCTTTTAGCTCCTTGTGTGCTAAAAAAGTGCCCCTCAGAGGTTAAAAAACTAACTAGGTTCCAGTCTCAACTGTTCCCCTACGTTGAGAATTCTCTCCGCTAACTCCCGTTTTGCAGTCATTGAGAAAGGGGCACCGATAGAATTAGAAAGTATCGTCCGTTCGATGAGATATTAAGCTATCACTCCTTGTGCAGGAAATCCATATCATATTACGTTAAAGAACACTCTGGATGGTCTTAACCAGAGGCTTTCCCTTTTTTTCCAACAGCTCTCCAGTGAATCCTCTTCCCCTACCTAACCCTAAGCCCTTGGATCCTTCTGATCTAGCCATTTATTCAATTGTGTGAGCAAAAGTGTTGTTCAAGGGTGAAATTACCAAGCCCATCTTTCATTCAGTCCTTGAAATTCTAATATTCGTTCCCTCAAGAACCACTAAATAAATGGAAGTCATTATTTGACTTCATCAACGTTTTACAGTGTTCAACGTTTTTATTCAACGCAAGCTCCTCTTGCATTGAATACTTTGTATGAATTTTGTTGGTTTGACTTATTTAGCATGAAAGGGAAAACAAAAGCAGAAACTATCTCAATCATTGATCTCCACCGGCAGTCGAAATACTAACAAAGCTTTGATTTCAATTGTAGAATAAAATTAAAAGCAACGATCAAAGAGCTAAACCTTCTTAATCCGTCGTTGTTTCGCGAAAGAGTGGATATCCATTATTTCGGATTTGATCGTAAACATATTTTGTGCTGTTCAGTGATCCCATGTCAAACTTCCTCAAAGTGATGGAGTAAATCCTGAAATTCAGCTCTCAAAAGCGAAATTCCAAAATCCTAAAAATTTGTTCTGTAGAGGTGTCAAACGTCGGAGGTAAAAAATCCACCTGTGCTTGGTATTCTCAAAAAAAAAAGAACGACGATACGAATAGCAAATTAATATCAAAAAATAGTTTCAAAACTATCAAAACATCGCCCCCTTTCGACATCATGTATCTTAGGAGAGTTAGGCTTCTTAGGCTTGGTGTGGTCTAAGAACAAGCATAGACAGGTGATTTTTTAGAATGTTTTTTGTTCCTAAGATATCTTTAGCAGTGTGCAGTCAGCTTTTTTATTAGGAGCAATTCCAAGCTTAAAATTCCTGCTCTAAAGGGGGAGGGGAATGCTAAATCACCCAATATTATTTTCATCTCGTGTACTTAAAAATAAAAATACGAGTATCGGTTGTATTCATTGTAAAAATAGCCAGTTCATCCTTCAAAGGCAGAATCCTAAACCTTCGGTCATTATCGTCATCTTTCAGAATCATTACCTCAATCTGTTTTACCATTTTGACAGAGCTATCGATATAACTTTTCTTTATTTTAAGACAGCATCCTTTATTATCCTTCTCCGCTTTTATCAGCAGTACTGTCAGATCGGTTTGTTTTATCGGCGCCCCATTTTTTTCTTAATTCCCTAAGAGAGTTTCTCTGCATCGCCAGTAGGAAGTTGTTAATCTGGTCTTCTCTCATCTTTCAGAAGCAAGATGCATTGACCTGTCACTCAAGTCAGCCCGTTTGTTTCGTTTTCCTCGAGCTCCAAGGCAACACAATTCGTTCCATGACAGACTTTTAAATAATGATGATATTTGTTTACGATTTCAGAATCTGATAAACAATCTCTGTTTCATTAACTCAAGAAATTTTATCGTGGGTTGGATTGTTTTTCTACCGAGAGGCAATTTTATACAGAAAACGGAAAAAATATCCAGATCACAAGGACTCAGAGATGAATACGCAAAACATATCCATTGGACAGCTGTTAGGAAAAAGATGGAATCCTCGAATCAAAGCCATGCAGAGTATTCCTTAATGTGTACAGGTATCACTGGTGAACTCAAAGGGGAGGAGCTGTAAGAGCAGTACTGTCGCTCAAAAAAGTATCCGAACACTATGGTTGATTACAGAATTCAGAAAAAATATCTGGCAACGATTTTTTTAGAAATTAGTGATCTGGCAACCTTTGTGTCACGTGACACTTTTTTGAGCGACTGTAGGTGGTCATATTATTTTGATACTGGATCGTGTGGGCTCACTCACGGAAATATTGAGCGTGTGCAGTTACCGTTCACAGCAAACTGGAGCATCTGCAGTTACTGCACACGCTCCAGTTTGCTGCGAACGGTAACTGGAGCGTGTACAGTTGCTGTACACGCTCCAGATATTTTTCCTGAATTCTGTAATCACGTGACACGAAGGTTGCCAGATCACTAATTTCTAAAAGAATCGTTGCCAGATATTTTTTCTGAATTCTGTAATCAACCATAATGTTCGGATACTTTTTTGAGCGACTGTAACATCATACTGTACGGCAGACTGGACCCAAGATTTGTATAACATTATTAATATTTTATTATTGAAGATTTTTTTTAAATAATAAAATTTATATAACATCTGCCTAATGTAAGTGTACCAATACTCTTGCTGACATAGTGTATATTAAAAGCGCATTAATTAATCTGAATTAATTCTTTTTTTGCAAGTGGTAACAGAAACCTTTTCCCATTATCTCGCATAGAATAATTTGTATAATGCAGCACTGCATTGTTGTTTTAAAAGAAGTAATTTAATGTTCTATAAACAAATAAATGTCTCAGTGGAAATACATCTGAAATGAATGAAAAAATGAACTTACAAAAGATGGTAACAGTTTTATATTTATTTGGTAATATTTGAAATATAAATTTATTTTGCATTAAAAATAGACTCCTCAATGATGAAATGCAACCTTCGTGTCACGTGACACGAAGGTTGACAGATCACTAATTTCTAAAAAAATCGTTGCCAGATATTTTTTCTGAATTCTGTAATCAACCATAGTGTTCGGATGCTTTTTCGAGCTACAGTACCTCTTCCTCAAAGGCTAAGAGAAAAGTCACAGAAAATAACTGGGCTGTTCCAATGAGTTCGGTTTTAGAGAGTTAATCACTCTTCTCCCCCCGCCCCCTGAAAAAAAATGTCATTCTCGAGGCCACCCAGTGCAGGGTATGGACTTTCTGCACACAGAATAATGGACTATAAGCCGTTGCTCGTTGGACAATGGTGTCAGGGTCTGGCAGCCGAACCGTACTTCAAGAAGTGTCTGAAATTTGGTAATCAAAAACAGGATTGTCATAATCTGTCTGTGTGATCAATGCATGGCACTGATTTAAAGTTTTATTGCTATGACACCTCGCAGAAATGTTCTGATCTGTAAAAGGTGTGTGTGTGGAGCCAGTGCATAAGGGCGGGTTGACCTTGTGTGGGTGACGGTGCTGATTGTCACCTGGCCCGAGAGTCAAAGGATTACCTGGGGCAGGGGGAACTTGGGCAAAGAGAGAGGAGAAAGGCAACTGACTCGGGTCAAGGACGAATGAAATAGTAGGGTTGGGTTGTTTTACCTCTGAGCGGCACTTTTTTGCACACCATGGGCTAAATGGCCAGGTTACATGAACCCCGAAGGCTCAGAGAAGGTTGGGGGAGGGGACCCACTGGAACACCTGTTGGGAGACAGATGGTAGTCTCCCGTCAAGGCCATCCAGCGTGTTCTTTAACGCGCACAGGGTATGGCTCTCCCGCACACGGCGCCACGGCTTAACGTCCCATCCGACGGACGGCGGTCTTTCTAAACCCATCTGTGTCCCCTACTGACCGTGGGCAGGGCCAGGAAATTTGCGGAGATAGATCTCAATTCTGACCCAGCTGGGACTCGAACCTGGGAACTACAGATTACGAGCCTGGCGCGCTACCGACTGAGCCACCCCCTCCCCACTGAGAAGCAGACCTACGCCTTGGAGATGCTTATTATCTGTAGGGAAAACATGAAGTTGAAAAATGCGTATTCCTTTAGAAGTAGTAAATATTTCAACAATATAATAAACAACACTTCGGTCTCAATATCTCTTTATGTTTTATGTTTTGGAATGCATGTGATATATCAATTATATATTCTACGACAATGAAATAAGAAATAATTAGCCTAAACTATGTGGCAAGCAGCTGCTTGAGGCGGTATTTATTTATTTATTTATTTATTATTCATGTTCAGATTTTTAAGAAAACAGCAAAATCTCGATTCTTATTGCTGCTGTTTTTTATTTTTATTGATTTTTTCATATGTAATTAAAGCTACCTGCACAAAGTTTAAAATAATTAATACAAGTTCATTTATTTTCCTTTAATCGGGGTGTACCAAACAAAGAAGGTCTAAGGAGAAGAAAGCTAGCTTCGCACAAGCGTAAGTGGCACCGTTCTGCGGAATTTTACCGAAGCTGAACGTGGCAAATTGATGTGCATGCACAAAAACAACTGTAAGGGGCGATCTGCGCATGCGCAGTGCAATCATTTTTAGTCCAGTGCAGCTGTGGTTTGTCTTACTCTTGGTATATTTATTGAGATTTAATCAGTGTTTCAACCTGTCTAACACCCATGACTGTTTGGCATAGTGATAGCTGACCCTAAAGTTATTCAGTGAGTATTTTATCCCGTTCAGGAGTACATTTTACGATACCTGGAAAAACCGTTGTATGTTTATTTTGAGTAATTTTGCAGAATTTTTAAAATTAATATGTAAATTAATACATTTAATCATCTTGCGAACATGGAAGTCAACGTATGTTGCAGTTTTGTGTTCTCTGGAGCATATCGACATATATAGGTGTCTGCAGTTTGTTCTAATAGTAATTTTTTTTTATGGTTGATACGAGAAGTGCCTGCTGCCATCTATTGACAGTTTATACAAGTAAGAAACTCGATGTGACTTTAATTGAAAATATCCTAAATTCTATAAAATACAATTAAACAAAACATGTTGTCTCGCATTAAGCCATAAATTTCAATTTACTATAATATATTAAATATAGTAGAATGTTCAAAATATTAAAATTTTTATGTTGAGCATAGCTACTACTTGTTTTACAAAATGTGATTTTATTAAGGAAAATAATTTTAACTAATCCTTGTGAAACGAAAATCATAATGATAAAATTTAAGAAATGAACACTTCGAACAAAGTCAAAGTGTATGTAAAATTAGTCACGTGGTGTAAGCTATTGAAAACCTTGCTGGGCGGTGGAAAAATAACGGAAGGAACTGGCTCCTCTCCCTGGCTTAGGTGGCTTCACTACAATACACGAATTTGCCATGTTTAGAGGGCGCTGCAATCGAAAAGTTTACATTACGTCTATGGAAGCTAGCTCTCTTCTCCCTTAGACACTCCTTGACTGATCTACGGGACCTGGGTTCGAGGAACGGGTAAGGCATGGATGTTCGTGTCATTTTCTGCTGAGGTCCTGCCATCCTCTCAGACCTTCTACTCTGGCATATAAACTGACAGGCTCCTGTCAGACCTCTGTGGCAAGCAGCTGCTTGAGGGGGTTTTTATTTATTTTTTATTATTTATTATGAGTAATGCAATTTATTATTATTATGAGTAATCCTTAATTTCGCAAAGTCAATCCCAATCTTTACCTCTCTCCCAAATTTGCCTAGTCACATCAAAATTGGCGCGGGGTGGCTCAGTCGGTAGCGCGCCAGGCTCGTAATCTGCGGTTCCCAGGTTTGAATCCCAGCTGGGTCAGCGTTCAGACTTATCACCACAAAACTCCCCGCCCTGCCCACGGTCAGTAGGGGACACCGATGGGCTTGGAAAGGCCGCCGTCCGTCGGATGGGTCGTTAAGCCGTGGCGCCGTGTGCGGGAGAGCCATACCCTGTGCACGTTAAAGAACACGCTGGATGGCCTTGACGGGAGGTTACCATCTGTCTCCCAACAGCTGTTCCAGTGGGTCCCCTCCCCCAACCTTCTCTGAGCCTTCGGGATCCCTGTGACCTGGCCATTTAGCCCATGGTGTGCAAAAAAGTGCCGCTCAGAGGTAAAACAACCCAACAACCCAACCTTGTGTAGGATTTGCAGTCAAGAACTATTCGGCCACGGGACGATTATTGCAAGAAAAAAAATGTAAAATGGAGAATATTCTATCCGATATTTTTTTCTTGAAATTACAAAATGACCATTATTTATTTATTTCACGCTGGAACATCTAGGGCCAGCTCGAGAAATTCCAGCGCGCCACGCGAACCGAGTCTGAAGATACAAAAAATATAATTATTCAACACAAAATTTCAATTTCAATTTTATTTGCATCTAAAACTAGTAAGAGTTCGTAGAAATAGAATTTTCTGAAGCGAAAATTCTTGAGTAGTATTCTTATCAACAGTAAGAGTAGGGGCGGGGGTGGCTCAGTCGGTAACGCGCCAGGCTCGTAATCTGTAGTTCCCAGGTTCGAGTCCCAGCTGGGTCAGCGTTGAGATTTATCTCCGCAAAATTCCCCGCCCTGCCCAAGGTCAGTAGGGGACACCGATTGGCTTTGAAAGGCCGCCGTCTGTTGGATGGGACGTTAAGTGTGCGGGAGAGCCATACCCTGTGCACGTTAAAGAACACGCTGGATGGCCTTGACGGGAGGCTACCATCTGTCTCCCAACAGCTGTTCCAGTGGGTCCCCTCCCCCAAGCTTCTCTGAGCCTTCGGGGTCCTTGTGGCCTGGCCATTTAGCCCATGGTGTGCAAAAAAGTGCCGCTCGAGGTAAAACAACCCAACCCTGGGCCAGTGATAAGATTTATCTCTGCGAAATTACCAGCATTGCCCTCGGTCAGTAGGAGACATTGATGGGCTTGAAGAGTCCACCGTCCGACGGATGGGACGTTAAACCGTGGCCCCATACCTGGCAGAGCTATTCTCTCTACACGTCACAGAACATCCTGGATGGCGTTGATGGGGAACTACCATCTGTCTCATAACAGCTGCCGCTTTCTCTGAGCACTTGGAGTCCTTGTGACCTGGGTTGGGTTGTTTTACCTCTGAGCGGCACTTTTTTGCACGAAATGATTTAAGGGAAATGTCACAAGGACCCCGAGGGCTCAGAGAAGGTTGAGGGGAGGGGACCCACTGAATAGCTGTTGGGAGATACATGGTAGCCTCCCGTCAAGGCCATCCAGCATGTTCTTTCACGTGCACAGGGTATGGCCTCTTGCACACAAAACCATGGCTTAACTTGTCAACCGACGGAGGGTGGCCTTTCCAAGCCCATCGGTGTCCCCTACTGACCAAGGGCAGGGTAGGGAGTTTTGCGGAGATAAATCTCAACTCTGACCCAGGTGGGACTCGAACCTGAAAACTACAGATTACCAGCCACCCCCCCTATGGGTGTAATACAGTTTTGTTAGTTCACTTCTTTTCCGCAACCCCGCTGATGATCACCCCGCTGATGATCACTCGTCGTACAAATGAACAACTAAAGAAACCCTGTTAGGTTTTCATTTCTTCGTCATCATGGCTAATTTTGTTCTTAATCTGCATTTCAAGTCCTTGAATTTACATTTATGTTTAACAATTACGTTGAAGGCATGTAAAAAAAAGTAGGGAACATAATTCTTGGGAGCGCCGATTGGCTCAGTCGATAGCTAGTCAGGTTCAAAATCTGAAGTTCCCGGGTTCGAGTCACAGCTGTACCAGCGTTGAGAATTTCCTTTGCTCATTCCCATTCTACCTCAGTGAGAAAGGTGACAAAGATGTTGAACATGCTGCTCTATGTAAGAACGCCATATCCTGTGCACGTTAAAGAACACATTTGATGGTTAGCATCTGTCTCCTAATAGCTGTTCAATGGATCCCCTTCCCAACCTTCTATCAGCCCTTGGGGTACTTGTGACCTGGCGATTTAGTCACTGTGGACAAATAATCGCTGTTCAGTGGTAAAATTATCAACACAAACATATAATTCTTACTTTGGCAAAAAAAATCTCAAAAGCCATTTACTACCCAAAATAATAAAAATAATTATTCACAAAACATTAACCTGTTTCACATCTTCTTGTTTTGCGATATTATGCGCATTTCTGATAATGTTCTACCAAGATAACTCTTCAGATAGCAATTAATGGCCATAATCTCATTTCGAAAACAGGAAGAAAGGAAACTAGGATCTCTGACCTTGGTGTGGTGAAAAAACGAAGACCGGTTGAGTAGAAATTTCACTTTCTGTTTCTCATTCCCTCTCCCTATCTTTCTTTCTGTCTCTCTCTCGCGACCTTTCCAGTTTGGGAACAAAAAAAAGCAAAAGGTGTCGTGCAAGAAGCGGAACTTGTTTATGGCGAAGCCTCTTATAAGTTCTATCGTGAATTCTTTGCCAGTGGAAATGAGGCAATTCAGAGTAAAGCGAAGATAAGGAGCAGCTCATACGGAGAAAAGTGATTTCTTCTGACACTGATCTGGAATTGTGAGTTCTCTGGACGAAGAAAAAATTACGTCCACATTCTCATCTGCAAGGAGGAAAATTTATGAAACGTGCATTTGGCTTCCAACATCATTAAGCAGTGTCATATTCAGAGGAAATACGTACGTTAAGGTTGGGTTGTTTTACCTCTGAACGACACTTTCTTGCACACCATGGGCTAAATGGCCAGGTCACATGGACCCCGAAGGCTCAGAGAAGGGGACCCACTGGAACAGCTGTTGGGAGACAGATGGTAGCCTCCCGTCAAGGTCATCCAGCGTGTTCTTTAACGTGCACAGGGTATGGCTCTCCCGCACACGGGGCTACGGCTTAAAGTCCCATCCGACGGACGGCGGCCTTTCCAAGCCCATCGGTGTCCCCTACTGACCGTGGGCAGGGCGGGGAGTTTTGCGGAGATAAATCTCAACGCCGACCCAGCTGGGACTCGAACCTGGGAACTACAGATTACGAGCCTTGAGCGCTACCGACTGAGCCACCCCTGCCCCACGTACGTTAAGACTTAATGACTTAGAAGAATTCTATGTAAAGAATAAAGAAGCGTTAAGGATTTCTATCACGTTGCAAATATTTCCAATTGGAAGAGTTGATAAAACTTTCTGTTTCATTACATTGGGAAGTTGCAAAAATTAAGTTATTGAGTTCGGGTTAATGTGCTCATTCTTCAGGTAAATATGTTGATACTCTCTAATAAGGGTTCTGAAGATCATCGTGAACAGAATATTAATAATTACATTGAAAGAATTTGAAAGGCAAAAGCTGTGATATTTAGGAGAGAAAGAAGAAAATAGCAATAGAGTGATTGATTTTAAAATTCATCAATAACACTAATTATTGCAATTCCCAACCGATTTCTGTTCCTTAAAACGATTTCTTTCGCACACGAAACAACTAAAATACCACAAATACGTTGAAGGATTTTAATACAGTAAACTCCCGGCATTTAACTGGCATTTATTGGGAATGGAGACTACTGGTTAGATGAATCTGCGGGTTGCATGAGAGAAGTTTTATAGAAATCAAATATCGTAGGTACAATCTTGCATTCAAGCCGTAATTGAAATAAAAATGCAGTAAAAAAATGATAATGAAATATAATGCCCGTGGCACAAATGTAAATATTTAAAATATATTTGTATTTTTATATGTATTTTCACATTTAATGAATATTTAAATTCGTGCACTGAACATCAAAGAACCATTCATAAAATGCACTGTAAAGTGTTCAAGCTTAGGGAGTTGGGTTGTTTTACCTCTGAGCGGCACTTTTTTGCACACCATGGGCTAAATGGCCAGGTCACATGGACCCCGAAGGCTCAGAGAAGGTTGGGGGAGGGGACCCACTGGAATAGCTGTTGGGAGACTGATGGTAGCCTCCCGTCAAGGCCATCCAGCGTGTTCTTTAACGTGCACAGGGTGTGGCTCTCCCGCACACGGACCACGGCTTAACGTCCCATCCGACGGACGGCGGCCTTTCCAAGCCCATCGGTGTCCCCCTACTGACCGTGGGCAGGGGGGGGGGACTTTGCGGAGATAAATCTCAACGCTGACCCAGCTGGGACTCGAAACTGGGAATCACAGATTACGAGCCTGGCGCGCTACCGACTGAGCCACCCCCGCCCAACAATGGGAGTAAACTAGCCACGTTGTTGAGAGCATCACTGAAATGTTCAGCTCACCTTGCCATCACAGGATCCTTACTTTCAATAACCTTACCATGTTTATCCCTCAGTATCTGTGTACCTGTCTGTTCCTTCCCACACAAAGTATTTAACTCCAGAATTAAGTAACTCTTGACTGAGGTTATTTCCGCAGTTCCTTCTTTCAAAAATAAGCTCCAATGCCTTATCACCCAAACAATTTTATTTCTTATGCTCCTTTTTACCCAAAAGAATACTTTTGATTTTAAGAAAAGCCTGTTTAAAGTGATCGCATTCTTTCTCAGTTTCAGTAGTAAGTGAAACACGATTGGCATAATTAGTAAGTAATCTATCATGGCAAGCTTTGGCTATAACCGAGTCTTTCAGCGTTTAAGTGTTAAACGTAATTTTTTTAACCTTAGCATAACACTTCTTAAGTTTAAGTTGCAAAATATTTTTAATCAAATAATGGTCAGATACAATTATGACCAACAAAGTAATGGTCACCCCTATATGACGTGTATTCCAAATAGAAGTAGCCCATTTGCTGATAATGACTATACAATAGATCACATTTCTATGCAACCCATCTGATGAACCCATGTGTACTTGTATGTCGTGGTGTTTGTAATAAGAGTTAGTTATTCTCAAACCATTAACCAATCATTTATTTTCCAACCAATTTTTTACTTACCTGTACGAGATGTTCCCCATTGTTACTGCAACTACTAATACCAAAGGGACTTATCACCCAAAGGTATCTTCCCAAAGATGACAGCCAGTTACCAATTTTAGAATTGAGGTCGCAACGAAAAAGGGTAATATCACCTTTCTTGGCAGAATGTGCACCGTCCCGTGGCCGAGTGGTTAACACGCTTGGCTAGTGATCAAAGAGACCTGGGTTCGATCCCTGGGTAAGGTATGATTGTTGTCTCTCTGTTGAGGTCCCGCCATCCTCACAGACCTACTACTATGTCGTATAAACTGACAAGCTCACTTCAGAACTCTGTGGCAAGCAACTGCTTCAGAGGACATTTATTTGATAGAATTCAAAACATAAACTGTACCCCCCTCAAGCAGCTGCTTGCCACACAGATCTGACAGGAGCCTGTCAGTTTATTTGCCATAGTAGAAGTTCTGAGAGGATGGCAGGACCTCAGCAGAAAAACGACACACACATCCATGCCTTATCCGGGGCTCGAACCCAGGTCCCTTAGATCAGTAGCCAAGCGCGCTAACCATGTTACACGCACATTTATATGGTGTGTTGACGTGGCTTGAATGAGTCAAAGTAGCTTCGATTGTTTTACCTCTGAGCATACAATGGACTAAATGGCCAAGGCCACAATAATTCAATGGTTCAGAGTTGTTTTAGGGGAAGATGACTCACTGTTATTAGGAGGCAGATGGTAGTCTCCCGTTAAGGCCATCCAACTTGTTCTTTAACATGCACAGGTATTATAAGATTTTTTACTGCATCCAGCGTGTTTTTGCCTGGCGCGCTACCGACTGGCACTGTTACTGCTGTCCTGAACAGGTAGAAATGCCTTAACGTCCCATCCGGGGGGGGGGGGGGGATAATTGAAACACTTGTAATTTGAAGTTCCCAGGATAAGTATTACCTGGGCCAGTATTAAGATTTATCTGCACAAAAATCCCGCTCAGCCATTGGTTGTCAGTAGGGGACACTGATGGACTTGGAAAGGGCACTGTCCGTCGGATGAGATTTTAAGCCTTAAGATCGAGAGCCATACCGCTGTACACGTTAAAGAACACGCTCGATGTCCTTAACTACCATCTATCTCCCAATAGCTGTTGCAATAGGTTCCCTTTCCCAACCTTCTCATAGCTCTTTGAATTCCTTGTGACCTGGCCGTTTAGCCCATTATGTGCAAAAAAGGGCAGCTCAGAGGTAAGACAACCAAAACGTCCCATCCTAAAGACATAGGAGGTCCCCTTTCTCACCGAAAACATGACGAGCATTTTTGCATTAGCAACTGAGCCAGTATTGAGGTAAAGCTAAACACTGGCTCAGTTGGGACTCGAACTTGGGAACTGCAGATTTCAAGCCTGGCACATTACCGACTGAGCTAATCCTGCCTCATCTTCCGAGAGACAACAATCTTTCAAAGTCCCTCGGGCATTGGTTCCTAAAGAAAGAAAGGCACAGAGAAAAGGATAAAATCTGAAAGTTGAAAGCAGTCGCTACTCGAACGCCAAGAATCCCATGGAAAGAGACGAGGGAGGCGGGGCACGGAAAAGGAAACGAGAAGAGAGGGGAATCAAGTAGCTTTAGCAAATTAAGAACAATCTGACAGAGAAGAGAAGAAGGAGAATAAGTTTCTTGTGCCTGTCACTTCGAGGTCAGAAGGCGGTGTGATAAACGTCATCTAGTGACTGATGACGTGGCCACACTACAGCGACAAGTCCAGCCCTGCAGTGCACACACCTATGATTTACCAGTGAAGGGCAATTGACTGATGAGAGGCCTGAACACCGAGAATGAAGAGACGTTTCATTCCGTCCATTTGCATTTTGGCACCAAAAGACTGAGGAGATAATTTTGCGAGCGTTAAAAAACTTGCATGTCTAATTATAATCTGCTTCTTTTCGTGATCTCTTTCCTCATTCTACCCATCTCATTTATCTCTTTTCGAAAAGGGGAATAATTTAATTCGTAGGTTTATGTACACTTTACACGTGGTTGCAAAAAAAGCAATCCTGTATGAAAATGAACCGGCACATAGACGAGCAGTGTTAACCCCCAAAAACGTGTTTTGATAGATAAGAATCTGGATTATAGATGATAAATAAAAATTTAATTTAAATATAGCATTGTTCAAGTAATCATTTACTTACACTATTTTAATCAAGGTTCGATTTGTCATCTCGGCACTAAGAAAGGGAGAAAAAAAAAGCATGGAAAAACTTGCTAAGAAAGGCAGTGTGCCTCAACGGGGGTTGGCGGGAGAGGGGGTGAAAGGGGGTGGGAAAGATAGCGTTTCTTGAATTATGACTGATCGCTGTCTCGATGGAAGAACGTAAACATGACAAAATGTATATAAAGTCTATTTGAATTGAAGAGTGGATAAAACATGTGGCAATAATAATGGAACTTCTTTGGAATAGATGTGTGAAATGAAGAATGGATGTGTGAAATGGATTGTTTTACCGCTGAGCTGCGCTTTTTTTTGCATGCCACGTGCTAAATGGCCAGGTCGCAAGAACCCCGAAGGCTCAGAGAAGGTTGGGGACCCACTTGACAGCTCTTGGGAGACAGATGGTAGCCACCCGTCGAAGCCATCCGGCATGTTCTTTAACGTGCACCGGTATGGTTCTCCCGCACACGGTTTAATGCCCCATTCAACAAGCGGCGCCTTACCAAGTCCATCGGTGTCCCTACTGACCGTGAGCAGAGCGGAGTTAAATCTCAACCCTAACGCTGGTGGGACTCGAACCTGGGAACTGCAGATTACGAGCCTGGCTCGCTACCGACCCCCGCTCCAAAGATGTGTGAAAATTAATGATGATAATGTCAATCTAACAAGTAATAAAACTGATATTAAAAACAGATTAAAAACATATAAATTGTTTCTGATTACAGTTCTGTATTAACAAAAGATATTACTGATTGTATACGTAAAGCACTTATGAAAAATAATAAATATGTTTACGAAGAATTTGAAGAAATTAAAAAATCATTAGAATTCTGATTACATAAATACACTGCTGCTCAAAATTAATGTCAGTTTATAGGCCATACAGGAGATCTGTGATGAAAGCGTGACCTCAGCAGAACACAAATCCCTTTGATCAGTAACCAAGCACGCTAACCACTGGGCTACGAGATGGCTTTTAGAAAAGCGGCAGTATAATTCTTTTAGTTGAACATGTTTGGAATTGAGCTCCACTATCTCTTCCGTGGGGTCATCTGTGTCAAAGATGCTAATAATGGGCTAGTTGCAAAGGTATATATATGATACAGAGGTAATTGCAAAGGGTAATATCTGACATGGAGCTAATGCAGGGTCGTAGTTGCAGATCTCTGACATCCCTGACAGAGATGCCAATACAGGGGTAGTTTCAGAGAAACATTACTGACAGATGCTAATACAAGAGTAGTTGCAGAGAAACATCTCTGACACTGATGCCAATACAAGATATTTGCGGAGGGGGAATCTTTGACACTGATACCAATATAAGAGCAGTTGGAAATGGGAATCTCTGAAACAGATGTTAATAGAGGGGTAGTTGAGGGGTAGCATTCTCGAGGAAAATGTACCCCTATTTAAAACCTTAATTTTAACCAACACAACAAGCTTTCTTTTAATCGTATAATTCTCATGAGTGAAAAAAATATTCCAAAAGCTTTCGTACCAAAATATTATTTAAAATATTGTTTTGAAAAAATAAATTTTTTCAACATATACGTAATTCATTTACAAATATGTAAATTATCGTTCTTATGGGTCGGTCATTTTCAAACATTTCACATGAAAAGTTAATGCCTGATTGCAAAGCAATGTTAGATATTACAAACGAAGTGTTTTTCGTTTCCTCTATGAAATCATCATCCTAATAATAAACAAGTTCAAACTAAACCCATTCCGTTAAGGTTGAATTACTTTATTTGGCTCTTTAAGCAAAGAACTACTTCATTTCCAGAAGTGCTCTCTGTGTTTTTTCCTTCAATTCATAAATAACGGAGATGGCTTACTCGCAGTTACTCGTCTGTATAATATTATTGTGCAGCAACAAACACACAATATCTTTAGAACCGTGCAAACAACTAAAGAAGAGTAAAAGCAGAAACCACTCAATGCAAAGAGGGCATTATTTGGTAAACTTGGTCTCGAAATTCCGACGGAATTAAATTAGTGGCGAAGATGAGAGGGAAAAAAAAACTTACTTACAACTACTCTTTAATTCCATTATGCGTGGGATGGTTCTGTTGCAACGCAAAAGCTGCAGCTACGGATTACGTAGCAACGCAGGACGTAAAGTGTCTCGGATGTGGGTGGAAAAGTATTAGAATTAATTCTTCCATGCAGTCCTTAGTAAATGGTATGAAACGTGTTTAATTTCATCAATAATATGCTGAGGATTTCCTGCTTATCACATTTTTGCAAGGAGGGCGCTACACACGGAATTGTAGTTTTCGTTCTAATAAATAAGACAGGAATCGGTTTACTGGATGGGAATTTATGAAGAAAGTTTTCTCTTCTCGATAGAAGAGTTTTTCTTCAATTTCCAGTTCTGTCTATTTCCATTTGTGATTCGAAATGAAATATATTTCCCGTAGGAGACAAGACCAATAAATATGCAGACGGTAGAATTTATTTAATACTTTTGGTCATTGACTTCACTTTCTGATTAGGAATCGAAAAGTGTATTTTATAAATTAAGAAAGGAGTTTTATTTGTGAAGTTTCGACGACGTACAGTCGCTCAAAAAAGTATCCGAACACTGTGGTTGATTACAGAATTCAGAAAATATATCTGGCAGCGATTTTTTTTAGAAATTAGTGATCTGCAACCTTCGTGACATGAAGGTTGCCAGATCACTAATTTCTAAAATAAATCGCTGCCAGATATTTTTTCTGAATTCTGTAATCAACCATAGTGTTCGGATATTTTTTAATATATATTATGCGTATGAATATATAATGCAATGAATATGGAGCGTGTGCAGTTACCGTTCACAGCAAACTGGAGCGGTTGCGGTTAATGTTCACAGCACATTGAATCGTGTGAGCTCACAAAGACCTGGATCGTGTGGGCTCGCTCACGGAAATATTGAGCGTGTGCAGTTACCGTTCACAGCAAACTGGAGCGTGTACAGTTGCTGTACACGCTCCAGAAATTTTTACTAAATTCTGTAATCACGTGACACGAAGGTTGTCAGATCACTGATTTCTAAAAAAAAATCTCTGCCAGATATTTTTTCTGAATTCTGTAATCAACTACAGTGTTCGGATACTTTTTTGAGCGACTGTATGCAACGTAGTTATGATAAGAGAGAGGAAACACTCGAATCAGTGAAACTGTTACGGTTTTTTATTTCTGCAACATACAAACTGAAATTCAATTTGCATGCGTCCATTAAAAGAAGAAAAGATTTGGATTCTCTCGTCAAAGAAAACGTTTAAAGCACGATTTATTTTGGCGATTTTTTGCATCCACAGTCTTTTTACATTGTGATAGCATACGTTGCGAAGGAACAGGGTTGGGTTGTTTTACCTCTGAGCGGCACTTTTTGCACACCATGGGCTAAACGGCCAGGTCGCATGGACCCCGAAGGCTCAGAGAAGGTTGGGGGAGGAAACCCACTGGAATAGCTGTTGGGAGACAGATGGTAGTCTCCCGTCAAGGCCATCCAGCGTGTTCTTTAACGTGCACAAGGTATGGTTCCCCCGCACACGGGGCCACGGCTTAACGTCCCATCCGACGGACGGCGGCCTTTCAAGCCCATCGGTATCCCCTATTGACCGTGGGCAGGGCGGGGAATTTTTGCAGAGATAAATCTCAACACTGACCCAGCTGGGACTCGAACTTGGGAACTACAGATTACGAGCCTGGCGCGCTACCGACTGAGCCACCCCCACCCCACACGCGAAGGAACAGACTTACAATCCCAAATGTTCACACTGTGTAAACTTGTGTCCCTTTCTCTGTCGCGAGGAATCTGTTTTTGTGCTCTCGGTGAGGAAAAGGACACCCAAGGGCTTATAGAGGTCACCGTCCTTCCTATGGGATGTTAATCGTGGACTCATGTGCAGGAGAGTCACATTCTATGTTACCTTAAGTTATTAAGAAACACAGTGCAGAAGCACCGGATGAAAATTGCCTTATACGTAGGTTAGTAACCAATCTGATAAGTATGAATAAATATCAGTTGGGTTGGGTTGTTTTACCTCTGAGCGGCACTTTTTTGCACACCATGGGCTAAATGACCAGGTCACAGACCCCGAAGACTCAGAGAAGGTTGGGGGAGGGGACCCACTGGAACAGCTGTTGGGAGATAGATGGTAGCCTCCCGTCAAGGCCATCCAGCGTCTTCTTTAACGTGCACAGGGTATGGCTCTCCCGCACACGGTTCCACGGCTTAACGTCTCATCCGACAGAAGGCGGCCTTTCCAAGCCCATATAAATCTCAGTGACAGTCATTTTGTAATAATTAGGAAAGTGTGGAAAAATCCGCCTTGTGTCGTGCTTACGCGCCAGGAATACATCTTAGTTGAGGTTTAGGTCTACCCAATTGGGCCTTAGCTCAATGGTAGAGCAACTGGCGCTTAACCAGGAGATCCTGCGTTCGAGACAGGGATGGGTGGATTTTTTCGTGCTTGCCTAATTACTACAAAATGACTGTCAGTGAAATTTATTCCTTTCTATTAAATTGGTGCCAGCCTACGGCGCATAAAGTCATTTCTATTCAGGGCTCCGATGCTGCGCATCTGGGGGCAGGTGTGGCTCAGTCGGTAGCGCGTCAGGCTCGTAATCTGCAGCTCCCAGGTTCGAGTCCCAGCTGGGTCAGCGTTGAGATTTATCTTCGCAAAACTCCCCGCCCTGCCCACGGTCAGAAGGGGACACCGATGGTCTTGGAAAGACCGCCGTCCATCGGATGAGACGTTAAGCAGTGTTTCCATGTGCGGAGAGCCATCCAGCGTGTGCAACATGCTGGATGGCCTGGACGGGAGGCTACCATCTGTCTCCCAACAGCTGTTCCAGTGGGTCCCCTCCCCCAACCTTCTCTGAGCCTTCCGGGTCTTGTGACCTGGCCATTTAGCCCATGGTGTGCAAAAAAGTGCCGCTCAGAGGTAAAACAACCCAGCAACCTCTGCATCTGAATAATCCAAGGTGTATTAATACTTGATCTATGTTTATAAAATCTTCTTTGAACGTCGGTGGTAATAGCCAACGCCTCCTACAAAAGAAGGCCGTACAACTTCACAGAAAACTGACTTGTCTAGATCCCCTATATACAAGGCCGACCAGCGACGATCAGCGTTTAGCGACTACGGTAGTCGCCGATCTCAGTATGCCCGCACGGGAAGCGGAGTGTTACGGCCGTCACGATCGAAGTTTGCCGCATGGATATTTTATGATATTAACCAAAGTAAACTTAATCGTAAACGATGAATGACTACTAACTTAAATGTAGCTATCATTCATCTACATATTACTAATCTATATACCACATAAATTAACATTAAAATACAGAAGCAATAGTCAGAAGTATATATTATAGAACGCTGTAAGCCTAATGCACGTTCTCGGTCGAATTCTTTCAACCCACATTTTTTTTTAATTTAATTGGATCAGCCTGGAATTTAAACACTGTGCAATTGTTCCTATAGCTGTTTAGACAATTCGCAACTGAATATCTTCCGAAAATAATTGTTTTTTATATACTAAGGATTCGAAAAACTGCGTGCACACGGCGGCTGCATTGACTATAACACTAAGTCACGTGACCAGTTGGCATAAGAATGGCGGATAGGTCGGCCTGGTATAGAGGGGCTCTAGACGTAGTCAGTTTTCTATGACGTAGTTGTACGGCCTACTCTTGTAGGAGGAGTTGGAATAGCGTATAGGAGCCCCAACACTTGCTAACTAGATGATAGAACTTCAGGAGATCATGATCAACCATCATAACCTTCCTTAGTAGGAGGTGTGAATTGCGCCCCCCCCCCCCCCTAGCGCAACTAGTAGAGCAAGGCGATGCGCGTTCGAGTCCCGGAAGTGGATTTATTTTTACATTTTCTTAATTGCTACAAAATGACTGCTAGCGAGATTTATTCCTTACTGTCTATATTATTCTCCATTATATATTACTGTAAATTTACTCTTAATATTTTGAAACAAATGTTGAATTGCAAAAAAAATAAACTGGTTTCACATTTCTGTCTACATGCACCCATTAGGAAATATCTGTAAGGAAAAAATGGATTAGCATATATACATATTTCGCTATTGTTTGCTGGAGAAAACTTATTTGCATATTTTCCCTAAATGAAAAAAAAAAACACCACTGAAGATGTTTACGATTGTATAGGTTTTTCTGTTAAAAAAAAGTCTTTGTGTTAAATATTACAATAACCTGTATGAGCTGAAGCGCTTGGGTTACTTAGTCGTAATAATGTACATTTATATTAAAAAATTATATCAAACTTAATCTTGTTTGCTTCCAAACGACAATTTTTAAAGTTTAAAAATCTTTTTTTTTTTAGTTGTTTAAGAATTTTTAGTTTTGGATTTTAGAACACTCTGTTCCTCAATGTCTGGAGGATTCCATGAATAAATCAACAACTTAGATTAAACTCCGTGAAGGCCGCAAAGCTGAAAGCTGGTCCCAAAAAAATTTGGCTAGGGCGAAAAAAAATTTAACTGCGCATTTTATAAAAAAAGTTCCAAAACTGTTCATGAAGAGAATCCTGTTATATGTCAGGTCAAAAGAATATAGAAAAACTTAAGTTTTTTAACCTTAATTCATTTTGTTACTTCTCCACATTCTGCAATTTTTTTCCCGCATAGTATCACCTCTTTGCAAATTGCGCGAGAGAACAAAATGCACGTTTCTGTTAAGACAAACACAAAGCAAATAAATGGTACAAGTCGCAAAACAAATACGAACAGAAAAGACCTTACGCCTCAAATACTTGAAACCAGAAAGAAAAGAAATCAATTAGGCGAATATCCTAGGGCCAATGTCGACGAGACAGCCATTCGCCAATAAAGATGGAATTACGGAATGCATTATTTAGGACAACAGAGGCAACTCAGTGTGACGACCCCCCAGAGTGAAACTGCGTTGGAGGGCGGGAGAGACGCTCACGGACAGCCCCGCGGACGTGTTCCTTCCCCCCCCCCCCGCTGGATAATAAATGGCCCCAGTTCGTTGCCGTCGTCACTGAAATATGGCGAAAGCAAACCCTCTTGAGCAAGCCGCCGGTCGCCTTTTTCTATGGAGGTCGAAGAGAGCAGCTTCTGATCGATGGTAATCTTTAATCTTTTGTGACGCTGCCCCGGATCATTTGTTGCCACTATGAAAAGATAACATTTCTGATTCCATCTCTACTTTATTCTTCGGCGTGTTTCGTTCATTCCAGTACCCGGATATTGGGATGATTCTTTCTTTATGTCTTGATGGGTAAACAAACGTATGGTTTCTTCCACATGACAGTTGCCTTCTTCAGAAGAAATGATAACCGTTCCTAAAGCTTCTAATATAACGTCTTCTTGGGCTCCCAAAATCCACAATGCTTACATATTGGTGATGAACGTCTAAAGGGTTGATGCTCATAAAAAATACGACAGATCCAAGGGTCATAATGCTCAGACAAAGTGGAATATAAATCTCTGGGTAATCGACCGTCACTTTCGGGAGTCTGAAAGAATCATAGTAGTGTCAAAGAATATAGATGGTCAGAGAAATAACCTGGAAGAATGACTGATCTTGACTCCTAAGACAATACATGATTTAACAGACAATACATGATTTACTAAAAAATCCACAAGCAATCAGTCACTTGCTGATCGAACAACTGTTTTATACTTTGTATGAAAAACTGACTTGTCTTTACCGTATAACGTGCAACACTGATATGGTAACAGGAACTCGTGACTCCTATTCCACCTCCCTGAAAAACAATATTTCTGCTATCTTAAAAAAAAGTAACTTATTAAATTTCTAAACCACGTTGGGTTGTTTTACCTCTCTCAGCTGCTCTTTCATACATACAATGGGCTAAATGACTAGATCACAAGGACTCCAAGGGCTTAGAGAAGATTGGGAGGAGACCCAGTAGGCAATTTCCAGGAGTTATCCAAAGGTCTAGCACTTAATGTCCGACCCCGCCTTCTCGTGGTGCAGGCCGTTAGTACCTTTCAAAAGAGATATTCTCTTTTGGAAGGGAACGGAAGGGGAAGGCTGCCAGTTCAGTATGGCCTACTGATCTGGTCATCTATGGCCACTTTTTTCTTTTTTTCCAACCCTGCTGAGGAGTGGTCAACTTCACAGGGTCCTGGTGCTGACCATTTATACTTACTAGACTGGACTTGTTTATGGATTTGAGCTTGATTATGGATCGTGGACTTGCTGCACTGGTGGGCCTCTGTTGAGGGAATCTGCCGCTGTGTTTTCTGTTTGCTTCTGGGTTGCCAGCTCTAAGTGAACAGAGGCATGGGATACCTTATATCAGCTGGTTGATAATCCTAATCAGAGGCCATCGCAGGTACCTGAACCTTACTTAGCTAGTTGGGCATCGTCAAGCCTAAACTGGAGTAATGTGTCTCAGGCAGGCCATGTGGCTCTTGAAAAAGTCCACTTGAAAAGGTGGTGCCTGATGTTCCTACCAGCATTGGTGACTTCAGCCTTTAGCAGAGGAGGAACAGGTCTTTGCCCCATGCCTGCGATTAGGGGGCTGTTTGATATTGTTGGCCATACCAATCTCAATAAACCTAATTTCTTTAAAAATCCTACTAATCATTTTCTCTCTGCAGGAACGTGGAACGTGAGGACATTACATAGAGATTATTCTCTTGATGTCCTCATGCAGGAATTCCAGCGCTATAACCTAGATATTCTAGGCTTGCAAGAGACCAGATGGACAGATAAAGGTGAGATACTTAAAAATAACTTTAAATTTCTCTTTACAGGGAGGGAGGATGGAAGGCATCACCAAGGCGTGGGTCTGCTGCTCAGCAGACATGCTAGTGATGCTCTTCTAGGATATGAGTGCATTAATGAAAGGTTTCTTACAGCAAAATTTCAGACAAGCATTAAAGACTTGAATGTTATCTGCTGTTATGCCCCCACTGAGGATGCTGATGAGGATGAGAAGGATAGGTTTTACGGACAACTTCAGGATATTTTGAATTCTGTCAAGAAAGGAGATATTACCCTTGTTCTAGGTGACTTCAATGCCAAAGTTGGTACTGACTCTGATCTTTGGGGAGGGGTAATAGGCCCTTTTGGTATTGGTAGCTGCAGTGGCAATGGGCAACGTCTCCTACAGGTAAGTAAACTCAATGGTTTCAGAATAACTAACACATATTACAAACACCGCGACATACATAAATACACATGGGTTTCACCTGATGGGCTGCATAGGAATATGATTGATTATATATTAATTAACAGCAAATGGGCTAGTTCTGTTAGAAATACCAGGGCATATAGGGGAGCTGAAATTGGATCTGACCATTACCTTGTTAAAAGTGTCTTGCAACTTAAACTTAAAAAGTGTTGTGCTAGGGTTAAAAAATTTACCTTTAATACTGAAGCTCTGAAAGACCCAGTTATAGCTAAAGCTTACCATGATAGGTTACTTAGTCATTATGACAGTCATGGTTTGCTTAATACTGAAGTTGAGGAAGAATGGGGCCATTTTAAACAGGCTTTTTTCGAAACTAACAGTACTCTTTTAGGAAAAAAGGAACAGAGGAGGCAGAATTATTTAAGTGATAAGGCACTTGAGCTTATTTCAGAAAGAAGGAACTGCAGGAATCCCTTAATCAGTACCCTACTAGTCCTAACAGAAAGGATTACAGAGAGCTTAATAAACGTGTAAAGGATCAGTAAGCTACTGATAAGAATCTTTGGCTTGATGGTTTGGCTGACAAAGCTGAGGAAGCAGTTAGGCAGCACAACAGCAGAGAGCTGTACCAGATAGTTAATGTTTTATGTGGTAGAAAACGGACAGGCATACAAGGATTGAAGGATAAACAAGGTAAGGTTATAGAAGGTGAGGATTCTCTCATGGCTAGGTGGGCTGAGCATTTCAGTGATGTTCTAAACAATGTGGTTAGTTCTACTCCCATTGTTTGTAATGATGATAGATACATTGGCAGCTTTAATGTTGGCCCTATAACACAATCTGAAGTTATTTTGGCTATCTCTAAACTTAAACTTCATAAATCCCCAGGGGTAGATGAAATTACTACAGAAATGCTCAGAGCTGGGAATGTTTCGGTTACCACTTGGATGACTGAAATTTTGAATAACTTTTATGATAAAGGCATGGTTCCTAAAGATTTTACCAGAGCTATTATTATCCCTATTTTCAAAAAGGTGATCGCAGTTCTTGTGATAACTATAGGGGTATCAGCCTACTCTCTGTTCCAGGTAAAGTTCTTTCCATGATTGTGCTTAATAGAATTAAGAATCTGGTTGACAGTCAATTGCGTGATGAGCAATGTGGATTCAGAAGTGGTAGGGGATGTGTAGATCAGATATTTTCACTTAGGCAGATTCTTGAGAAATGTTTAGAGTTTCAGAAACCTTTGGTTGCTAGCTTTGTTGATTTCAAAAAGGCTTTCGACTCTGTTGATCATCATAATTTGTTGTTGATTGTGAAATCGTATGGTATACCAGACAAGTTAGTTAACATTATGAAAGCTCTCTATAATAACACTGAGTCGTGTGTGAGAGTTGGTAAGGCTTGTAGCAATTGGTTTAGCATTACTTCTGGTGTTCGACAAGGGTGCATTTTGTCTCCTTTTCTCTTTAGTTTGGTTGTTGATTATGTTATGCGAAATTCACTTCAAGGGAAAGATTTTGGCCTTAAATGGGCTGGAGATATGAAAATTTCTGATTTAGATTATGCTGATGATTTAGCCCTTTTGGCAAATGATGTCGATGAGATGAACTCTTTCATTCGAGCTGTTGATGAGACTGGTAGTAGAGTAGGTTTGGTTATAAACAGAGAGAAAACTAAAGTGATGAAAATTGGTCAGGCAGGTTGTGATTCAGTTAATCTGAATGGTTGCAGTCTTGAGCAGGTGTCTCAGTTTAATTACCTTGGGAGCTATGTAACTGATACTGGTGATGTGCGGCATGAGATTAACAGACGAATAGGTATTGCTGCCGGGACTTTTAAGAATCTATGGAGATTGTGGAGAAATAGGCGTATACACCTAAAGACTAAAATTAGACTGTATAATAGTTTGGTTCTTTCTAGGGTTAGTTATGGTAGTGAAACTGCTTGGACGCTGTGTAAACAATATAACAGGAAACTAGATGCTTTTGATTCTAGATGCTTACGCAGTATCTTGGGTATTAGGTGGTTTAACTTTGTAACTAATGATGAGGTTAGGCAAAGGAGTCTGCAACCTCCTTTAAGCAGCATATTGTGCAGAGAGAGACTCCGCTGGTTTGGCCATGTTGCCCGTATGGATAATTATAGATTGGCGAATAGGGTTATGAACAGTGTGCCTAGAGGCCTCAGAAGGAGGGGGAGACCTAGGATGCGGTGGGCAGACAATGTCAAACAGGACCTTGTTAGAATTGGTGTGCAGTGGCCGGATGCAGCAGATGTAGCTCAGGACAGATATGCTTGGAGAATTAAACTGCGTGGTCTGGTTGGACCTCCGTAGCCCATGGTTGCTTGAGGATGATGATGATGATGATGATATCCAATCATCCAGCGTGTCATCCAGGAGTTATCCAATCATTTAACGTGCACAGAGTATGGCTCTCCTGTGTAAGGAACCACGGCATAACGTCCAATCCATTCTGAAACAGGCTCCAATCTATCATCCCGTCCCCTAAATTATAAGTACGAAACTTTTCAGAGATCCAATAAGTTTAAACTGAAACTAATTGAATGTTCTGTTGAGTTGACATGAAAAATAAAAATTATCTTCCAAGGTAAGGAGGTGAGGATCATAATCGATTGAATTGTTTTTAAGCAAAGGTGGGTTTGCCAACATCTAAAGCATATTCTCAATATTCGTTTAGTATTTAAAGAATGAATGGAAGCTGAAGCATTTATCTTCAACTTTTGACACTTGTAAAAAAATACTTCAATAGATAAAACACAACTCTTGTAACAATTTGTTCACTAACATAAATTAAATATCTGAAGTTTGTATGACGATTTTTTAAGATTTCATTTGTTTGGAGGCGATGTGACAGCTGCTAAATGGTTCCGCTTCAATTACTCTTTAAATATTGATCGAAGATTGTTGAAAACTGACACTGTCACATTGTCTCCAAATTGATGAAATCTTAAAAAATCTTTATACAAACTTCAGATATTTAATTTATGTTAGTGAACAAATTGTTACAAGAGTTGTGAAAAAATACTTCAATAGATAAAACAAAAGTATCAATAGTTGAAGATAAATGTCTCAGCTTCCATTCATTCTTTAAATATTAAACGAATATTACGAAAAATATATTTAGAGAGATTTGAGTTACATCTACAATTTATCGCCAATAACAGTTTTTTGCGTAAAAGGTTTATTTTCAATGTTTAGAAAGCCACTTTCAAAGCTCCCTGTCACATAACATGGAAGTGTCTGGACACTTTTTTCAACGTAGTGTAATTATTGTTTCAAACCATTAATAAAATTTATATATACGTATTAGAATTTGTGTAAATAATTCCTTCAGTATTCGGAAATTTTGCGAAGTTTCTTAGGACTGGTGCCGCGTTAAATATTAAAATCAGGGTTCCAGTTGAGGGGAGAAGGTGCCCCCCCCCCACGTGAATGTTGGTAAAGGTAATGGAGGCCAAAAATTATTAAACTTGTGCTATTTCGCGCATTTTTCAATATTTTTTTAAAAAACCTCTGAAGCAAAGGGAAAGATGTACTTTTTTTCTCTCGATTGCTTCCCCCCCCCCTCCACTATTTTTTTTTTTTATTATTTGGGCCTGATTGAAGCATAATAACTCTTTTACCATTCTCCGATACATATATTTCCATTACTTGTCAAAAATATCACATTTTTTTATTTGATTTTTAGGTTGAAAATAAAGGAAACATATTATTTTTTACTGAGAAGCATTATTCATTAAAATATGCAAATAATACCAAAAAAATTGTTCACTAGAATTACGTTAAACTTATTACGATAATCTTGAAAAAACACTGCCGAAAACCACCTAAGGTGGGTTCGAGTTTGTCATCTGGTGGAGAAAATATAAATCCCCTAGAATGTATCGAGTAAACATGGGTGTTAATAATTGTGAACAGAAAATAGGTATTGCCCGAGTAAACTCGGGACTGGAAAGGCCGCAGTCCATCGGATGGAACGTAAAGCCGTGATCCAGCACGAGAGTTACACTCTATGAACGTTAAAGAACGCTGGATGGCTTGATGGGAGACTACCATCTGTCTCTTAACAGCTGTTCCGTAGATCCCCTCCCTCCCACAACCTTCTCTGAGTCTTCGGGGTCCTTGTGACCTGGCCAGTTAACCCATTGTGTGCAAAAAGCGTCGTTCACTAATAAAACATTCTAATACAATAACTCGGGCTCTTCAAGGAAATGGTTAGCTTTTAAACAAGAAGAAAGCATATTGTCTCTGGTGCATATGGAAATCTCCTTTTAAAAAGAGAATGAAGTTTTTCGTTTTCCTAATTTTTCAGTCCTTAAAAGTTTTAAATCGAGCTAAAGAATGATGGAGGAAGTGCAAATTATAGTATTAATATTTATACAACATATAAAGTATTTGTCTTTATTTCTTAAACTTGAAAAAGTTGTAGTTTTTTTTTCCCCAGCTCTCTGAGAAAAGATGGCAGATTTTTCCTGTCAGTGGAATATATCTTGACATGTTATTATTGAAGTTTCAAATTTTTACCATAAACAGATCACTTGCAACATTCATTAAAACTTTCGCCATTTCCATATTTGGCTATCTCTAACGATATAAATTAAAACTACCTAAGGGTTCGGAAAATGCGAATTATAATATTTTTATTAGTAGCAATTCAATTAAAAACGAGTTTTACCATTGCAGTCGCTCAAAAAAGTATCCGAACACTATGGTTGATTACAGAATTCAGAAAAAATATCTGGCAACGATTTTTTAATAATTTTTTAATTATTTTTCGTTACACGAAGGTTGCCAGATCACTAATTATTAAAAAATCGTTGCCAGATATTTTTTCTGAATTCTGTAATCAACCATAGTGTTCGGATATTTTTTTGAGCGACTGTACCTCTTAAAACGAAACAGTTAACAGTTACGCTTCCCGCTCACTGTAGGCGTAAAGGGTTAAATCTTTGCTGTCAGTCCAAACTTCCTGCGTTCCATATTCCACCACCAAAATTTCAAAATTCTAGCATAAATACATCATTTGCAACATTCGTTAACAATTTTGGAACTTTCGATTTTTTCCACCGTTGGAGGGCGCAGTTGTGGCTTTCGGGAGATTCGGAAAGTGCAAATCGTAATATTTCTTCAATACATATCCAACCGAAATAAGAATTTTTAATTTATATCCCACCGCTGCCAAAAATCAGACGTTTGCCGTCCCATAGCCGAGTGCTTAGCGCGCTTGGCTACTGATCTAAGGGACCTGGGTTCGAGCCCCGGTAAGGCATGGATGTATGTGTCATTTTTCTGCAGAGGTCCTGCCATCCTCTCAGACCTTCTACTATGGCATATAAACTGACAGGCTCCTGTCAGACCTCTGTGGCAAGCAGCTGCTTGAGGGGGTATTTATTTTAGCCGTCCCGTGGCTGAGTGGTTAGCGCGCTTGGCTACTGATCTACGGGACCTGGGTTCAAGACCCGGGTAAGGCATGGATGTTCGTGTTGTTTTTCTGCTGAGATCCTGCCATCCTCTCAGACCTTCTACTCTGGCATATAAACTGACAGGCTCCTGTCAGACCTCTGTGGCAAGCAGCTGCTTGAGGGGGTATTTATTTTTTTATTTGATTCTCTGCGCTCGACGGAGGGTTAAAAACATCGCTTATTCCTCGTTGCCGGTTTATTTTATTTTCAGGAATATTGACCTTCTTGAGGTCAACTTCTCCACCCACCCTGCTTTTCGATCGATCCATCAATCATTATCCAAACAACTTCTGCCGAAGTTCTTCAGCTGGAATGGACTGATACGACATCGACGCAGGAGCAGACTTGAACGAAGGATCGCAACATGACGACTATGCAAAAGGTTACGCTTACAAAATCGAATTTCGTAAATAAAGAATGCGTGCTCCATTTGCATGGCATGGATGCAATGTATAAAGCTTCCAAAAGTACTTTATATTAATAAAATATGAGGCTTTTAACCTTTTAAGACGGAACGTGAATAACGAACGAGGCTGCCGTACCTGAAAAATATAGTAATGGAGAGTAACCCTGGTTAGACGACGCTGGATGATCTTGAAGGCTTTTTGGTTCGACAGAAAATGTTCTTCAAATAAAATAAGGATGACCTGACTAGATTTTTACTCTCTAAACAATATTACTGAAACTATAAACTTGTATGAGTAACCATTAGAGCTGAAGGCTATCATATCTGCACAGTGAAAAACTAATGGACCATAGAACTTTTAAACACTAATACTTTGAAATTATTAGACCAATTAAATTATTAGACAAAGTTAATAAGAAGAAAGAGAATAAGAAAAAGTCTAAATAAACTTCTGAACTATTTTAAAGTATTGTATTGATAAAAATAATAAAACGCTATGTTGAATTTATGAGTAATGTCTCTTGAGCAACAGCAGATAATATTAATTATATTAAAATATTTCGTATGAAATAGTCGTCCCTTCCCATTCTGAATAAAAGCGAACCTCCCATTGGTAAATAGCATCTAAATATACTGCTCACAAAAATTAGGGGATATTTCATCGCTTCATATTCATTTTGAAATATTCCCTAATTTTTGTGAGCAGTATATTATGCTCAAGCAAACACGGTGTCACGGCTTAGCGTCCCATATATAACGACGTTGCCCATATGATGGATGGGGCGGGGGTGGCTCAGTCGGTAGCGCGCCAGACTCGTAATCTGTAGTTCCCAGGTTCGAGTCCCAGTTGGGTCAGCGTTGAGATTTATCTCCGCAAAATTCCCCCACCCTTCCCCACGGTCAGTAGGGGACACCGCTGGCTTGGAAATGTCGCCGTGGCCCGTGTGCGGGTATACCCTGTGCACGTTAAAGAACACGCTGGATGGCCTTGACGGGAGGCTACCATCTGTCTCCTAACAGCTGTTCCAGTGGGTCCCGTCCTCCAACCTTCTCTGAGTCTTCGGGGTCCATGTGACCTGGCCATTTAGCCCATGGTGTGCAAAAAAGTGCCGCTCAGAGGTAAAACAACCCAACCCATATGATGGACAACGTCGTCGTCCCTCATATGGGATGCTAAGCCGTGACTCCATGTTGAGGAGAGCCAGATCTTATTCTTATTCAAGAATACAGTGAAGAATTTGACAGTAAGATTTAATCTGCCATCCCGTGACAGGGTTTGGATCAACAAGTAGCGAACCAATCTGCAGTTCCAAGATTTGAATTCTACCTGCGCCAGCATTGAGATTTATCTCCGATACGCCGTCCCGTGGCCGAGTGGTGGCATGCTTGGCTACTGATCAAAGGGATCCGGGTTCGAAACCCTGCTAAGGTGTAGATGTTAGTGTTGCTTTTCTGCTGAGAGATCTCCTTCCTCACACACTTTCTAATATGGCGTATAAATTGACAGACTCTTGTCACACCTCTGTGGAAACCAGCTGCATGAGGGACTATTTATGTCTTTTTATTTAAACCTCCAATGAGAAAGTGGATACCAATGAGCTTGGAAAGGCCGCCGTCCGTCGGATGGGACGTAAAACCATGGCCGCTTGTGGAGGAGAGTCTTGTACACATTAAATAACACGTTGGATGCCCCTGACAAGAGCTATCATCCGTCTCCTAACAGCTGTCCAATGAGTCCCTTTTCCCCAACCTTCTCTGAGCCCTGAGGTCCTTGTGACCTTGTTATTTTGCCCATTGTGTGGCAAAAATGTGCCGCTCATCCAATGGATGCTTTTCCTATATCCAACTGTGAGCCTTTGAGATTGAAAAACATATACACACTTATTCATTTTTCTCCTTCGTTCCAGACTGATTCTCCCCATCAAACTTGGCCTGACCCTAAACCGCAAATTAAAACATAAAAATTGCAAATTGGGAGTTCGAACAATTCAACATTTATTTACTTTAAATAAAGAAAAATAAATATCCTCAAGCAGCTGCTTGTCACAAAGGTTTGACAGGAACCTGTCAGTTTACACGCCATAGTAGACCTGTGGGAATGGCGAGACCTCGGCAGAAACAACCATGCCTAACCTGGGTCTCGAACCCAGATCCTTTTGATCAGTAGCCAAACGCGCTAACCACTAGGTCATGGAACGGATTTTTTTTTACTTTACATATAATAATTATAGATCACAATAGTTTTCTATAGCAAATTTAATATTTGCAATTTAGTTTATTACTTTAGGGATAGCTGAGTTTACGGTTAGATTTCCTGCAAGCTGATTTTTTATATTGCGAAAATCTAACCTGAAACGAAAGCTGATTTTGTCACTACAAGTTTCCGATGAAATAAGATCTTCTCTATAGAGCACTTAAAGATGTTCAGGATAAACTTCAAAATGTGGCAGAATCCTTTCTCAAGTGACTCACGACAAATCTCTTTCCGAATATTAGCAGATAAAGAGAAACAAATTTAAACGGAACTGAACGTTACGACTGAAAAGAGACGAACTTCAAAAAGAAAACTGTTACTTTTCGTTTGTTTATTTTCCGCAACAGCGTCCACAGGTTCTAAAGAAGATGAACGATCTTCCTCTCCTCTAAGCAAATGCTAATTTGCTAATCCATCTTAAAACTACTCTAAGCTCAAATGCGATTACTCCAAGAGAAAAGGAAAAGAAGAAGAAGAAGTTCTTTCACGCATTTTTTTCTTCCGGCATTTAAAATGTAAAAATATCTCGGTTTAAATGAGATTATTTTCTCTCGGATTGTATTCAAAGTCGAGGAGCTGATTCTGTTCATTTGATGGATGGCTTTGCTGAATTTTATTCTTATATCCATTTAAAGGACTTTTTTTGCTACAGGTCACCTACCTGATGATACTTCTTCCCAGTAAAAAAATTTATTTTTTAAAAGTTGCTTTATCAAGAAGAAAAGAAAATGTCTCAGAAAAAAACATATTTAACTGTTTTTATTTTATTATTTTCTTTCTTCTTACGTATTTGTTTCATATTTTCAATCTCTTTAAAGCAGATACTTTCTTTTCCAAACGTTCTAAAATCAGTGACATTTTTTTCTCCCCCATATACAGATTCATTATAAAAGTATTAAAAAATAGACGTTAAAATAAATAAACACCCGCTCAAGCAGCTGCTTGCCACAGAGGCTGACAGGAGTCTGCTAGTTTATATGCCATAGTACCCATATTTTATTATTAGTTACCCATATTTTATTAAATAACTAATTAAAATCACATAATTTTCCATGTATAACACTAAGATTTCACGTTTGAAAAAAACTATTTAAAGTGCAACGAATTTAAACTATTTCGATCCATGAATTCTAAATGTTTTTCTGCCGAAATAAAACGTGCTTAACTATGTTAATCTAAAAAGTATTCGACATTCTGTTTCGTCTATTATTACAAAAAAATTCATGAAAACATCCCTACAAATTTCCGTATGCCCCGTTGTTAAAGGTTTCTCTTTTCTTGCCAGAAGGGTTGGTAGTTCTCATTGAAATGGCTTTTGAAGTCCTACTAGCGGTCTCTCTCTCGGCTGATGAACAGTAGCAGCTCCGTTTTGCTGTACAGTTGGCGCCAACAAACGCTTGTCCCTGTCTGTCAGAGTCTTTTTCCTTCCTCGTTTTCGGAGGAGATAGCTCAGTCAGTAGTGCACCAAGCTCATAAACTGCAATTCCCAGATTCGAATCCCAGCTGGACCAGCGTTGAGATTTATCTCCGTTGTTGGGTTGGGTTGTTTTATCTCTGAGCGCCACTTTTTTGTACACAATGGGCTAAATGGCCAGGTCACATGGACCCCGAAGGCTCAGAGAAGGTTGGGGGAGGGGACCCACTGGAACAGCTGTTGGGAGACAGATGGTAGCCTCCCGTCAAGGCCATCAGTGTATTCTTTAACGTGCACAGGGTATGACTCTCCCGCATACGGAGGGGCGGAGGTGGCTTAGTCGATAGCGCGCCAGGCTCGTAATCTGTAGTTCCCAGGTTCAAGTCCCAGCTGGGGCAGCGTTGAGATTTATCTCCGCAAAATTCCCCGCCCTGCCCACGGTCAGTAGGGGACACCGATGGGCTTGGAAAGGCCGCCGTCCGTCGGATGGGACGTTAAGCCGTGGCCCCGTGCGCGGGAGAGCCATACCCTGTGCACGTTAAAGAACACGCTGGATGGCCTTGACGGGAGGCTACCATCTGTCTCCCAACAGCTGTTCCAGTGGGTCCCCTCCCCCAACCTTCTCTGAGCCTTCGGGGTCCATGTGACCTGGCCATTTAGCCCATGGTGTGCAAAAAAATGGCCGCCATCCGACGGACGGCGGCCTTTCCAAGCCCATCGGTGTCCCCTACTGACCTTGGGCAGGGCGGGGAATTTTGGGAGATAAATCTCAACGCTGACCCAGCTGGGACTCGAACCTTGGAACTACAGATTACGAGCATGGCGCGCTACCGACTGAGCTACCCGCGCACATTTATCTCCGTAAAACTCCCCGCCTTGCCCACGGTCAGTATGGAACGCCGATGGGCTTAGAAAGGCCGCCGTCCGTCAGATGGGACGTTAAGCCGTGGCTTCGTGTGCGGGAGAGACATACTCTGTGTATGTTAAAGAACTCACTGGATGGCCTTGACAGGAGGCTACTATCTGTCTCCTAACAGCTGTCCAATGGTTCCCTCCCCCAACCTTCTCTGAGCCTTCGGGGTCCTTGTGACCTGATCATTTAGTCCATTGCATGCAAAAAAAAAAGGGGGCTCTCAGAGATAAAAAATAAAAGCCAACCAACAACCTCCCGCGTTTACAACGATTGGTGGATGCTTTTTTTTTTTCAGACCATTGTCATTCTCCATACACTTGGGATAATTCTCCCGTGATTTTCCGCTGAATGTCATCACCTCCGATACGGATGCTCGAATCCATCGCTCTCAACGATGAACCACTTTTCGAAGTCAGTCAGATCAGCCTTTTTAACCGTGTCACACTTGACTTTGCTTTTTCCGCCATGCCATTACAGTTTTCATAGGACTTAATGACGTAAATACTTACGTCAGTAAGAAATTTTGCATGCATTGGCATATTTCATGGCATTTCCCACACAATCCATAATAATTTCTCCAGGCAGTGCATCCTCTCTATAGAAAAATATAGTGCTCTAAAATGTTAACAGCGTTAAACATTTTTCTATAGAGAAAACTTTTGCAACCGCAATGTTCTCGTAACTGATACTGTGAGATCTTACAGATGCCAAAGATTCAAGTATTTACTGCGCATGAGTGCATCTGAAAATTTCCTCACACCATTTGAATTTAATTGCTCCCTTCACATATTGTTACTTTTGAGAAACCTGCCAAATTTCAGATACCTCTGTTACCGACTGTGGAAGTCCTATCCATAATCTTCAACCAATTTACTAGACAAAGAATTAAGCAAACATTATGGCATCAGGAAGTACAGGATTTGGGTTGGGTTGTTTTACCTCTGAGCGGCACTTTTTTGCACACCATGGGCTAAATGGCCAGGTCACATGGACCCCGAAGGTTGGGGGAGGGGACCCACTGGAACAGCTGTTGGGAGACATATGGTAGCCTCCCGTCAAGGCCATCCAGCGTGTTCTTTAACGTGCACAGGGTATGGCTCTCCCGCACACGGGGCCACGGCTTAACGTCCCATCCGACAGACGGCGGCCTTTCCAAGCCCATCGGTGTCCCCTACTGATCGTGGGCAGGGCGGGGAATTTTGCGGAGATAAATCACAACGCTGACCCAGCTGGGACTCGAACCTGGGAACTACAGATTACGAGCCTGGCGCGCTACCGACTGAGCCACCCCCGCCCCGGAAGTACAGCAGGTTTCCTTTATGATTCCAAAGTTATTCATATTTTTGAATAAGTGCGGGAAGATCGAAGCAGAAGTATCAGAAGTGACGAAATAGCAAGAAAGGAAAGTATCGAAAAGAGAAGGCTTTTTGTCCTTTTCAGCGGAGGGACGAAATTTCCTTACAAAAACCTTTCGCAATTTCAATGCATAACTTTGCATATTTTGTCTCGAAGCATGTGATTTAGGGCCCTGTAGATTCTTCCAGAAAATAATAGGGGAGAGGGGGGGGGGCAAGAACTCAAACGAGCTACAAGAAAGTAAAATCGTAAAAGACACTGGATTTCCCTTGCAAGACGACATTTCACCCTCCGTTTTAGAGATCTAAAGCATTTCTCGAAAAATGCATGAAATATATATAAGTTTAATAATTTTTTTGCCTCTATTTCCTTTGCATAGCCTGAGAATATTAACAATACAGGGGGGCATAGCACTCCCCCTAGATATGGCCTTGGATTCTTCCAAATTCCCTACATATTTCACAGGCAAAATACCTAAAAAAATTTAAGGAGTTTTAGTAACTGGATTAAACATGAAAGAACTAGAACGCCATTCCGTAACGTATATTCTCTCCGTTTCAGAGGTTTTTTAATCAAAATTCTAAGCAGTTCCGTATAAAATTTATGTGCACTCAGCTGCCTTTTCTTCAGGTATCTTTTTTCCATGTTATATCAATAGTCACAGGTGAACGTAACTCAGTAATTTCTTAATCAGATTTTTTTATGAAATAATCTGACTGAAGATAATTTAAAGGTCTCAATCAAATCTAGTTCAATCTCGATGTTCAAGAATATTCGTTCGGTATTTACATACATACATACAATATCCTGATGTAGCTATGGACTACGGAGGTCCTACCAGACTGCGTAGATTTTGTTCTTCAGACATATCAGTCCTGAGCTACAACTGCTGCATTTGGCCAACTGTACCTCGATTCTAGTAAGGTCGTGTTTGACATTGTCTGCCCATCGCATCCTAGGCTTCCCTCTTTTACTGAGGCCTTTTTTGTTCATAATCCTATTCACCAATCTGCAACTATGCATACGAGCAACATCTCGAAGCTATGCATAATATGCTGCTCAGAGAAGATTATTGACTCCTTCTTCTAACTTCATCATTACTTACAAAGTCAAATCCCCTAATGCCCAACTGCGTAAACACCTGGAATCAAAGGCATCAAGTTTCCTGTTATCCTGCTTATAAAGGTTCAAATTTCATTATTATAACTAACCATGGAAAGAATCAAACTATTATATAGCTTAATTTTAGTCTTTAGCTATAAACGCCTAATAAAAAGATCCCACAGACATCCAACTGAAGACACCCCATGCCGTCACTGAGCACCACCAGCTTGTATTGTTCCGACCTGACATACAGGATCTATGGCTTCGTGAGGTTGATGCCGTACCCTCAGTCTCCCATAAGCGTGATGAAATTTAAATCGGGATTCATCACTCCAGGCTATCCATTGCCAATTTTCGATGGTGTCGTGCCATTAGAAGTGGGACTCCCGAAGCCGAGATGATGAAGTGAGCGTTGCATGGTCCATGCACTGACTTCCTGGCTGGAACCCGCATTCAGATGGGAGGTGATTTCAAATAATGTCTGGCCCCTATCGGTCCGTACGATGCGGGTCAGACAGCGAGGCCCACGATTATTCAAGGCTGGCTGTCCTTTGCAGTTTTTCCTGCTGCTTTTTTTTTTTGCCGGAATTTTCATATTCCCGGAACACTCGTGAAACTGTCGTACGAGAAAATCCAAGTTCGTTGACAATTTCAGAGATCGAATGTCCCATCCGTCGGGCACCTACGATCTGCCCTCTGTCAAATGCATCTAAATCCCGCGCCTTTTCCATTATGCTTCTCACGACGAATGCTTGGAGAAGCCAAAGCTGACAGCTATATATGACTAGAGTTTCAGCCACGCATGCGCGCAAATGCGGGACTTGCGGGACTGAATTTGGATAACGTCTCCTATCCCTAATTCAATGGCACTTCAGTATAATCGATCATATTGTTATGCAATCCATCAGGTGCAACTCATGTGTATATATAAATATCCCAGTGTTTGCAGTAATAAAAAAATAAATACCCCCTCAAGCAGCTGCTTGCCACAGAGGTCTGACAGTTTAAATGCCATAGTAGAAGGTCTGTGAGGATGGCAGGACCTCAGCAGAAAAACGACACACACATCCATACCTTATGCGGGGTTCGAACCCAGGTCCCTTAGATCAGTAGCCAAGCGCGCTAACCACTCGGCCACGGGACGGCTATTACGTGTTAGTTATTCGCAAACCATTAAGTTTATTTACCTGTAGGAGATCATTGGAACAACCAATTCCAAAGGGACCTAAAACTCCTGCCTAAAGATTAGAGGCAGTACTAACTTTAGCACTAAAATCACCTAGCACAAAAGAAATATTTCTTTTCTTGACAGAATTCAAAATATCCTGAAGTTGTCCGTAAAACCTATCCTTCTCATCCTCATCGGCATCCTCAATGGGGGAATAACAGCAGATAGCATTCAAGTCTTTAATGCTTGTCTGAAATTTTGCTGTAAGAAACCTTTACATTAATGCACTCATATCCCAGAAGAGCATCACTGGCGTGTCTGCTGAGAAGCAAATCTACACCTTGGAGATGCTTTCCATCCTCCCTCCCTGAAAACTAAAATTTAAAATTGTTTTTAAGTATCTGAACTTTACTGTTCATTTGGTTTCTTGCAAACCCAGAATATCCAGTTTATAAATACTGTAATTCCTGTGTTAGGACATCAAGAGAATAATCTCTATGCAACATCCTCACGTTCCATGTACCTGCAGAGAGAAAATGGTTAGTAGGATTTTTAAAGAAACTATGTTTATTTAGAGAGGTAGGGCCTACAATATCAAACAGCCCCCTGATCGCAGGCATGGGGCAAAGACCTGTCCCTCTTCCGCTAAAGGCTGAAGCCACCCATGCTGGTAGGAACATCAGGCACCACCTTTTCAAGTGGACCCTTTCAAGAGCCAGAATGTACTTAGAAACTGACTTGCCTTAGATACATTACTACAGGGTAAGATTGGCGATGCCAACTAGTAAAAGTAAGGGTTCAGATACCTGCTGATCAGGATTATCCACCAGCTGACATAAGGTATCGTGTGTCTCTGATCACCTAGGGCTGACAACCCATAGGCAAACAGAAAACACAGGGACAGATTTTCCTTCAAAAAAGGTCCACAGAGCGCAGCAAATCTAGAATCCATAATCAAGCTCAAATCCATAAGTCCAGCGGGCATAATGGTCAGCACCAGGACCCTGTAAAGCTGACCACTCCTCAGCACGGCAGAAAGAAAAAATGGGAAAAGTCATAGATAACCAGTTCAGTCCCCCCCCACTTTTCGTTCCCTTCCAGAAGAGAATATCTCTTTTGACAGATACTAATGGCCTGCACAAGACCCGCTTGGGTTGTGTTGTTTAACCTCTGAGCGACACTTTTTTGCGCACAATGGCTAAATGACCAGTTAACTCCCCCATCCTTCTCTGACCCGAAGGCTCAGAGAAGGATGGGGGAGGGAACCGGTCATTCTACAAAGGAAATCTACAACAGGATGGGCTTGGAAAGGCCGCCGTCCATCGGATGGGACGTTGAGCCGTGGCTCCGTGTGCGGGAGAGCCATACCCTGTGCACGTTAAAGAACACGCTGGATGGCCTTGACGGGAGGCTACCATCTGTCTCCCAACAGCTGTTCCATCGGATCCCCTCCCCCAACCTTCTCTGAGCCTTCGGGGTCCATGTGACCTGGCCATTTAGCCCATGGTGTGCAAAAAAGTGTCGCTCAGAGGTAAAACAACCCAGCCACAGAGGTCTGACACGAGCCTGTCAGTTTATATGCCATAGTAGAAGGTCTGTTAGGACGGCAAGACCTCAGCAGGGAAACAACCCGAACATCCATGCCTTAACCTGGGGCTCGAACCCAGGTCCTTTAGATCAGTAGCCAAGCGCGCTAACCACTCGGCCACGGGAGCTAGTATATAATTAAGGAAAAAAACATATTTAAAAAATATGTGCTTGCATTAAATGCTTTTAACACCTATTAAATATTTCGCTGAAAGTAATCAATATTTTTATTCCGCCTTCCCCCTTTTTAAGATGATAATTCACTCTCAAACACAAAACACAAAAGAAAGCTATTAGTCAGCGCTTCTTTGCGTAACAGGATACGTCCAAAGAAAGTCTGCAAATCTTGGGAAATAACCAGACCAATCAACTACAAAAGAGAAAGCTTTTGCCGGAAAAAACAAATGCAGTACTTAAACTCAATGACGCATTATTTACGAAGGACACAGGAAGCTGAAGACATAAATAAACAATTTGCCATGGCGAAACGGAACAAGAAAACTTCCAAAATCTTTTTCCTCCTATATTCAAGATGAAGAAAATTCCACTTACGACATCGGCACACATGCTAATCATCCTCTGAAACATTCCCTTACAAAAAGAGGCAGACTGACTCTTCCCCGTTGACCTACTCTTAGCCTTGCAACTTCATTCGCTTTTTTAAACTAGCTGAATAAGCAGAATTGTTAGATTGAGAATGGACCCACTAGTCCAAGGAAAACATGTTATGGAAATATCCAACAGTTCCCAAAAGGTTATCAACATTTCACTTTGTCACTTTGTACGTCTTATTTCGAGGAAGAATAAGGAATTCTGAAGGAGAGTTTCCCCGTAAAAGGGAATATTGTATTATTCAAAAAGCAATTCTCGTCGTAAATGAAAGCCGTTATGGTCTGGTGAGTATGACTTGCATCTCTGCTCACTGATTAGTCTGCCTTCTCTCATATCATGCACTCAACACCAAATGAGGGGTGGCTCAGTCGGTAACGCGCCAGGCTCGTAATCTGTAGTTACCAGGTTCGAGTCCCAGCTGGGTCGCGTTGAGATTTATCTCCGCAAAATTCCCCGCCTTGCCCACGGTCAGTAGGGGACACCGATGGGCTTGGATAAGGCCGCCGTCCGTCGGATGGGACGTTAAGCCGTGGCTCCGTGTGCGGGAGAGACATACCCTGTGCACGTTAAAGAACACGCTGGATGGCCTTGACGGGAGGCTACCATCTGTCTCCCAACAGCTGTTCCAGTGGGTCCCCTCCCCCAACCTTCTCTGAGCCTTCGGAGTCCATGTGACCTGGCCATTTAGCCCATGGTGTGCAAAAAAGTGCCGCTCAGAGGTAAAACAACCCAACCCAAATGAAGGGATGGCTTAAGGTAGTCAAAGATCAAAAAACGGGATGAACAGAGTACCGGGCAGCAGGACCATCCTCTTTCAACGAAAATATCAATAAGAGGAAATGGCAAAAATAAAAGACTAAACAGCCAGAGGGCTCGGACAATGACTATCCGCCATGACCATTGCTATCGCGCCGGGTAGCGGGAAAAGGATGAAACAGAAAAGAAGGGGAAAGAGTACAAGAACGAAAAAAAGGTAGAGAAAGTTTGCAAAATGTAGGCTTACCAAAAACCAGGTTTATTCATCTTCTTCCCAGTATTCATGCAATGAGTTTTCCACTAAATTTTTTCTAAATTTTTCCACAGTGAAACATGGGAACACGTGACAACACCTGGTTTTCGTTGACAAGAATGTAGAACATGTGATATTCTTCCATTATCTTCCGTTGATTCGTGAGCGTTTCAGTCAGGGGCTTAATATTGGCTAGGACGTCTTCTAACGTTGAATATCTGTTATCAGCAAGATAGAGCAGGAACTTCTTCACTTTATTTGTGGTTTGGGCACTGCTGATGTTTTTGTCAGGACGATCAGATTGCCGAAAGTCAATTGGTGAGACCTTTTAACGCTGGCATTAGAGAAAAAACGTGTACAGTCCAATTCTTCAAAACTTTGCTGAATGTTCAGTGATAGTCGGATTTTTCCTTCAGGCTCTGCTGTGATGTCAGCTGAGTCCTTTCCACGTGGGGAGAGAGACTAAACGACTAACCCTTCAATCTCATCCTCTGGAACCTTACAGTCAGTATCATTTAAATCAGGGGTGGGCAAATAGCGGCCCGCGGGCCACATTCGGCCCGCTAAGAGTTTTTTGTGGCCCGCCAAGACAGTCAGAAAAATCCGCCTTGAACCGAGATTTCCTTCCCGTGCGCGACCGAAGATTCGTCTCGTATTTTCCACTAGGACGGCCACTTCAATACGCATGCGCAGTGTAGATACGAAAACAATTGCCCACCCCTGATTTAAAGCATTAATGCAATTTTGAACAACTGAAGCGAAGGATTTAACTTTCTTGGCGAAACAGGACATGCTTCTACCGAATGGCCAGGCTGGAAACATCTCCTGCATTGCTGGGGTAATACCAGAATAAGAAATTGTGGTGGAACATTTACCAATTCGCAAGAGTACATCTCAATTTTTGCTCTCCGAGTTCCTGTAAGAATATCGCTGAATATAGAGTATATATATATATCAGAGTTATGAACCCTGGAATATTTAGAAGGCTACAAAAACTGACCACCGAATGCAATGCACTAGGTACTCGACTAGAGTCAACTAAGATCTCTGATCTCTTAATCTGTTTTAATTAAATTTTGGAGTCAATTTTTATTTTTGCAGCCTGTTAAATATTCCAGGGTTTATAACTCTTTGAATACTGAAGAAATATTGCTTGTAATCGGAATTTAGATAAATTTGATTGAGATCTTTAATTTATATTTAGACATATTTTTAATGAAAAATCATATTGGAGAAGTTATTAAGCTCCAAATTGTGATTTTTCTATCGAGAAAACATGAAACTGTTTCCATTTTTCTATCCAGTTCCTGTAGTAGCTCGTTGCTGCTTTGCCTCGTAAAGATGTTTGCAGGAAATTTGTCTTCCTTGTGTTTTCTTAGAATGTTGATCTTCCCCCCGAAGGCCTCAGGATGCGATTTGCGATTCCTCGAAACATTCCCTTCGCAAATTTAGAATTGTCCTAAAAGACCGCTGGCAGTTGGCTTTATACTATTTCGCAGAGAAAAGGTAATCTTCCCCAGTGGACCAGCTACCTAATCGATTCAAACATCATCTAACTAGCAATAGCTGAGAGAAAGCATTTTTCCTGGGGTTATGTTACTTTGCCTCTGAGCGGTACTATTTTGCACACAATGGTACAAGGACCCCAGGGGTTCAGAGAAGGTTGCGTGAAGGGGGCCCACTAGACAGGAGAGAGATGGTAGCTTCCCATCCAAGTTGTCCCTAGTGGAGTCTTTATATTTGATATTTCACTTTAGATAAAAGTTCAACCATTTTTTTTTTCGTCATCAAAGGTATTGATTGAACCAGCAAGTTGACCTATAGAGTCATCTGACATGTGAAAAATTCAAACTCTTGAAAGAATGTATTTCTTTTTTCCAACTTGCTGGGATAGTTTTTTCCAAAACAAAAACTATTGAAATCATTGATGTATCAGTAGCGGTTGATTGGCTCTGCACTAGCCTCAATTCAAAAGAGCCATTATCATCAATCTGACCTTCCCTTCTTAAAGGTGAGCAAAAAAGTGCCGTTCAGAGGTAAAACAACCCAACCTAAATCCCTTCTTAAAAGGTGGCATAACTAAATCCCTCTGTCGCTGAAATATATCCATTCTCTTTTGGGTGGCAATATTTTTCATAAGATGCTACTCGATGATACTTTCAAATATTCAAACATCTAAAGAATTTTTCTGAATATTCAGAAGTATCTTCTACAAAGTTCATCCGTTCGAAATTAATGTATAACTATTTAAACTATCACCTCACTTCTCTTCGAACTTCTGAATATAATTATCATAAAACTTGAAAAGTTGCTTATAGAAGCAAGGCCCGAAATAAACAAATGTAACCATAGCGATGACAAAATTCTAATTTTTCACTAAAGAATTTGTCCAGAGATTTGGGATGAAATGCAAGCATTTTCTTGAACTTTCAGAAATTGAATATTAACGCATCATGGCCTTAAAATCCTGAACACGAAAACTTCGACTAAACGCCATAGGAAACGTTTCTGTGGCTTGATTCACATTTGATTTCTCAAGTGTAGAAAGCTGACGGCATTGGAAACTCGTTCCGACTCGAGGCGTGTGATCTTTGTCATTCTTCCTCCAACAATCTTGACGCTGATCGCCATTCGGAGTCAACAGAGTGCACTGAGGTCAGCCGACGGGCGAAGTGAATAACCTCATTAATATGCATGCCGAGTAAACAGGAGGTTTAGACAGGTGGAGGCTTCACGAGAGAGAGAATCCACAGAAACTCTCGAGAACTGGTCGTTCGCTAGAACAAGTTCGGTGACGGATTATGAAATGAAAGCGACAAATCGCAAACACGAATGCCAAGAAGGAGGGGGGGGGAGGAAGCAAAACGGTCGTTTTGTTTGGGGAGATAAAGGTCAGCATTTCAAAGGTTCACAGAATGAGTTGTATTTCTTTTACAACAGTTTTGAAATTTAAGTATTGCAGAAATTTTTACTGTTTGAATTGGTTATTTAATTAAAAATAAATGCTTATAAAAGAAGCTACAACGGAGAAGAATTTTTTTTTACTCTCTCTCTCTTTTTATTCTAATTTCACTTATTCTTATAAATATTTCAAAAACCATAACAAAATTATTTTTGGGGATATTTTTTTCCGTAATTATTTGCACTTTTTTTTCTGCTGCCCAAAGCAAAGTTTTTCGATTGGAATTAGGTGAGTTTTTTTAGCCAGATATGGAACATGGGACTTAAGTAAGTTTGAGTTTAAATTGTTCTTAAATAGTGAAAAGGCATTTAGGAGATTAGAAAGTTCATTTCTGCGATCATGTTATACGAGTATATCTCTTCTAAAGGGATTCTGTTTAGGGAAGACACAAAAAAATAAGAGAAACACTGGAAACCACTTCCCCAAGTCTTGCTCCTGGTTCTGTCTGTCAAATCCTAGTTCAATTGTGAGAATACAAAGGTGGCATGCTCTAGTTTCCTGGCACATTTTTTTTTTCTTTTAATTATTGGGAATTTATTTAGATGAGGTTGTGGGGGAGGGGGGAGAGTTGTTGTTGGATGAGGTTGTGGATGAGGTTGTTGTTGTGCCACAGTGTTCACGGATTATGAAATGAAAGCGACAAATCGCAAACACGAATGCCAAGAAGGAGAAATTTAATCCCATTGTGTGAAAAAAAAGTGCTCTGAACAGCACTTTTTTTTCACACAATGGGATTAAATGGCCAGGTCACAAGGATGGCTCAGAGAAGGTTGGGACCCACTGGACAGCTGTTAGTAGACAGATGGTAGTCTCCCGTCGAGACCATGCAGCGGTTCTTGAACGTGCACAGGGTATGACTCTCCCGCACAAAGAGAAAGGTTCGGTGATCCCAAATAACGACTAAATTTAACGGACACAAAAATCAGATAGAGGGCATGTGTTGACTGTACTTCACATATGTACAGTCGCTCAAAAAAGTATCCGAACACTATGGTTGATTACAGAATTCAGAAAAAATATCTGACAACGATTGTTTTAGAAATTAGTGATCTGGCAACCTTCGTGTCACGTGATTACAGAATTCAGGAAAAATATCTGGAGCGTGTACAGCAACTGAACACGCTCCAGTTTGCTGTGAACGGTAACTGCACACGCTCAATATTTCCGTGAGTGAGCCCACACGATCTAGTATCAAAATAATATGACCACCTACAGTCGCTCAAAAAAGTATCCGAGCACTACGGTTGATTACAGAATTCAGAAAAAATATCTGGCAAAGCTTTTTTTAGAAATTAGTGATCTGGCAACCTTCGTGTCACGTGACATGAAGGTTGCCAGATCACTAATTTCTAAAAGAATCGTTGCCAGATATTTTTTTTCTGAATTCTGCAATCAACCATAGTGTTCGGATACTTTTTTGAGCGACTGTACGTCCTCAAGATGTTGCTACATATTGCAAGAGTTCACGAACCAAAAAAGAGCTGATAAATGCTGATCTAAATAAATGCTATTTTCGTTCTGGATAATGCGTTTTGAGATATTTCGCTCCTTAGGGGAGATTTCTAGGACAGGATCTAGAAGAAAAATAAATGGATGAGGAATCCAAGAGATTCAACTGGGCCTGAAAAGGATAAAGGGGAAAAGAAAAGGGATTTCCATTCTAGTTTAACATTTCCCCTTCCGTTTTACAAGTTAAAAAAAAAAACTTGAAAGGTTCCCGAAATATGCACAAATTTAATAATTTTCGTCCTACATTTCCCTTACTAAATAAAAAAAAATAATAAATACCCCCCAAGCAGCTGCTTGCCACAGAGGTTCTCAAATTTCCCCCGCCCCTGGGGCGGGGGTGGCTCAGTCGGTAGCGCGCCAGGCTCGTAATCTGTAGTTCCCAGGTTCGAGTCCCAGGTGGGTCAGCGTTGAGATTTTATCTCCGCAAAATTCCCCACCCTTCCCACGGTCAGTAGGGGACACCGATGGGCTTGGAAAGGTCACTGTCCGTCGAATGGGATGTTAAGCCATGTGTGCGGGAGAGCCATACCATGTGCACATTAGAGAACACGCTGGATGGCCTTGATGTGAGGTTACCATCTGTCTCCCAACAGCTGTTCCAGTGGGTCCCCTCCCCCAACCTTCTCTGAGCCTTCGGGGTCCATGTGATCTGACCATTTAGCCCATGGTGTGCAAAAAAGTGCCTCTCAGAGGTAAAACAACCCAAACAACAAGCCAAAGCTCCCCCCCCCCCCATATATACACACCAGCCAGATCCAGCCCTGATTTCTTATTTTTGTTACAGTTATTTAGAAATTTGCGTAATGATTTTCTTATATTAAACAACGTTGAATAATTTTTGCAAAACAAGATAATTTATTGATAAATATTCTAGCTTTCATAACTCTTTGAATACCGAACGAATAGTTTGGAAAATCAAAATATAAGTAGATTTGAATATGATCTTTAATTTATGTTCAGTCACATTTTTCCATTAAATGCATATTTTAGAAGTTATAGAATGTCGAACTTAGATTCCCATTGACATTGGGGCGGGGGTGGCTCAGTCGGTAGCGCGCCAGGCTCGTAATCTGTAGTTCTCAGGTTCGAGTCCCAGCTGGGTCAGCGTTGAGATTTATCTCCGCAAAATTCCCCGCCCTGCCCACGGTCAGTAGGGGACACCGATGGGCTTGGAAAGACCACCGTCCGTCGGATGGGACGTTAAGCCGTGGCCCCGTGTGCGGGAGAGCCATGCCCTGTGCACGTTAAAGAGCACGCTGGATGGCCTTGACGGGAGGCTACCATCTGTCTCCCAACAGCTGTTCCAGTGGGTCACCTCCCCCAACCTTCTCTGAGCCTTCGGGGGTCCATGTAACCTGGCCATTTAGCCCATGGTGTGCAAAAAAGTGCCGCTCAGAGGTAAAACAACCCAATCCCATTGACATAACATGGAAATTCTCTTTAGTATTTGGTAGGGCAAATATACGTTGAGAAGAAAAGAGCAAAACCGTTTTTTAAGCTTCCCATTCTGCTTCTTATAATAGTGAAAATATATTTAGGATGAGCATGTCGTTGCCACATGGATTTGTGCGGTAGGCAGGATTGGCATTCGCATCCTTTTCCCGTCCCCTATCCACTAGGAAATGCGAGATCAACTAACAATTCATTACAAGCGAACAATTTATTAATCCTTGCGGCCAGCGTCAGGGTCCAGGTGACACGAGCCTGACACTCCAATCCTGATTATCCACCTGATGATCGAGTCTAGCAGTTGCTGTAGGAGGTGGCACCCTTATCGACACGTTCGAAATCTACAGCGGACATCGGGTAATCTCTCCTGCACAGCACGCGGAGGAAGGACGTGGGTGTCGCGGCGGAGAGACTCCCAGAGACTGCACGTGCCTGTCGCCCACATCACCTGCTGCCGTAGTTGAAGGAACCGCAGAACAGCGCGTAATTAGCACAGGAGCGAGGAAGTCAGCTGCTCCGATAGCATCGACATGATGTCTTGACACTGATCCGCCGTCCATACGCCGCCCGGACAGCTACGCCGAAGCGGAGCCGGTACTCGCCCGTGGTTCTGTTTCGACTGGGTGTGAACCGAGAAGAAGCCCATCGCTGTCAATCTCTGCTTCATCAGTCCCGGATGCAGACGCTGAGGTGCCCGGATCTTGTCTCGTCTCATTAGACGTCATTTTTATTACTGCGAGTCCGGACCGGGGGGGGGGGGATTTGGATGGTAGAGAATTTGAGCCTCATCAAGGAATGGGACTGCGAAGAGGGTGAGAGCGCAGAGGTTTGATCGAGATGAATGGATAGATGAGGTAGGAATGGGATGTAGGTGCACTGTTAATTAGTTAGATGAGCGAAACGACGGCTGCAGAGATATTTGCATAGTTAATTACATGGTAGATGGACGGACGGAAGTGGTCAGCCAAAAGTTGCCTTCGTGGCACGGTGCAACAGATTCAGTGCCTTTAGAGTCGTACAGTCGCTCAAAAAAGTATCCGAACACTACGGTTAATTACAGAATTCAAAAAAATATCTGGCAAAGACTTTTTTAGAAATAGTGAACGGTAACTGCACACGCTCAATATTTCCGTGAGTGAGCCCACACGATCCAGGTCTTTGTGAGCTCACACGATTCAATGTGCTGTGAACATTAACCGCAACCGCTCCAGTTTGCTGTGAACGGTAACTGCACACGCTCCATATTCATTGCATTATATATTCATACGCATTATATATATTAAAAAATATCCGAACACTATGGCTGATTACAGAATTCAGAAAAAATATCTGGCAACGATTCTTTTAGAAATTAGTGATCTGGCAACCTTCGTGTCACGTGAGACGAAGGTTGCCAGATCACTAATTTCTAAAAAAAGTCTTTGCCAGATATTTTTTCTGAATTCTGTAATCAACCATAGTGTTCGGATACTTTTTTGAGCGACTGTACTCGGTTGATGAGATGTGAGAGCACTTGGGAAATGCGTGCACAGAGAGTCATATTTAAATATATATAACTATATATATAAATTTGGCATCTCTCACAAATAAATTTGTATCCCACCTTCAAACAGAGGTCATAGGCTAGTCAAGGTTGTACAAACAGCCTTTTTCAGTGACTCCTGGTCAAATGCACTAATTATTTTAAACACTACATTCTATGTGAAATCTTACTAAATTTTTATTTTTATTTACAGTGTTATCGGTAACATAAAGTGCAATGTTTTGAAAACGTTTTTCTAAACGTTTGAAAAATGTTTTCACCTTTTTGTTTCATACTACTACATTGTAATGACATTTGACCGAATAAATTATTATTATTAGCTGATGATCCTGGCAGCAGAAGCAATCTGATTGAGTAGAGCAGACCTGGGCAAACTACGACACGCAGGCCACATGCGACCCGCGGGCGAATGACAAAAAAATAAATGCATCGATTCGCAAGCTACGACAAATAAATTAAATTTATAAAAGAGAAAATGAACGTGTAGAGAAATTATCCAACTTGGGGGAAACAAATTATATTGTTTTTGTTTTACTTTAGTTCTTTGTTTTTGTTGTTTTGCGTTGTTGTTTTGCATACGTTATTAATTATTTCTTTGGCGGTATACCCTGCCAGATTCACAGAACTGCTCTCTGCAGTCCATGTCGTCCCATGCAACTCCTGTACAGTCGCTCAAAAAAGTATCCGAACGCTATGGTTGATTACAGAATTCAGAAAAAATATCTTGCAACGTTTTTTTTAGAAATTAGTGATCTGGCAACCTTCATGTCACGTGACACGAAGGTTGCCAGATCACTAATTTCTAAAAAAATCGTTGCCAGATATTTTTTCTGAATTCTGTAATCACGTGACACGAAGGTTGCCAGATCACTAATTTCTAAAAAAATCGTTGCCAGATATTTTTTCTGAATTCTGTAATCAACCGTAGTGTTCGGATATTTTTTTGAGCGACTGTAGGTGGTCATATTATTTTGATACTAGATCGTGTGGGCTCACTCACGGAAATATTGAGCGTGTGCAGTTACCGTTCACAGCAAACTGGAGCGTGTGCAGTAACTGTACACGCTCCAGTTTGCTGTGAACGGTAACTGGAGCGTGTACAGTTGCTGTACACGCTCCAGATATTTTTCCTGAATTCTGTAATCACGTGACACGAAGGTTGCCAGATCACTAATTTCTAAAAGAATCATTGCCAGATATTTTTCTGAATTCTGTAATCAACCATAGTGTTCGGATACTTTTTTGAGCGACTGTATCCTTTGCATTTTGTATGGGTGGAACCTGTTTCTCCTCAGGATTCTGGATACACTTTCCAATACCCCCCTCCTGTACAATTTTTCATACAGACTGGAGAGGGTAACTTCTACATTGACGAGAACACCCACAGTGTGGTCTTAATCTGTGGTACTACTCGGACGACCTGGTCTAGGTTTTGCGTTTCTAAATCAGAGAGAGATTTCCTTACAATCCACTTTATCTTAATATATGTGAAGAATTGATCTCTAATTCATCGTGAAAATGGATCATTTCATGGTTAAAGCCATTACATAGCCCTAAAAAAAAATCGCAAATATTAATTTGTTTAAAAAAAGATAAAAAAAAAATGAAAAAAAATTAATATACTTTCAAATTCCCTTATTAAAAAATAAGTTAATTATCTCTATAAATGCTACAAATTGTAATATTAAAAATTATAAAATAAAGAATAACAATATTTTTTTAAATTAAAAAAAGTAATTCTAAAATCACTCGGTGTTCCCCTTATGAATTTTACGACCGGAACAGGTTGCCTCTCTGCCACCCCCCCCCCCTATTTCCGACATCTCCCCTCCCTCTCCTTCACCTCCACCTGGTAATGTGATTTCCTCGTCTCCCTCTTCATGGTTGGAAAGCCACCACTGATGATGATTCACTTGTGAAGCCATCAGTAGAATCATGGTCATCATTTAGAAGAGTCTCACCACCAGCACTTCAAAGAACACATCTCAGTGACAATTCCCCATCTATCCCCCCAATAACTGTCCAATAGGCGTCACTATGCCCTGATTCCTGGATCCCTTGTGACCTGGGTTTTGTCACAAGAATAACAAAAGAAAATGCCCTCGATTCAGTCCCCGCTGAGTAATGTGTCTTTATTCTTTTGTCCCACTTTTACATGAGTTTCTGGTTTATATAAGTTACTAATCCAATACAGCTATAAACGGAGTTATTAAACTTCCGATCCTCAATGATTTTTTCTCGGTCATCATTCATGTTTTCTCCATTTCATTTATCTTCCTAATAAGCTGGGTGCTTCACTCCATTTTCTCATCACTGCCATTTCTTTCCTCCGTAGCCATGCGGGGTAAACACCATTTCGCTGTTCCTCGTTTGCCTTCATTGCCCACTTCGAAGAACGGCTCCAAGAAGAAATAATCTGCCCTCGGGGGGTTGGTCATTCGACCACTTCTCGCGCCTCCGCAGCATGACGTTATCGCACGTGACCTATCACATGCCAACCCCCAAGTGCTCCCCTGGGGTGTCCCAGGTCTCGTGGGTAGGTCTGCGCCGTCTGCACATGGGCAGAGAGAGGAGTGGTGGCTCTCCGTCGCCTACACCGGTCACTGCAGCGTGGTAGGGGGAATGATTCTCGATGACGAAACTCGCTCCCCCGTCTCCAGTGCTGAACGGCGGAAGTCAAAGAAAGCACGAAAAACAGATCTGAGGCAATAAGAGGCGAGCTATTTTCTTCTACCTTTTAAGAGATGGGACGTGATAGAGCAATGACGTCATCAACAGTTAAGTCTCTTTGCCATCTTCTTATTTTAGCAAAATCGCCTGTGGTACGCGAATCGTTCGGTGATAGACGCCATAGAGAATGCAAGTAACGTAAACAGAATTCAACAACAGAAAAGAGAGCAGAATTACTTGAACCTTGTTTGAGACTATAACCCAGGTCCGCTTTTCTTGTCAGTCAAATACGGGTAACAATTTGGTCAAGGATGGGTTGGGTTGTTTTACCTCTGAGCAGCACTTTTTTTCACACCGTGGGCTAAATGGTCAGGTCACAAGGACCCCGAAGGCTCAGAGAAGGTTGGAGGAGGGGACCCACTGGAACAGCTGTTGGGAGACAGATGGTAGTCTCCCGTCAAGGCCATCCAGCGTGTTCTTTTACGTGCACAGGGTATGGCTCTCCCGTACACGGAGCCACGGCTTAACGTCCCATCAGACGGACGGCGGTCTTTCCAAGCCCATCGGTGTCCCCTACTGACCGTGGGCAGGGCGGGGAATTTTGCGGAGATAAATCTCAACGCTGACCCAGCTGGGACTCGAACCTGGGAACTACAGATTACGAGCCTGGCGTGCTACCGACTGAGCCACCCCCGCCCCTTTGGTCAAGGATCATCCTACGATCTGTGGAGGGGAAGTGGAAGCACGGGTGTATATGAAATCTCTCCTCAACTTCACAGATCCTTAGAAATCTACAAGGTGTTATATGAAAAATGTATACACACTTGTTCCGCAACAGTCTGCTTTCTGTCTGCCGTGGTTCGACTCCAGGGTCTACCTTACCCCTTTGAGGGGGTCCCTGTAATATCAAAACCCCATATAAGAGTGTTTCTATGATATCCAAAACTCCCATGATGTAGATAGTGTGTATACATTAGAATCGTGAATTATTAACTGAAAAAAACTGAGTTTCATCGCGAGTGGGATACGACCCACGAACACCTGATGACAACAAGCCAACAGCTGACGTGTTCTGAGCGGGGATGGCTCAGTCGGAACGCGCTAGGCTCGTAATCTGAAGTTCCCAGGTTCGATCCCAACTGAGCCAGCTTTGAGATTTATCTCCGCAAATCTCCCCCTTCAGTAGAGCACCAATGGGCTTGCAGGAGTGCCGTCCTTCGGGTGGGACGTTAAGCAGTAGCCCAATGTGTGGGAGAGCCATACCCTGTGTGCATTAAAGAACACGCTGGATAGCCTATTGGGAGGCCAACAGCTGTCTAGTGGTTCTCTTCCCCCAACTTTCTCTGAGTTCTCGGGGTCCTTGTGACCTGGCCATTTAGTCCACTGTGGGCAAAAAAGTGCCGCTCAGAGATAAAACAAACCAACCCTGACGTGTTATCAGGAGATGGTGGTTTCATATTCCGCTTGCAGCGAATTTCAAAAAAAGAAAAAAAAAATTTTTTTTCAGTTAACTATTCAGAGCCTTCCCGTAGCCGATGGTTAGCGAGCTTGGTTACTGGTCAAAGGAACTTGGGTTCGAGCCCGGATAAGGCATGATCGTTTTCCTGCTGAGGTCTCACCTTCCTCATAGACTTTCTACTATTGGAGCATCAAACTGACAGGCCCTGTCAGATCTCTGTGGCCAGCAGCTGCTTGAGGGGGTATTTTTCTTTAACTATTCAGGAGTCCCATGTTTATAGGATATTACCTGTGCTACTTTTGAATATTGTAGTGTATACATTATTTTGTTAACACATTATATTCATTGCACATTTTGCCATTTTGTTTAGTGTCATTATATTGTATTGAAATGGATTTCGTTAGAAGTATAATTTATGCGTAAAAATAAAAGACTCTAGAGTAAGAGTCAATATACTGAATTTTTAAAATGTTGAACGTCATTTACAACTTACTAATCATTATTGTTTATAAGTAAATAAGTTTTCACCACTCTTAATACTTCCTCCCCACCTCACATATTGTGTGTTTGTTTTACCTCTGAGCGGCACTTTTTTGGGCGTAATTGACGAAATAACCAGATCACAAGGATCCCGAGGATTCAGAGAGGTTGGAGGAAGTGGACCCATTGGAACAGCTGTTGGGAGACACAGCCATCAAGGCCATTCAGCGTGTTCTTTACGTTGCACATGGTATGACTCTCCTGAAAATGGGGCCACGGTTTAATGTCCCATCTGACGGACGGTAGTCTTTCCAATCCCATCGATGTCCCTTTTTCCACTGGGGTCAAGGTGGGGTTTAGGAAAATAAATCTCAACGGTCGCACAGTCGGGACTCTAACCTGGGAAGTACAATTAAGGAGCCTATTGCGCTGCCGATGCCGTCCCGTGGCCGAGTGGTTAGCACGCTTGGCTACTGATCTAAGGGACCTGGGTTCGAGCCCCGGATTAGGCATGGATGTTTGTGTCGTTTTTCTGCTGAGGTCCTGCCATCCTCTCAGACCTTCTACTGTGGCATATAAACTGATAGGCTCCTGTCAGACCTCTGTGGCAAGCAGCTGCTTGAGGGGGTATTTATTTATTATTTTTATTATTTTATTGCGCTGCCGACTGAGCCGCCCCCTCCCCCCTCCCCGCCAAATCCCCCTCCATGAATTCTCACCTGGAAGTATATTAGTTATGCAACTATAAACCTAAAAATAATGCCCTGAAACACGGCCTGATCAAGGTGGTGGCGTCAAGGGGGGGGGGGGGGGGCAACGCCTGACCCCCGCCTTGAGAATGCTAGTATTGGAATAGAGGCGAAAAATTATGAAACATGAATGCATCAACCACACGATTATATCAGTATATACACATCTATTTCAGGCATTTTCGAAGAAATTTTTTTCAAAAACCACTAAAAAGGAGAGAAAATTTTCTTTTATGGACTGACGCTCCTGTCTCCTCCGCCGCCCCCCCCCCCTCCACGACTTTATATATTTATTTATTTATCTCCTATAACCCTGCTTGCTCTAAAATGATGCATTCTTCCTTTGTTTATTTCTAGTTGCACCACTGACGACGACAGAAAAGCAGAGAAGAAATACTGCGTCCCGAAAAGATGATAACATCAAAAGATCCTTAAGAACGGCCATCGAAATCAGAGCTGATGCGTAACAAGAAAAAAAAATTCAGAAAAACAAAATCCCACAATGACAGAACCAGTCCAATTCTTCCAAAACTGAAAACGAAGCATTTTAAAAAAGAAAACACATATTTCTCACTTAGTGCGATTCAATATCTATTATTCTACACCCGTTATTGCCATGAGGTGCTTCTCAAAGAGGACTGGTTGGGTTGGGTGGTTTTACCTCTGAGCGGCACTTTTTTGCACACCATGGGCTAAATGGCCAGGTCACATGGACCCCGAAGGCTCAGAGAAGGTTGGGGGAGGGGACCCACTGGAACAGCTGTTGGGAGACAGAGGGTAGCCTCCCGTCCAGCGTGTTCTTTAACGTTGGGTCGTTTTACCTCTGAGCGGCACTTTTTTGCACACCATGGGCTAAATGGCCAGGTCACATGGACCCCGAAGGCTCAGAGAAGGTTGGGGGAGGGGACCCACTGGAACAGCTGTTGGGAGACAGATCGTAGCCTCCCGTCAAGGCCATCCAGCGTGTTCTTTAACGTTGGGTTGTTTTATCTCTGAGCGGCACTTTTTTGCACACCATGGGCTAAATGGCCAGGTCACATGGACCCCGAAGGCTCAGAGAAGGTTGGGGGAGAGGACCCACTGGAATAGCTGTTGGGAGACAGATGGTAGCCTCCCGTCAAGGCCATCCAGCGTGTTCTATAACGTGCACAGGGTATGACTCTCCCGTACACGGGGCCACGGCTTAACGTCCCATCCGACGGACGGCGGCCTTCCCAAGCCCATCGGTGTCCCCTACTGACCGTGGGCAGAGCGGGGAATTTTGCGGAGATAAATCTCAACGCTGACCCAGCTGGGACTCGAACCTGGGAACTACAGATTACGAGCCTGGCGCGCTACCGACTGAGCCACCCCCGCCCCTTCTCCAAGAGGATTGGAGTCTGGGTTTTTACTCGCATCTTCAATAATCCATGTGAATTCCAAACTTCACGAATCCCTTTATATCTCTCGACACCTGCTGAATGTTACCCAAAACGAGACAAAACTCTCTCAACAGTTAAAAACAATTCTTTTTATTTACCACGTTATGAAAATTTTCACAACTTCGCTAAGAAAAAAACAAACTCGCAGTTCATCTCCGTACCAATATGAGCACCTAGAGAAGCGACCAATTTCTCGGAAAGAAAGTCTCGTATTAAGCATTCCTCAGCTCCTCGTTGCAAAACGCCCGAGTCGTGCTTCTGACCCGGTCATATTAAGGTAAATAAACTGAAACACCAAGTAGATAGAATCTATCTCGCCATCTTTGGCATCTCTCTGCTTCGAGGGAGAAAAGACTACGCCAGTTATTTTATTACCGCATCATCGGGCAATAAAGATGGCTCCCGTTGCAGTCAGCCTCCGCCCAGAGTGATGAGGATGAGACGAAGACACGGACACGCTGGCAGCGACGCCTGATGTCTCGTGAGCTACGTGACACGGATCTCCAACACGCGACTCATTCGCCGTCCTGAGTTAGCAATAAAATGCTGGCCTAACGTAGCAACATCTTGTTTTTTGGGGACTTCTAAAAGTAAAAGAACCGGTTGAGAAGCAACTTTTCTCTTAACAGCCGCGGCTATTTCGTGTCCTCTGAGAAAACTGCTCCTTTGAGGTGCATGAAGCCAAGCAAGGGAAAAGAGACACAGTAACTCTCTTCTGTTCTCGGTTGCTTTCTTTTTTTGGTTTATTTTCTTTCTTCCTTTTGTCGATGTTGCTCCTGAGGTAAGGCCACATAGGAAATGGGTTTAAGCTGTTTAGCGCTATTAGCATTTCTAGATTTTATGGCGCCTTAAAATTTTCACAGGTAGCAGAGAGGATCGACACCGGTGTGAAATGACTGTACGCTATCCAATCGACTGTGAGGCCACCTCCTTTGGTTGTTTAAGACGCTAGAAAGTTTCAAACGTTAACAATACTAAACCGTTTTCTGTGCGGACGTAAACGAAATGAAGGTGATACCGTTCGTTGAAGAAAGGCTGCGTTGAAGCGAGTGCTTGGAGCACATTAATAATTTCGATTCTCTTTTCAGGACGAACGGAAGAAAAGGCCTGAGGAAAAATGAAAATTTTCTGAGCAGAAGTCTGGCAGACTAAAAAACAACGATGGGTTGTTTTACCTCTTTGTTGCACTTTTTTTTTTGCATACAGTGAGCTAAATGACCAGGTCACGAGGACCCTTATTTTGACAAAGGAAATCTTTTACAAAAATAAAAGCCACTAACATTTTGTGTTTAGGAAATTTAATTTCACTTGTTTTTATTATCACCAATGCCATACATCGAAAAAGATTGAGCAATACCAAATAATTTTTAAGTGGAAAGTTGCCCTCAAAGCTTCATGGTGTTAATAATAACATTTTAATGGTATAATGTTGTCGGATTTAAAATGAATTTAGATCTTGCTAGATCTTTGTTTTCGTTATGATGAGTTAAAGAAGTTTATACATTAAACTCGTAAAGAAAATTTTCGTCAAAAATCTCCCATACCGAAAGAAATAAAAAATGCAAACGTTTTAGGGAACTGTTCACTGTAACAGTTATCAGGCAATTTTTTAAACTTTCCGGATAAACTCATTATTTTTGAATATTGTTGTTGATTGTTTCAGCTCTCATAGCTTTTTAAATACTGCCTATCGTCAAAAAACAACATTTGATCAGATCTGAGTAAAATCTTTTCATCTATTTTTCCATAAAAAGATTATTTTAAATTGACGAAACTTCCATTGATATAGCATGAGGATGTTTTCCAACTTCTAGTGGGAAGGGGGTTGGATCAGTTGAAAGCATGCTAGGCTTGTAATCTGCAGTGGTCCCAGGTTCGAATCCCAACCGTGCCAGCATTGAAATTTATCTCCGCCGACCGCCCCCTCCCCAACACCTGCTTTGAAAATTTAAGGATGAAAACTCTACATTCCACATCAACATATTACGTATGAACTCTGTTAAATCCTTGCCCTTGGTCAGAAAGGGAAACACCGATGAGCTTGGAAAGATTACCATCGGTCCGATGGGGCATAAAGCCGTACTGCTGTGTGCAGGAGAGCTATACCCCAGTGACGTTAAAGAACACACTGAATGGACTTGACGTGGGGCTTCCGTCTATCTCCTAACAGCTGTCCAGTGGGTCTCCTCGCTTTTGGGATCTTTGTGACCTGGGCCTTAAGCCCATTATGTGCAAAAAATGCCCCTCAGAAGTAAAATAACCTAACCCATTCCTTGAGATCGATTATCTTATTTGCTGTCACCTATTCCTGCCGTCTTTAAGCCTGATGTCACCTAAGCCATCCACCCTTTAACTTAATGATCTTACGAGGCTAAGCCTCCCTCCCCTTACTTGATCTTGATCTTCCCACGTTTATTTCCACTCGTACTGCTTACTGAGCTATGTACCATCTTTTGCATAGCTAACCTTGTAAGCCATGCGTTACCCTCAAGCTTTGAGCTAAGTGATCTCACTATTCTTCCCTTATCTTGGAACTTGATGATTTTCCCTCCAATACCCTTAAACTTTTAACTTAATGATCTTCCTGCGATTGCTCACCATCGCTTGCCTTGAGCTTGATGATTACTTATCCTTGGGCTTAAAATTATTCCACTATCTCCTTCCCCTCTTACTCTTGATCTTGACATCCTTCTCATGGTTCCCCATCCTTGAGCTGCTCATCCCCTTGAGTTTGTTCGTATTAACTCGACTCATCAATCTTCGAGATTTTAGTTTTGTACAGTTGAATCCTAAATCAACCTCAAGAAATAAGCTCCCCAATTCTACTAAACTTAGATAATTCTTCTGTGCATATCAGCCACCTTCACAACTTTTGCCATCTTGTCAATTGCTTTAGTAACGGGTAACTCAATCGAAATGGGGCGGGGGTTGCTGAGTCGGTAGCGCGCCAGGCTCGTAATCTGTAGTTCCCAGGTTCCGAGTCCCAGCTGGGTCAGCGTTGAGATTTATCTCCGCAAAATTCTCCGCCCTGCCCACGGTCAGTAGGAGACACCGATGGGCTTGGAAAGGCCGCCGTCCGTCGGATGGGACGTTAAGCCGTGGCCCCGTGAGCGCGAGAGCCATACCCTGTGCACGTTAAAGAACATGCTGGATGACCTTGACGGAAGGCTACCATCTGTCTCACATCAGCTGTTCCAGTGGGTCCCCTCCCCCAACCTTCTCTGAGCCTTCGGGGTCCATGTGACCTGGCCATTTAGCCCATGATGTGCAAAAAATTTCCTCTCAGAGGTAAAACAACCCAACCCAACTCAATCGAAATCTCAACCCGTTAAAAGTCACGATGGAGATTATAAAACACGTTGTTTACAGGCTAAGATATCGGGCTTCTTCAGAAGCCGCCACCTCCTCAAGAGATGGAAGCGGTTCCCCGTACAGTTTGGAATCTATTGATCCAATTTGCAAAAGCAGTAAACGGATCACCATTGTTTCCCACCGACTTTTCTTAATGAACGGACTTTGTGAGAGAGTGAAAAAAACACAGCGCAGCTTGAATCCGGGCTTTACCAAAGAAGGGAAGACGGACCTAGCATTGAGTGCAAACCACCGACATATAGATCCTTGTCACGTTCGTCAAAGACCTCGTATGCAACGATGCTACCGCGAACCTTGACCCATCGTTTGGCACTCCTGCAACCATCTCGTTGATAATCTCGGCAGTGGGAAGGGCATTCGTACCATTGGCGTAGGACTGGCGCCCTTCTTTGGCACACCACCTGTCGCAAGTAGGTTACCAGAGGAAAAAGCCAAAGAGGATCAAGGTTTTCATTTCTTCCCTTTGTCTCGTGCTGGACGACATCACCTCGGGAATTCAACTGCTGTCGCGCCAAAATCAGGTTGCTTTTTGCGGAGACAGCTGGAGATAAAATATGACGAAAACGTGTCGAGTTTGTGCGATAATAATTTGTTGGAAGAATTCATTCACAGATGACTGCCGAAGAGCTCTTTAAGAAAACGTGCTTTCCTCTTTCTTAGAGGCGGGGGTGGTTCAGTCGGTAGCGCGCCAGGCTCGTAATCTGTAGTTCCCAGGTTCGAGTCCCAGCTGGGTGAGCGTTGAGATTTATCTCCGCAAAATTCCCCGCCCTGCCCACGGTCAGTAGGGGACACCGATGGGCTTGGAAAGGCCGCCGTCCGTCGGATGGGACGTTAAGCCGTGGCCCCGTGTGCGGGAGAGCCATACCCTGTGCACGTTAAAGAACACGCTGGATGGCCTTGACGGGAGGCTACCATCTGTCTCCCAACAGCTGTTCCAGTGGGTCCCCTCCCCCAACCTTCTCTGAGCCTTCGGGGTCCATGTGACCTGGCCATTTAGCCCATGGTGTGCAAAAAAGTGCCGCTCAGAGGTAAAACAACCCAACCCTCTTTCTTATTAATTAGAGTAGGGATCCAAGTGAACTGATGAAGAGTTGATGGAGATTTTCAACGTGCATCGATGGATGTGCTGCCGGAATAATTCCAATAAGGGTATTCAAAATGCGAAGTAAGATTGATTCGCCATCAGTTGTATCCATCCGTAAAGCGTGACATTTCACCGGAAGCTGTGTCTTTTTAAGTAACAGAAAATATGAAAAAAGAAGCCAAAATTCATCCGGTGGCAAAAATTGAGAGATTGAATAATTGGATAATAACGCAAAAGGGGCTTTCGCATCCCTAACTAAAACTCCAGGTCCAAGAATAAAAAGATTCAGGAATGTTATCCCAACATTTGTTGTCGTGAGCGACACTTTTGTGTACATAACTGGAACTGAGATGAGGATTTTCTCCTTCAATTCCAGTTCTGCTCTCGCAGAAAAACTAGCAAAAATTAGATTGCCTGGAGCTGCTCCGACCTTGATATACTGACTAGGAGTTGTTGTTCGGCTATTTTATCTCTGAGCGGCACTTTTTTTGCATACAACGGAATAAACGGCCAGGTCACAAGGACCCCGAAGGCTCAGAGAACGTTGGGAAAGAGGACCCACTGGATAGCTGTTTGGAGACCGATGGTAGCCTCCCGTCTAGGCCATCCAGCGTGTTCTTTAACGTGCACAAGGTATAGCTCTCCCACACACGGGGCACGGCTTAACGTCCCATCCAACGGACGGCGACCTTTCCAAGCCCATTGGTGTCCCTGCTGACCGTGGGCAGAGCAGAGAATTGTACGGAGATAAATTCAATGCTGACTCAGCTGGGACTCGAACCTGGGAACTGCACATTACGAACCTGGGATGCTATCGACTGAGCCAACCCCGCCGCATGTGACTAGGAATACAAGTGTATTCGAACGGGTCCGCGGACGCTCGTTTACGTCCTGGGTGACGCCACTGGTGGCGAAAGTTTTCGGCTCCCGGTAATTCCGCAGGTACTTAACATATATGTCCCGAATTTGGTGTGGTAGACCCATTTTCGTCTTGCTGCTTTAGATTTATAGATCGGTTTCCTAACTGCTGGGGGTCGGAACTGAATCGCCCCAAGTGTTAGAAATCTCTGGGAGCGCTGCCGTCGCCTACTTTACGAATGGGAAATTTTGAATAGATTAGTGTGCTATCAGTGCGCAGAGTTAGCAATGGGTAGATGTTTCGCGGCCAACGGTTTTTTTTATGTGAGTGGGGTGCGGGGGATGAGAGCCATACCCTATGCACTTTAAAGAACACGCTGGATGGCCTTGACGGGAGGCTCCCTAATTCTGACCGTTTAAGAGGAGTTGTCAAAAAAAGACACGAATTTTCTCTAAAATATATTTATATATATGTTTTGTTTCCTTAAATCATAATTTGTTTACCTTATGATCTTCTTGGGGCGGGGGTGGCTCAGTCGGTAGCGTGCCAGACTCATAATCTGTAATTCCCAGGTTCGAGTCCCAGCTGGGTCAGCGTTGAGACTTATCTCCGCAAAATTTCCCGCCCTGCCCACGGTCAGTAGGGGACACCGATGGGATTGGAAAGGCCGCCGTCCCTCGGATGGGACGTTAAGCCGTAGCCCCGTGTGCGGTAGAGCCATACTATGTGCACGTTAAAGAACACGCTTGATGTCCTTGACGGGAAGATACCATCTGTCTCCCAACAGGTGTTCCAGTGGGTCCCCTCCCCCAACCTTCTCTGAGTCTTCGGGGTCCATGTGACCTGGCCATTTAGCCCATGGTTTGCAAAAAAGTGCCGCTCAGAGGTAAAACAACCCAACTTTCTGATCTTCGATTAACTCTTCAGGTATTTTAATTATTTTCATTTAAATTTGTCTGGTTTTCGAAAAGTCTGATGCTAACCTCATTTTTTGTTGTGTATTCGACAGGGCATCAAGCTTCGCTATAATAAATAATAGCTTGATGTCATAGCTTTAATGAAGCTCTTTACATTTAAATAAACAAGGAAACTTCAGTTAATCGGTACAATAATCCCAACTGATCTCCATCTTTCCAACTGAACCTCCATCTTTCCTTCGGTTTGAAAGGAGACATCAATAGGCTTGGAAAAGAGGTAGTCCGTCGGATTGGAACGTTAAGCGGTGAAAACACCTGCACGTTAAAGAAGACGCTGGATGCCCTTAACGGAGGATACTATCTGTTTCCTAACAGCTGTCCAGTTGTGTCCCGTTCTCCAACTTTCTCTGAGCCTTTGGTGCCCTTGTGGTCATTTAGCCCATTGTATGCAAAAAAAAAGTGCCGCTCAGAAGTAGAACAAACTTTCCCGGTACAGTAAAGTAGTCATGGATTGTTGGGTTGGGTTGTTTTACCTCTAAGCGGCACTTTTTTGCAAACCATGGGCTAAATGGCCAGGTCACATGGACCCCGAAGGCTCAGAGAAGGTTGGGGGAGGGAACCCACTGGAACAGCTGTTGGGAGACAGATGGTAGCCTCCCGTCAAGGCCATCCAGCGTGTTCTTTAACGTTGCGTTGTTTTACCTCTAAGCGGCACTTTTTTGCAAACCATGGGCTAAATAGCCAGGTCACATGGACCCCGAAGGCTCAGAGAAGGTTGGGGGAGGGGACCCACTGGAACAGCTGTTGGGAGACAGATGATAGCCTCCCGTCAAGGCCATCCAGCGTGTTCTTTAACGTGCACAGGGTATGGCTCTCCCACACACGGAACCACGGCTTAACGTCCCATCCGACGGACGGTGGCCTTTCCAAGCCCATCGGTGTCCCCTACTGACCGTGGGCAGGGCGGGGAATTTTACGGAGATAAATCTCAACGCTGACCCAGCTGGGACTCGTACCTGGGAACTACAGATTACGAGCCTGACGCGCTACCGACTGAGCCACCCCAAAGTAGTCATGAAAGCCAATGTTTAAATGAAATACCTTGAGGAGTGATAAGGTTTTACGTCAATAATTCTTTTCTGTTTTTACGAAAATAAGCAGTTTCACACAATATTTTGATAAAAATTTATTGATGTCTCTTTTAAACTTTGATGGCCATGTGTCCTTCACCTTTTAGAGGAATTTATAATCCTGTCTTAGACAGATTCTCTATTTTTATTTGGTTCTGGCCATTATCAAACATGTGATAGGATCGTGGCATGAAAGTGGGTCATGGTAGTTAGTTTTACAACTATTTGTGAGGAATTTGAATCGATGCGTTTTCAACAGTTTTAACGTGTTAGAGGGAACAGACATCAACTTTAGCAGCTTTTCCCTCAGAATGTGAAGGAGGGAAAAAGGAAACCCAGGACGAGCAAAAAAGCATCCCTGGAGAGAGATTCTCTTGATGGTGAGCATCTGTTCAGACTAACCAACGAGAGATAAAATTTACTGTGTACCTATTTGTTGTTTTTTTTTTGCTTTCCACTTCTCTCCGTAATGGCCTTAACTGATAATACTTTTCAGGCATTCAAATCTAACGTATCGCTTAGTGGCATTGAAGATTAGGGAAGCAAATTTATCTTGGACAGTTGTTGCAAAAATATTACCATCTACAAAAGGAAATTACATTAAGTTCTAGGAAAGCATCGAAATCTAAATTCGTTTAGTGTTTAGTGAATAGTAAATACACAGAGTTGCCTGTTTGACATAGAAATCAATAAATTGTTTTGTGCAGAAAATTCGCTTTGCCGATGAATGCGCTGGACTCGAACTCCGTGGGGCGGGGGTCGCTCAGTCGGTAGCGCCCCAGGCTCGTAATCTGTAGTTCCCAGGTTCGAGTCCCAGCTGGGTCAGCGTTGAGATTTATCTCCGCAAAATTTCCCCGCCCTGCCCACGGTCAATAGGGGACACCGATGGGCTTGCAAAGGCCGCCGTCCGTCGGATGGGACGTTAAGCCGTGGCCCCGTGAATGGGAGAGCCATACCCTGTACACGTTAAAGAATATACTGGATGGCCTTGACGGGAGGCTAACATCTGTCTCCCAACAGCTGTTCCAGTGGGTCCCCTCCCCCAACCTTCTCTGAGCCTTCGGGGTCCATGTGACCTGGCCATTTAGCCCATGGTGTGCAAAAAAGTGCCGCTCAGAGGTAAAACAACCCAACCCAACCCTCGAACTCCTTCTCTCCAGATTTATAAGTCACATTAACAGCTAAATGACGAAGCCGATGCTAGTTTAGTGGTCAGAACACTCTAGCATAAATCTGTAGAGACATAAGTTCGAGTTAGGCGCTTCGGCAAAACTCAATTTTTCAAAAAAAAATTGTTTAGTGTTTCCTTTCATGGATAATAGTGTAGCCTATGTAAAATGCGATTTATATTGAATAGAACAGCCTATGTAAAATGCTATCTATATTGAATAGAACAGCCTATGTAAAATGCTATCTATATTGAATAGAACAGCCTATGTAAAATGCTATCTATATTGAATAGTACAGCTTACGTAAAATGCTATCTATATTGAATAGAACAGCCTATGTAAAATGCTATCTATATTGAATAGTACAGCTTACGTAAAATGCTATCTATATTGAATAGTACAGCTTACGTAAAAAGCGATTTGTATTGAATCATATAGCCTACATAAAATGTGAATTATATTGAATCGCATAGCCTATGTAAAAAGCGATTTTTATTGAATCGCATAGCCCATGGAAAAAGCGATTTGTATTGAATCGTATAGCCTAGGTAAAAAGCGATTTTTTATTGAATCGTATAACCTAGGTAAAAAGCAATTTTTTATTGAATCGTATAGCGTATGGAAAAAACGATTTTTCATTGAATCCGTATAGCCTAGGTAAAAAGCGACTTTTTATTGAATCGAACAGCCTATGGAAAAAGCGACTTTTTATTGAATCGAATAGCCTACGTAAAAAGCGATTTGTATTGCTTCGTATAGCCTACGTGAAATGTGATCGGCTGTGTTTCTTAACGATGCTCTTTAAACGTGCACAGGGTATGGCTCTCCTGCACACGGGGTCACGGTTTAACGTTCCATCCGACGGACAATGGCCTTTCCAAGCCCATTGTTCCCTACTGACCGAGGAATTGCTCGGAGATAAATCTCAACGCTAACCCAGCTCGGACTCGAACCTAGGAACTGTATAAATACAATAACATGAAAAAGATTAGGAACCAAATTATTATTTTCCCAAAAATGATTAGAAAGTTCTACCCATTTCATTTCACATACAGTCGCTCCCTTCTTCGTAATTCTAGCTATTTTGATCTGTTTCCCAAACTGTCTGGGGCGGGGGTGGCTCAGTCGATAGCGCGCCAGGCTCGTAATCTGTAGTTCCCAGGTTCGAGTCCCAGCTGGGTCAGCGTTGAGATTTATCTCCGCAAAATTCCCCGCCCTGCCCACGGTCAGTAGGGGACACCGATGGGCTTGGAAAGGCCACCGTCCGTCGGATGGGACGTTAAGCCGTGGCCCCGTGTGCGGGAGAGCCATACCCTGTGCACGTTAAAGAACACGCTGGATGGCCTTGACGGGAGGCTACCATCTGTCTCCCAACAGCTGTTCCAGTGGGTCTCCTCCCCCAACCTTCTCTGAGCCTTCGGGGTCCATGTGACCTGGCCATTTAGCCCATGGTGTGCAAAAAAGTGTCGCTCAGAGGTAAAACAACCCAACCCAATCACCCACCATGGGACAGATTGAGCAGCCACTGCTCTCTGCTGCTGACAGTTGGTAGTGACACCTATTATCAAAACAAAAAATAATATAGCTGCTTATCAACACAAATTACTCCCACTACCTACATATAGTACCATCCACCCACTACAAAAAAAATTCGCAAATTTTAGACCCTTCGATTAACATCAAAAATGTGCGCAATCTCTGTACCTTTTTTTTTTTATTTCTGCTCAATTTTCTCTTAAAGAACAACAACAATTCTCTTAAAGAGAAGAAAAAAGCATATAAAGTATCTCGACATTTCATCTTCCTTCATTGGGATGTGGCAGAGCAAAGCATCTCGTGCGGAGCGAGCAAAGAGTGACAGAGGAGCAACCTCCTGTTGCTTGAGGCCATTAAAACTTTATGACAGGCTGCAGAGATACGAGGCGACTGGGAGACGGGCCCGGCGTCCGTGGAACCACCGAATTTAAATAACAGAGGAATGAGGAGCAAAAGAAGAGAGAGACCGTGGTCGTTAGAGAAGAAGACAGCCGTAATGGATGATATGCAGCCGGTTCTCTATGAAAAGAACTCAGTAGGAAACTTACGGCAAGAGGTCGCACCCACAGGCAAATATAAATCTTGGGTAAACTGTCGTAGACACACTTTCTTCTGCATAATAAATTTGTGTCTTTGTGTTTTTCCTGAACGTCGGACGTTATTAAGAGGAAAGTACCTCTCGCCTCACTCATAAACGTGATAAGTTCATTTTTGTTCATAAATGCGAGTACTGTATAGTGCTGGCAGACCATTGACATACATATTCATATTTATTGTGTCGATAGAGGACGAGTGCATTTTAAAATCCCCCCTTGGGAGAATGACTGCTTGACTAATAGGTCTGACTGACGTCCTGTAATTTGCTTTTTTTTTTAATTTCATTTTCTCTTAACGATGTGTTCCTGTCTGGAGGAAAGTGATCTGCAAAATGAACTCATCACTCTTCGAGTTCTTCTTTTTGGTTAAATTTCGAAGATGTCTGATGTTGCATTTAACACGTGTGGGCATCGAACCTTTGGGAATGAGAAAAAAGACTTTTCAAGATCAGCGCTGAAGCTTAAATGCCTTTTGGGAGGGGCGAGGGTAGCTCAGTCGGTAGCGCGCCAGGCTCGTAATCTGTAGTTCCCAGGTTCGAGTCCCAGCTGGGTCAGCGTTGAGATTTATCTCCGCAAAATTCCCCGCCCTGCCCACGGTCAGTAGGGGACATCGATGGGCTTGGAAAGGCCGCCGTCCGTCGGATGGGACGTTAAGCCGTGGCCCCGTGTGCGGGAGAGCCATATCCTGTGCACGTTAAAGAACACGCTGGATGGCCTTGACGGGAGGCTACCATCTGTCTCCCAACAGCTGTTCCAGTGGTTCCGTCCCCCAACCTTCTCTGAGCCTTCGGGGTCCATGTGACCTGGCCATTTAGCCCATGGTGTGCAAAAAAGTGCCGCTCAGAGGTAAAACAACCCAATCCAACTCTTCAGTAGATGTAAGAAGAATCTTGTCTGAGGAAATATCGCAATGTTGTTTGCATTCAAGCTAACAGATTAGCAATGATATTGTGTAAAAAAAATTCTCAAGAATTGAGGATAAAAAAATGCATATTATACATTGCAAAAAAAGTAACGGACACTTTTATATTGTGTGAATGGAAACTCACATTTCAAAGCTCCGTAGAGGAGTGGAGGTTGTTAGGGCGCCAGGCTTGTAATCTGCAGTTCTCAGGTTCGAGTCCCACCTGTGACAGGGTTGAGATTTATCTCCGCAAAACTCCCCGCCCTGCCCACGGTCAGTAGGGGACACCGATGGCCTTGGAAAGGCCACCGTCCGTCACATGGGACGTTAAGTCGTGGCCCCGTTTGCGGGAAAGCCATACCCTGGGCACTTTAATGAACACGCTGGATAGCCTTGACGGGAGGCTACCATCTCTCTACTAAAGCTATACCGTAGGTTCCCTTCCCCCAACCTTCTGAGCCCTCGAGGTCCTTGTGCTACAATTTTGCACACAAACTTTTGCACACAATGGGCTAATGGCCAGGTGACCATTTAGCCCATTGTGTGCAAAAGAGCGCCGCTCAGAGGTAAACCCAATGCAAAGCTTCCTATTTTTGAAAATATTGTTTCTATGAAAAATGTCACTGGAGATAAATAGAAAATCTCACTAAAATCATTCTAAATATCTATTTTCCATAATGTCCCTTTAATATTTAAAATATTATGGAAGCTGAAAGATTTAACCATAACTTTTGCTACTCCTGCAAATTTACTTCGAAAAGGATGAAACACAACTGCTATAACAAATCGTTCACTAACAAAATTGCAATATTGAAGTTTATATAACGATTTTTACAGTTTTACAGTTTTGATCAATTTGTGGGGGGAAATAGTAGTTCAATTTTCATCAATTTACTCAAGAAGAGCCTCACAATGACGACCTGCTGTTAAATTTGATCCAACGTCAATAATTTGTTTTTAATATTAAGCAAATATTATTGAAAAATGAGATTTAGATAGATTCGAATCAGATGTTCAATTTATCTCCCTAAAATCATCCATTTTTGCGTAAAACAGAAAAAACATTTTTCAAACTTAGCTAGTTTCAAATGTAGTTTTCTATTCCTATATAATGGAAGTAGCCCGGGTTTTTTTTGTAATACTGTATACTCTAACTTAAAATGTCTCCTATATTCGTAGACCACCATCTTGTCGACTACAAGTGAAGTAGATACTGATTTCAAATTGGAAAGACGTAAAAATTCTTTTCTCATAAAAAATGCACCTTCTGCTGAAGACAAGTAAGATTGAAAAAAATTATTATCAAATGATTGGATTCCAGCGATTGATGTTTTTTTCAGAAATATGATTTTTTGTGGTGGTACTAGAATAAATGAATCATCTCATAGACTACTTACTATGAGGAACTGACACGATTTTGTCGGTAACATATACAATAGGAAGAAGATATGAGAAAGACAAGGCCACAGCAGAAGGGCAACAGACTTCAGGGAAAAAAAGATAACATATTTCCATACCCGAATTTGAACCCAGGTTTCTTTGCAGCAAAGGAGCTTGGGTTCGAATCCGGGCTTCTTTGCTATATCATCAAACCCAGGATTCGAACCCAGCCTCCTCTGCAGCAAAGGAGCTTGGGTTCGAATCCGAGCTTCTTTGCTATATCACCAAACCCGGGATTTGAATCCAGCCTCCTTTTCAGCAAAGGAACTTTTGGGTTCGAATCCAGGCTTATTTGCTATATCACCATACCCGGTATTCGAACCCAGCTCCTTCGCAGTAAAGGAGCTTGGGTGTGAAAAATATGTTGTTTTTTTAGGTTCGAATCCTAAAGCCGAGAACGCTAACTGCTCAACTCTACCACAATACAGATAAACAACATTTGTAGATTTATAAACGAATGCTCATACTGTATTTTTTAAGTTTTATATTTTATTAAATAACTCAGTAGCAAAAAAAAGTAGCGTTATATCCAAAGTATCAAAAAAATCCTTCACGAGTTTTGATGTTATGATGACGTAGAGTTAGTATTACATGGTAACTAGTATCACATAATCACGTCTCGAGCGAAATTTCAAAATCGCTAGAGGTAAACCGATCTTGTGACCCCCAGAATTCTGGATTTAAAATCACTGTAATCACTGCAGCTGTTGAAAGTGTTCAGTCCCATTATCCTTGCTAGCATTCTCAGAGGGGTGACATAACCCCCCTGGGGCGGGGGTGGCTCAGTCGGTAGCGCGCCAGACTCGTAATCTGTAGTTACCAGGTTCGAGTCCCAGCTGGGTCAGCGTTGAGATTTATCTCCGCAAAATTCCTCGCCCTGCCCACGGTCAGTAAGGGACACCGATGGGCTTGGAAAGGCCGCCGTCCGTCGGATGGGACGTTAAGCCGTGGCCCCGTGTGTGGCAGAGCCATACCCTGTGCTCGTTAAGGAACACGCTGGATGGCCTTGACGGGGGGCTACCATCTGTCTCCCAACAGCTGTTCCAGTGGGTCCCCTCCCTCAACCTTCTCTGAGCCTTCGGGGTCCATGTGACCTGGCCATTTAGCCCATTGTGTGCAAAAAAGTGCCGCTCAGAGGTAAAACAACCCAACCCAACCCATAGCCCTCCTCCCCTCTAGATCCGGCCCTGGGTTGGATTGTTTTACCTCTGAGCGGCACTTTTTTGCACACCATGGGCTAAATGGCCAGATCACATGGACCCCGAAGGCTCAGAGAAGGTTGGGGGAGGGGACCCACTGGAACAGCTGTTGGGAGACAGATGGTAGCCTCCCGTCAAGGCCATCCAGCGTGTTCTTTAACGTGCACAGGGTATGGCTCTCCCCGCACACGGGGCCACGGCTTAACGTCCCATCCGACGGACGGCGGCCTTTCCAAGCCCATCGGTGTCCCCCTACTGACCGTGGGCAGGGCGGGGAATTTTGCGGAGATAAATCTCAACGCTGACCCAGCTGGGACTCGAACCTGGGAACTACAGATTACGAGCCTGGCGCGCTACCGACTGAGCCACCCACGCCCCTATTACACGCAATTGCTTTTGTTGCATAATTGTATAATAAAATATAAAAAAATAAATAAATACCCCCTCAAGCAGCTGCTTGCCACAGAGGTCTGACAGTTTATATACCATAGTAGAAGGTCTGTGAGGATGGCAGGACCTCAGCAGAAAAACAACACACACATCCATGCCTTACCCGGGGCTCGAACCCAGGTCCCGTACATCACTAGCCAAGTGTGCTAACTACTCGGCCACCGGACGGCTTAATAAAATATAGCACTTTAAAATTTAAAATATGGGCATTCGCTTATAATGATCCTATATTTATTATATTACATTTTCTGCATTGAGTGAATCATCATTTGCTTATTTATGTCATTTTATGATTGTAGCTGTCACATTTTATAAAACTCCATAGCGCTGTTTCAGTTGCTGTACACGCTCCAGATAGTCACAGTTGCTGTACACGCATCCAGACATTTTTCTTGAATTCTGTAATCAACCATAGTGTTCGGATACTTTTTTGAGCGACTGTAGGTGGTCATATTATTTTGATACTAGATCGTGTGGGCTTACTCACGGAAATATTGAGCGTGTGCAGTTACCATTCACAGCAAACTGGAGCGTGTGCAGTAACTGCACACGCTCCAGTTTGCTGTGAACGGTAACTGGAGCGTGTACAGTTGCTGTACACGCTCCAGATATTTTTCCTGAATTCTGTAATCACGTGACACGAAGGTTGCCAGATCACTAATTTCTAAAAAAATCGCTGCCAGATATTTTTTCTGAATTCTGTAATCAGCCACAGTGTTCGGATACTTTTTTGAGCGACTGTAGGTAGTCATATTATTTTGATACTAGATCGTGTGGGCTCACTCACGGAAATATTGAACGTGTGCAGTTACCGTTCACAGCAAACTGGAGCGTGTGCAGTAACTGCACACGCTCCAGTTTGCTGTGAACGGTAACTGGAGCGTGTACAGTTGCTGTACACGCTCCAGATATTTTTCCTGAATTCTGTAATCACGTGACACGATCGTTAGTTCTGTAATCACGTGACCAGATCACTACAGAATGAAACCTTTTTATTTGTTCCTTTTCAGAAATCTCCCTAATGGAGAACCACGGATGAGTGTTGCTATATTCCAGACGTCATATAATGTTGAAATTTTGAATGATGACTTTCAGCTGAGGAAAACACGTATTTCCGAAACATCGTTGAGCAGTTTCCTTCACTGAGGACGAAGCAAATCACAAATCCTCTAATTCTCTTTTGAGAGTGAACAACGCAGAGAAAATTTCGAATATTAATGAATTGCCTCGTGACAAAATAGCAATTTACGTTGTCTTGCAAAGGTATAATATAACTTTAGAATAAATAAAATACTAGGAGAATAACATATCGCCTTTGATGAATATGGAGGCTCATTTTTAAAGAAAATGAAGTTGTTCATTTCCAGAATTTTGCATACTTTAATAGTTGTGTTTCGTTTTACCTGTGAATCGCGCTTTTTTTTGCGTTGTTGGGTTGTTTTACCTCTGAGCGGCACTTTTTTGCACACCATGGGCTAAATGGCCAGGTCACATGGACCCCGAAGGCTCAGAGAAGGTTGGGGGAGGGGACCCACTGGAACAGCTTTTGGGAGACATATGGTAGCCTCTCGTCAAAGCCATCCAGTGTGTTCTTTAACGTGGACAGGGTATGGCTATCGCGCACACGGGGCCACGGCTTAACGTCCCATCCGACGGATGGTGGCCTTTTCAAGCCAATCGGTGTCCCCTACTGACCGTGGGCAGGGCGGGTAATTTTGCGGTTTTTTTGCCTACAGTGGTCTAAATGGACAGGTCATAAACACCCCCAGGCTCAGAGAAACTTGGGAGAAGGAGATTCACTAGACAGCTGTTAAAAAGCAGATTGAAGCTTCCAGCAAGGCCATCCATCATGATCTTTAAGGTGCATAGGGTGTGGCTCTCCTGCACAGGGAACAACGGCTTAATGTCCCATCCGACGGATGGCGGCCGTTCCAAGCACATCGATGTTCTCTTTCTTCCCGAGAGTAGAACGGGAGTTAGCGGAGAAAATTATATTAAAAAGGCATAAATATTACTTCTTCTTCTGGTAAGTGTCCTGGGTCAGTAGTTCCTTGCCACGGAGGAGGAGCGAGCAGGTTTGGTTTAGTAGTTAACGCGCCAGGCTCGTAATTTGCAGTTCCCAGGTTCGAATCCCAACTGGGCCAGCGTTGAGATATATCTCCGCAAATCTTCCCGCCGTGCCCACTGTCAGTAGGAAACACCGATGGGCTTGGAAAGGCTGCCTTCCGGAGCTCACAGCAGCTCCTGATATTTTGCCGCCATTTTAAGACATTATTTGCTAGAATTTCTCCGTTTAGTGGGCGGGGTGGCTCAGGCGGTAGCGCGCCTGGCTCGTAATCTGCAGTTCCCAGGTTCGAGTCCCAGCTGGGTCAGCGTTGAGATTTATCTCCGCAAAATTTCCCGCCCTGCCTACGGTCAGTAGGGGACACCGATGGGCTTGGAAAGGCCGCCGTCCGTCGGATGGGACGTTAAACCGTGGCCCCGTATGCATGAGAGTCATACCCTGTGCACGTTAAAAAACACGCTGGATTGCCTTGACGGGAGGCTACAATCTGTCTCCAACAGCTGTTCCAGTGGGTCCCCTTTCCTAACCTTCTCTGAGCCTTCGGGGTCCTTGAGACCTGGCGTTTAGCCCATGGTGTGCAAAAAAGTGCCGCTCAGAGGTAAAACAACGCCAAACCAACACTCCGTATAGTTTTCTGTTGTCGGGGGTCCCAAAAAAAAAAAAAAAAAAGCCCGGGGCGGGGGTGGCTCAGTCGGTAGCGCGCCAGGCTCGTAATCTGTAGTTCCCAGGTTCGAGTCCCAGGTGGGTCAGCGTTGAGATTTATCTCCGCAAAATTCCCCGCCCTGCCCACGGTCAGTAGGGGACACCGATGGGCTTGGAAAGGCCGCCGTCCGTCGGATGGGACGTTAAGCCGTGGCCCCGTGTGCGGGAGAGACATACCCTGTGCACGTTAAAGAACACGCTGGATGGCCTTGACGGGGGTCTACCATCTGTCTCCCAACAGCTGTTCCAGTGGGTCCCCTCCCCCAACCTTCTCTGAGCCTTCGGGGTCCATGTGACCTGGCCATTTAGCCCATGGTGTGCAAAAAAGTGCCGCTCAGAGGTAAAACAACCCAAACAACCCAACCCAAAAAGCCCGTGGCACGTTACCCTGTGCACGTTAAAGAACACACCGGATGGCCTTGAAGGAGGCTATCTGTCTCCCAACAGCTGTTCAATGGGTCTCCCCCCCCCCCCTCTCAGCCTTCTCTAAGCCCTCTGGTCCTTGTGATCTGGATATTTAGTCCATTATGTGCGGAAAAATTTTCGCTCACGTGCAAAAACGCTCACGTGCTAACTTGGACGACAATCAAAAACACTCTGTCATTTTTTGAAGGATCTACCACGATCTCTCAATTCAAAGCCATAGAGGTCTTACAAGAGCTGTCAGTATAATATGCCATAGAGAAAGTATGCAAGGCGAGACCTCAACGGAAAAACTACCACAACAACAAAAAAACTGACTCTTATTGTTGTTTGAAATCCAAATATTGAAAATCAAAGAAAAATTAAAAAAGTAACGAATTATTTGCCGCATGTCGTGCTTTAGCTAAGAAGAAAAACAGCAAAACAGTTAATTAAAAATTAAATAATTTAATATCACAATATATATTTAATAACCCTTCACGATTACATTCTAATAAAAACAAATTAATCGTAAGCAACAATCTAGCTTGCAAAACATTGGTGACATTTAGAAATTTTATAGAACTGAGATTAATTTTAGCTAATTTCTTTCTTTCTTAAATTCCTTATCTTGGCAGTGGTACAGCATCAAGGGAGATTATTAGACTGTCATCCCAAAGTAATAATCAGATAAAATGTTGTAACTGATATTTGTTTCCAAGAATAAATAAAAAATAGTAAATTCCTATATTATTAAAATCATCTGTAACACGTTATATTTATATTCTTTCGCTAAAATTATATACTTGTCATTATAATACAATCTGTCTCGCGACATCTTAATGAAATAAAGCCTGCTTTGATTCGGCAGCGAGATCCGAGTTTTCTAGACTAGCAAAAATCGTGTTTGAGCTCATTTTTGCCAACAAATTTAACTTTGTAGACCAATATACAGCTAAATACAGCTGATTCGTAAATGAAATAATTCATAAAATATATAAGTACTAATTTTATAAAACAAAGCACTAAGTGTTGGTACGAACACTTAATTTCTAATTTATATTCTGTTCATAAATATCCTTCTTTCAAATTCGACAGAGTTTGTCACATTAACAACGAGTATTTTTCGCAAACAAAACGTCAGAGAAAATAAAGTACAATGTTACATTATTGTTTATTATTACTGCTGAACTGAAATTTAGGATATATATCTATCAATAAATTTTCAATGTACGTTTCATTCATTACAAGGATTTTTTAGGGAACTATCACTCTTTTTCCATAAGTTGTTGGTTTCGATTTACACGGTGATTTCCCGAAAACTACCTACCGTGTAAATCGAGGGATGGGTTATATGTTTGCCTTCTTTTGGAATTTCTACTTGAAACTAATCACTATAACTTGGACGACAATCAAAAACACTCTGTCATTTTTTGAAAGATCTACCACGATCTCTCAATGAGTTATGGCTGCCAGAGACAGCCAGGCAGACTTCTCCTTTTTAGTATACTAAATCAGTGTCTCGCAAACTTTTTTACTCTGCGGCACACTGAATCTAATTTTTTTTCCGCGGCACACCTAAAGAAGAATAAAAGCAAACTCTATATAATCGTCATTATATTTGCGCTTTGTTCAAGTCATCAGCCTGGTTTTACTTGAAGATTTGCTCTCGTTCTTTAATTCATAACTCGGTGTTTGTTTTGAATATTTGTCCATTCTATGGCTTGAAATAATCAAAAATTAATACCAAAATTTGGATAAAGCTTGATAAATACTTACAAGATCCCAGTTGATAAAATCTGAAAGATTTTTATTAAAGCACGTCGATAGCACGTCGATATTAAAGCACGTCGATAACACAAGTCAAGTCAAAATGAAATCTTTGAAATATCTAGTATCAATTTGAAAATCTCTCGCGGCACACTACTGTGCCGCGGCACACAGTTTGCGAGACACTGTACTAAATGAACAACAAATACAAAGATGCATTATTTTCCATTAACTATGCAACATTTACAGTGTAATACTAGCAATAAATTATCAAGTTTTAAAAGAAGATAATTGAAGACACCCGTGCACCCTTTAGAATTTTGTGTCCGGGATAGTCCTGTGTCCACTCTCCCTATCCTAATTTCGTCATTGTTCGTACAGTCGCTCAAAAAAATATCCGAACACTACGGTTGATTACAGAATTCAGAAAAAATATCTGGCAGCTATTTTTTTTAGAAATTAGTGATCTGGCAACCTTCGTGCCAAGGTTGCCAGATCACTAATTTCTAAAAAAAATCGTTGCCAGATATTTTTTCTGAATTCTGTAATCAACCGTAGTGTTCGGATATTTTTTTGAGTGACTGTAGGTGGTCATATTATTTTGATACTAGATCGTGTGGGCTCACTCACGGAAATATTTAGCGTATGCAGTTACCGTTCACAGCAAAGTGGAGCGTGTGCAGTTAGTGCACACGCTCCAGTTTGCTGTGAACGGTAACTGGAGCGTGTACAGTTGCTGTACACGCTCCAGATATTCTTCCTGAATTCTGTAATCACGTGACACGAAGGTTGCCAGATCACTAATTTCTAAAAAAATCATTGCCAGATATTTTTTCTGAATTCTGTAATCAACCATAGTGTTCGGTTATTTTTTTAAGCGACTGTACATAACGCAACGGGAATTGTTGGATAGCCTTAACATTTCTCAGCCTATCATCTGCAGACAACATAAAGCTATCGTAGAGGTGCTACTAAAACTTGGAAAAATGGATTCCACACCAATCGCTGGATGATAATAAAATGCAGCTCTACAATACTGCTATTCTTTTTCTTTGCGTCAAAAACACGAACCCGTTATTCTCCCAAATCGTGACCAAAGAGGAAAATGTGGGTCTTATACGTCAACATAGAGCGTCGGAACAAATGGGCAAACGAGGATTAGCAACCAGACGGCTGCACCGCAAAAAAGATCAAGTTCTGTGTCTCGTGGAACATGAATGGCAGAGCCAGTTCGAATTACTTCCCAGGGACCAAATGATTACTGGTAATCTCTACACTAACAACTCGACTTATTATACCGAGTGCTATTCCATAAGGCACCAGCATTGATGAATTACGAGAGAGGCATTCTGCTGTGTAATAACTCTACGATACCCAGAAGGGGCAGCAAGTTGGCTCAGTCGATAGTGGGCCAGGCTTGTAATCTTCAATTCCCAGATTCGAGTGCCAACTGTGCCATTGTTGAGATTTATCCTCACTAACTCCCGTTCTGCTGGGGCGGGGATGGCTCAGTCGGTAGCGCGTCAGGCTCGTAATCTGTAGTTCCCAGGTTCGAGTCCCAGCTGGGTCAGCGTTGAGATTTATCTCCGCAAAATTCCCCGCCCTGCCCACGGTCAGTAGGGGACACCGATGGGCTTGGAAAGGCCGCCGTCCGTCGGATAGGACGTTAAGCCGTGGCTCCGTGTGCGGGAGAGCCATACCCTGTGCACGTTAAAGAACACGCTGGATGGCCTTGACGGGAGGCTACCATCTGTCTCCCAACAGCTGTTCCAGTGGGTCACCTCCCCCAACCTTCTCTGATCCTTCGGGGTCCATGTGACCTGGCCATTTAGCCCATTGTGTGCAAAAAAAGTGCCGCTCAGAGGTAAAACAACCCAACCCGTTCTGCTCTCTGTGAAAAAGCCCCACCGATGACCTTGAAAAAGGTCGCCGTTCATCTGATGGGGCGTCAAGTTGTTTTCTGTTGTACGAGAGCCATACTCTCGGTAAAGAACACGCTGGATGGCCTTGGCAGAAGTCCATCCAGCGTGTTCTACCAATGCCAGCTTCCATCTCCAACAAGTATTAATGAATGTACTCCTAAATTGGTGAAATCGATATTTCCCCCAACTCCCTTTTAAAATCCAATAAATAGGAAATCTTCGAAATTCGTTCTTCTCTAAAAACTGAAGGTCTCAAAGAAAATCGCCAGAAACGCCAACTAAATCACCACCATTCGGGAAAATATCCGCAAAAGCATATTTAATTTGCATGTTTCGTGTTTTATTTTAAATCTAACGAAGGAATTCACGTTTCGAAATCTTTCAACCAGTTCTTTAAAACCTTAGAAAATTTGCTGAAGGAAAAGTGAAATTCAGCGAGAAAATCGTGGGATAAACAGAAAAAGTTTTCTGATGGAATAATAACCTATTTAATTTTTGATGATGTTGCATCAATCGTTCGTAAATCTGTGCTGAAGTAACTCTCGAAGGCTTCCTTCGTCAGAGTTGTCTTAGGTTATCTCTAAACGGCCACTATTTCTTGCACCTAAAGGGCTAAATGACCAGGTCACAAGAACCCCAGGGATTCAGAGTTGTACAACGTAAGAATAATTCACTGTTAGCAAAGATGTGGAAGCCTCCTGTCAGGCTATTCAGCTTGTTGACTAACATTCAATGAGTATGGTTCTTCTAAATACAGGGTTGTGTTGTTTTACCTCTGAGCGACACTTTTTTGCACACCATGAGCTAAATGGCCAGGTCACATGGACCCCGAAGGCTCAGAGAAGGTTGAGGGAGGGGACCCACTGGAACAGCTGTTGGGAGACAGATGGTAGCCTCAAGGCCATCCAGCGTGTTCTTTAACGTGCACAGGGTATGGCTCTCCCACACACGGGACCACGGCTTAACGTTCCATTCGACGGACGGCTGCCTTTCCAAGCCAATCGGCGTCCCATACTGACCGTGGGAAGGGTGGGGAGTTTTGCGGGGATAAATCTCAACGCTGACCCAACTGGGACTCGAAACTGGGAAGTACAGATCACGACTCTGACTGAGCCACGCCCGCCCCCTAAATACTGGAATACTTGCAATTGTATGAGAGTGTCTTTTCCCGCAGAAGGCACAGTGGAATGAGTGAAGAAAAAATTCAACCCTGGGACAAGTTGAGACTCCTTCTTGGGAGGAGAATCAGGTTATTTACTAGTCTGTCGATTGAACCAATCATCGACCTCCCTCCTCCCCGGGGTGGCTAAGTCGGTAGCGCGCCAGGCTCGTAATCTGTAGTTCCCAGGTTCGAGTCCCAGCTGGGTCAGCGTTGAGATTTTTCTCCGCAAAAATTCCTCGCCCCCTGCCCACGGTCAGTAGGGGACACCGATGGGCTTGGAAAGGCCGCCGTCCGTCGGATGGGACGTTAAGCCGTGGCCCCGTGTGCGAGAGAGCCATACCCTGTGCACGTTAAAGAACACGCTGGATGGCCTTGACGGGACGCTACCATCTGTCTCCCAACAGCTGTTCCAGTGGGTCCCTTCCCCCAACCTTCTCTGAGCCTTCGGGTCCATGTGACCTGGCCATTTAGCCCATGGTGTGCAAAAAAGTGCCGCTCAGAGGTAAAACAACCCAACCCAACCCTCCTCCCCCTCATTCAGAACGAATCGAAGAATCAGTTATGTAGTTGGCTGCTTAACAATCCCACTTCAAGCAGTTGAGCATCCCTCTTCCAACTATTGGTTTCAACTGGAAATCAAATCCATCAACTCTACATATTTCCCGATTCGAATTATCAGAGATAAAAACAAGTGTTCTTCTCATTTTTCATCGTCGTAATCCATCATCGCCATAACCTAACACATTTTCTCGCCCTGCTATAATTAAGAATTCCAACACATCAGAGTAACCAGTCTGGCGGCTACCATAACAACAACCAAAAACAACTGACGGTTGATGTAATTGGAAGTGTTCATTTTGCAGAAAGATCTCTTCTGGATTCTAATATCAAAGGGAATATTAACAATAATGATAAAAGGCATTTAACCCTTTCAGGACCATAATGTTTCTAAGAGTAGATATTAGTATGTAACTGTTTATTTTAGTTTGTTTAGACGTAAAATAAATAAAAATCATAAGAAAAATACATAACAATGTGTAGTTTTTTTGGAATTTTATTCGGAAATATTTTTCCCAATGGACTATAAAGGTTGGGTTGTTTTACCTCTGAGCGGCACTTTTTTGCACACCATGGGCTAAATGGCCAGGTCACATGGACCCGAAGGCTGGGGGAGGGGACCCACTGGAACAGCTGTTGGGAGACAGATGGTAGCCTCCCGTCAAGGCCATCCAGCGTGTTCTTTAACGTGTACAGGATATGGCTCTCCCACACACGGGGCCACGGCTTAACGTCCCATCCGACGGACGGCGGTCTTTCCAAGCCCATCGGTGTCCCCTACTGACCGTGGGCAGGGCGGGGAAATTTTGCGGAGATAAATCTCAACGCTGACCCAGCTGGTGACTCGAACCTGGGAAGTACAGATTACGAGCCTGGCACGCTACCGACTGAGCCACCCCCGCCCCGACTATAAAGGTAACACAAATTATAGTTAGACTTATTATGCAATGTCTTTTATTTATTGGTTTATTAGAACAAAATGTTAACTAAAATAATACAAAATTATGAAATAAAATTACTATACAAAATGATGTGCTAATTATGATATTCTGCGAAGCAATTTCTTTTGGTAGTGAGGCAAAGATGGACATTGCACATAGTACATATATTATGCGTCCTGACAGTTCTGTTTTTGTTTTCTAAACGTTCCCGTTTACGTAATTGCGTTCGGCATACGTTCTATTTTGACATTCTGTATAAAAAATGCAGATAAGGTTATAATTAAATACGACAATCACCAATTTTAAAATGGGAAAAATGTTTCCCTTAGTCGTGAAAGGGTTAAGACATGGAATGAAATCGCTTGAAGAGTTTGAATACATCCAACAGTTTCAGACAGTGGTGAGCTTGCTTCTACTGTTATTTCAATGGAATATATCTCAAGTTATACAACAGCTGATGCTAAAAAAGCTTCTCCACATCTGCTATCGCTTATTATACGGGCATTAGCACTAATTCTATTGACAGCCAAAATGCGAAAACGATAAACATAATGCTCTCACCCACTCCAATTACTAAGTTTTTTTTTTTCAAAATCGTTTCTTAGTTCCTGGGACGAGGTATTAACTCTTAATGATGTCAATGAAGCTTATAATAAAATTTTAACCATATTTAATCTCGTAATTAAAAATTCAACTAGGGAAAGAAAAATTCATTATAAATCACAATTAGCAAAGCGATGGATTACTTCTGAAATTCTGAACTTGTTAAAAGAAAGAGATAAGCTATATAAAAAAAACACAAAAAATACCCTTTAGGTGAAACTTACGAAAGTAGCTTTAAAAATTTTAGAAATCAAATAAATTATAAAATTCGAGATGCAAAAAACAGTTTCCTTACAACTCAGTTTCAAAATTGTGATGATAATATATCAAAGCAGTGGAAATTGATAGGCGCGATAATAAATCAGAAGAAGGTAGAAAATAAATATCCTGAATTAGAAAGTGGTTCTGATTCAACTGAAAATGCTAAGTTATTGGCAAACCAATTTAATGAACATTTTGTAAATATAGCAGTAAATCTGTCAAAGAATAGGATTGTAAGAAATCAAAATAGCCATATGAGTAAAAATGCCAAATCCATGTTTTTAGCTCCAACTTGTAGAAAGGAATTGACTGACATTATAAAAGGTTTTAAAAATAAAAAACCTGCTGGGTATGACAATATTTTTATTATTGCTGTTAAAAAATGTTCTTTTCACTTGATTCAACCATTGGTTCACATATGTAATTTATCCTTCGAAACTGGCACTTTTCCAAATTTACTGAAGAAAGCTATTGAAATTCCAGTTTACAAAAAGGGAAATAAAAATTATTTTAAGAATTATCGACCGATATCTCTTCTTCCAGTATTTTCAAAAATATTAGAAAAACTAGTTAATAATAGACTGATTAATTTTTTAGATAGTTTTAATTTTCTCTCTGAAAACCAATTTGGGTTTACGAAAGGTAGAAGTACAGAAACTGCATTGTTGAATTATACTTCAAAGGTGTTTCGTTCCATGGACAATAATCAATTTACTCTGTCTGTATTTATGAACTTGGAGAAAGCTTTTGACACCGTTGATCAAGAAATTTTAATTAGCAAACTAGAAACTATTGGCATTCGTGGTGTTGTATTAAAATGGTTTAAAGACTACTTACAGCACAGAACGCAATGTGTTAGTCTTTTTAATACACTTAGTAACCCAAAACATATTTCATATGGTGTACCACAAGGTTCAGTCCTGGGACCAACATTGTTTTTGATATTCATAAATGATCTATGTAAATTAAAACTAAATAGCTATATTAACACTTTTGCAGATGATACATCATTAACTTTATGTGCTGATTCACTGGAAAATCTCCTTTATAACACGAACACTGCTCTAATTGGATGACTATGTTGAGACTCAAATATGTCCTAGATGACATATTTGAGTGTGATGAAATGGTTGGATTTAAATGGGTTACATTTAAATACGGAAAAGACGAAGTATATTCTATTTAACCTAAAAAAGAAAGCAGACAATCCACATTCGATTAAATTAAAATTGCATAACTTTTCATGCAATAATTACTCAGCTGTGAATAATAATTTAAACAGCTGTGTAATATTAATAGTTGCTGTGAAGAAATTGAACAGGTTCAAAGTCTACTATACCTAGGCGTTTATATTCATAGCTCCCTAAGTTGGAAAATGCATATTGGAAAACTTACAAACGCACTTAGACAGATGTTATATGAATTTTATTATTTTAAAAAAATCCTCAGTAATAAAATGTTAATAATTCTATACAAATCTTGGGTCCAGTCTGCTTTACAGTATGGTATTACAAGTTGGGGAGGAACATACATTTCATCATTAAGGAGTCTAATCTCAATACAAAATAAATTTATATTTCAAATATTACCAAATAAATATAAAACTGTTACCATCTTTTGTAAATATACCATTTCAGGTGTATTTCCATTGAGACACTTATTTGTTTATAGAACATTAAATTACTTCTTTAAAAACAATAATGCAGTGCTGCATTATACAAATTATTCTATGCGAGATAATGGGAAAAGGTTTCTGTTACCACTTGCAAAAAAAGAAATTATGCACAAACAGTTTGATTATTTGGCCCCAAAAATTTTTAATTCTTTACCGATTATAATTCGGAATGAAACTAATTTTATGCATTTCAGATCTCTCACTGCTAATTATCTAATGAGTATTACTAATGCTCACAGCCTGTTTTCACTGCTAAAGTAAAAAAAAAATTAATCGTTTTTATAAATCCTGTACTGTTTTTGTTTATTTTTCTTTATGTAAAGTTCAGCGTCAATGTTGACAAAATTATGTATTTAAATAATTTGTAAGTTAACCTACATGAGCTTAGATGCTCTTGGGTTAATAAGAGTATTACAAATATATGTTGTTTGTAACCTTATTATTATTATTATAAACTGATGATGATGACTGATGATATTGCATGAACGAAAATGCATTGTTTGTTTCTGTTGAGCTAGCACCCAATTGGATAATAATGTTTTAATGTGTTTATAATGGAAGAAATTTTGAAGCGCAGAGTATATTTTCGTGCAAATAATATTTTCTATTAAGTTTATTGCATAAACTTCAAATCGTAAACAACCTAAATGGTTAGGTAGTTAACCTTACTGTATAAGGCTGGTGGATTGTATTCTAGACACCGTTATTGGGTTCAGTCGGTAGCGCGCCAGACCCGTAATCAACAGTTCCCAGGTTCGAGTCCCACTTGGGCCAGTGTTGAGATTTATCTCCGCAAATATCCCTGCCCTCGGTCAGCAGGGGACACCCATGGGATTGGAAAGGACGCCGTCCGTCGAATGGAACTTTAAGCCATGACTCCGTGAAAGAACATGCTGAATGGTTTGACGAGAGGCTACCATGTCTCCTAACAGGTGTACAGTAGGTCCCCCTCCTCCCAACTTTCTCTGAGCCTTCCGGGACCTGGCCGTTTAGCCCATTTTGTGCAAAAAAAAAAGTGTTGCTCACAGGTAAACCAACCCTTTGTTGGAAGTATAATACAATATTAACCGCAAAAGCATACGGTTTAAAATGCATTATAAGAGTAACAGCAACCTTAACTGTCCTAGCATAGTGGTTAGGAAACTAGCTGCATTCCAGTTAAGCAAACTTTATGTATTGTATTCTCTGTAATATGAAGATTCCGGTCCAGCCGCGCTTATAAAAGCGAGGTGGAGTATCACCAGAAGTAAAATTAGTTTTATATGTTATGAAGCATTTGTAATTGTGCAATAATTTATTATTTTTATTTCATTATTCCCATATTATTTCCCTAATTTCGACTTATGTTAAGTGATACTAGGATATTAAAAAGCTTTCCTTACGAATCTCGATTGTGTATTCAACAGACGTTTAGAGAAATATTATAATTTATGCACGTGTAGGAATTGTGTACAAATAGTCAGGATTGAAAAGAATCACCACTTCGCAGCTTCTGTGTTGCAGTGGTTTCGTGTTGGGTCATGGCGATACTGTAGTCGTCTGGTTTCTAGTCCCAATATGGCACGATTGCGTGTTTATATAACAAATCGAGAGAAGCCTAACTGAACTTCTAAGGTATCTCAGTACTTTTCCCTTTGTCGAAAATGGGAGATTGTTACCTAGGTACTCATTCGCCAGTCTCTTGTTTAAAATGGGGGCGGGGGTGGCTCAGTCGGTAGCGCGCCAGGCTCGTAACCTGTAGTTCCCAGGTTCGAGTCCCAGCTGGGTCAGCGTTGAGACTTATCTCCGCAAAACTCCTTGCCCTGCCCACGGTCAGTAGGGGATACCGATGGGCTTGGAAAAGCCGCCGTCCTTCGGATGGGACGTTAAGCCGTGGCCCCGTGTGCGGGAGAGACATACACTGTGCACGTTAAAGAACACGCTGGATGGCCTTGACGGGAGGCTACCACGTGTCTCCCAACAGCTGTTCCAGTGGGTCCCCTCCCCCAACCTTCTCTGAGCCTTCGGGGTCCTTGTGGCCTGGCCATTTAGCCCACGGTGTGCAAAAAAGTGCCGCTCAGAGGTAAAACAATCCAATCTTTCGCTCAACATGAAGAATAGGCTGAAAAAGTGGGATAGCTGCTTTTTCAGACACATCAGAGTGCTGTACAGTCGCTCAAAACAGTATCCGAACACTATGGTTGATTGCAAAATTCAGAAAAAATATCTGGCATTGATTTTTTTTTAGAAATTAGTCATCTGGCAACCTTCGTGTCACGCGACACGAAGGTTGTTCAGAAAGTTCTAATGATTAGAGAAGGGGCTATTTTGACATATTTGAGTCGGATATTCAGAGCAGGATTTAAGCATAAGCTAATTAAACTACTACAGCTTAGGGTTTCTGCGATAAGAGAGCCTTAAAAAAATGCATTTCAAGTTTTATTGTGTACCAGTTGGGAATTTGTATTATTAGCTAAAAATTTAATTAATGGTTATAAAATGTAATAAATTAATAGTTATAAAATGTAATAACCACATCAGTTTCATGTTTATTTTTTAAAGTTTCCTTTGATCAGAATAATAAACAGATATTTTTAATAAATAGATATTTTGATTTTTATGGCTTAAACTTGATGTATCTTAGAACTTCGGGAGGTCAAAGGCCAACTCTACTGGTATTAGAAGTTTTGACATGCTTGAGTTTCTAAGTTTTCGGGGACTACCTAGAAAATATAGGTTATTTTCTTGGGGTGTTATTTCTTATTGTCCCTCAAGGGGAGGGTGGTGGGAGGGTTTGATAAGCAATCCTTATCATTCCATATGATAACTCTTTACCTACCCGTAGTTTATTTTCCTAAATATAGAAAAGTCATCAATATGAAAATAAATATTTTAAAAATTTTAACCTATAATTTCTAAACCATAAGTTGCAAGAAATGTCTAAATAAAAATTTTATATATTTTTTTTTCGCCAATTGATTTTTTTTTTCCTATCTTGTTATTCAAATAAATAGAAGAATAGGGATTGCTGGTGGGACTATGAGAGCGTGAAAAAATAGGCGTATATACCTTAAAGGGGTGGGGGGGGGCTCAGTCGGTAGCGCGCCAGGCTCGTAATCTGTAGTTCCCAGGTTCGAGTCCCAGCTGGGTCAGCGTTGAGATTTATCTCCGCAAAAATTTCCCCGCCCTGCCCACGGTCAGTAGGGGACACCGATGGGCTTGGAAAGGTCGCCGTCCGTCGGATGGGACGTTAAGCCGTGGCCCCGTGTGCGGGAGAGCCATACCCTGTGCACGTTAAAGAACACGCTGGATGGCCTTGACGGGAGGCTACCATCTGTCTCCCAACAGCTGTTCCAGTGGGTCCTCTCCCCCATCCTTCTCTGAGCCTTCGGGGTCCATGTGACCTTGCCATTTAGCCCACGGTGTGCAAAAAAGTGCCGCTCAGAGGTAAAACAATCCAATCCAATGTATATACCTTAAGACTAAAATTAGACTATGTAATAGTTTGATTCTTTCCAGGATTAGTTTCGAGGCTTCTTAAAATTTAATAACTTATTATTATATATATTGTAAAATATTATAGGGAATCTTTGATCCTTTGTAAGCAAGATTGCAGGAAACTTGGTGCTTTTGATTCTAGACGCTTATGCAGTATTTTGAGCCTAGATGGTTTGACTTTTAAGTAATGATGAGGTTAGAAGAAGGAGTCGGCAAACTCATTTATACAGAAAAAAAATGGTCTTTTAATAACAAACAACTCCAAAGAAGGTAATGGTCCTCAACTCTTATCTAAATTAGGTCTAAATCCGTCCCGTGGTCGAGTGGTTAGCGCGCTTGGCTACTGATCTAAGGGACCTGGGTTCGAGCCCCGGGTAAGGCATGGATGTGTGTGTCGTTTTTCTGCTGAGGTCCTGCCATCCTCTCAGACCTTCTACTGTGGTATATAAACTGACAGGCTCCTGTCAGACCTTTGTGGCAAGCAGCTGCTTGAGGGGGTATTTATTTTTTTTAATTTAACTTTTTTTTCCCACCAAATTTGATTTTTTTATCATCTATTTTGCCACTCAATACATATTTGCAGCCTTCAACTGCTGTTAGAAGAACACAAGCATTGAAATAGCAATGACAGAACAACAGCATAAATTCCTAATACTTAACCATCTGATTATTGCAACACTTCTAGAAGAAAAGCAGCAAAAAAGCAACAATATCAGCTAAATTAAAGTATTTTTCAGAACGTTCATCAGCTAAAGAATGATCTTTTAATAACAGACTGTTTCAAAGAAGTTAACGATCTTCTACTCCATCTATAATTTATTGGTGAGTGGTTTCGTTTCGAATCAGGTGGCGATTTCTCCTTCTTCATCACAGGCAAACGATCATTGTTATAGTCTCAATACTTTGTGTCGCTTTTTTTTTTCTTTCATTCTGGACACGTAGCTTCGGTCATCAAGAATACATTTACGTCGTCTGGCGTTAGGAAAAATTCCCGAATCGCATGATGCTGTAGTGTTGTAGATCATTTGTCTTCTCTGTGCAGTCATGAGGAATGTTCGTCTGGGCTGCCAAGCAATGCCAGGGCACAAAAGACGAAGAAGCTGTAAACCGAGCTGTGGCTGCTTCTGCTGCTTTTGCTCCTCGATGACCAAGGAGCAAAACTCCCGAGGACGTCGTTAGGTTCGAACATGCCAATTATCTTAATTATGAGATCTTCTGGTGCTTGTTTATACCTTTGCAAACGCTTATTGATAATAGGTTTCTGACCTGAGCGTGTTTTGAAATACTAATGAGGAGAATACTCTCGCTACAACAAGGTTATCAACAGACGTGGAGTTTCGTGATGGAGGGGCCCCGATTTAATGAATTTACATTTAATTTTCCGTCGAATTAGCTTGAAAAATTGGAGAATATGAGTTTGCTGACTGGCCTTCATTTGCATAGGTGTAGTTTATGTAGAATGAGAGCGATTTGCACTCATGTCTTGTTCGGTTCAGGTGAGTGTGCACGCTAGTTAATGATGTTCCTGTTAATATGGCGCTGTGGAGGTTGGTTTCTTGTTTGAAGACTCCCAGGCGTGGATGAAATCGAATAAGTAGATCTAGTTGGCATTGGGATTTAGCTGCGCTCCATTGGATGCCAAGAGCCGTCCCAATTGAGTTTAGAATTTCTCCACAGATATGCTGAATTAAGAAAATTACGAGCTGGAAAATAACAGATATCTTTATTTAAATGAACTGGAATTATTATTATGTTTATTAACTCTTTATGTACTTAATGGAGAGAAGGGCATTACTGGTTGGGTTTATTGAGTCCTCAATGGCCGAAAACTTCGAAGAATTTTTGGCTACAGTGTTCCACGAAATTTTGTCCAGGTACGAAATCAAGTCACAGATCAAACCCAGATGTGAAATAAACGATAAACATAACTTTTCACTCATTTTATCATGGACGGATAATAATAGGTTTTAACATATTATTATTCTTCAAACTACGAGAAATGTGCAACTATCGTTCTTAATCTTTTTTCAGCAATTGAATTTTCTTTACCGATCTTATCACTCAACATTTATTTTCAACATTGATTGCAGGGGTCCCCTTTCCCCAAGTTTCTCTGCCCCATTGGGGTCGTTGTGACTTGGACATTTAACACATTGCGTGCGGAAAGTGTCCTCTCAGAAGTAAAACAATCGAACGGGTTTCATTAAAAGGAATGAGGTCCGCATGAAATCATTCTTGGGTCGCATGCGACCCTTAAAACACAAGTTGAAGACCACTGGCTTATAACAATTTGTAATAATCTCAGAAGTAAAACTATTGGTTTGGATCATCAAAAAGAGCGCAAATGAAAGAAACAATATTCTTATAAATAAAAACAGAATAAAATATTATTTCATGGTTTGAGAAAAAGTGAAAGTTTTCATAAAAGTTGTGTTTATAAGGCGCATTCGTGTTGATTTGCCCAAAGCTCTATGCTTATTATGGGAAATTTTATTCCGCAGAATGTTTCATTAGTTTGCTTTTGCGTCGTTTTAGTTATTTTACTCTGAGCGGCACTTTTTTGCACACAATGGATTAAACGGCCAGGTTACAAGGACTCCAAGGGTTCAGAGAAGGTGGGGGTAGAGACCTACTGGACAGCTGTTAGGAGACCTACTGGACAGCTGTTAGGAGACAGATGGTAGCCTCTCGTCCAGCATGTTCTTTGCACAGGGTATGACTCTGCTGCACACGAGGCCACGGCTTTACGTCCCATCCGACGGACGGCGGCCTTTCCAAGCCCATTGGTATCCCCTACTAATCGAGGGCAGGATGGAGCTTTGCGGAGTTACTTTTCCGTGTTCAGTTTGAAACACTGGATCATGAAAAAAAAATGTTATCTTTGGTCGACACGGACATCCTCAAACAAAATTGTAACACTAATGTTGATTTTAGCACGGGTTGATTTAATCGGTAGTACCACGACGTCGCAACCTAAATTCCAAGTTTCGAGTTACTATTAGACCAGCGTTGAGATTCTTCGCTAACTCGCATTCTGCCCTCGGTGAGAAAGGAGATACCGATAGGCTTAGAAAGGCATCCATCTTTTGGATGGGACATTGAGCTGAGGAAGAAGTACAAGAGAGCCATACCCTGTGCACACGGGTGGAAACGGACTCAATCCCTGGAGCCTCAGACTCGCAATTTGCAGTTCGCAGGTTCGAATCACGTTGCCAACGTTGGGTTCTATCTCTACTAAACCCCCACTTGCCCTCTGTCAGAAAGGGAATACCGATGGTCTTGAAAACGCCATCGGTGTCGTCCGTCGGATAAGAAATTAAGCTGTGACCCCGTGTTCAGGAGAATCACATCCAGCGTGTCCTTTAACGTGCTCTGCAGGTTAAAGGACACGCTGGATGTGATTCTCCTGAACACGGGGTCACAGCGTATTCTTCATCCAGCGTATTCTTTAACGTGCTCTGCACGTTAAAGAATACGCTGGATGACCTTAATAAAAATGTTATCTTTGGAAACTTGGCTACGATCTATCTCCTAATAGTTGTCCACTGAGTCCCCTTCCGCCAACCTTCTTTAAGCCCTTGGGGTCCTTGTGACCTGGCCATTTAGCCCATTGTGTGCCAAAAAAGTGCCGCTCAGAGGTAAAACAACTTTACCCTTTGCACGTAAAAACACTTTTGAATGTCTTCATTAAACAACTCCTAACAATTATCCAGTTGGTTCCCTATTCACCTCAGTGACCTTGGGTCTTTATGACCTTGCCATTTAGCCCATTGCTTAAAAAAAACTCTCAGAGGTTGAATAAACAAACTCAAAACGACGATACCAATTTTGGCATAATACGAAAAATTCTGATCTCCTTAAAGCAACGGTAGTCTCATTATAGCAAACCTTTCCAAATAAATGCGGAATATTTCGCATCATTAATCCAAATGGGGGTGCATACATCACCTACTATCTAGATTAGTCTGTATGCATTTATTCATTACTTTAATCCAGGGTTTTCGGAACTGTGGTCGGCATCACCTCCAATGGACAGCTAAGCCTTTGAAAAGGGCCGCACCACATTAAATTTTAACACTGACTTATCGCACTGTAAGTAAATGAATAAAAATTTATGATTTGAAAAGCATTCATGCTATAAATGAATTATGATAAATGGATAGCTGAATGACTCGATTTAATGAAAGTTTAAAGGAACCAAAATTGTTTTTTTTTTCTGAATGATTGTTTTTATCCATGGCCTCTTCATTTCACAGATATTGAAATCATGCTCGCTGATATTGAATCTAATCATATTAGATAATAAGTGTGCTAAATTAAATAACAATATATGTGAATACTAAAATTTCGTTTCATATTTAGAGCATCTACATTACCAATATGGATTTCTCAGGGTATAAGAATCGTCCCCTGGACGAGTGGTTAGTGTGCTTGATTACTGATCTAAAGGGTAAGGCATGGTTGTTTCTGTTGAGATCCCGCCATCCTCAAAGACCTTCTAACTATGGCATATAAACTGACAAGCTCCTGTCAGACCTCTGTGGCAAGCAGCTGCTTGAGGGAATGTTTATTTCATTTTATTATAAGAGCCTAGGAGAGTGCTATCTCATTTTTTGGACTGACATGAAAAAAAATTCAAAAATTCTGGTTTAAACGGAAGAAAAAATTTCGAAAAAAAAGTGTCGATTATAAATTGGGTTAAACCCCCCTTAAAAATGCCTGAGTGAATTAATCACACAATAAGTTTAGTTCGACTGGGTGGTTTATGTTAAATAATGTGCACCCAGTTCCTTTAAAACCCCTTTTCAGAACATTCTTTAGCATTAATCATAAATTAATACGTTTTTGAAAAATTCTCGCTTATCGCATTCAAAAAGGAATCTCTTTATCACATCTTGAAATCTCCCAAGTCGGGATCACTTCCTTATTCTACGTTAATTCAACTGAAGCGTAATTAGGATATCCGGCTTTCAAGCCCTGATAAAGGAAGATGGAGATTTTTCATGCTTGATTAGTTAAGCATCTGTTTCCACTCAGGGAATTTTGAAATTAGTTCAGCATTTGTATTCCATTTCTGCAATGTGTGAGATTCTTTGGGCATCTGCTTCTTATTTTTAGAATCATGTGATTCGTTCTCCACTTTCCTCTTCGTTCCTGGTAAACTTGTCTCAATAACTATAACTCACCAGAAGGAAATATTATTTACTTCAAAGTTAGTACAGATAACATTATCTGACTTTCAACTTTCTGAACGTGGCAGACAGCAATATATATACTATGTTGAAAAAAGTGTCCGGACACTTCCATGTAATGTGAATGGAAAGCCACTTTCAAAGCTCCCTAACATTGAAAAATAAACCTTTTACGCAAAAAAAACTGTTATTGGCGATAAATTGTAAATATCACTCAAATATTTCTAAATATATTTTCCGCAATATTCGTTTAATATTTAAAGAATGAATGGAAGTTGAAGCATTTATCTTCAACTTTTGACACTTGTGAAAAAATACTTCAGTAGATAAAATACAACTCTTGTAACAATTTGTTCCCTAACATAAATTAAATATCGGAAGTTTGTATGACGATTTTTTAAGATTTCATCAATTTGGAGACAATGTGACAGTGTCAGTTTTCAACAATCTTCGATCAATATTTAAAGAGTCATTGAAGCGGAACCATTTAACAGCAGACGACACTGTCACGTGTCACTGTCACTTGACACGAAGGTTGTCAGATCACTAATTTCTAAAAAAAAATCGTTGCCAGATATTTTTTCTGAATTCTGTAATCAATCATAGTGTTCGGATATTTTTTTGAGTGACTGTACTTCCCACAGAGGGATTTTGTAAAATGAGAATTTTTCGCAAAACTATCTGTAACCATTTACGACAGTTTTTTTGCCTGTGTACTGGGATAGAGATGGATGATTACGATTCGATTTCCTGATGCAATCGAATTTTTTTATTCAATTCCGAACTAGAGGGTTGGCTCAGTTGGTAGCGTGCTTGGCTCGTAATCTTCGTTCCCTAGTTCGAGTCCCAAATATGCCAGCGTTGAGTTTTATCACCGCTTCTGCCCTCGATGAGAAGCACCGATGGGTTTGGAAAGAGTCGCCGTTCATTGGATGGGACATAAAATAAATGGCTGTGCGTGCAGAGAGCCATGCCCTGTGCACTTTAAAGAACACGCTGAATGCCCTTGAAGGAAAGCCACCGTCTGTCTCCTAACAGTTTTCCCCCCGAATTCCCTTTCCCAACCTTTCCTAAGTCTTTGTGGTTCTTGTGACCTGGCCATTTAGCCCATTGTGTGCAAAAAAAAGTGTCGCTCAGAACACCCCAAACAGTATCAATCCTCTCCTTACTGAGAAGAAATGAAGCCCCACTCTGAAAGCCTCAGAATAAAATCCTGACACTCTATCGACAAGAAACTCTCTCTTCTGATGAAACCACGAATTCGTTTTCTTCATTCAACTAGAAACTCAACTGTCTTAACAGATTACTAAAAGCAAAACATCAGTTTTCCTCAACCGGTTTATCCACTCTGGTGTCCAGAGTTGCCTTAGCACAATAATAACTTGTCCTTAATTGACTTTATCACTGTTTCTGCTGCTATTTAAGACATTGCCGAAGTGAAAGTGTCCATTAGGCGTGCGTTGAGGAGAAAGGAAACACAGAAGTCTTGTGTCTTGTCTGCCGTGATCAGTGCAACGCTTTTGCTGTTGGGTTGCAGTCTCAAGTTCCATCAGAGGCTTCATCGTCAACCGAGGGCTCAGAGGGCAGACCTACTCTCCGTTATGTTTCCAAAAGATTTCACGCTGTTCAACAAGATGTCCTTCTTTCGAACTCAGTAACTTTTAATTGAAGAACTCGCACTACACTTTTTCTCTTCATTTGGAGTCTGCGACACTTCCGGCTAGTGCCATGAAGGAAGACCTCGGAGACCAACAGCGCAAAGCATTAATCTTTTAGAGCATCGGTGAAAGGTCGTTCCTCCTTTCTCGCACATAAAGAGAAGGTGCACGCTGGGGTTAGTTTCTGTGGGAACGCATGGGAACGGTGTTCCCACTTTGTTTTTGTTGGTGCTCCTACTGTTGTTGTTGTTGTTTGTTCGCAGTTGTTTTCCAGTTTGTGAGAACATCGTTCGCATGGTTTAAAACTCAGGAATGAGTCAACAAATAATGTTGAGAGAAATTTGCATACATAGCTCCCCTAAAATCATCAAAAAGTTTCAAAGTTATGTCGGTGAAAAGGAAAATATGAAACAATACCTTGAAGAGTAAACGTTGTATGGAAATGAGATTCATGGTAAATTCAAGATTTAGATTTCGTTAAAGATCAAAACCAAATCTAAATCTTGAATTTCTGCAATATATTTTCGGTATTTAAAGAGTTATTTAATAGCAACATCACTCCGCCTTAAAATGTTTTATTAAAATTCACGAAAATTAGAAATTTGTGATGATAAATTGAAAACCCTCTCAAGCACCCGCTTGTCATAGAGATCTGACAGGAGTTGGGTTGTTTTACCTCTGAGCGGCACTTTTTTGCACACCATGGGCTAAATGGCCAGGTCACAAAGACACCGAAGGCTCAGAGAAGGTTGGGGGAGGAGACCCACTGTAATAGCTATTGGGAGACAGGTGGTATCTTCCCGTCAAGGCCATCCAACGTATTCTTTAACGTGTACAGGGTATGGCTCTCTCGCACACGGGGCCACGGCTTAACGTCCCATCCGACGGACGGTGGCCTTTCTAAGCCCATCGGTGTCCCCTACTGACCGTGGGCAGGGCGGGGAATTTTGTGGAGATAAATCTCAACGCTGACCCAGCTGGGACTCGAACCTGGGAACTACAGATTACGAGCTTGACGCGCTACCGACTGAGCCACCCCCGCCCCATCTGACAGGAGACTCAGTGTAATACACCATAGAGAAGATGTGGGAGGAGGGCAAGACCTCAGCAGAAAGACAATACCAAGATCCATGTCTTACCGGGGGTTTGGAACCCAGGCCCCTTTGATTAGTAGACAAGCACGCTAACCACGCAGGCGCAGGGACAGCTACATTAGCAAATGGTTAGATGGATTCGAACCCCGGTAAGGCATGGATGCTTGTATTTTTTTTTTAAATCCCATTTTGTTATGACTGGCACTCAACTTCTGCTGTTAAATATTCCACCTACCATAATTTTTTAAATTCCCAACGAGTAGAGTCGCTCAAAAAAATATCCGAACACTATGGTCGATAACAGAATTCAAAAAAAATATCTGGCAACGATTTTTTTTTAGAAATTAGTGATCTGGCAAACTTCGCGTCACGTGACCCGAAGGTTGCCAGATCAATAATTTAAAAATATATATATATCTTTGCCAGATATTTTTTCTGAATTCTGTAATCAACCATAGTGTTCGAATACTTTTTTGAGCGACTGTAGGTGGTCATATTATTTTGATACTAGATCGTGTGGGCTCACTCACGGAAATATTGAGCGTGTGCAGTTACCGTTCACAGCAAACTGGAGCGTGTGCAGTAACTGCACACGCTCCTGTTTCCTGTGAACGGTAACTGGAGCGTTTACAGTTGCTGTAACGCTCCAGTTACCGTTAAGGAAATTACCGTTAGGAAAAATATCTGGAGCGTGTACAGTTGCTGTACACGTTCCAGATATTTTTCCTGAATTCTGTAATCACGTGACACGAAGGTTGCCAGATCACTAATTTCTAAAAAAAAAATCGTTGCCAGATATTTTTTCTGAATTCTGTAATCAACCATAGCGTTCGAATACTTTTTTGAGCGACTGTAGGTGGTCATATTATTTTGATATAGATCGTGTGGGCTCACTCACGGAAATATTGAGCGTGTGCAGTTACCGTTCACAGATAACAGAATTCAGAAAAAATATCTGGCAACGATTTTTTTTAGAAATTAGTGAGCTGGAGCGTGTGCAGTTACTGCACACGCTCCAGTTTGCTGTGAACGGTAACTGGAGCGTGTACAGTTGCTGTACACGCTCCAGATATTTTTCCTGAATTCTGTAATCACGTGACACGAAGGTTGCCAGATCACTAATTTCTAAAAAAAAAATCGTTGCCAGATATTTTTTCTGAATTCTGTAATCAACCATAGCGTTCGAATACTTTTTTGAGCGACTGTAGGTGGTCATATTATTTTGATATAGATCGTGTGGGCTCACTCACGGAAATATTGAGCGTGTGCAGTTACCGTTCACAGATAACAGAATTCAGAAAAAATATCTGGCAACGATTTTTTTTAGAAATTAGTGAGCTGGAGCGTGTGCAGTTACTGCACACGCTCCAGTTTGCTGTGAACGGTAACTGGAGCGTGTACAGTTGCTGTACACGCTCCAGATATTTTTCCTGAATTCTGTAATCACGTGACACGAAGGTTGCCAGATCACTAATTTCTAAAAAAATAAATCGTTGCCAGATATTTTTTCTGAATTCTGCAATCAACCATAGTGTTCGAATATTTTTTTGAGCGACTGTACGCTGAAATTCAAGATTCAGTCTTCATTTAAGAATTTTATTCTCATTCCGATAAAAGCTTTGTTCTTCAGTTTTAATTTTGCTTCATTGGCATAATAAAGGCAGCATTCTCGTGATTTCTTTCGGTAGTAAACATCGAATAGTTCTTAAATTATGATAACATAATTGTGCATGTTTTGTTTAGGTGGAGAAATCTTAGAAATCGATTACGAGTTTTTTTGATACAATTTCAAAAAACTCGTAAATTTGTACACTCGGCAAATATGATTTCATCTAGTTTTATACAGGAAAAAATATTTCGAATTCCATGAAGGGAGACTATGAAGAAGCAATTTAGTTGGAAAGGATAAAGAAGAGCTGGACTCAAAAGGCAGGGGACCACTACTATAGGGGCGGGGGTGGCTCAGTCGGTAGCGCGCCAGGCTCGTAATCTGTAGTTCCCAGGTTCGAGTCCCAGCTGGGTCAGCGTTGAGATTCATCTCCGTAAAATTCCCCGCTCTGCCCACGGTCAGTAGGGGACACCGATGGGCTTGGAAAGGCCGCCGTCCGTCGGATGGGACGTTAAGCCGTGGCCCCGTGTGCGGGAGAGCCATACCCTCTGCACGTTAAAGAACACGCTGGATGGCCTTGACGGGAGGCTACCATCTGTCTCCCAACAGCTGTTCCAGTGGGTCCCCCCCCCCCCAACCTTCTCTGAGCCTTCGCGGTCCATGTGACCTGGTCATTTAGCCCATTCTAAAAACAAATATATGTGGGGTGGGGAGGAAAGGTTTCTGGTGCATTATAACATTCCCCACTCCGTTTTTTACACATCTTTAAAAATTCTTAAAAAATGCTTAAATATGCACAAATTTAATAATTTTTTGACTTTAGTACAGTCACTCAAAAAAGCATCCGAACACTGTGGTTGATTACAGAATTCAGAAAAAATATCTGGCAACGATTCTTTTAGAAATTAGTGATCTGGCAACCTTCGTGTCACGTGATTACAGAATTGAGGAAAAATATCTGGAGCGTGTACAGCAACTGTTCACGCTCCAGTTACCGTTCACAGCAAACTGGAGCGTGTGCAGTAACTGCACACGCTCCAGTTTGCTGTGAACGGTAACTGCACACGCTCAATACTTCCGTGAGTGAGCCCACAAGATCTAGTATCAAAATAATATGACCATCTACAGTCGCTCAAAAAAGTATTCGAACGCTATGGTTGATTACAGAATTCAGAAAAAATATCTGGCAACGATTTTTTAGAAATTAGTGATCTGGCAACCTTCGTGTCACGTGACACGAAGGTTGCCAGATCACTAATTTCTAAAAACAATCGTTGCAAGATATTTTTTCTGAATTCTGTAATCAACCATAGTGTTCGGATACTTTTTTGAGCGACTGTACCTATACTAGCATTCTCCGGGGAGGGGAGAATAGCCAACTCTCCCTCCCCTCCTAATAGATCCGACCCTGTTTATATATATACACACACACAGTCGTATCAGAATATGACCACCTACCATACATATACTGTGGTAGGTGGTCATATTATTCTGATACGACTGTATATACACATTTTTTAGTGAAATTCCATATAATGATTATTATTAGAAATTTCAAACCTAGTATTTTAACTGGTACTGATGCTTTTAATTTCAGCGACATTTTTCCACAAAAAGCTCACTTAAGAAGTTACTGAGCTCTTACTCCTTATTGCCGTAACTTAGGTCTAAGTGGGAATTTTTATATTTTGTTTACCTTAAAAGTGCCACTTTGTATCAAGTATGTTGCTTAGTATGTTGTTGATATGAATGCTAATGATATGAATACTAATAATTGGTTTTCTTTTCCTTTTGATGAAATAATTTAAAGCTACAGAACACATTCGTATTTAGGGGGGGGGAGTCAGTAGGTAGCGCGCCAGGCTCGTAATCTGCAGTTCCCCTTTCAAACCCACACAAATCTCAAGCAACTGCTTGTCAATGTGGCAAGCAGTTGCTTGAGGGGGTTATGTTTCTTTAAATTCTTAAGTGTCTAAAGTGAACAGTTATCTTTTCGTCTTTAATTGACGCACTTTTCAAATATATTCCTGGTGAGAAGCATTGTCTGAAAATATGGCGGTTAAAATGCTATGCAGTAATAACAGCATTTAATAAGCCATACAAGGGCATCATTAGAAATATAAAAATCGGAATTTAGTAACATTAATGCATCATTAATACGCAAAAGAAATAGTCTAGGAAATGAAGCTGTTGGGTTGGGTTGTTTTACCTCTGAGCGGCACTTTTTTGCCCACCATGGGCTAAATCGCCAGGTCACATGGACCCCGAATGCTCAGAGAAGCTTGGGGGAGGGGACCCACTGGAACAGCTGTTGGGAGACAGATGGTAGCCTCCCGTCAAGGCCATCCAGCGTGTTCTTTAACGTGCACAGGGTATGGCTCTCCCGCACACGGCGCCACGGCTTAACGACCCATCCGACGGATGGCGGCCTTTCCAAGCCCATCGGTGTCCCCTACTGACCGTGGGCAGGGCGGGGAGTTTTGTGGAGATAAGTCTGAACGCTGATCCAGCTGGGATTCGAACCTGGGAACCGCAGATTACGAGCCGGGCGCGCTACCGACTGAGCCACCCCGCGCCAATTTTGATGTGACTAGGCAAATTTGGGAGAGAGGTAAAGTTTGGGATTGACTTTGCGAAATTAAGGATTACTCATAATAATAATAAATTGCATTACTCATAATAAATAATAAAAAATAAATAAAAACCACCTCAAGCAGCTGCTTGCCACAGAGGTCTGACAGGAGCCTGTCAGTTTATATGCCACAGTAGAAGATCTGAGAGAATGGCAGGACCTCAGCAGGAAAACGACACAATAAGCCATGCCTTACCCGGGGCTCGAACCCAGGTCCCTTAGATCAGTAGCCAAGCGCGCTAACCACTCGGCCATGGGATGGCTATTATTTTTGACTGCTCACACTTCCAAACTCAAAGAAATAAATATTGTAACAATTTGAAAAAATATAATATAATTAACTACAATTTTAACTCAATTTTACATAATGATAATAAAAATATATAAATTATTTTATATAAATTTCTGATTAATTATTTTAAAGATTGTTTATTAATAGATATATTATAAATTCATACCTATCTCACTCCTTATCTAGTTTACTCAACATTAACAACATGAAGATTACATTCTCAACAACCTATATAAATAAAAACACTAACAACATGAAGAAAATATAACAATAAAACCATAATAAATCTGCAATACTTCATTAAACAAATCATGAAAATACATTACATATAAACTATCTTTCACTTCAAATAAATCTTGATTTTTTTTTATGATTTCATTCAACTTTTTCACTTTTTTTTTTTCATTTCTTCCTCTTACAGATAAAATATGCACAAAAATTTTCTGGATGAGTCAAAACTCAAGTTTTATGGAATTTTGGAATTTCCAAGTTTGTGAGAAGTTGGACAGGACAGGCTAAATGGCCAGGTCACAAGGACCCAAGGTCTCAGAGGAGGTTGAGAAAGGGCTCCACTAACACTGGACAGCCGTTAGAAGCTGGAGATGGAGGCATGATGGATTCAACCCACTCATCCTCATTGGTCGAAAGCAAATTTATACATTCACAAATATCGTTTCAGAAATTAACTTTCCATCGTATGTTATTCTCTCTCAGCCCCTAAAATGTCATTTAACTTGTCGATTTTTATTGGCGCAGTTTTTACACTAATTTTTGAAACCAACTTTTTTTTTTCCAAATTGCTCCAATTTACTACAGTTCTGCAACCCAATAATTCAGTGAAGTGTACTATAACAGCAACATTTTCTCTGCAAAACCCATCATTTGACATCTTTCCCACAAACCACCATTTTTTGAATAAATTTACTCTCGTCTCCCATAGGTTAACATGAGATTTCGTCCAATTAACATCGGTCCAGAACTCTCATTTATCATACTACTGATGCAGGTAGTAGGGGACACCGATGGGCTTGGAAAGGCCGCCGCCCGTCGGATGGGACGTTAAGCCGTGGTCCCGTGTGCGGGAGAGCTATAACCTGTGCACGTTAAAGAACACGTTGGATGGCCTTGACGGGAGGCTACCATCTGTCTCCCAACAGCTGTTCCACTGGGTCCCCTCCCCAACTTTCTCTGAGCCTTCGGGGTCCATGTGATCTGGCCATTTAGCCCATGGTGTGCAAAAAAGTGCTGCTCAGAGGTAAAACAACCCAACCCAACCCAACTGACACAGGTAGTTCGGATAATCGAAAATCCAGATAACCGATTCCGATATTTATGTATTATGTATATAAAATTTTTACTGTATATGAAAAAAACGTAATGAAACAAAAAAACTTACTAATTAAATTTTGGGCAATAATAGAAATAAAAAAAAATGGAACAAAAATAACTCTGTGTCTTGAAATGAATGCATGGTGAGAGATATTTCAAAACGTGTCATGCAATCCAAATAATCAGAGTAGGGAAAAGCGAATTCTGTTGTAGTTGGTGACTTAATATATTAGTTCGTTAAACATCAATTGTTTTTGCTATCAGATAATGAATAATAAAAATGAATAAAAGGGGAATTTCCTCACCAATTTATTGCTGATCAGAATGATGAGCCTGCGGTCAAAGAGAGATAAGATTGGGGTAAAAGTCTTGTTTTATAATAGAAATCTTGAATACGTATTGATGTGTATTGAATTGCTAGAGCTACTGTTTCCAAGTCTCTACATTGGACATAGACATGGATTCCTTTTCGTTTCTCAGTGACGTGCGAACAAAAATCGCCTCGCGTGCCATAGGTTCGCCATCAGTGACCTTCACCGTTTTTCTAACATTAAATAGCATTTCACTGTCTGTTGTTTGCTGTTAGAAAGAGCCGCCCCCCTCCCCATCCACTAAATGACCCAGATGAACCCCATCTGTCATTAGTTGACAGCTTGGAATGCTATTGGTGCATGTCGATTTGGAAATAAATGTAGAACCCGTTTCATTGCACGCGATCAAAAAAATGAGATGGAACGGCGTCTATTTCATTAAGGTGAGTCACTTGCTTCTCTGCGATCGGTTGACATTCATTGGTAGCAGCTTACTTCGCATTTCCTATGTCCTTTCTGTAAGTCATGTGACATAGGAAAAATAAGGCAATTATCATCGGTCAGGCCCGGATCCAGAAAAAAAAAATAAGGTGGGAAGGGGGAGTGATCAGAATGAAAAAGTGATCAAGATCGAGTCGGAATGAACCGGACCGTTCTGGTATAAATATTTCACCTCCTTTTAATTTTTAGGGCGGGGGTGGCTTAGTCGGTAGCGCGCCAGGCTCGTAATCTCTAGTTCCCAGGTTCGAGCCCCAGCTGGGTCAGCGTTGAGATTTATCTCCGCAAAATTCCCCGCCCTGCCCACGGTCAGTAGGGGACACCGATGGGCTTGGAAAGGCCGCCGTCTGTCGGATGGGACGTTAAGCCTTAGCCCCGTGTGCGGGAGAGCCATACCCTGTGCACGTTAAACAACACGCTGGATGGCCTTGACGGGAGGCTACCATCTGTCTCCCAACAGCTGTTCCAGTGGGTCCCCTCTCCCAACCTTCTCTGAGCCTTCGGGGTCCATGTGACCTGGCCATTTAGCCCATGGTGTGCAACTCAGAGGTAAAACAACCCAACCCAAATCCTTTTAATTTTTGATTTCCAAAATATAGGACAGAGAAGAGTACTAGAAATTACCTCATATTGGAAATATACTGCTCAGAAAAATTAGGGGATATTTTTATCGCTTCATATTCATTTTGAAATATCTCCTAATTTTTGTGAGCAGTATATATATGGAAATATAAAATGATTGAACAATTGGTCCACAAGAGAATGCTAATAACATATTTTAACGCGACAGTTTGTCCATAATGCAGAGCTCAATTGGTTAAATGCAGATTTTTTTTTGGCTTTGCAACTTAAGGTTCTGCTGTTCGATCCCAGCCACTGTCATTAAAATTTTTTTTGTCTTTTTTTTATATAATTTATTTTATAATCATATCCATTTTTTACAATTCGTTGTAAAATCAATTAATATATGTAATATATGAAATAAAATGTATAATTAATATTGTAAATTTAATATAACCAAAATAGATAACTGCTGAAGTGATAATTTGCGACGCGTAATTCAGTATAAAATAAAAAATATAAATTTATAATCGGAACATAATCAAAAAATTACTTAACCATATATTACATCTAATTTTCACGAATAGTTTTTTAAAATACACCTAGATAGGTAATTATCACAGTATAGGGGCAAAATACTGAATTGAAATATGTAGAAAGCCTTTTGGGGTTTGTCTTTATTTTACAGTCGCTCAAAAAATATCCGTACACTATGGTTGATTACAGAATTCAGAAAAACATCTGGCAACGATTTTTTTAGAAATTAGTGATCTGGCAACGTTCGTGTCACGTGATTACAGAATTCAGGAAAAATATCTGGAGCGTGTACAGCAACTGTACACGCTCCAGTTACCGTTCACAGCAAACTGGAGCGTGTGCAGTTACTGTACACGCTCCAGTTTGCTGTGAACGGTAACTGCACACGCTCAATATTTCCGTGAGTGAGCCCACATGATCCAGGTCTTTGTGAGCTCACACGATTCAATGTGCTGTGAACATTAACCGCAACCGCTCCAGTTTGCTGTGAACGGTAACTGCACACGCTCCATATTCATTGCATTATATATTCATATGCATTATATATATTAAAAAATATCCGAACACTATGGCTGATTACAGAATTCAAAAAAATATATCTGGCAACGATTTTTTCAGAAATTAGTGATCTGGCAACCTTCGTGCCACGTGACACGAAGGTTGCCAGATACCTAATTTCTAAAAAAATCGTTGCCAGATATTTTTTTTTTTGAATTCTGTAATCAACGATAGTGTTCGGATACTTTTTTGAGCAACTGTACCTATCCTTGTCTGGATCACATGTGCAGTAGGTGGCTGCTGCCAGTTTTATTTTTTCCTGTTCGACAGTATAACTGAACAACAACGTAACTGAAGATCCACTATTCGCTTTAGCTGTTTCATTTCAGCTAAACAAGAACGCTGCCCAGTTACGAATCGGATCAATTTAGTATTTAGAATCCTTAGGCAATAGATATGAGTTCGGGCTCAATTTTCCCACCTCGAACCCGAAGTTATTGAGCCTGAGCCCACTCCGAACACGAAACATTTCGACACTTATTGAGTTCGAGCCCACCCCCGAACACGAAACATTTCGACACACACCTTTCCAGCATTCCAACAATAATAGTAAGCTCCCTGTGGGACACAGGCTTACCGTCAATCTGTGCAAATAACTACGCAATCTGTACTTCGTGGTGGGCCAGTGGGTGGGCTTCAAGCAATGGCGGAGTCCACCCCGAACACGAAACATTTCGACACCTGTTGAATCCGAGCCCACCCCCGAACACGAAACATTTCGACACTTGCTGAGTCTGAGCCCACCCCGAGCACGAAACATTTCGACACTAGTTGAGTCCGAGCCCACTCCAAGCATGAAACATTTCGACACTTGTTGAGTCCGAGCCCACCCCCGAGCACGAAATATTTCGACACTTGTTGAGTCTGAGCCCACCCCGAGTACGAAACATTTCGACACTTGTTGAGTCCGAGCCCACCCCCGAGCATGAAACATTTCGACACTTGTTGAGTCTGAGCCCACCCCGCGTACGAAACATTTCGACACTTGTTGTGTCCGAGCCCACTCCGAGCACGAAACATTTCGACACCTGTTGAATCCGAGCCCACCCCCGAACACGAAACATTTCGACACTTGCTGAGTCTGAGCCCACCCCGAGCACGAAACATTTCGATACTTGTTGAGTCCGAGCCCACTCCGAGCACGAAACATTTCAACACTTGTTGAGTCCGAGCCCACCCCCGAGCACAAAACATTTCAACACTTGTTGAGTCCGAGCCCACCCCCGAGCACGAAACATTTCGACACTTGTTGAGTCTGAGCCCACCCCGAGTACGAAACATTTCGACACTTGTTGAGTCCGAGTCCACCCCGAACACGAAACATTTCGACACCTGTTGAATCCGAGCCCACCCCCGAACTCGAAACATTTCGACACTTGCTGAGTCTGAGCCCACCCCGAGCACGAAACATTTCGATACTTGTTGAGTCCGAGCCCACTCCGAGCACGAAACATTTCGACACTTGTTGAGTCCAAGCCCACCCCCGAGCACGAAACATTTCGACACTTGTTGAGTCCAAGCCCACCCCCGAGCACGAAACATTTCGACACTTGTTGAGTCTGAGCCCACAACGAGTACGAAACATTTCGACACTTGTTGAGTCCGAGCCCACCCCCGAGCACGAAACATTTCGACACTTGTTGAGTCTGAGCCCACCCCGAGTACAAAACATTTCGACACTTGTTGAGTCCGAGTCCACCCCGAGTACGAAACATTTCGACACCTGTTGAATCCGAGCCCACCCCTGAACACGAAACATTTCGACACTTGCTGAGTCTGAGCCCACCCCGAGCACGAAACATTTCGATACTTGTTGAGTCCGAGCCTACTCCGAGCCCACTCCGAGCACGAAACATTTCGACACTTGTTGAGTCCGAGCCCACCCCCGTGCACGAAACATTTCGACACTTGTTGAGTCCGAGCCCACCCCGAGTACGAATCATTTCGACACTTGTTGAGTCCGAGCCCACACCCGAGCACGAAACATTTCGACACTTGTTGAGTCCGAGCCCACCCCGAGTACAAAGCATTTTGACACTTGTTGAGTCCGAGCCCACCCCCGAGCACGAAACATTTCGACACTTGTTGAGTCTGAGCCCACCCCGAGTACAAAACATTTCGACACTTGTTGAGTCCGAGTCCACCCCGAACACGAAATATTTCGACACCTGTTGAATCCGAGCCCACCCCTGAACACGAAACATTTCGACACTTGCTGAGTCTGAGCCCACCCCGAGCACGAAACATTTCGATACTTGTTGAGTCCGAGCCCACTCCGAGCACGAAACATTTCGACACTTGTTGAGTCCGAGCCCACCCCCGAGCACGAAACATTTCGACACTTGTTGAGTCCGAGCCCACCACGAGTACGAAACATTTCGACACTTGTTGAGTCCGAGCCCACCCCCGAGCACGAAACATTTCGACACTTGTTGAGTCTGAGCCCACCCCGAGTACGAAACATTTCGACACTTGTTGAGTCCGAGTCCACCCCGAACACGAAACATTTCGACACTTGTTGAGTCCGAGTCCACCCCGAACACGAAACATTTCGACACCTGTTGAATCCTAGTCCACCCCCGAACATGAAACATTTCGACACTTGCTGAATCTGAGCCCACCCCGAGCACGAAACATTTCAATACTTGTTGAGTCCGAGCCCACTCCGAGCACGAAACATTTCGACACTTGTTGAGTCCGAGCCCACCCCCGAGCACGAAACATTTCGACACTTGTTGAGTCTGAGCCCACCCCGAGTACGAAACATTTCGACACTTGTTGAGTCCGAGCCCACCCCCGAGCATGAAACATTTCGACACTTGTTGAGTCTGAGCCCACCCCGAGTACGAAACATTTCGACACTTGTTGAGTCCGAGTCCACCCCGAGTATGAAACATTTCGACACCTGTTGAATCCGAGCCCACCCCCGAACACGAAACATTTCGACACTTGCTGAGTCTGAGCCCACCCCGAGCACGAAACATTTCGATACTTGTTGAGTCCGAGCCCACTCCGAGCCCACTCCGAGCACGAAACATTTTGACACTTGTTGAGTCCGAGCCCACCCCCGAGCACGAAACATTTCGACACTTGTTGAGTCCGAGCCCACCCCCGAACACGAAACATTTCGACACTTGCTGAGTCCGAGCCTACCCCCGAACATGAAACATTTCGACACTTGTTGAGTCCGAGCCCACCCCTGAGCACGAAATATTTCGATACTTGTTAAGCCCGAGCCTAATTTGGAAAAAAATTTCTTTGACGCATCATAAAACATATAATTCCACGAATGCGTGTCGCTAATCATTTGTTTTGCTCTTATATTATTAATTATAATCCTTTTTTTACAACTAAGATATTATTTCTCCTTGGGACGGAAAATATTTAAAATACTAGTAGCAGAAACTGAATTTCGTGGCTAACCTTTTTATAAACGTAAAGAGCCATTCGTTTACAAAAAATATAGAGAATGCGTAACAAAATAATCAAAAGCTGCATGATGTTTATTTTTAATAACTAAAGATTGATTAAAAGGTTGAAATTATAATCAAAAACTTTATATTTTTACAATTGAAAGAACTATTTGAAGTTTAAATTACTCTGAGACCGAAGTTAATATAATTTATAACACGTGTAAGACTATTTCAGCAGTTCGTCTAATAATTACGTTATTTTGGCCAATTTTAACATTTTTTTGCAGACGAGCTAACTTGCTACGTGATTTCTGCTTCCCTAATCCTTTAAATGTGCAATGCATATTGTTCAATTTTTGATAAAAAGTTTGTTTAAGAAGTTACTGAGAACTGCATTCAGTTAATATTCACATAATATGGAACTCTACCTAATAAAATATCTGCTAAGTGTAAAAAGTCTTTTAAAAATGTAACATTTTCAAAAATTTCTTAATATTTACACTTTTGAAAAATACCTAATCATTGATTTACTATTTAATCACTATTAAGGATCAAGATGAAGATGGGTGAAAAAGAGTTGGTTGGGTTGGGTTGTTATACCTCTGAGCTGCACTTTTTTGCACACCGTGGGCTAAATGGCCATGTCACAAGGAATCCGAAGGCTCAGAGAAGGTTGGGGGAGGGGACCCACTGGAACAGCTGTTGGGAGACAGATGGTAGCCTCCCGTCAAGGCCATCCAGCGTGTTCTTTTACGTGCACAGGGTATGGCTCTCCCGCACACGGGCCACGGTTTAGCGTCCCATCCGACGGACGGCTACCTTTCCAAGCCCATCGGTGTCCCCTACTGACCGTGGGCAGGGCGGGGAATTTTGCGGAGATATCAACGCTGAATCTTGTTGAGAATCTCAACGCTGACCCAGCTGGGACTCGAACCTGGGAACTACAGATTACGAGCCTGGAGCGCTACCGACTGAGCCACCCCCACCCCGGTGAAAAGGAAAAAATTGCTTTGAGCCAGGTGGCACTTGAACCCACAACTCTCCTAATGACATGTCAGGTGCTCTGACCGCTGAGCTACGGGCAGTTGATGAATCTCTTCTCTACTGCTGATCAATCAGGCATTTTAAGTGCATGACAGAGCACTTAACATGTCATCATATTCCTCTACACTCTTCTTCATCCTGTTACTTAAACAGCTTAATAGAGATTAAATACTTAGTAAACTTAATCCTTATATTTAATCCTAAATCTCTCAACTCAGGCATATAATAGCAATTAAATTCCAGACCCCCAAAATAGCTAGTTTCTCTATCGTACCACGTACACTCTATTCCCGACCATCATCTTTTATCAATCAAAGCACTTCTACAATTGCAAAAGCCCATCTCTGTGCAATCTATTTTCACCCTTCACTTGACGGGTGAAGCCACATCATAAAGCCTAAGTATCTTCTTGTATCACAAGTAGCAGAACATCGGAAAAGCGGTGCTCAAGGCGATGTACATCAGACATGACAGCACGAGGTGTTGAACCGGTCATCAGGAAACAAAAAGGAATGAAGAAACGAGTCGTGTCCACAAAAAGATTGCTCTGGTATTAAAACTCTTTCTTTACCTACTACAACTTCATCTCATGATCCATAAATATTTTGTTTCTGGTTCTTTAGCTATCATCAAAACCGATACTTCTTAAGCAATTGCTGCCACAAATGTCTTCGCGTCTTCCTCTATAAATTACTTTTATTTCGCTCGGTGTTAGTGGGTGCGACGTTCCACGAAACACATCACTTTCGGCCAGTCATCCCCCGTCGTGGGATCGGCTCCAGCCATTTATCTGAACTTGCTTGCTACTCTCGCAACTGTTACGTCGGACTGCTCTCCTCGGTCGTTTTTGTTGCTCATTCCAAGATTTAAGCGAGCAGCATACAAAGTAGGAGGGGAGTGCCATGGATTATAGGAGGCAAAAAGAGCGACTGTCGGGCGCCAAACATGCATGTCTGGGGGAAGATTAAACCATCATGCTGCTTCTTGCTTCTGAGTCGTCTCCGCTGGCTACTGAGGGAAAGGCTCTGGTTACAAAAGAATCCCACTGACTTTCCATTTCAGGTTGGGTTGTTGTTGGGTTGTTTTACCTCTGAGCGGCACTTTTTTGCATACCATGGGCTAAATGGCCAGGTCACAAGTACCCCGAAGGCTCAGAGAAGGTTGGGGGAGGGGACCCACTGGAACAGCTGTTGGGAGACAGATGGTAGCCTCCCGTCAAGGCCATCCAGCGTGTTCTTTAACGTGCACAGGGTATGGCTCTCCCACACACGGGGCCACGGCTTAATGTCCCATCCGACGGACGGCGGCCTTTCCAAGCCCATCGGTGTCCCCTACTGACCGTGGGCAAGGAATTTTGCGGAGATAAATCTCAACGCTGACCCAGCTGGGACTCGAACCTGGGAATTACAGATTACGAGCCTGGCGCGCTACCGACTGAGCCACCCCCGCCCCCGTTCCATTTCAGGCATGAAGGAACTTTTCTCTTTCTAGATGTCTTTGGAGAATCAACTAGAGGAAAAAAATGCTTTCCTGAGGATGTTCTGATAGATGCTACGTGAAAATATAGGGTGTGGTGTAAGTTATGGCCATATACTTAACTCACTTTTGTCAGGAATGAATTAAAAGGGAGCATTAATAGTCTGTCGAGTGACATGATTTAGGTAAAGCTAACTGAAGAGAAGTGTTAGGTCAGCTATGATTTTAAAATGATTGGTGCGGTGAGGCATTGCAAGGTGTGGAGTCTTTGGCTGCATGAGTTTGATTTATGAGCTCTTTGCTTGAAAGAAAGAGTTAAATGGCATCTCTTAAGTCAATTTTTGTGTTAAAGCACAGAAAGAATTTAGTGAACTTTATTAAACTGAACACTTTTTTTTTTTCTTTCTCTCACCAAATGACTATGCAATTCACCAATTCACCAATCTGCTGTCGAGTCATTTTACCTCTAAGTGGCACTTTTTTTGCACCAAGTCACAAGGAACCCAAGGGTTGGGTTGTTTTACCTCTGAGCGGCACTTTTTTGCACACCATGGGCTAAATGGTCAGGTCACATGGACCCCGAAGGCTCAGAGAAGGTTCGGGGAGGGGACCCACTGGAACAGCTGTTGGGAGGCAGATGGTAGCCTCCCGTCATGGCCACCCAGCGTGTTCTTTAACGTGCACAGGGTATAGCTCTCCCGCACACGGGGCCACGGCTTAACGTCCCATCCGACGGACGGCAGCCTTTCCAAGCCCATCGGTGTCCCCTACTGACCTTGGGCAGGGCGGGGAATTTTTGCGGAGAGGGTTGGGTTGTTGGGTTGTTTTACCTCTGAGCAGCACTTTTTTGCACACCATGGGCTAAATGGCCAGGTCACATGGACCCCGAAGGCTCAGAGAAGGTTGGCGGAGGGGACCCACTGGAACAGCTGTTGGGAGACAGATGGTAGCCTCCCATCAAGGCCATCCAGCGTGTTCTTTAACGTGCACAGGATATGGCTCTCCCGCACACGGGGCCCACGGCTTAACGTCCCATTCGACGGACGGCGGCCTTTCCAAACCCATCGGTGTCCCCTACTGACCGTGGGCAGGGCGGGGAATTTTGCGGAGATAAATCTCAACGCTGACCCAGCTGGGACTCGAACCTGGGAACCACAGATTACGAGCCTGGAGCGCTACCGACTGAGCCACCCCCGCCCCATTTTTGCGGAGAGGAACCCAAGGGCTCAGAGAAAGTACGGACAGGGGATCCACTGGAGATCAGTTAAGAGATAATTGGAAGTCTACGCACTAGGTCATCCAGTGTGTTACATGCAAAGGATACGGCTCTCCTGCACACGGGGCCACGACTTAACGCCTTATCAGACGGATGACGGTCTTTCCAAGCCCAATCGCGTCCACTTACTAATCGAGGGCAAATCAGGGATTAGCGAATAAAATGCTGCACTCGGTCAAGTTGAACAATTTGTGAGCTTATTACACACAGCGAGTGCATTGCGATTCAAAGATATGCAAATACACTTTTTTCAAAATGTCGCGATCGGCTTTTACATTTACTTCAACAATTTTCGTAGACAGTCTTCGTACAACGAAGGTTGATTGATAGATCTTTGACTTGTAATCTATGAGAAGTGTGAACTATGCAGTCTCACAATTTCTCCATGCTCTCCCCAGTTGGCCAACTGGGGAGACTATGGGCAACAATGTTATTCCGATGAAAAAAGAAACACTTTTTATTGTTGAAGTGTATAACTCCATGGAATAAGGTTACTTTTAGTTTCAATGATTACTATGGAAAAAGATAAGAATATCGTTGTAATATGCCATAGTAATCAGTGGGGAAACCGAAACCTGAGCAGAAAACCTTAGAATAATCCATGCTTTATTCAGTACTCGAACCCAGGTTCCATTATGTTGCCACCGATGGACTTGGAAAGACCGCCGTCCGTCGGATGGGACGTTAAGTCGTGGCCCATGTATGGGAGAGCCATACCCTGTGCACGTTAAAGAACATGCTGGATGGCTTTGACGGGAGACTACTATCTGTCTCCCAACAGCTGTTCCAGTGGGTCCTCTCCCCCAGTCGTCTCTGAACTTTCGGGGTCCATGTGACCTGGCCATTTAGCTCACTGTGTGCAAAAGTGCCACTCAGAGGCAAAACAACCCAAGCCTTAATGTTGCAGTTGAGCTCTATCGCCACTAGGTCACCTTTCCAACTCGAACCCACTATTAAAGAACCTTAACACATATATACGTAAAGGGCAAAAGTTAAGTTACAACCCTATTTTATGTGAACAGGAAACTAACCTCGAAACTCGGTAGTTTTAAAAATAAGCTTTTAATGGTAAAATCATTTCAGTACTATTCGTTAACTGATAAAAGAGTTATGAAAGTTTGAATATACAGGATGTCCCTGAATTCATGGCCCACGCGTGAGGGGATGGTAGTGCACACCGAACCCACCAATATTCGTCATAGAATATGCGGCCGCAAACGCAGCCCGGGGCCGGTAGGGGGCGCAGACGATGCGGCACGGTTTAAAAGCACTGAATCGGCCAAACCCCAGCATTCTCAGCTGCCGATGTGCGCGACAAGCCCGGTGTTTACGAGCAGATACGCCGATCACTACTCCGCCGTTGTGCCGCCTGTATCAACGTTGGTGGGCGGACGTTTGAGCATTTGTTGTAATTGATCTCCAATAAATGTCACTCTGGAAACCTCTGTGTCTGTCCTTCATTTCCGACTCCGCACTGCGTTTGCGGCCGCATATTCTATGACGAATATTGGTGGGTTCGGTGTGTACTACCATCCCCTCACGTTTGGGCCTTTGAATTCAAGGACACCCTGTATATTGTTACGACAGATGAACGTGCTTACTCTTTCATGACTTTTTTTTTAACTTCCATAACTCTTTAATTACTTAACGAATGCGACTGTGACCGAGTGCAACAATAAAACCAGAACTGATGCGTCATTTGACACTCGTGTTATTCTTCAGCGTGAGAATTACATCACTGGTCTATTGGAGCAGAGGGGCGGGGGTGGCTCAGTCGGTAGCGTGCCAGGCTCGTAATCTGTAGTTCCCAGGTTCGAGTCCCAGCTGGGTCAGCTTTGCCCTGCCCACGGTCAGTAGGGGACACCGATGGGCTTGAAAAGGCCGCCGTCCGTAGGATGGGACGTTAAGCCGTGGCCCCGTGTGCGGGAGAGCCATACCCTGTGCACGTTAAAGAACACGCTGGATGGCCTTGACGGGAGGCTACCATCTGTCTCCAAACAGCTGTTCCAGTGGGTCCACTTCCCCAACCTTCTCTGAGCCTTCGGGGTCCATGTGACCTGGCCATTTAGCCCATGGTGTGCAAAAAAGTGTAGCTCAGGGGTAAAACAACCCAACCCAACTATTGGAGCAGACAGACTTGAAATGATAACGGTGTTTAGAAATTTTGGAAAATTTTCGGTAGCAGCAGAAAGTGTATATTTGTTTTCCTTTTAGTGAGTCAGCATTACGTTAATCTAAATGAAAAGGTTGTTTGCATTTCGTTTGCGCTGAGGTGAAAGCTATTCAAGGGACATGGCAATCAAACCGATGAGGCAACATGTTAGTCGAGCAATCAGCCGGCTGGCTTTAATTTCTTCATAAGAAGAGTTCATCGTCTGGTATATGGTGATCTTAACGTATAAGATGAAGCTTATTTCCATTATTGAAAAGAAGTTGGGTTGGGTTGTTTTACCTCTGAGCGGCACTCTTTTGCACACCATGGGCTACATGGCCAGGTCACAAGGACCCCGAAGGCTCAGAGAAGGTTGGGGGAGGGGACCCACTGGAACAGCTGTTGGGAGACAGATGGTAGCCTCCCGTCAAGGCCATCCAGCGTGTTCTTTAACGTGCACAGGGTATGGCTCTCCCACACACGGGGCACGGCTTAACGTCCCATCCGACGGACGGCTGCCTTTCCAAGCCCATCGGTGTCCCCTACTGACCGTGGACAGGCTGGGGGAATTTTGCGGAGATAAATCTGAACGCTGACGCAGCTGGGACTCGAACCTGGGAACTACAGATTACGAACCTGGCGCGCTACCGTCTGAGCCACCCCCGCCCCCTGGTGAAAAGAAGCCAACAGGAATAGCAAATAGAATTTAGTGACAACATAGTGTATAAAAAAATTGGTAACTTATAGGTATTTCAACAAATAAACTTGTGCTGCTGTCAAAGGTTTAAATTAATTTCCATTTGTGTTTTGGTAGATATTGAAATAATTTAGTACAAATTATATGAAGTATAATTCAGAGCTGTAAAATCTCTTTTTATGGTTTAGCTTCACACTGATGAAGGCAAAAATTTGTGTTAGTTGAATTTGTTTTTGGTATGTGGTCTTATACCTTTGTAATAAATTAGTTCATTTATAATTTTGTTGCTAAGCATTATTTTCAAGTTCACGCTCAGTTTTCTATTTAAAATTTGAAACAATATGATAGTAATAACAATGGCAGTCTTAAGATTTCCTTGAAAAGTTAATTAAAACTTAAATAATAATTATTGTTTCGGGACGTTTAATAAAATCAGTGTATGATTTAGATGTTTGCGTCAGCAATCCTTCCAATATTCGTTAATTTTGTGTGAGTTTCATAGCAGTACGCTACTGATGTTAACTATTCCAGCTCCCATAACACTTTAAATACCAGTAATTGCAGCTGCAAACCGAGATTTATGTAGATTTCATTGATCTTTAATTTATCTTCATTTACATTTTATCGTAAAACGCTTATTTAAAAGTAACAGTGAATTTAGCTTCCTATTGACTTAAAATAAAGTTGTAACTTAACTTTTCCTCACCACTGTACATACAATATACATTAATATCCCAAGTCGCAGGGGCGGGGGTGGCTCAGTTGGTAGAGCGCCAGGCTCGTAATCTGTAGTTCCCAGGTTCGAGTCCCAGCTGGGTCAGCGTTGAGATTTATCTCCGCAAAATTCCAGGTCAGTAGGGGACACCGATGGGCTTGGAAAGGCCGCCGTCCGTCGGATGGGACGTTAAGCCGTGGCTCCGTGTGCGGGAGAGACATACCCTGTGCCCGTTAAAGAACACGCTGAATGGCCTTGACGGGAGGCTACCACCTGTCTCCCAACAGCTGTTACAATGGGTCCCCTCCCCCAACCTTCTGTGAGCCTTCGGGGTCCATGTGACCTGGCCATTTAGCCCATGGTGTGCAAAAAAGTGTCGCTCAGAGGTAAAACAACCCAACCCAATTCGCAGGATTAATTTTGCACTATAAAAGGCACCTCGTGCCTAAAACTTTTTTGCCGGAGCACTTTAACTACTACAACTTAACTACTACAAGCAGGGCCCGGATGTTTGGGGAAAAATTGGGGAGATGACTGATATTCAATATGACTGAAAAGACGTTTTGTAATGAACATATTCTTTTTTTTTTTCAGCTATCCTCAAAACTCATTATTTGGCGAGGGTTGCCAGATCACTAATTCTAAAACAATCGTTGCCAGATATTTTTCTGAATTCTGTAATCAACCATAGTGTCGGATATTTTTTTGAGCGACTGTAGGTGGTCATATTATTTTGATACTAGATCGTGTGAGCTCACTCACGGAAATATTGAGCGTGTGCAGTTACCGTTCACAGCAAACTGGAGCGTGTGCAGTAACTGCACACGCTCCAGTTTGCTGTGAACGGTAACTGGAGCGTGTACAGTTGCTGTACACGCTCCAGATATTTTTCCTGAATTCTGTAATCACGTGACACGAACGTTGCCAGATCACTAATTTCTAAAAGAATCGTTGCCAGATGTTTTTCTGAATTCTGTAATCAACCATAGTGTACGGATATTTTTTGAGCGACTGTAAAATAAAGACAAACCCCAAAAGGCTTTCTACATATTTCAATTCAGTATTTTGCCCCTATACTGTGATAATTACCTATCTAGGTGTATTTTAAAAAACTATTCGTGAAAATTAGATGTAATATATGGTTAAGTAATTTTTTGACTATGTTCCGATTATAAATTTATATTTTTTATTTTATACTGAATTACGCGTCGCAAATTATCACTTCAGCAGTTATCTATTTTCGTTATATTAAATTTACAATATTAATTATACATTTTATTTCATATATTACATATATTAATTGATTTTACAACGAACTGTAAAAAACGGATATGATTATAAAATGAATTATATAAAAAAAAGACAAAAAAAATTTTAATGACAGTGGCTGGGATCGAACAGGAGAACCTTAAGTTGCAAAGCCAAAAAATCCGTATTTAACCAATTGAGCTCTGCATTACAGACAAACTATAGCGTTAAAATATGTTATTAGCATTCTCTTGTAGACCAATTGTTCAATACATTTTATATTTTCATATATATACTGCTCACAAAAATTAGGAGATATTTCAAAATGAATATGAAGCGATAAAAATATCCCCTAATTTTTCTGAGCAGTATATTTCCAATATGAGGTAATTTCTAGTATTCTTCTCTGTCCTATATTTTGGAAACCAAAAATTAAAAGGATTTGGGTTGGGTTGTTTTACCTCTGAGTTGCACACCATGGGCTAAATGGCCAGGTCACATGGACCCCGAAGGCTCAGAGAAGGTTGGGGGAGGGGACCCACTGGAACAGCTGTTGGGAGACAGATGGTAGCCTCCCGTCAAGGCCATCCAGCGTGTTGTTTAACGTGCACAGGGTATGGCTCTCCCGCACACGGGGCTAAGGCTTAACGTCCCATCCGACAGACGGCGGTCTTTCCAAGCCCATCGGTTCACCTACTGACCGTGGGCAGGGCGGGGAATTTTGCGGAGACAAATCTCAACGCTGACCCAGCTGGGGCTCGAACCTGGGAACTACAGATTACGAGTCTGGCGCGCTACCGACTAAGCCACCCCGCCCCAAAAATTAAAAGGAGGTGAAATATTTATACCAGAACGGTCCGGTTCATTCCGACTCGATCTTGATCACTTTTTCATTCTGATCACTCCCCCTTCCCACCTTATTTTTTTTTTCTGGATCCGGGCCTGACCGATGATAATTGCCTTATTTTTCCTATGTCACATGACTTACAGAAATGACATAGGAAATGCGAAGTAAGCTGCTACCAATGAATGTCAACCGATCGCAGAGAAGCAAGTGACTCACCTTAATGAAATAGACGCCGTTCCATCTCATTTTTTTGATCGCGTGCAATGAAACGGGTTCTACATTTATTTCCAAATCGACATGCACCAATAGCATTCCAAGCTGTCAACTAATGACAGATGGGGTTCATCTGGGTCATTTCGTGGATGGGGAGGGGGGCGGCTCTTTCTAACAGCAAACAACAGACAGTGAAATGCTATTTAATGTTAGAAAAACGGTGAAGGTCACTGATGGCGAACCTATGGCACGCGAGGCGATTTTTGTTCGCACCTCACTGAGAAACGAAAAGGAATCCATGTCTATGTCCAATGTAGAGACTTGGAAACAGTAGCTCTAGCAATTCAATACACATCAATACGTATTCAAGATTTCTATTATAAAACAAGACTTTTACCCCAATCTTATCTCTCTTTGACCGCAGGCTCATCATTCTGATCAGCAATAAATTGGTGAGGAAATTCCCCTTTTATTCATTTTTATTATTCATTATCTGATAGCAAAAACAATTGATGTTTAACGAACTAATATATTAAGTCACCAACTACAACAGAATTCGTTTTTCCCTACTCTGATTATTTGGATTGCATGACACGTTTTGAAATATCTCTCACCTTGCATTCATTTCAAGACACAGAGTTATTTTTGTTCCATTTTTTTTTATTTCTATTATTGCCCAAAATTTAATTAGTAAGTTTTTTTTGTTTCATTACGTTTTTTTCATATACAGTAAAAATTTTATATACATAATACATAAATATCGGAATCGGTTATCTGGATTTTCGATTATCCGAACTACCTGCATCAGTTGGGTTGGGTTGGGGTGTTTTACCTCTGAGCGGCACTTTTTTGCACACCATGGGCTAAATGGCCAGGTCACATGGACCCCGAAGGCTCAGAGAAAGTTGGGGAGGGGACCCACTGGAACAGCTGTTGGGAGACAGATGGTAGCCTCCCGTCAAGGCCATCCAACGTTTTCACAGGTTATAGCTCTCCGCACACGGGACCACGGCTTTACGTCCCATCCGACGGGCGGCGGCCTTTCCAAGCCCATCGGTGTCCCCTACTACCTGCATCAGTAGTATGATAAATGAGAGTTCTGGACCGATGTTAATTGGACGAAATCTCATGTTAACCTATGGGAGACGAAAGTAAATTTATTCAAAAAATGGTGGTTCGTGGGAAAGATGTCAAATGATGGGTTTTGCAGAGAAAATGTTGCTGTTATAGTACACTTCACTGAATTATTGGGTTGCAGAACTGTAGTAAATTGGAGCAATTTGGAAAAAAAAAAGTTGGTTTCAAAAATTAGTGTAAAAACTGCGCCAATAAAAATTGACAAGTTAAATGACATTTTAGGGGCTGAGAGAGAATAACATACGATGGAAAGTTAATTTCTGAAACGATATTTGTGAATGTATAAATTTGCTTTCGACCAATGAGGATGAGTGGGTTGAATCCATCATGCCTCCATCTCCAGCTTCTAACGGCTGTCCAGTGTTAGTGGAGCCCTTTCTCAACCTCCTCTGAGACCTTGGGTCCTTGTGACCTGGCCATTTAGCCTGTCCTGTCCAACTTCTCACAAACTTGGAAATTCCAAAATTCCATAAAACTTGAGTTTTGACTCATCCAGAAAATTTTTGTGCATATTTTATCTGTAAGAGGAAGAAATGAAAAAAAAAAAGTGAAAAAGTTGAATGAAATCATAAAAAAAAATCAAGATTTATTTGAAGTGAAAGATAGTTTATATGTAATGTATTTTCATGATTTGTTTAATGAAGTATTGCAGATTTATTATGGTTTTATTGTTATATTTTCTTCATGTTGTTAGTGTTTTTATTTATATAGGTTGTTGAGAATGTAATCTTCATGTTGTTATTGTTGAGTAAACTAGATAAGGAGTGAGATGGGTATCAATTTATAATATATCTATTAATAAACAGTCTTTAAAATAATTAATCAGAAATTTATATAAATTAATTTATATATTTTTATTATCATTATGTAAAATTGAGTTAAAATTGTAGTTAATTATATTATATTTTTTCAGATTGTTATAATATTTATTTCTTTGAGTTTGGAAGTGTGAGCAGTCAAAAATAATAGCCGTCCCATGGCCGAGTGGTTAGCGCGCTTGGCTACTAATATAAGGGATCTGGGTTCGAGCCCCGGTAAGTCATGCTGTTTGTGTCGTTTTCCTGCTGAGGTCCTGCCATTCTCTCAGATCTTCTACTGTGGCATATAAACTGACAGGCTCCTGTCAGACCTCTGTGGCAAGCAGCTGCTTGAGGGGGTAATTATTTTTTTTTTTATTTATTGTATGGAATGAATTGCAATATTGTGTGTTTAAAGGCGCCGTTTATAAGTAAAACAACTCAACAACCCACTGATTGTATTATTTTTTTCATTAGTCTATTTTGTTCATATTTATGAAACTAATGCTACTTTTTAATAACAAAAATACTCCATTAGGTGAATTAAAACTAATAGAATTTATTCTCAGGTTCTCTATCAGAAATACCTTTAGCCATGAACTTATCATACAGTTACATTTACAAGACAGTGAAATGCATGTGATCTTACATGTTTGAAAAACATAATTTTTCAGCATTATATCTTTTTTATAAATTCTTCTACAACAGTATTTTGTTTAGTTCGTTTCAAGCATTCTGTATGCAGTTATCAAAACACATGATCAAGCTATGATTAATTGATTAATTACATATTGATTATGTTGATAGTATTAACATCATGTATTTATTAAATTAATACTAGTTTGTTAATTACACATTGATTAGATTGTTAGGATCAACATTCTGAATTAATTAAATCAATATTATTTTCGGTAATTTACTATATATGTTACCGCTAAAGCTCGAAAGCCGTTAATGTGCACATTACCTAGCTAATCTGCAGATTAACTGATTTGCTCCGTTAACGTGCGGAATCAAGAGTTTTCCGCATTTTACCTAGGTAATGTGCACATTAACGGCTTCCGTATCGTTAAAGTTCAAAAGTTTGTTTCTCTCATAGTGGTGAATCTCTTGAATATGAATCTTCGTGTCACGTGATTCACTCGTCCGCATTATAAAAAACGCCCCGGATGAGCGGAGGCCAAGTGAGAAGAATCGGTAAAGTGATTCATTCTTGATAACGAATCACTCAAATGATTCGTTCTCACTTGGCCTGCTCATTTTGGGGGCGTTTTTTATAATTCGGACGACTGATTCATGTTGACAGAGGGATGACCCTGGTTTCAACTCTACTCTCGGACACTAGATAAATAACATTATGTTAATTTAAGCGTACAGAAACGTTCCTGTTGTTCCAGCAAAGATCTTATTTTCACTTTAACGAGTGCCTAGTAGGTAAGGTGCAGATTATCCAGGTAATTTGAGAAATGAAACAATTTTCCGCACGTTAACGGATCACCCTAGTTAATCTGCACAATACCTAGATAATCTGTAGAATAACTGATTTCTGCACTTTAGCGGTAACATATACATATGCATGTAGGTATTGCTTAATTATTTTATAGTGTTGCTATTGAATGAATAGTTTTATTAGTGATCGATTTACATATTAATAATGAATCACTTTTTTTGCCACTGCTGTTTTTCTCTGTCCACAGCCGTCCCGTGGCCGAGTGGTTAGCGCGCTTGGCTACTGATCTAAGGGACCTGGGTTCGAGCCCCGGATAAGACATGGATGTGTGTGTCGTTTTTCTGCTGAGGTCCTGCCATCCTCTCAGACCTTCTACTATGGCATATAAACTGACAGGCTCCTGTCAGACCTCTGTGGCAAGCAGCTGCTTCAAGGGGTATTTATTTTTATTATTATTAATGTTACATTATTAATATTAGTGCTAATTTGGCACCTCAATGTAACAATTGATCATTTCCTCCAAAAGCAGCTCATTATCTGTTGGCACTGCTGCAAGTCATAAGTTGCCACTGATATTTTAGCTGAAATATTCGACAGTGAAAGTGTAATGAAAAAAAAAATGCTAATGAAAGAATAAGAGACAATTAAAACCGAACTATATTAATCATTGTAAAGTGTCAGAATTTGACTAATTACAGAGTGGTTGAGCTGCGTTCAAGTCATTTCAGTTGATCAATGCTCAGCTTCCTGAACTACACCAAACTGATTAATGAGAGCAAACGAAATTTCGCAAGTGATCCGAGTTTGGAAATTTTGACTGCTGATTCCGTCGCACGGGGGTCCAGCCCGAGGCCTGGTGGTGACCTCTTTTGCATTGACCTCAATTTGACCATCAAGGAAATAGCAGATTTTACATTCACATTTTCCTCCAGTTTTTCCAGCGATACTGATTAGCCCTGATTAGAATAATGTTGAACTTGCCTCACCATTGCAGTTTAGAGGACCTTGTTCTATCGCCACTCGTTATCATCACTCCATGTACAGTCACTCAAAAAAGTATCCGAACACTACGGTTGATTACAGAATTCAGAAAAAAAATCTCGCAACTTTTTTAGGAATTTTTTTAGCAACCTTCGTGTCACGTGACACGATGGTTGCTAAAAAAAATTCCTAAAAAAAATCGTTGCCAGATATTTTTTTCTGAATTCTGTAATCAACCGTAGTGTTCAGATACTTTTTTTGAGCGACTGTACCTTTTTTCTTTTCCTCTCACAGTCTTTATCTTTTATTGATATTTACTTCTACGCTTTGATGATGAATCATTACTGCAAATTGCTGATATTGCTCTTATTGTCATTGGCATATTACAGCTTCATTTGGGGCGAGGGTGGCTCAGTCGGTAGCGCGCCAGGCTCGTAATCTGTAGTTCCCAGGTTCGAGTCCCAACTGGGTCAGCGTTGAGATTTATCTCCGCAAAATTCCACGCCCTACCCACGGTCAGTAGGGGACACCGATGGGCTTGGAAAAGCCGCCGTCCGTCGGATGGGACTTTAAGCCGTGGTCCCGTGTGCGGGAGAGAGCCATACCCTGTGCATGCTAAAGAACACGCTGGATGGTCTTGACAGGAGGCAACCATCTGTTCCAGTGGGTCCCCTCCCCCAACCTTCTCAGAGCCTAGGGGTCCTTGTGAACTGGCCATTTAGCCCATGGTGTGCAAAAAAGTGCCGCTCAGAGGTAAAACAACCCAACCTGAATTGTGAACACTTAGACCCAAATGTGCTTAGCAAAAGAAAAAGAATGTTACATTACTTGTGAACAACAAAGGTCGTTAACCTCCCCTCTGAGCTTCGCGTGAGGTCTGAATTAATGGCAATTTCTTAAATTGGCTGGCATTGCTAAGGGAAATATTAAAGGAAAAGCTCTTTCTCGAGATGACCTTCGAAATTTTATAGACTTTTGCTGCGGATGAATGGATCGAGCATCATAACGCTATAAATCATTCGCTGTGTCTCAAGGCCCCCATCCCACAGAGGAGCTATCTCCAGAATCCATCTACAGCCCAAAGGGGGAAGACGGAGAAGAAAGGATGGAAGAGGGGGAGGGAATGAAATCAACGAGACTACACTCCCTCTCTCTGCACGAGAAAAAAAATGGAGGCATAAATTATTGCTCCTTTCAGGAAACTGTACACAGATACAAACAGGAACGTCTTATTTCTCAAATGGCTTCGTCTGATGATTTGATTCTTTAGCAGGATTGTCGAAACAAGACTGTTGCCAGATGTGATGGAACGTTTGCCACCAGTCCGGAACGCATTGCAGTTTGTAGCCGAGGCTCGCATGGCTCCACTCGCATCTTCCGCGAAGATTTGCGGTTGTTTTATGGGATTTCCGAGCACGTTATTTTTCATGTGCCAGCAGAGCATTCGTCACGTGAGCATTTCGCCATGGCAACGGAGCTCGCGGGAGAGACTAACCGGCCCAATCGAGGCTTCGAGTGCGTGCGTGACAGAAGAGCCAGAAGGAAAATGTTGGGGGGGGGGAAGGGTCTAGTAAGGAAACAACAACAAAACAAAGTTCAGAGCTTATTTCATTACAGAAGACAAAGAGTATGAGGTATGGCTGCAATAACGCATCCCTCATTAGAAGAGAATCAGAGAACGAAGGCGACTAATGAGCCAGCTCTACATGCTAATTAATCTGATTAGTCGCTTCTGTTCCTTTGTTGGCTTTTTTTTTCTAATTGCGGTGGTTTTCGAGATTTAGCGGCATCAGCAAAGCGATGTCGTTTCGAAGGGAGGTTCAGCTGAATCAGCAGTAAAGAGATGTTTCGAAGGGAGGTTCAGTTGCCGCGTTTAATGCGACGCTTATTCATGTATTCATATGATGGAGGGAAACAAGAATCGTTAGAGAAATGTCCTTTTGTCTTATTATGTCGCAGATTATTTTTCTGAGTGGCATTCCTGGATTGCGAGGTGACAAGAGATCCACTGAATGTCTGTTAGATGCGCATGAGACAAGGCTACCTTTGAACGGCACTTTTTCTTGGCACACAATGGGCTAAATGGCCAGATCATAACGACCCCTAGGGTTCAGAGAAGGTTGAGGGAAGGGGACCCATTGGACAGCTTATAGGCTCCGTCAATGCCATCCAGTGTGTCACAGAGTATGGCTTTTTGGTACGGTTCTCTGCAAATGGGGCCATGGATTTACGTCACACTCGAAGGACGGGAACCTTTCCAAGTCTATCGGTGTCACCTACTGATCGAGGGTGGGGTCTGGGTTTTGCGGAGATTGGGTTGGGTTGTTTTACTTCTGAGCGGCACTTTTTTGCACACCATGGCTAAATGGCCTGGTCACATGGACCCCGAAGGCTCAGAGAAGGTTGGGGCAGGGGACCCACTGGAACAGCTGTTGGGAGACAGATGGTAGCCTCCAGTCAAGGCCATCCAGCGTGTTCTTTAACGTGCACAGGGTATGGCTCTCCCGCACACGGGGCCACGGCTTAACGTCCCATCCGACGGACGGCAGCCTTTCCAAGCCCATCGGTGTCCCCTACTGACCGTGGGCAGGGCGAGGAATTTTTGCGGAGATACATCTCAACGCTGACCTAGCTAGGACTCGAACCTGGGAACTACAGATTACGAGCCTGGCGCGCTACCGACTGAGCCACCCCCGCCCCGTTTTGCGGAGATAAGTCTCACGCTGACTCAGATGGGAACTAGAAATTAAGACCCTGGCGCACTACCGACTCAGCCATCCGCTGCCCCCATTCATGAGAGAAAGCCATTCGACTTATGCTTTAGACTTCCAGAGGTTGATCAGCTTGAACGAAAGAACCACGGCTCAAAACGTTCATCAGATGGATGACGTCCATTAAATTGCTTGGTGATTCATTTCTCAAAGCAGAATAATAGAAGAAGTCATGGGAGAATGGCATGTCCGGGTGGTGTCGGTCTGCCTCACCGTGATTCTGTTGCTGATGTTCAGGTTTCAGTTCCGTGTGAATGGCGTTGTTCGCTTGTTTTGTTATTATTTTCAGAAAAGCTGCAGTTTAGTGGATCTGATTACAAATATCAGGTTTTGACCTTGAAAAGCTACCGTATTAACATCCGCGCCACCTATTAGCAGAAAAAGCGTGTAAATAAATGTAAAAATATTTAGCGAACTAGCAGTTTACTTAACACGAAGGTTTGACAGAGTCTACCTATGAAGGGTGCAATATATAGAGAAAATACGTAAGGGAGATGAAACCTATCCAGAAAGATTACACGCATCAGAAAGAAAACATCAATTCTCTCTTTGGGATTCGAATCCGGATTCCTCTGCCCGTCAGACAAGCGCACTAATAGCTTGGCCACTGCGATAAGAGCAATGGTAGATCAAAATACTCATTGCTGAAACCAAGATTTGAAATAGAAAAAAGTTTAGGATGAGTTGGGTTGTTTTACCTCTGAGCGGCACTTATTTGTACACTATGGGCTAAATGGCCAGGTCAGAAAGACCCCGAAGGCTCAGAGAAGGTTGGGGGAGGGTACCCACTGGGGCAGCTCTTAGGAGACAGATGGTAGCCTCCCGTCAAGGCCATCCAGCTTATTCTTTAACGTGCACAGGGTGTGACACACGAAGTCACGGCTTAACGTCCCATCCGACGGACGGCGGCCTTTCCAAGCCCATCAGTGTCCCCTACTGACCGTGGGCAGGGCGAACCTGGGAACTGCAGATTACGAGCCTAGCGCGCTACCGACTGAGCACCCCCGCCCCAATATTTTGGTAGGGCAGTGTTAAACAAGTTAATGGTAAAACGTTTTTGCTTGTTACAGTTTAAAATAAAATATTCCCGCAAATATGTTTGCAAAATGGTTCAGATATTGCTCAAATAAGATATCTACAGAGGCATACGAAATCCTCAAGCAGTTCTAGGCTACGGTCTGACTTGGGACAATATCTAGAAAAAAATAAGATGGATCTATCAGCAAAAACAGATAAGTGGAAGCAATAGCCTAGATCGTCATCGTAATATGAAAATTTTCCTTCCGTTTTAATGGTCTTCAAAAAATTTCTAAAAAGATGCTTAAAATAAACAGATGTTCAAAACTATTTCCCTTCCATTCCGTTTACAAACATTCTCAAGGTTAATTTAAGAGTATTCAAAAGCTTATTTAAGAGTTAGTTTTACCTCTGAGTTGCATTTCTGTACTCACAATGGGCTAAATGGCCAAGTCTCAAGCACCCTAAGTGCTCACAGATGGGTAGGAGAAGCAGCTCGTAAGCCATACAGCATGTCCTTTAAAGTTGGGTTGTTTTACCTCTGAGCGGCACTTTTTTGCACACAATGGGCTAAATGGCCAGGTCACATGGACCCCGAAGGCTCAGAGAAGGTTGGGGGAGGGGACCCACTGGAACAGCTGTTGGGAGACAGATGGTAGCCTCCCGTCAAGGCCATCCAGCGTGTTCTTTAACGTGCACAGGGTATAGCTCTCCCGCACACGAGGCCACGGCTTAACGTCCCATCCGACGGATGGCGGCCTTTCCAAGCCCATCGGTGTCCCCTACTGACCGTGGGCAGGGCGAGGAATTTTGCGGAGATAAATCTCAACGCTGACCCAGTTGGGACTCGAACCTGGGAACTACAGATTAACGAGCCAGGCGTGCTACCGACTGATCCACCCCCGCCCTGTCCTTTAAAGAGTAGAGGGTATGGCTCTAGTACACACAGCACCACGTCTTAACATACTATTTGGCCATTGGTGGTTCCTTTTCTCACGGAGGACAGGGTGATAGTTAGTGGAGAAAATCTCAACATAGGCAACAGTGGAGGCTCGAATCTGAGAGAAATCAGATTGCGAGCTTTTCCATTTCTTTTGCCATGAGAGTATTTATTTTTCATATTAGCAATGTATGGCTTTCGTATATTTCACACTTCCTTGTTGCTACATGTAACCCTCCACTTACAGATTCGCATTGGATGGATCATATCATCATCGTGGTCAGGGCCGGATCTAGGAGGGGGGCAAAAGGCCATCCACCCACTTCAAGAATGCTAATAAGTGAAATAGAGGCAAAAAATTATTAAAATTATTTATATTTTATACATTTTTCAAGAAATTTTTTCAAGACCCGTGAAACGGAAAGGGGAAATGTTATACTGCATTCGAAATCCAGTCTCTTGCCCCACCCACAATTACATTATTCAGGCTCTGTTGTATTTTTACCCCCCCCCCCCATTTTTTTAAGATTCGAACTTGATCATGGTGAATCGAACCGGCACTCTCATTTTCAGTTTCCCTGGACCAGTGTTGAGATTTATCTCCGCAAACACTCCCCGCCCTGCCCACGGTCATAGGGGACACCGATGGGTTTGAAAAGGCCGCCGTCCGTCGGATGGGACGTTAAGCCGTGGCCCCGTGTGCGGGAGAGCCATACCCTGTGCACGTTAAAGAACACGCTGGGTGGCCTTGACGGGAGGCTACCATCTTTCTCCCAACAGCTGTTCCAGTGGGTCCCCTCCCCCAACCTTCTCTGAGCCTTCGGGGTCCATGTGACCTGGCCATTTAGCCCATGGTGTGCAAAAAAGTGCCGCTCAGAGGTGAAACAACCCAACCAACAACTTTTATGAGCAAATGTAATTGTACTACAGGAAGTCGAAAGCTTGAGTAACAACTGTTCCGGGTATGGCCACAAAGAAAATGACTATTCTGGTGTAAACCAGAGCGTGTGACGTCACTTTTGTTGTTGGTTGTTGTTGTTGGTTGTTGGTAATAATATTCATTTAAAACGCCAGAAACTTTGAAAATGTTCATAACTATAGAAGTGTAAATGGTTCGAATCGCTTTTTGTAAGGCCGCACCTTTCTGCCCGCTGAAACAACTCTAAATTCTCTAGAGTCATTTTCGACAGGATTAAACACTGAGCAGATGGACAATTCTGAGGCGAACAATTTGTATTCGGAAGACATCGCGTGGAATCGATTGTTTCGCTGAAGCAAATTCTTGGAAATATTTGGGACTCCAAAGAATTTCCCTAAAGAGTCGATTAGATTTCTATGATAGATCTCAATTTCGTTGAAAGCTTCGAACTGGTGGTGAATCTGAAGGTTTGTGGGACGGCAGACACTCGAGTATCGTGTACAGATTGTCCGTCGCATTGGGGACAAAAAATCGGCTTTCTACAAGCGAAAAATTGGTTGTCTAGACATTGTAAATCACAAAAAATTGGAACTCGGAAATCATATTAAAGGTGGAAGGAGAAAAAAAAAGGTGTTTTGAATAAAAAATAAATTACCTCTCAAGCACCTGTTTGCCACAGAGGTCTGACAGGAGCCTGTCAGTATCCTACGCCAAGGGTTGGGTTGTTTTACCTCTAAGCGGCACTTTTTTGCACACCATGGGCTAAATAGCCAGGTCACAAGGACCCCGAAAGCTCACAGAAGGTTGGGGGAGAGGACCGACTGGAACAGCTGTTGGGAGACAGATGGTAGCCTCCCGTCAAGGCCATCCAGCGTGTTCTTTAACGTGCGCAGGGTATGGCACTCCCGCACACGGGGCCACGGTTTAACGTCCCATCCGACTTATGGCGGCCTTTCCAAATATATCGGTGTCCCCTACTGACCGTGGACAGGGCGGGGAAATTTTGCGGAGATAAATCTCAACACTGACCCAGCTGGGACTCGAACCTGGGAACTACAGATTACGAGCATGGCGCGCTACCGACTGAGCCATCCCCGCCCCCTTACGCCACAGAGAACGTCTGTGAGGAAAGCGAAACAACAGAAGAAACATCCATGCCTTATGAAGGGTTCGAACCTAGATCCACTTGGTGCGCAGTCAAGCACACTAACCACTAGGCATATTTTGTGGATGGAAAAATAACCAACACACTGGGCATGTACTCGGGATTTAGTTTCTCAGGGGGAGGGGGGGATCCTGAGAAATTTATTCCAGAGCTTTTATTGATGATTTTAATCGACACTGTGGCTGAGTGGTTAGCGTGCTTGGCTGCTGATCAAAAGGACCTAGGTTCGAGTCCGGGGTAGAGGCATGGACGTTTGTGTTGTCCTTTTGCTGAGGTCTCGCCATCCTCACACTTCTACTATGGCGTATAAACTGACAGGCTCCTGTCAGACCTCTGTTGCAAGCAGCGGCTTGAGGATTTGGGTTGTGGGTTGTTTTACCTCTGAGCGGCACTTTTTTGCACACCATGGGCTAAATGGCCAGGTCACATGGACCCTGAAGGCTCAGAGAAGGTTGGGGGAGGGGACCCACTGGAACAACTGTTTGGAGACAGATGGTAGCCTCCCGTCAAGGCCATCCAGCGTGTTCTTTAACGTGCACAGGTTATGGCTCTCCCGTACACGGGGCCACGGCATAACGTCCCATCCGACGGACGGCGGCCTTTCCAAGCCCATCGGTGTCCCCTACTGACCGTGGGCAGGGCGGGGAATTTTGCGAAGATAAATCTCAACGTTGACCCAGCAGGGACTCGAACCTGGGAAGTACAGATTACGAGCCTAGCGCGCTACCGACTGAGCCACCCCGCCCCACACGGCTAGAGAAGGTATTTATTATCTAGTACTAGTCCGTTTAGTACGATAATGCATTAACAGGAACAAAACTTTTGTCACGAAGTTTTTGCCGACACTGAACACTTGCCAATACAATTCCGATCATAAATTAATTCATTCTCAAATTACTATTCCCCCCACCACCATTATTACTGCAAAAACTATTGGCTAGTGATTGTTGCAAAAATTTTTATGTAGTTCCTATTGTTAAGCTTCGTAAGCCACATTTTAGAAGATTTTTGGAAGATGCTTCATTACAACGATAGTTCACGGGGCGATGTTTGGCTCAGGCGGTAGAGGACCAGGATTGTAATCTGCAGTTTCCTGGTTCCAACTATGCCAGTTTTGAGATTTATTTCCGCAAAACCTTACACTGTCCTCTTCCCCCCCCCCCCAATAGAGGACCACCTCGATGTTGTGGTGGTGGGGGGGGGGGGGCTAGGGTCCAGCAACCTGGTCGAAGGCTGTGCCGAACGGATTGGCGTACCGGTTGGACATAGCCAAGACCAACCAAGGTCGACGATGCCGCTGATCGGTTCCGTGTTGACCGGTTGGACGGTTATGGTGTCCGAGACCTCACCTCTAAGGTGCTCTGGATGAGCAGTTCGAGGGCTCTTCTGAAAAGATTTGTGCCCCAGTAGGTCGAGCCCTCACCAAAGTCTGGGCCTTACTAAGAGTCTCCACCCCGGGAGCCGAGCGAACTTGGATCTATATATCCTTCATGGCTAACTGGGGAATAGATTAAAGTAAGGTTTCTTCCGGTGGTCAGCTTTCCTTTTATAGGACTGCTGCCATGTGAGGTCCGGGTTGAGGTGCGTCTATATGGCGCACTCTTGCCCCCGGCTCTAGATATGCACGGCTTTTCATAACTGGTAGTGCTTTCAGGCGGAATCGGGAATTGCCGTGGTTGCATAAGATCGCAACAAAATAGAACGAACACTGTCCTCTTCCAGAAAGGGGACACAGATGGAGTTAGAAAGACGGCCGTCCTTAGGATAGAAATGTCACGCCATGGCGCTTTGTGCGTAAAGCCATACGCTGTGCACATGAATGAACTTGCTGGATGGCCTTGGCGGAAAGTTTCCGTCTCTAAACTATCCAGTGGATCGCCTTCCCAGACTTCTCTGAGCCGATTGGGTCCTTGTAACCTGATCCATTTAGCCCAATGTGTGCAACAAGTTCCGCTCAGAGATAATCCAACCCACGCCAATAATTCAGTTTTATTCATTTGCTTTGCTTAACAGCTGTATTCAGTTGCCATAATTAAGTGATGTGGGCTTTCTTTTTTAAGTACTCCTCGTATGGATGTGGATAAGAGCACAATTCATTATCTACGTTGAAAGGAAAAAACTGAAGCAAGTGGAACATATCGACAGAAGTGATACTTTGGTCCTCTTCCAGTGAATGCACACCGACTCTTCCTTTCAATGCACACCGACTCTTCCTTTAATGCACACCGACTCTTCCTTTCAATGCACACCGACTCTTCCTTTCAATGCACACCGACTCTTCCTTTAATGCACACCGACTCTTCCTTTCAATGCACACCGACTCTTCCTTTAATGCACACCAACTCTTCCTTTCAATGTACACCGACTCTTCCTTTCAATGCACACCGACTCTTCCTTTCAATGCACACCGACTCTTCCTTTCAATGCACACCGACTCTTCCTTTCAATGCACACCGACTCTTCCTTTCAATGCACACCGACTCTTCCTTTAATGCACACCGACTCTTCCTTTCAATGCACACCGACTCTTCCTTTAATGCACACCAACTCTTCCTTTCAATGTACACCGACTCTTCCTTTCAATGCACACCGACTCTTCCTTTCAATGCACACCGACTCTTCCTTTCAATGCACACCGACTCTTCCTTTCAATGCACACCGACTCTTCCTTTCAATGCACACCGACTCTTCCTTTAATGCACACCAACTCTTCCTTTCAATGTACACCGACTCTTCCTTTCAATGCACACCGACTCTTCCTTTCAATGCACACCGACTCTTCCTTTCAATGCACACCGACTCTTCCTTTCAATGCACACCGACTCTTCCTTTAATGCACACCGACTCTTCCTTTCAATGTACACCGACTCTTCCTTTCAATGCACACCGACTCTTCCTTTAATGCACACCGACTCTTCCTTTCAATGCACACCGACTCTTCCTTTAATGCACACCAACTCTTCCTTTCAATGTACACCGACTCTTCCTTTCAATGCACACCGACTCTTCCTTTCAATGCACACCGACTCTTCCTTTCAATGCACACCGACTCTTCCTTTCAATGCACACCGACTCTTCCTTTCAATGTACACCGACTCTTCCTTTAATGCACACCGACTCTTCCTTTCAATGCACACCGACTCTTCCTTTAATGCACACCAACTCTTCCTTTCAATGTACACCGACTCTTCCTTTCAATGCACACCGACTCTTCCTTTCAATGCACACTGACTCTTCCTTTCAATGCACACCGACTCTTCCTTTCAATGCACACCGACTCTTCCTTTCAATGCACACCGACTCTTCCTTTAATGCACACCGACTCTTCCTTTCAATGCACACCGACTCTTCCTTTAATGCACACCGACTCTTCCTTTCAATGCACACCGACTCTTCCTTTCAATGCACACCGACTCTTCCTTTCAATGCACACCGACTCTTCCTTTCAATGCACACCGACTCTTCCTTTAATGCACACCGACTCTTCCTTTCAATGCACACCGACTCTTCCTTTAATGCACACCGACTCTTCCTTTCAATGTACACCGACTCTTCATTTCAATGCACACCGACTCTTCCTTTCAATGCACACCGACTCTTCCTTTCAAGAGCTTCTGCTTTTTTTTCTGATTCTGAGACGTCCGTGATTAAAACTCAAAATCAACAGAAGCGAAGTTACGAGAGACACAAGAACTGTCTCACACTAACAAAAAGGGAATTTATTTCATATCGAAAAATATATACAGGGTGAATCTGAAAAAGTGGGCAAAACTTTACGGGGTGGTAGAACGCAGCTATACGAGCAATATTCGTCATGGAATGTATGGTCGGAACGCAAACGGCGAGCCGCTAGGTGGCGTTGGAAATGGTATAAAAGGGTCGGTCCTCGCACCCAACGGCATTTCTACCGTAGATTGCCGAGAGGATGGCTGGTTATACTAAAGTTATACTTAAAGCCTAATCTACGAGTGCCCTATTGAAACCGATATGGATCTAGTCGCCAGGATCGCCGTTGTTGCCGGCGATATTCGGGAAATGCCTGGTGTCTTCGCAAATGTGCGTCGGTCCCTATCCTGCAGGTGTGAAGCCTGCATTACAGCTGGCGGCAGCTCTTTTGAGCAATTTCTTTGAGCATGTACCTCAATTACATTCCTGTTAATAAAATGTTTTCTGAAGTATCTCCTCTCCTTCTTGTGTTCATTCTTTAAATGTGACAGTGGAAAACTACCTTTTAACTTCTCACCGCTTGCGTTCCGACCATACATTCTATGACGAATACTGCTCGTATAGCTGCGTTCTACCACCCCGTAAAGTTTTGCCCACTTTTTCAGATTCACCCTGTATACATGTACACGTAAGAAATATCGCATAGTCTGTTTTAAAATTCAACTTCTGCAGTTAATTTTTCCTTTACTTCTAACTTTTCTTACTTTATCTGCTATTGGATGGTTGTGCAAACATTTTTGTGAATTTCAATCATTCTATTTAACAAATAATTTACATCCTTTAAACAGCATTATCATTTTTCTTATTGATTGGCGGGCTTGAAAAGGCCGCCGTCCTTCGGATAGGGCGTAAAACCGTGGCCCCGTGTATGGTAGAGTCATACCAATGTGCACATTAAAGATCATCATGGATGGCCTTGACGGGAGTCTACCATGTGATGTCCTAACAGCTTCCCAGTGGGCTCTTCCCCCAGTCTTCAAAACCTGGGGGTGGGGGTGGCTCAGTCGGTAGCGCTCCAGGCTCGTAATCTGTAGTTCCCAGTTTCGAGTCCCAGCTGGGTCAGCGTTGAGATTTATCTCCGCAAAATTCCCGCCCTGCCCACGGTCAGTAGGGGACACCGATGGGCTTGGAAAGGCCGCCGTCCGTCGGATGGGACGTTAAGCAGTGGCCCCGTGTGCGGGAGAGCCATAACCTGCGCACGTTAAAGAACACGCTGGATGACCTTGACGAGAGGCTACCATCTGTCTCCCAACAGCTGTTCCAGTGGGTCCCCTCCCCCAACCTTCTCTGAGCCTTCGGGGTCCATGTGACCTGGCCATTTAGCCCATGGTGTGCAAAAAAGTGCCGCTCAGAGGTAAAACAACCCAACCCTTTAAAACCTGGCCATTTAGCCCATTGTATGAAAAAGTGCCGCTCAGAGGTAAAACAATCCAACTTTAATTTTTTAATGGCACTCTTATAACGTGTTCGTCTCTACCGAGTACTCGCAACCCAATTCATTTTCTTCCACAAGAGTCCGCATCTTCGTCCACAAAGGTGTTCTTTTCAATTAACATTTTTCTAGCAAACGTGATTGCTTTTCTTATAAGGCTGGCCAAGATTTTAATATATCGCAGAGAAAAATTGTAAAAAAATTTCAACGAAAAAAAATATCAATTTTATTTCTTTATGCCTTAACCAAATGCAAATTGGTAAAATGGAACGGGATGGGGCAATAAGTGTCTGGAATGAAAAACATTGAAATAATGCTCTCGGGAATTATTAAATTGTTTTTAAAAAATTCGGTTATTGAATTCTTCGCGTTTTTGTTCACTTAAATGATTTTAATGAAATATACGTTAACTATAATCACGCTAAACCACATTCAGTGAGTGTTATCAGCGGTGTTTGAGATAACTTCAATCAGTGAGTGTTATCAGCGGTGTTTGAGATAACTTCAATCAGTGAGTGTTATCAGCGGTGTTTGAAATAACTGCAATCGGTGAGTGTTATCAGCGGTGTTCGAGATAACCGCGATCGGTGAGTGTTATCAGCGGTGTTCGAGATAACCGCGATCGGTGAGTGTTATCAGCGGTGTTCGAGATAACCGCGATCGGTGAGTGTTATCAGCGGTGTTCGAGATAACCGCGATCGGTGAGTGTTATCAGCGGTGTTCGAGATAACCGCGATCGGTGAGTGTTATCAGCGGTGTTCGAGATAACCGCGATCGGTGAGTGTTATCAGCGGTGTTCGAGATAACCGCGATCGGTGAGTGTTATCAGCGGCGTTCGAGATAACCGCAATCGGTGAGTGTTATCAGCGGTGTTCGAGATAACCGCAATCGGTGAGTGTTATCAGCGGTGTTCGAGATAACCGCAATCGGTGAGTGTTATCAGCGGTGTTCGAGATAACCGCAATCGGTGAGTGTTATCAGCGGTGTTCGAGATAACCGCAATAGGTGAGTGTTATCAGCGGTGTTTGAGATAACTACAATCAGTGAGTGTTATCAGCGGTGTTGAGTCGCTTGATCAAGGAAGTATCAGCGGTATGACTCCCTTGATCCCCTCCTCCTAGATCCTGCCCTGGATCTAGGAGGAGGGGATCAAGGGAGTCATTGTACTCCCACCTCCCTCTTTATGAATGCTAGTAACCGGAACGGCGTTGTGGTTCATTCCTGCTGAAAATTGCAAACACATATCCCCTCCAATCTTTTTCCACATCAGGGCTTGATTTCAATGAAGCTAATTTTTGTAAAATTGACACCAATTTCGTCGAAATATAAAAAATTTCTTCCCCTTGTATCATTTTCTCGTATTCAGCTTCAGAAAGGGCTGGTCACGGATGGTAATTTTTCAAATATAATGCCTCCTTGGCTGCAAATCTAAGGGACCTGGGTTCGAGCCCCGGGTAAGGCATGGCTGTGTGTGTCGTTTTTCTGCTGAGGTCCTGCCATCCTCTCAGACCTTCTACTATGGCATATAAACTGACAGGCTCCTGTCAGACCTCTGTGGCAAGCAGCTGCTTGAGGGGGTATTTTTCAATAATAAGAAAGCGACCATTTCAGTAAGGGGACAAGTGAAGTAAAGAATTTCGGCTCTAATTAAGGCTTGATCCCTTGCACACAGCAGAACTGATAGAGACAAGATCTGTCAGAGGAGCGGCAATATACGGAGAGGAAAGTCACCATATATTGCGATGACTTTAAACCAATGGTTCCCAACATTTTCGGCGACCTATAGACCAAGTCTTATTATTTGGAAAGACCCTCTTCCCATCATTCCCCAATACATTTTAATTACAACATAGATCCCCGCAACGAGGATTCCCTATAAGTCCTAAAATGGATTTTATTTCTAGTACACTATCTTCTGTTCACTTTATTAGCTATTTCGCAATTTGAATCTAAACATTTGAATGGATAAATTCGATGCTTTGGGATATTTTACCTCTGAGTGGCTTGAATTGGATTGGATTGTTTTACCTCTGAGCGGCACTTTTTTGCACACCATGGGCTAAATGGCCAGATCACAAGGACCCCAAAGGCTCAGAGAAGGTTGGGGGAGGGGACCCACTGGAACAGCTGTTGGGAGATAGATGGTAGCCTCCCGTCGAGGCCATCCAGCGTGTTCTTTAACGTGCACAGGGTATGGCTCTCCCTCACACGGGGCCACGGCTTAACGTCCCATCTGACGGACGACGGCCTTTTCAAGCCCATCGGTGTCCCCTACTGACCGTGGGCAGGGCGGGGAAATTTTGCGGAGATAAATCTCAACGCTGACCCAGTTGGGACTCGAACCTGGGAACTACAGATTACGAGCCTGGTGCGCTACCGACTGAGCCACCCCCGCCCCCTTCCTCTGAGTGGCACTTTTTATTTTTTGCACACAATGGCCAGGGCATAAGGACCCCAAGGGCTCAGAGAAGGTTGGGAGGAAGGGACCACCCCCCCATCAAGGCCATTCAGTGTGTTTTTTAACGGGCAGATTGTATGGCTCTCCCTCTCTCCTGCACACGGAGCTACGGCTTTATGTCCCATCCGACGGATGGCCGCCTTTCCCAGTCCACCGGTGTCCTATCTGACCGAGAGGTAGTGTAGGCGTTTAGAGGAGATAAATCTCAACGCTGGCCAGGTGGGACTCGAACCAGGGAACTGCAGATTAGGAGCCAACCCTTGTCCCAATATATTCGATGCTCCAGAATTCTTGTCAGGAACAGTCAATTACATCTCCGATCAGTATGAGACAGCCAGTTTTTTAGGTTTTTGAAATATTGATAATAGCTTGGGACCCCCTTTATTACTTCTTCATTCTAGGGGTTCTGAAGGATAGATGGTCACATCAGCATCCGGGGTCCGGGAACCACACGTTGGGAACATTGCTTTAGAGTTCTCAACCTTTTATGCTTCACGTACCCCCTGGAAATGTGTATATAAATGGCATACCCTTATATAGACAGATAAAACTATAGTTAGACTGTAACAATGGGAAAAAAATGAAACACCGACTTTGTTACTAGATGTAGCGACTTTTGAGCTCTCACGGCGTACCCCAAAAAATTTTACAGCGTACCCCCAACGTTGAGAACCCCTACTTTAGAAGATTATTAGATTTTATGAAAGTTCATATTACTGCTTATAACTCAAAAATCCCTCCCATCTCTAAACAAACCACTACTTTGACATCTTCCTACAGTTACTGAGAAAAAGATATTAATAAATACATGACAAAAGTAAAATCATCTTTCTACTTTTTAACCTACAAAGAAAGAGAATGTTAATCTTTTCTTTATGTTGCAAAAAAAATATTCATTAAGAAATAACTGTTTTAAAAAAAAACCGTTATAGAGTTCCTCGTTGCCTTAACAAGATTATTCTTTTGAGGCAGCAAAACTTTCATTTTTCCAAGAGAGGAATTCATAAATTCTAAAGCTAATTATAAGAAAAGAAGAACACAAATATTGATTTGCTTTTACCTCTATTCCTAATTTCCTCAAAGAATGCCCTCGGAATCATTATCTATGATTATTTCCTTTTGTTTCAGGCAGAGATATTTTTCATTACAGTTTGTTACAATGCCAGAAGAAAAGCAATAATATAAATTTAAAGATAATGAAATTTTAATACTTTTTTCAGATTTATGATTTTGTATAATCTATTAATAATATTAGTGGAGCTCGAAAGAAAACTTTTCCCTTGTTTTGATTTCTTTATCCAAAAGTTAAGCATATTATGCAAATTCTGTAAGATCTCAAACCAATGACAGTGAAATGCTATGAGATTTGGAGTGGCGATGCATTGTTATATGGCAGAATAAACACGTGAGGTAACACGAGGTCGCATGGAAACAAGCGAGGGTAAACCCAAGCATGGGACGGGGGTGGCTCAGTCGGTAGCGCGCCAGGCTCGTAATCTGTAGTTCCCAGGTTCGAGTCCCAGCTGGGTCAGCGTTGAGATTTATCTCCGCAAAATTCCACCGCCCTGCCCACGGTCAGTAGGGGACACCGATGGGCTTGGAAAGGCCGCCGTCAGTCGGATGGGACGTTAAGCCGTGGCCCCGTGTACGGGAGAGCCATACCTGTGCACGTTAAAGAACACGCTGGATGGCCTTGACGGGAGGATACCATCTGTCTCCCAATAGCTGTTCCAGTGGGTCCCCTCTCCCAACCTTCTATGAACCTTCGGGGTCCATGTGACCTGGCCATTTAGCCCATGGTGTGCAAAAAAGTGTATCAGTAGTATCGTTCTCTATGTTAGAGGGTTTAGAGCAGTGATGGGGAAACTTTTCCGAGTGCGGGCCGTTTGGAGTAAATTCTGAAGCTCCGTGGGCCAGAAGTAGGTGCTGTCACCTGTCGGTCGGGGAGGGAAATTCAAATAGAGCAATACCAGGTTTGAACTTGCACCATTCGGGAACTCACAATCAGAGGCAATCACAGTACAGTCGCTCAAAAAAATATCCGAACACTATGGTTGATTACAGAATTCAGAAAAAATATCTGGCAAGTGTTCGGATACTTTTTTTGAGCGACTGTAGGGTTCGTTGTAGGTAAGAATTCTCAAAAATAAAGTACAACTTTAGTTCAGAACTTATTCCTACAAAAACGCAGGCGAGACGAATAAAATTTTCTCTGTGGGCCATAGTTTTCCTGTCAGTGCAGAGGTCACAAGAAGAGAAGAGGGTCACAAGGAGCGTAAAGGCTGAGAAAAAGTTGGGGAAGGGGATGTCTGTCGCTCAAAATAGTATGTCACGTGACACGAAGGTTGCCAGATCACTAATTTCTAAAAAAATTGTTGCCAGATATTTTTTCTGAATTTTGTAATCAACCGTAGTGTTCGGATACTTTTTTGAGCGACAGTACTTGGCAGTTGTTATGAGACAGATGATAGCCTCCCGTCAAGGTCATCCAGTGTTCTTGAAAGTGCACAGGATATAGTTCTCCTGCACAGGGAGGCGGTAGCTTAGCAGTCTCGTAATCTTCATTTCCCAGTTTTGAGTCCCACCTGGGCCAGTGTTGAGACCCCCCCCCCCCTGCTCCCAATGAGAAAATGGCACCAAAGGGCCAAGAAAGGCCACCATTCATCGGATGGAACATAAAGCCTTGGATCCGTATGCCAGAGAGCGATATCCTGTTCACACTAAAAACCCGCTGGATGGCCTTGACTGGAGATTATCACTGTCTCCCAATAGCAGTCCAGTGGGTCCATTTCCCTCAACTTCTCTGAGCCCTTGGGGCCCTTGTAACTTGGTCATTTAACTCATTGTGTGTAAAAAAAAGTGTCGCTCAGAGGTAAAACAACCAAATCCAACCTGCGTATGGGATCATGGTTTATTGGTCCATCTGGCAGACGGTGGCGTTTCTAAACCCATCAGTGTCCCCCCCCCCTCTGACAGAGGGCTGGGTGTGTGGGGGGGGGGGCCACATACCGGGAAAAAAAGAGAAAAAAGAACATAAAAAAATGGGATATAAAAAAAATGGACACAATAAAATAAAATGCTTTTAATGTTTAAAAGACTATTCAAAGATTTTGCCATTTTACTTGTAAATACTGATAACTTTCTTGTTTTTATTCTATAGTATCTCCTCACCATCTCGAGACTGGTATATTTGTTACTCGATCTTGGGAACTGTAGATTACGAGTCTGAGCAAGACCGTCTCAACTACAGGCCAGTTCCAAGCTGCATATCACGTGACGTTATGGGCTTTCGCTTTTCGGCTGCAGACGATCAATTGCTCTAGCAGCATCTGTATTAAATAATGAGGCTCTTTGTGTATGTGAGTTGGGTTGTTTTACCTCTGAGCGGCACTTTTTTTGCACACCATGGGCTAAATGGCCAGGTAACATGGACCCCGAAGGCTCAGAGAAGGTTGAGGGAGGGGACCCACTGGAACAGCTGTTGGGAGACAGATGGTAGCCTCCCGTCAAGGCCATCCAGCGTGTTCTTTAACGTGCACACGGTAAGGCTCTCCCGCACACGGGGCCACGGCTTAACGTCCCATCCGACGGACGGCGGCCTTTTCAAGCCCATCGGTGTCCCCTACTGACCATGGGCAGGGCGGGGAACTTTGCGGAGATAAATCTCTACGCTGACCCAGCTGGGACTCGAACCTGGGAACTACAGATTACGAGCCTTGCGCGCTACCGACTGAGCATATAAACTGTCAGACCTCTGTTGCAAGCAGCTGCTTGAGGGGGTATTTATTTATTTATTTTATATTTTATTATACATTTATGCAACAAAAGCAATTGCGTGTAATAGGGGCGTGGGTGGCTCAGTCGGTAGCGCGCCAGGCTCGTAATCTGCAGTTCCCAGGTTCGAGTCTCAGCTGGGTCGGGCGTTGAGATTTATCTCCGCAAAATTCCCCGCCCTGCCCACGGTCAGTAGGAGACACCGATGGGCTTGGAAAGGCCGCCATCCGTCGGATGTGACGTTAAGCCGTGGCCCCGTGTGCGGGAGAGCCATACCCTGTGTACGTTAAAGAATACGCTGGATGGCCTTGACGGGAGGCTACCATCTGTCTCCTAACAGCTTTTCCAGTGGGTCCCCTCCCCCAACCTTCTCTGAGCGTTCGGGGTCCATGTGATCTGGCCATTTAGCCCATGGTGTGCAAAAAAGTGCCGCTGAGAGGTAAAACAACCCAACCCAAGCCATTGACGTCACGATTCGTTGGAGCAGGTCCGTTCCTTCACGACGGCTCCGGTCTGAGGTGTTAGCCACTGAGCTAAACCTCAGTCCTTTGTGCACAGGAAAACCAGAAATGGGAGTTTAAACAAGTATTTGTGAATTTATCTGAATGAAACCTTACTAATTCTTTACATTCATTCTTCATATTCGTTTCGCATTTGCAGTTGAGAATGTGTTTTTATTCCATTCAAAGCCGACAAACTGGTTCTGAGTTCGCTCTCTGCTATTTGACGTACCTAACAAACATTCATACTCTAACTTATTCGTTCTCTCAGCTGGTGTGATAAGCTCGCACTGAAAAGAAAAAACTCAAACAACCAGAGCGTTCCTTTTATCCGATCGTGGCAAACCAGTTCGTCGGCGAAGCAAATAAGATTTCAGAGTCGAACACTGCAATTTCCATCGGAACGAGCCCAGCTTTCCCAGGATCTAATTAGAATTTCGCACAGGCCCTATAACAAGTGTAATTTTTACCTACCCCTGAAATAATTTTCTCCATTTTGTTCTGTTATTATCTCTCCTCCCAAAGCGCAATCTCGCCTCTCTGTCTTTCTTCTCTAAATTACAACTGAGGTGCGAGATGCAACTCGGTCCTTAAGCAGCTGCTGCAGGAAATGGTTTCATATTCACTCGCATTACACTGCTGCAGGAAATGCTGCTCAAGTGCACAGATACAAAATACTGATTTTCTCTCTGCTTCGCTCTTCCAGAAATTGGAAGGAAACAAAACTAAGAGGAGGAAGAGGAGGTGATGCTAAGGATCTGCAGTCTCCCGACATCCTCATCCCCTTCCCTTCCCACTCCTCCCTCCTCACGTTCGCTGCTGTAGATTGGAAGTATTAGCCACTGTCGTTAGTCAGGCACAAGTCCTGCGCTCCAACCTTTTTCACTGCTGAATATTTAAAGGCTGCGCTGAGCCTACGAAGCGCCTAAATAAGTGATAATGCGCACGCCCCCTAAAAAAAACGCTGCTGTATTTTACATAATCTGAGGACTTTTTCTCGTGAATGTTGCAGTTTCCTTTTTATTTATTGGCCCTTTGTCTGTGAATTCGGTAGAGGAAATTTTAAAAATAGGAGATTAAAGAAGAAATCGCTTGCATTGGCTTTCAGGTGAAATAATTTCGTTTTTTAAATCGCGATTTTTATTTTGCTCTTTTTTTTTGCAGTTTTGCTTAATTATGTTTGCTTAGCAATTAATCTCGAGAAGGGGATTAAGCTGTCGGAAGCTAAAGTGCTTGCTTTAGCCTTTAGTCGTAACGCAGAATGCCCGGTAAGGAAAAATTTATGTGAACCTTTGCAATGCTTTCTCATTCTCATTAGTTTGCGTGGGTATTTCTCGTACGGACAAAGGCAAATTTTCTTTTTTAAAAAAAAAGAGATCGCAAACCAGATACTCTCTGTGTTAACTACACTGGTTTTCGAAAATTAAGGAACAACTCTATGTTATCTAAACGGTACGGGGCGGGGGTGGCTCAGTCGGTAGCGCGCCAGGCTCGTAATCTGTAGTTCCCAGGTTCGAATCCCAGCTGGATCAGCGTTGAGAGCGCGAGCTGGATCAGCGCCCTGCCCACGGTCAGTAGGAGACACCGATGGGCTTGGAAAGGCCGCCGTCCGTCGGATGGGACGTTAAGCCGTGTCCCCGTGTGCGGGAGAGCCGTGCACGTTAAAGAACACGCTGGATGGCCTTGACGGGAGGCTACTATCTGTCTCCCAACAGCTGTTCCAGTGGGTCCCCTCCCCCAACCTTCTCTGAGCCTTCGGGGTCCATGTGATCCGGCCATTTAGCCCATGGTGTGCAAAAAAGTGCCGATCAGAGGTAAAACAATCCAATCTAAACGGTAAGCTAACGTCGGGGCTCTGTAACTTCTAAATTTTTAATGCGATAGTGGATAAAGATCTTAGACAAAAATATCAACAATATCTCAATATTCAACAATATTCATTCAGTATTTAGCGAGTTGAGAACCATCCCCTGGGTGAGTGGTTAGCGTGCTTGGCTATTAATCAAATGGACCTGGGTTCGACCTCCGGGTAAGGCATGGATGTTTATATTGTTTTTCTGCTGAGGTCCTACCATCCTCATATACCTCCTACTTTGGCGTATAAACTGACAGGCTCCTATCAGACCTCTGTGGTAAGCAGCTGCTTGAGGAGGAATTTAATTTTTTTGTATTTAGCGAGTTATGGAAGTTTGAATATTTAGCGATAACATTGCCAGTCACAAAAATTGACTTTAGAATTAAAATTCAGTAATAAGTATTGTATCAAAGTGTTTAATAAAAGTTTGTATTTTAGAACTTTGTGTAAAGAATTCTTTCACTATTCTTCAGTTTTGTATAAGGTTCTTAAAACTGGCATTGCTGCTGTTAAATATTCAAACTTTCATTACTCGTTAAATAAATGAAATAAAATAAATACCTCCTCAAGCAGCTGCTTGCCACAGAGGTCTGACAGGAGCCTGTCAGTTTATATGCCAGAGTAGAAGATCTACTGAACGAATATTCTTGTAAGTCGAGATATTGATTTATTTGATTGAGATCTTTATCTACAATCACATTTTTCAAAGCAAAAAAACTTATTTTAAAAGTTATAGAATTTGCTACTTTAGCTTCCCAAAAATTAACATAGGGTTGTTCCTTAATTTATGAAAACCAATGTATTCAGTCAAATTTAGATACCAGTATCTCGAGAACTATTAAAACATTTATTTCTAGAGTATATTTTGTTAGGAAAACTTTTAAAATGTATATTTTAATTCTATAGTTTGAAACAATATTTATTATTTAAGTTTTAATTAATTTCTGATGTAAAGTCTTATAATGCATTGTTGCTGTGAATATTCCAAATTCCGTAACTGAATACTGAAAGAATATTGCTGAAAATCGAGATTTGTAAAACAATGAAAAAATTTTTATTACACAATTTAAATTTCTTAATATATGATACAAAATCTGATTTTTTAAAATATCTAATAAATATATTCATACATTGCTTTCAGAGTGGGATAGGGGCCCCACATTTATGTCTGGCTGGGGCCCCCATCACAACCTCTGTCAGTCTCTGTTGATATCCAAATACGGTTTTGTTCTTAAAATATAGTAAATGTTTAAAGGCGGGGGGGGGGGGTAACTAGTTTGTTCGCCAAGTCCTACTTTTCTCCAAACAATTAAGATTAGGTTGACAACCTAGATCAGATAACACTAATTAGGTTGGGTTGGGTTGTTTTACCTCTGAGCCACACTTTTTTCCACACCATGGGCTAAATGGCCAGGTCATAAGGACCCCGAAGGTTCAGAGAAGGTTGTGGAAGGGAACCCACTGGAATAGCTGTTGAGAAACAGATGTTAGCCTCCCGTCAAGGCCATCCAGCGTGTCTCTTTCAACCTCCCTCAACCTTCTCTGAGCTAATTAGGTTGGGTTGGGTTGTTTTACCTCTGAGCGACACTGTTTTCCACACCATGGGCTGAATGGCCAGGTCATAAGGACCCCGAAAGCTCAGAGAAGATTGTGGGAGGGAACCCACTGGAATAGCTGTTGAGAGACAGATGGTAGCCTCCCGTCAAGGCCATCCAGCGTGTCTCTTTAATGTGCACAGGGTAGGCTCTCCCACACATGGGGCCAGGTCATAAGGACCCTGAAAGCTCAGAGAAGGTTGAGGGAAGGAACCCACTGAAATAGCTGTTGAGAGACAGATGGTAGCCTCCCGTCAAGGCCATCCAGCGCGTCTCTTTAATGTGCAGAGGGTATGCTCTCCCACACATGGGGCCAGGTCATAAGTACCCCGAAAGCTCAGAGAAGGTTGAGGGAGGGAACCCACTGGAATAGCTGTTGAGAGACAGATGGTAGCCTCCCATCAAGGCCATCCAGCGTGTCTCTTTAATGTTCACAGGGTAGGCTCTCCCACACATGGGGCCAGGTCATAAGTACCCCCAAAAGCTCAGAGAAGGTTGAGGGAGAGAACCCACTGGAATAGCTGCTGGGAGACAGATGGTAGCCTCCCATCAAGGCCATCCAGCGTGTCTCTTTAATGTGCACAGGGTAGGCTCTCCCACATATGGGGCCAGGTCATAAGGACCCTGAAAGCTCAGAAAAGGTTGAGGGAATGAACCCACTGGAATAGCTGCTGAGAGACAGATGGTAGCCTCCAGTCAAGGCCATCCAGCGTGTCTCTTTAATGTGCACAGGGTAGGCTCTCACACACATGGGGCCAGGTCATAAGGACCCCGAAAGCTCAGAGAAGGTTGAGTGAAGGAACCCACTGGAATAGCTGTTGAGAGACAGATGGTAGCCTCCCATCAAGGCCATCCAGCGTGTCTCTTTAATGTGCAGAGGGTATGCTCTCCCACACATGGGGCCAGGTCATAAGTACCCCGAAAGCTCAGAGAAGGTTGAGGGAGGGAACCCACTCCAATAGCTGTTGAGAGACAGATGGTAGCCTCCCGTCAAAGCCATCCAGCGTGTCTCTTTAATGTGCACAGGGTATGCTCTCCCACACATCGGGCATCGCTTAACGTTCCACCTGATGGACGGTGGCCTTTCCAAGCCCATTGGTCTCCTCTATTGACCATAGGAAGGGAGGAGAGTTTTGCGGAGATAAATCTCAACGCTGACTCAGCTGGGACTCGAACCTGGGAATTGCAGATTACGACTGATTAGGTTGCCCATCCTACTAATTCTTGTTCTAAGTTAACATCACATTTATAAGTGAGTTACTCCTGTTGGATAATCCTCCTTTATACAAAACGAAGATCATCGAAATCAATTCGGTGATTTTAACACGTGAAAGTATGATATATAACAGTCTAGCCAAGGGGCGAATCCAGGAGCTCCGAATCCGCCATCCCAACCCCAAATTCCTGTCGTCTTATTATGCGAACTCTTGAACCGTCTATCAATTTCGAAATCCAAAACAGGTATCTTTGCATAATTTTAGGCCCACGTTATATGCCCAAAACTAAAAACAGATTTTTTTTTAAATAAACACTACAAAATTTATTCCATAGAGAATATCATTTTAAACATTCCTATCCAGTGGAGTATTTAGTAAATGGCAAATCCTACTAGTATCTTTATTTTCACTGACGACCCCCCCCCTCCCCCGAAACTCTTGGGTATGCTCCTGGTATAACCCACCCCAAAGAAAACATTATAAATTCTCCGGCAATAAAAACAATACCGTTCAAGATCAATAGATTAACAGTATACTCCTGCATGTATTTAGACTCTCTTATTCAATAGTATAAATTTGATTTTCCTATAACATTGTAGGGAAATGCATATGCGTATATTATGAAGGTCATTTCTAAGTTTCTGACTTTTTAAACTAAAGCTTATTTTTCAACCACTAGCCGAGTGGTTAGCGCGCTTGGCTACTGATTTACGGGACCTGGGTTCGAGCCCCGGGTAAGGCATGGATATTCGTGTTGTTTTTCTGCTGAGGTCCTGCCATCCTCTCAGACCTTCTACTGTGGTATATAAACTGACAGGCTCCTGTCAGACCTCTGTGGCAAGCAGCTGCTTGAGGGGGTTGTTGGGTTGGGTTGTTTTACCTCTGAGCGGCACTTTTTTGCACACCATGGGCTAAATGGCCAGGTCACATGGACCCCAAAGGCTCAGAGAAGGTTGGGGGAGGGGACCCACTGGAACAGCTGTTGGGAGACAGATGGTAGCCCCCCCCGTCAAGGCCATCCAGCGTGTTCTTTAACGTGCACAGGGCTCTCCCGTACACGGGGCCACGGCTTAACGTCCCATCCGACGGACGGCGGCCTTTCCAAGCCCATCGGTGTTCCCTACAGACCGTGGGCAGGGCGGGGAATTTTGCGGAGATAAATCTCAACGCTGACCCAGCTGGGACTCGAACCTGGGAACTACAGATTACGACTGAGCCACCCTCGTCCCACACTTGAGGGGGTATTTATTTATTTTTTAAGCCACTGCTGATGCTAACAGTGATGAGGACCGTTTAACTTCTGAACAGAGAAATTCGCTTTTAATTGCGAACTGGATTGCTGGAGTGAAAGGCCCGCCAGGCAGTATTCAAAGCAGACGATTTCACTTTCCTGTAACCGAATAAGTCCGACATTTCGAAAATCTCGTTCCAAGGTCAAAGGTCAGAGGAACAGCTGGAAAATCCATTTGGCAAACGACATTTCCCACTTGCAACATGAAACCGCCGAGGCCGAAGTAAAATTAAACTCATGAGATTTGGTTGTTGACTTTAGAAGTTTTAGATTATTCTGCTTCATGTGGTGACTCAGGAGGTTGTGTTGTTTTTACTTAATGCTTTTTAAAAGAAAAATCCTGTCATATTATACAAAAAAAACGAGAAAACGTGAAAACAAGAACGAAATAAAAATTACGATACTCCGATTTCTTAAATTCAGTATAAAACTAGAATATCACAGTTTTTGAAAAAAAAAAGCTTTGGGAAAGTAAGAAATCAGCAATTTCGCAACAACACTTTGCAAAAAGTTGTATTTAAAATGCAACCTGGGTTCGAGTCCCGGGTAAAGCATGGATGTTTGTGTCGTTTTTCTGCTGAGGTCCTGCCATCTTCTCAAATCTTCTACTATGGCATATAAACTGACAGGCTCCTGTCAGACCTCTGTGGCAAGCAGCTGCTTGAGGAGGTTTTTTTTTTTCTAATAATATAAATACTGGTCATGTCCTCAAGAGTTTCTAAGCTCGCCATTAGATACCATTTTACATGTACAGCTTAGTTTCAATTTCCGATTCTGACTATGCCTGTATATAATATTTAATTATAATAATATTTAATTATAATAATCTTAATCTGAAGAATATGCAAATGAAACAGAATCGACTAATTCTTAAAACGAAATATTGAATAATTCGGATTGCATCCCTAAATATCTTATGTTTCACACATTCAATCTAAATAAAAAAAGGTTTCAAAAGAAGTCATTCTTTGCCTAAAGGAAATTTCACAAACAGGTGAAAGTGCTTCTGGGTGGACTGTTTTATCGTCTATGAATTAATGATAAAATAAAAAAAAATACCCCCTCAAACAGCTGCTTGCCACAGAGGTCTGATAGGAGCCTGTCAGTTTATATGCCACAGAGGTCTGATAGGAGCCTGTCAGTTTATATGCCACAGTAGAAGATCTGAGAGGATGGCAGGACCTCAGCAGAAAACAACACGAACATCTATGCCTTAACCCGGGGCTCGAACCCAGGGCCCGTAGATCAGTAGCCAAGCGCGCTAACCACTCGGCCACGGGATGGAAAACTTTAATATTTAAGACTTTCATGCCACATACTCAAAGAATATTTATAATCTTACTGTCCGCGTTTCATCCTTAATGCTGTAGAAATAATATTCCCGTTTCGCTGTTTCTATATGACCTCTTGTGAGTAAACTTGTTTGGAATTCAACGCTCTTTCGACATTGTGTCTTTGGGTTATTTTACCTCTGAGCGACACTTTTTTGTACACAATGGGCTAAATGGCCAGGTCACCAGGACCCTGAAGTCTCAGAGTAAGTTGGAGGTTGGGTTGGGTTGTTTTACCTCTGAGCGGCACTTTTTTGCACACCATTTGCTAAATGGCCAGGTCATATGGACCCCGAAGGCTCAGAGAAGGTTGGGGGAGGGGACCCACTGGAACAGCTGTTGGGAGACAGATGGTAGCCTCCCGTCAAGGCCATCCAGCGTGTTCTTTAACGTGCACAGGGTATGGCTCTCCCGCACACGGGGCCAGGCTTAACGTCCCATCCGACGGACGGCGGCCTTTCCAAACCCATCGGTGTCCCCTACTGACCGTGGGCAGGGCGGGGAATTTTTGCGGAGATCAATCTCAACGCTGACCCAGCTGGGACTCGAACCTGGGAACTACAGATTACGAGCCTGGCGCGCTACCGACTGAGCCATCCCCGCCCCCCATAAGTTGGAGGAGGGGACCCTCTGGAACAGCTGTTAGGAGTCAGATGAAAATCTCCCATCAAGGCTATCAATCGTGTTCTTTAACGTGCACAGAGTATGTCTCTCTTGCATACAGGGGCCATGGTTTAACGTCTCATCCGACGGACGGCAGTTTTTCCAAGCCCATCGGTGTCCCCTACTGGCCAAGGGCAGTGCTGGGAATTTTTCGGAGAGAAATCTCAACTCTGGCCCAGCTGAGACTCGAATCTGAGAACTGCAGATTGCGAGCCTGATTGATCTACCCCCGTCCCAGCAGAAAGCCAATCAGTTTCATATCCCCCCCCAAAAATTGTAGACGCGTTCGTTCCACTTAATGACATTAAGAATGATTCTCAGTGATCTATGTGTCACTGTTGTTTGAGCGTCCAGCTTCGGTAGCTATTTAACATTACCGGATTTCTTTGATGTATAATAGAGATTTAGGGAGACTGAAAGAGATCTCACTTATTTTCCAGTGGCATTTTCCCATAAAAAGACTCATTTTAGAAGGTTAAGGTGTTCTGAATCGTTCTTTCATCTTACATTCGCGCGATATTACAAAAAGTCTGCAGGCACTTCCATATTTTGTGAACGGAAAGTCATACTGAGAGCTCTCTAACTTTTAAAGTAAGCTTTTCACAGAAAAATATCACTAGAGATAAATTGTAGATCTCACTCAGATTTTTATAAATCTTAGTTTTCAACAATATTGGCTTAATATTTTAAGAGTTATTTAAGCTGGCACATTTAACAACATACGCCACTGTTACAGTCTTCCTAAAAAACTTTTTCCCCAAATTGATAACAAATGTAAAAACCGTTACTCAAACTTCAGTTTATGTTAGTGAACGATTTGTTATAGGGTTGGGTTGAGTTGTTTTACCCCTGAGCGGCACTTTTTTGCACACCATGTGCTAGATGGCCAGGTCACATGGACCCCAAAGGCTCAGAGAAGGTTGGGGGAGGGGACCCACTGGAACAGCTGTTGGGAGACAGATGGTAGTCTCCCGTCAAGGCCATCCAACGTGTTCTTTAATGTGCACAGGGTATGGCTCTCCCGCACATGGGGCCACGGCTTAACGTCCCATCCGACGGACGGCAGTCTTTCCAAGTCCATCGGTGTCCCCTACTGACCGTGGGCAGGGCGGTGAATTATTGCGGAGATAAATCTCAACGCTGACTCAGTTGGGACTCGAAGCTGGGAACTGCAGATTACGAGCCTGACGCGCTACCGACTGAACCACCCCCGCTTCCGATTTGTTATAACAGCTATGTTTCATCTTTTGCAGTAAATTTTCGTGAGTAGCAAAAGTTACAGTTAAAAAGTAGAGAAAATCACGGGTAATGTCCCTGTAAACAGAGTAACTCATGAAAGGTTTACGGAAGAAACGAATTTCGCCTCGATTGGGGTGCGAACCCACGATCTCCTTATAACATCATATCCCACTACAGACGAAATTAGTTTTCCAGGAAAATCTTTCATGTGCTACTGTTAAATGTGTCAATTTCCATTATTCTTTAATATTGCGTAAAACTGATATTTAGAGAGATATGAGTGAGATCTTCAGTTTCTCTCCAGCAAACATTTTTCATTAAAAATAACTTAATTTCAAGTTATGAAGATTTCAGTTAGGTTGTTCTATCTCTGAGTGGCACTTCATTTGCACATAATGGGCTAAATGCCCAGGTCACAAGGACCGCAAGGGCTCAGAGAAGGTTGGGGGAAGAGGACCCACTGGGACTGCTGTTGGGAGACAGAGGGTAGATCTCGCGTGTTCTTTAACGTGCACAGTGCATGTATCTCTTGCATACGAGGCCATAGCTTTATGTTCCAGTGGCCTTTCCAAGCCACCGAGGGGCGGGGGTGGCTCAGTCGGTAGCGCGCCAGGCTCGTAATCTGTAGTTCCCAGGTTCGAGTCCCAGCTGGGTCAGCGTTGAGATTTATCTCCGCAAAATTCCCCGCCCTGCCCACGGTCAGTAGGGGACACCGATGGGCTTGGAAAGGCCGCCGTCCGTCGGATGGGACGTTAAGCCTTGGCCCCGTGTGCTGGAGAGCCATACCCTGTGCACATTAAAGAACACGTTGGATGGCCTTGACGGGAGACTACCATCTGTCTCCCAACAGCTGTTCCAGTGGGTCCCCTCCCCCAACCTTCTCTGAGCCTTCGGGGTCCATGTGACCTGGCCATTTAGCCCATGGTGGGCAAAAAAAGTGCCGCTCAGAGGTAAAACAACCCAACCCAAGTCACCGATGTCCCTTACAGACCGAGGCAGGGCGTGGCCGAACCTGTCCTGTACCGGCTGAGCCAATGTCTCGTCCCGGGGAAGTCTTGAATGTTGTCTTCCATTCGCATAACATGTGTCAGATTACTTCTTGTAATATCATCATCATCAGTTTATTATAATAATAAGGTTACAAAAATATATATTTGTAATACTCTTATTAACCCAAGAGCATCTTAAGCTCATGTGGGTTAACTTACTAATTATTTAATTACATAATTTTGTCAACATTGACGCTGAACTTTACATAAAGAAAATAAAATGTACTTACAAAAGATGGTAACAGTTTTATATTTATTTGGTAATATTTGAAATATAAATTTATTTTGCATTAAAAATAGGCTTCTTAATGATGAAATGCAACCTTCGTGTCACGTGACACGAAGGTTGCCAGATCACTAATTTCTAAAAAAATCGTTGCCAGATATTTTTTTCTGAATTCTGTAATCAACCATAGTGTTCGGATACTTTTTTGAGCGACTGTAGGTGGTCATATTATTTTGATACTAGATCGTGTGGGCTCACTCACGGAAATATTTAGCGTGTGCAGTTACCGTTCACAGCAAACTGGAGCGTGTGCAGTAACTGCACACGCTCCAGTTTGCTGTGAACGGTAACTGGAGCGTGTACAGTTGCTGTACACGTTCCAGATATTTTTCCTGAATTCTGTAATAACGTGACACGAAGGTTGCCAGATCACTAATTTCTAAAAGAATCGTTGCCAGATATTTTTTCTGAATTCTGTAATCAACCATAGTGTTCGGATACTTTTTTGAGCGACTGTAGGTGGTCATATTATTTTGATACTAGATCGTGTGGGCTCACTGACGGAAATATTTAGCGTGTGCAGTTACCGTTCACAGCAAACTGGAGCGTGTGCAGTAACTGCACACGCTCCAGTTTGCTGTGAACTGTAACTGGAGTGTGTACAGTTGCTGTACACGTTCCAGATATTTTTCCTGAATTCTGTAATCACGTGACACGAAGGTTGCCAGATCACTAATTTCTAAAAAAATCGTTGCCAGATATTTTTTCTGAATTCTGTAATCAACCGTAGTGTTCGGATACTTTTTTGAGCGACTGTAGGTGGTCATATTATTTTGATACTAGATCGTGTGGGCTCACTGACGGAAATATTTAGCGTGTGCAGTTACCGTTCACAGCAAACTGGAGCGTGTGCAGTAACTGCACACGCTCCAGTTTGCTGTGAACGGTAACTGGAGCGTGTACAGTTGCTGTACACGCTCCAGATATTTTTCCTGAATTCTGCAATCACGTGACACGAAGGTTGCCAGATCACTAATTTCTAAAAAAACGTTGCCAGATATTTTTTCTGAATTCTGTAATCAACCATAATGTTCGGATACTTTTTTGAGCGACTGTAACATCATACTGTACATCAGACTGGACCCAAGGTTTGTATAACATTATTAACATTTTATTATTGGAGATTTTTTTTTAAATAATAAAATTTATATAACATCTGCCTAATGTAAGTGTACCAACACTCTTGCTGACATAGTGTATATTAAAAGCGCATTAATTAATCTGAAATTGCAGCATCATAATTTTTTTTCTTCACTGTAATTATCTTACGCAAATTCTCGAACGGACGTTCACTCCCATCAGCAAGAACCAGCTCCACAGCGCCAATGTGCAGTGCATCGCCACATTTTCGCTCTGGAGCAGGGGGAGAAAAGATGGAAAGAGAGTTCCCGCCCTGCACAAGAAGAGCTGCTTAAACTTTTAGTGAGAGATGACGCCACGTAAGCGGGAAACGTGACACTTGCGAAGAGGAAGAAATCTTTTTCTCCGTTTCGACAGCAGAGCGAAGTGGAAGAGGAAAGGCACTTCGTTATGTCCATTCGCAGTAAACGCTTTCACATGCTTTTATGCCGTTCTGATAACCAACAGAGGCGGAATATCGACCGGAAACGCATCGCAAAGAACATGCAAATGATGTGGGCTCCACGTGTTCGTTCGCCTTGGAAAAACGGAAGATGTTCGTGAAGGTCATGGCTCCGTCGGGAGAATGCGAGTTTCCCAACCCTGAGGGGACCACGATGAAAAGAAAGACGTGGAAAGATTTTTCTGTTTTTGTTCCGAAGGTCACAGAACACATTAAGAGCTTCCCAATGAACGCATAAAACAAACTTTAACAGACTTACTTTAATGCTCTTGCAGATAATAATTTGTCTCAGGTACATACATAACTGGAAATAACACGAACTCTCTCACTAAACGAAGGAAACTTCACAATTATCGTAGAGCAAATTTCCCAGTAGTGGTTGCACGTATACATTCCAGCACTCGTTAACCCAAAAGCCCACAAACAAAGGTCATTAATTTCCCCAGAAACTAATTATAAATTGCAAAATAGATTAACTGCTCATTCCTAATCCTCTATAAAATATGTCTGTACAATCCTTTTGCCAACCTACGCCTTCGCAAATGCATATTCTGTGTTTATTATAAACAACTGGTCAACTGTCATAATCAAATTTCTGCATCCAAGTTCGCTTCTCTTTGAAACCATGCACTTAATTTTAGCAATTACCAGCGCATTTAACAACACATCGTGATATCAGCTGTAGTGTACTAATTCATAATAAGATAACATTATTTTAAACAGTCGTAATGTAAACGGCGCTTAAATGATGTTCTCTTATGACTCTGAAGACAATGTCCAGATGATAATATCGCACAGTTCAAGCAGTTGCTTCTAGGATGCTTCATTTCAGTGTGTTATAAATGTTTTGTGAATTCTTTTCTTTAATTGATTCAACCTTGAAGTCGGTTGGTTGGTTCGGTTGTTTTACCTCTGAGCGGCACTTTTTTGCACACCATGGGCTAAATGGCCAGGTCACATGGACCCCGAAGGCTCAGAGAAGGTTGGGGGAGGGGACCCACTGCAACAGCTGTTGGGAGACAGATGGTAGCCTCCCGTCAAGGCCATCCAGCGTGTTCTTTAACGTGCACAGGGTATGGCTCTCCCGCACACGGGGCCACGGCTTAACGTCCAATCCGACGGACGGCGGCCTTTCCAAGCCCATCGGTGTCCCCTATTGACCGTGGGCAGGGCGGGGAATATTTGCGAAGATAAATCTGAACGCTGACCCAGCTGGGACTCGAACCTGGGAACTACAGATTACGAGCCTGGCGCGCTACTGACTGAGCCACTCCCGCCCCATGAAGAGAAGAAATGAACCATCTACTTCTGTTGTTCAATCAGCTGTCAAGATGCAATAGGAATCAATGACCAATGAGCAAAAACGAACCAACTTTTCAAGGAAATTAATTAAGCATTTTCGCACTGTCTATTTTAAATTACATTCCCGTTGTTCTTTATTAATCTCGGGTTTTAATTTCCAGATAGCGCAAGAAAAACGAAAGCGAAACATTTTTGAATGTTTAAGCAGAATCCATCTCTGCACAAGAATGACAACTGTCATTCCAAAAAAAAAGAAAAGAAAGCTTTTACAATGTCACCTGCAGAGTGGTGCAAGAAGCAAAAGATTAGATTAAAATGTTCGCCGCAATTTTTGTCCGAGTGCCTTAATTTATTCCGCTTCTCCAAAATGCTTTTAATTAAATTCAGTTCTAAGAGATGCTCGTTAAACTTAAAGCTTTAATAAAGAGTGAGTTCGTTGATTCTCCGTTCCTTAAAATCCCCCATATTAATATGGATAAGTGTGTCACGTGCAGTGTGTGGACTCATTGTTTGGATATTCTGCGATGTCAGATATTCGGAGTTTCTGCTAGCGAAAGAAAAAAGTTCTTATGAGATTACGTTTTAGATAAAGTTTAATAATTCTGATAAATGTAGTGAAGAAATATAAAAGCTAGAGGATATTTTCCTAGAAATTGTTATGAAGTTTGATTAGATAGTTTCTTCCTTACATTGGATTAAAGCAAAACAAATTAAAAGTAGTTTCATCAAAAAAAAAAAGCGAAAACTTTTTTTTATGGTAATCTCTGAAAAGTGTTCAGCAAAATTCCCCGCCCTGCCCACGGTCAGTAGGGGACACCGATGGGCTTGGAAAGGCCACCGTCCGTTGGATGGGACGTTAAGCTGTGGCCCCGTGTGTGGGAGAGCCATACCCTGTGCACGTTAAAGAACACGCTGGATGGCCTTGACGGGAGGCTACCATCTGTCTCCCAACAGCTGTTCCAGTGGGTCCCCTCCCCCAACCTTCTCTGAGCCTTCGGGGTCCATGTGACCTGGCCATTTAGCCCATGGTGTGCAAAAAAGTGCCGCTCAGAGGTAAAATAACCCAACCCAACTGAAAAGTGTTCAGAGAAATAATGCATACTTTTTTAATCGCAGAGCAAGATACACTTTATTAATATCATTTTAGGTCTCATTATCTGCTATATTAATAAATTTCCATATTAACATGGAAAAATTTAATAAATTTCCATAATGGCAAGTAAAAAAGATATTGTTACTGTCGTGTCCCCTTACTCTTACTCTTGTGGTCAACTGATGTAACACTTCGCTGACCTTCAGTGGTAAGGGTAGGGGACGTTCAACACTTAAAATTTTTATTAAGGTTCGAAGATTGTACTCTTTGTTGCTGCACAACACAGCAACCACGGCAATCCCCGGTTCCGTCTCACGACACTAAAAAGTTGAATGGAAAGCCGCGACTATCTACTGTCCGGGACAAGGCTACACCATATAGATGCATCTCATCCCCGACATCCTATGGCGAGCAGTCCTATAGAAGGAAAGCTCATCCATCGGTCAAAACCTGGAATTTACTCTGTTCCCCGGTTAGCCATGAACAAGGATAAATAGATCCAAGTTCGCTCGGCACCCGGGGTGGAGACTCTTAGTGGGACCCAGACCTTGCAAAGGGCCCTTGCCTAGTAGGGGACCAACCGTTCGGCAGGGCCCTTGAAATGCTCCTCAGAGCGCCTGATTTTGAGGTCTTGGTACCGTCCAACTGGGCCACTAAACCAGTCAGCGATGCCTTCGACCTCGGTTGGTCTTGGCTCTGTCCAACCGGAGCCCATACCGGTCAGCACAGTATTCGACCAGGTGCTGGGCCACAAGCCCCCCACCACGACAAGGTGGTCCCCTATCGGGGAGGAGGGGGAAGGTTCGAGGATTATTTAATCCAGTGCCAGTGTCTTGAGTGTTGATCCCGTTGATAGTTCGTCCAATATTACGCAACCTTTCAGAGGAGTTTTATCCCGCCACTATGTATTCGACTTTGATCGACGGATAAACAGAGGACACTTGTTGCAAACTTAATATCAGCTTTATTATATCCTTCTCATCAGTGTTGCCTCCCTGTTGCTGGGATACGTCTTAGGATAATTGCTATCGTTTCCAGTGATTCGTTTTCTTTTAGTAACACAGACTTTGTTGTTAGTCACATAGAATTTTAATTCGTATGGTCACACAGACCTTTGATATATCTATCTGGTCACATAGACCTCTAGTTCTTCTAAGTCACACAGACTATATTTAGGGTTCAATCCATCTACACTCACCCTGACACCTACAATATCTCAGGCTCCCAAGAAAACGCACCTCTCTATACCTTGACGTCCGATACGAGTCTCCCTTCTATTTCACGTCGCTCCACCTTGACCTTCCACCCGCTCATGCCCTCAAGGTGGCAACAGTGCCCGCGCACCACCCAGCAATGCCATAAAGCATGCTTGTCTAAAGTGCGGCCCAAAAGCCTTTAAAATGCGGCCCAAACGCAAATTATGAAAATATTTAAATTTACACATTTTTATTAAAAAAAATAAATGTTTGCAATATTTTTCATATATAATCGATTCGTTGACATTTATTTTGAAATAAAAATTTAAATGAAAACATCTTAGTATGCCATGAGAATTTACGTTTCGAATTATGTGTGTATCCACTCGACGACGAATTTTTTGAAGAATTACAATATTTGTATGCAGTATATTGCATTGTATTTTGATTTCCTAATCCTTTTGGCCAAGGGAGCCCTTCACAGAAAAAGGGGCCATCGAACGTTCGCGAAAGTTCGCCAAATCGATCCGACCCGTTGGCTTTCCTCTCGCTGAATTTTCAGCGAGTTTTTGATATCCCACTAGTTTTATATTGCCCTTTTTTATTTTATAATAGAAAACATAAGAAAATAAATGAAGTTTTATTATTCATATTCATTAACTATATTTTATATTTTATGTTCGGCCCAAAACACTTCATCTTCACTTAGTGTGGCCCAGGGAAGTCAAATATTCACTCAATGTGGCCCAGGGAAGTTAAAAGTTTGGACACGCCTGCCATAAAGTGTCATCCGGTGAGCCGACACACTTGCCCATGCACAACAGAAGTTGGGGGAGGTACCCCGTCACGGCCGCCAGCAATGACAGCGGCTTCTCTTCCTATCATAATAGGAAGTAGATCCTAAGTTCTCACACTCCTAAGGTCCTCCTAGGTTCTCACACTCCTAAGGTCCTCCTAAGTTCTCACACTCCTAATGTCCCATCCGACGGACGGCGGCCTTTCCAAGCCCATCGGTGTCCCCTACTGACCGTGGGCAGGGCGGGGAATTTTGCGGAGATAAATCTCAACGCTGACCCAGCTGGGACTCGAACCTGGGAACTACAGATTACGAGCCTGGCGCGCTACCGACTGAGCCACCCCCGCCCCGTCTTTTGCCGTCCCCTGGCCAAGTGGTTAATACACTTGACTACTGATCAGAAGGATCTGGGTTCGAGCACCGGGTAAAGCATAGTTGATTGTGTTTTGTTTCTGCTGGAGTCCTGCCATCCTCACAGACCTTCTGCTATGGCGTATAAAATGGCACGCTCCTATTAGATCTCTACGGCAAGCAGCCTGCTTGAGGGGGTATTTTTTTTATTTTTGTAATTAAAAATAAGCACCATGCAACTTTTGAACACTATCAACCACTGGAATTCCTCAGCTGTCGCTGATCTGTTTCCTTATTTCTCTAGGTTCATATAGCCTATGGACTTCTCATGTACAGTCGCTCAAAAAAGTATCCGAACACTATTGTTGACTGCAGAATTCAGAAAAAATGTCTGGCAACGATTTTTTTTTTAGAAATTAGTGATCTGGCAACCTTCGTGTCACGTGACACGAAGGTTGCCAGATCACTAATTTCTCAAAAAAAATCGTTGCCAGACATTTTTTCTGAATTCTGCAATCAACAATAGTGTTCGGATACTTTTTTGAGCGACTGTACCTAACGTAAATTTGAAGTGATTATCACCAGACTGAGCGCGTGAGTGGCTCCTCTTAATTGGTTTCTCATAGAAGTCACCAGCCTGACACTGACCTTTGTCCTCACTGTTTATCTCTTGAAACTGATGATCACTTTCTACCTCAATCGGGGCGGGGGTAGCTCAGTCGTTAGCGCGTCAGGCTCGTAATCTGCAGTTCCCAGGTTCGAGTCCCAGCTGGGTCAGCGTTGAGATTTATCTCCGCAAGTTCCCCGCCCTGCCCACGGTCAGCAGCGGACACCGATGGGCTTGGAAAGGCCGCGGTCCGTCGTATGAGACATTAAGCCGTGGCCCGTGTGCGGGAGAGCTATACCCTGTGCACATTAAAGAACACGCTGGATGGCCTTGACGGGATGCTACAATCTGCCTCCCAACAGCTGTTCCACTGGGTCTCCTCCCCCAACCTTCTCTGAGCTTTCGGGGTCCATGTGGCCTGGCCATTTATCCCATGGTGTGCAAAAAAGTGCCGCTCAGAGGTAAAATAACCCAACTATACTTCAACGTTCCCATTACTCCACTGCTAGAAGAAAACTTGATACAATCACACAAAATGAATGGTCATCAAGTTTTCGAATCACAACTGAACCATGATATCTCTTCACGAAAAATCAACAAGTGTGAGTTTCAGAACTATATTTACAAGACTCTCACCAGTTTCGGGGCGGGGGTGGCTCAGTCGGTAGCGCGCCAGGCTCGTAATCTGTAGTTCCCAGGTTCGAGTCCCAGCTGGGTCAGCTTTGAGATTTATCTCCGCAAGATTCCCTGCCCACTGTCAGTAGGGGACACCGATGGGCTTGGAAAGGCCGCCGTCCGTTGGATGGGACGTTAAGCCGTGTACAGGAGAGTCATACCCTGTGCACGTTAAAGAACACGCTGGATGGACTTGACGGGAGGATATCATCTGTCTCCCAACAGCTGTTCCAGTGGGTCCCCTCCCCCAACCTTCTCTGAGCCTTCGGGGTCCATGTGACCTGGCCATTTAGCCCATGGTGTGCAAAAAGTGCCGCTCAGAGGTAAAGCAACCCAAACCAACTCCATTCCCCTGAACCATTAAGCTAACATGATTCAGCATAAATCGTTTCATACTCCTAAGATAAAGGACATCTTGGCCAAGAATCCCATGTCCATTCTCTCTCGAGTAGAAGAAAATAGCCAAAGAGTTCAACACACTGTTAAAAATGTTGCAGAAGAGTGAAGTGTATAAATATTTAGTGAATCTCTTGCAGTTTATATTTCTAAATATCTCTAAGAGTTTAATTTGTTTTTAAAAGTGAGAACAAAAATTAAATCTATTTTCTTATTTATCATTTTCCTTCCCTCTAACTGAATCGTAACTTTTTAAATTTAACGCTTCCCAAAAAAAGTATTCGAATATTACGGAATTCAAAAAAATATCTGGCAACGATTTTTTTAGAAATTAGTGATCTGGCAACCTTCATGTCACGTGGCACGAAGTATATCAACCAAAGTGTATATCAACCATAGTGTTCGGATATTTTTTTGAGCGACTGTAGGTTGTAATATTATTTTGATACTAGATCGTGTGGGCTCACTCACGGAAATATTTAGCGTGTGCAGTTACCATTCACAGCAAACTGCAGCGTGTGTAGTAACTGCACACGCTCCAGTTTGCTGTGAACGGTAACTGTAGCGTGTACAGTTGCTGTACACGCTCCAGATATTTTTCCTGAATTCTGTAATCACGTGACACGAAGGTTGCCAGATCACTAATTTCTAAAAAAAATCGCTGCTAGATATGTTTTCTGAATTCTGTAATCAACCGTAGTGTTCGGATACTTTTTTGAGCGACTGTAGGTGGTCATATTATTTTGATACTAGATCGTGTGGGCTCACTCACGGAAATATTTAGCGTGTGCAGTTACCATTCACAGCAAACTGCAGCGTGTGTAGTAACTGCACACACTCCAGTTTGCTGTGAACGGTAACTGGAGCGTGTACAGTTGCTGTACACGCTCCAGATATTTTTCCTGAATTCTGTAATCACGTGACACGAAGGTTGCCAGATCACTAATTTCTAAAAAAATCGTTGTCAGATATTTTTTTGAATTCTGTAATCAACCATAATATTCGGAAACTTTTTTGAGCGATCATTCCCAAGCTTTGAATTCTCTCTCATTAGATCATCTTATAGATTAAAAGTTTTATCATCGCTCAGATCTTCTTCGGGGCAATTGCAAACGAGTTTTTCACTCGCTGCCTCAGCTACGCATGGGAGACTTGTTTGCATTGCTTCAACAGATCTGTTACTTTTTTAATCGACCATAGTAATTAACAAAGCAGCCCATGTGAAAACAATCGGCGATCTCGGGTTTTTTTGGCACGAGACAATGCTTTCCACCTCGCAGCAAATTCTTGTTTGCGATGAACATTTTTTTCTTGTGACGGATTGTGATTCTGATATTTAAAATTAACACGAAAATAAACGTTTATGTTGTCTCATGGAAGTTATTTATTTGCTAAAATAAATAACTTCCAGTAAGACAACATAATCTTCTGCGACCCGATCAATATCGGAAGACTAAATTTTGGATAATTAAGAAGATTTAATAAAATGTAAACGATCAAATACGAAGGCAGAATTGCTTGAGACGATTTCAAACATATCAGATTATCAGTTTAAACATAAAGCTGATAAATACAAATCAGTTACAAAGTAGCTATATAACTCCAAATACAGGGTGATTCAAAACTTATCGTTCAAATTTCGTGGGGAGGTAGGGAATAACGTCAGGAAACCGATTTCACATAGGAAAGTATGTCCGCAAACGTCATCTACATGAACAAAATGGACAAGTAAAGTGAACACAAGGAAACAGTACAGTTAAGTGGTAACGAATGTGACTTTTATTCCAACAAGGTAAAGTACAGGTTCACAGTAGGTGCTCAAAATTGCGACCATTTACACGGACACAGGATTCACAGCGCCGTTGCATTGACCGCCGAACATTTTCAAAAACGCCTGGCATATCACGGACAATGCCTGCGGCGGCCACTATTCGTGCAACAGGGTCCATTTCACTGTCAACGAGGGTCTCGTACACATGGTCTTTCATGGCCCCCCACAAAAAGAAATCCATGGGCGATAAATCAGGTGACCTGGGTGGCCAAGCGATCGGTCCACCTCTACCGATCAATCGAGCTCCGAATGTTCGGTTCAGGTAATCACGCGCAACAATTGTGCTATGGGCTGGAGCCCCGTCATGTTGATACCACATATCTCGGCGGATATGCGCAGGAACAGCGCCCAGAAAAGTCGGTAACACTGTCTCGAGAAATATTAGGTATTTCCGGCCGTCCAATCGGGGCGGTAGCAAGTAAGGTCCCAACAAACAGTCACCAATGATTCCAGCCCACACATTTACGGCAAAACGATGTTGCGCAGCGTGACTTCTCGTACCATGCTGGTTGTCGTAAGCCCACATATGTGAATTGTGTGTATTGAACACACCTTCACGAGTGAATGAAGCTTCATCTGTAAAAAGGACAGAAGCTGGAAAACTGGGGTCCACGGCACCTTTCTGCATGAACCATTGTGCAAATTCCACACGCTTCGGATAATCGTCAGGATGCAGTAACTGCACCCTTTGCAGATGGTAAGGATGCACACGTTCCTCGTGCAGTATCCGCCACACTGCTGACTGAGAGACCCCAAGCTTGGGTTGGGGTTGGGTTGTTTTTCCTCTGAGCGGCACTTTTTTGCACACCATGGGCTAAATGGCCAGGTCACATGGACCCCGAAGGCTCAGAGAAGGTTGGGGGAGGGACCCACTGGAACAGCTGTTGGGAGACAGATGGTAGTCTCCCGTCAAGGCCATCCAGCGTGTTCTTTAACATGCACAGGGTATGTCTCTCCCGCACACGGAGCCACGGCTTAACGTCCCATCCGACGGACGGCGGCCTTTCCAAACCCATCGGTCAGTAGGGTTTCAAAACCCTACTGACCGTGGACAGGGCGGGGAGTTTTGCGGAGATAAATCTCAACGCTGACCCAGCTGGGACTCGAACCTGGAAACTGCAGATTACGAGCCTGGCGCGCTACCGACTGAGCCACTCCCGCCCCATTTTGGAAGGGACTAGCCTGGAGGGGCATCTTTGCCGACTCGAGGGGCTGAAGAACAGAGTAGAACAAGGGAAGGAAAACTTTTTTTTTTTCAAATTGCGAGAACGAAGGAGAGTTTGAGATACGTTGGGTCTTATTTCGGGATATGTAGTCACAATATTAGCTCTGATTCGTTGGTTAAATAACCTGCTTTCTATGACAGCTAAGAATGTTCTAGTATGAGAAAACCTTTTATAATGAATCTGCTTCTACACATTCTCTGGGCTCTGTATAGCAAAACACTTATTAAAGGTTATATCCAGAAATTTCTATAGGGCATGTGGGCAAGATGTCAGTTTCTAAAGGTAAAAGATATTTATTTCAGTTGCTTTCAAACAATTTATGAAAAAAAAAGGGAGATGTGCTTAAGTGGACGTTGTAGGAGAAGGTATCGTCCATTCTCACCCGTAGAGTGGGATTGGCTCAGTCGATAAAGCACTAAAATAATATTCCTGTTTCGAATCCCCACTGTGATTTCGCTGAAAGTTTATCGTTTAACTCCCTCTGCCAGGTGCCGGCGCGTGTCGAATGAGATGTTAAACTAGCATCCGCTGTGCAAAAGAGTCAGGTCCTGTTCATATTAAAGAATCCTATATGGCCTTGACAAAGAAGCTTCCAAGTGTCTTTCAACAGTTATACAATGAATCTCTTACCCAATCCTGAGCACTTGGAGTGCTTGTGACTTGACTTGGTTATTAACCCATTATGGGAACAAAAGTGCCTTATCTCATTCGTACAAGTATCAAAGAACATTGGATGGCTTTGACGAGAGGCATCCATACGTCTTCTACGAGTTCCTCAGTGAGTCTCGAACCCATCGGGTCCTTTTGACTGACCTGGTTATTACCCCATTTTGTGGACAAAAGTGCCATTCACATTAAAACTAGCCAATCGCTTATTTACCCATCCTCTAGTACAGTACCCTTGGAGAGGAGATTGGTTCAATCGGTAGCGCTCCAGGATCATAATCTGTAGTTCCAAATTTCGAGCCCCACCTGCGTCAGCATTCAGATTTATCTCCGCTAAATTCACGCCCTATCTGCGGTCAGAAAGCGATACCGATGGGCCTGGAAAGATCGCCGTACATCAGATGGGCCGTTAAGTTGTGTGCGGGAAGGCCATACCCTGCGCACGTTAAAGAACACGCTGGATGGCCTTGACGAGAGGCTACCATCTGTCTCCTAACAGCTGTAGGTCCAGTAGGTCCCTTCCCCCAACCTTCTCTGAGCCTTTGAAGTCCTAGTGACCTGGCCATTTAGCCGATGTTTTTAAAAAAAAAAGTGCCTCTGAGAACTAAAACGACCCAACCTAAATCCCTTTATGTTGTTCATAAAATGTGCTAAACTTAATCATTTAATAATAACACTTCAGTTTATAGGGATTTTCCTCTAAAGTGAAGCAGCCGAATAATAACTGTCACATTAAATCGTTTGCGGTCTGCATTGTTCTCATAAAATGACGTCACGATTCTTTTCCCGTTCCGATCAATTTCCATTAAAAAGAAATTTCAGCGACGGGCAGTGGCTGCTGATTGACACTGAAACTTCCTAATCTTTAAATATTTTAATACCAGTCAAGGTCTGATACACGTTTCTAACTCTCCGACAGCAATTTCTTTTTATTTCCATAAAACCCTAATATTAGAAGTTACATCACTTAACCTGCGTTTCGCATTGACATAACACGGAATCGGTCTTTTTATGGCCAAGCCACATTAAGAGAGAAGGAAGGGTTGGGTTGGGTTGTTTTACCTCTGAGCGGCACTTTTTTGCACACCATTTAATGGCCAGGTCACAAGGACCCCGAAGGCTCAGAGAAGGTTGGGGGAGGAGACCACTGGAACAGCTGTTGGGAGACAGATGGTAGCCTCCCGTCAAGGCCATCCAACGTGTTCTTTAACATGCACAGGATATGGCTCTCTTTCGCACACGGAACCACGGCTTAGCGTCCCATCCGATGGACGGCGGTCTTTCCAAGCCCATCGGTGCCCCCTACTGACCGTGGGAAGGGCGGGGAATTTTCCGGAGATAAATCTCAACGCTGATATAGCTGGGACTCGAACCTGGGAACTGCAGATTACGTGCCTGGCTCGCTACCGACTGAGCCACCCCGCCCCTGGGGGAGGAAGGAATTTGCAGGAAAAATCAATAAAATTCTCGTTTATAAAATAGATTTTCAGAACATACATAAAAAATTTATCACCCTAAACAATACATTCGGACAAGTTCAGCTGGAATAGGTAATTTTTTTTTCTCTTCTTTTTTGCTACCTCACCTGACCTGATCACTTCCCAGAGTGGTGAAACTTCGCCCCGATGTCGAGACCCGAGCTCTGACATGGTAAATGATTTATTAGCAAGAGAAAATAGGCAGCAACCCTATCTCACAGACGTCTAGCAATTAATGAGTCGCCGTTCATTAGGAAAAAGACGCCGAGCGTCATTGGCAACTGCATCTCTTCAAATGGCACTGTCATTACTTGGCGATGTGTTATCTGTAACTGGAGCTCAAGGAACTGAACGGGGAAAAGGAATAGCCGGCGACAAAGGCGTGTTTATACGCGAGGAGAATCGGCTACTGCTGATCCTCGCCGTAAAGAGATCGAGAGAGGTGGGTGGGCAACCGTAACCGAATTCTGAAGAGTGTCAACCGTGAGTCGATGCGACGTCGTCCTGTTTACTCAACCGCCCACCGCTTGCACGTGAGAGATGCCGAGCCAAAAGTTATTTGACACGACAACGGTTTGACGTGTTTCTGTGCTGCTGAATCGGCTTGATACTTGAAGATGGTTACTTTCTGTTTTGTTTCATCTTAAGTGTCACTACCACTGAATATATGATGCGTTAAAATCAATGACGGGCCTTTAAGAAGGGCGGAGAGCGTCTAGGTTTGCAAATTGTAAACCGAAAGCGGATGTAGTAGTAGTTCTGCACTGAAGCTAGTCAACCTTTGGTTCGGGAGATCTTTGAGGCATGTGCTAGTGGTGGAAGTAAGCTCTAATAAGAAATAATCTCTAATTGAAATACGTATTAAATATGGAAACATGTGTCCTATTTTATAAAGCAATATGCGAATCTATTTCAAATTATGGAATAATTGTGCATGGAACAATTAACTTAACTAACATAAATAAAACAGAAAAACTGCAGTCTATAATAGCTAAAAATATTATTCCGTTGCATTTGCAAAAAATTTATAAAACTTCTACCGATAGATTAAAATTTTTAAATCTTTTATCCTACAGCAATTTATATAAATATAATGTAATAATGAAAAATTTTTTTGACGAAACTTACAAACTAAAAAAACATAATAAAAATACAAGACTTCAAAACCAAGGTTATTACAAATTGCCAAATTTTCGAAATAATTACGGAAAACATACCTCCGAATATCAAGTACCACTTATATTTAATGCTATTCCAAAAGAATTACTAAATATAGATTCTTTTAGAAGACTTAAAATGGAATTAAAAAATTATTTGGTATTTTCTAGTTAGCTGATTTTTATGTGTTGTGTATTGTGGATTTATTTGATGTACACCATTTTTGTGGCTGAATGACCTATGTTAATATAATTTATTCATTTTCCTGCAGATATGCTATTTAGCTTTGCGGGTCAAAGTGTAAATGTATTTGTATTCTTTACTCTTATGAATAAATATTATATTCTAATTAAAAAAAAAAGCAGCTGCTTGCCACAGAGGTCTGACAGGAGACTGTCAGTAGAAGGCTGTACTGTTGGAAAATCATAATTCTACATTTTGCCCTTTGGGTTGCTTTACCTTTCAGCGACATATATTTGCACACAATGTGCTAAATGGCCAGGTCACAAGGACCCCGAGGCTCAGAGAAGGTAGGGATAAGGGACCTACATGGCAGCTGTTAGAAGACAGATGGTAGACTCACGTGAAGGACAGGGGTGGCGCTTCAGGCTCGCAACCTGTAGTCTCAGGTTCGAGTCCCAGGTGGGCCACAGTTGAGATTTATCTCCGCAAAACTCTCCGCTCTGCCTACGGTCAGTAGGGGACACCTATGGGCTTGGTAAAGTCCGTCGGATGGGACGTTAAGCCATGGGCCCTCGTGCAGAAGAGCCATATCTTGTGCATGTTAAAGAACTTGGTCGATTGGCTTGACCAGATCTGTGCCCCAACAGCTGTTACAGTGGGTCCCCTTTCCAATCTTCTCTGAGCCCTCGGGGTCCTTGTAACCTGGACATTTGCCTAATGTGTATAACCTATTGTGGGCAAAAAAGTGCCGTTCAGAGGTAAAACAACCCAACCCGTGAAGGACATCCATTATTATCTTTACCGTGCACAGGGGCGGAGGTGGCTCAGTCGGTAGCGCGCCAGGCTCGTAATCTGTAGTTCCCAGGTTCGAGTCCCAGCTGGGTCAGCGTTGAGATTTATCTCCGCAAAATTCTCCGCCCTGCCCACGGTCAGTAGGGGACACCGATGGGCTTGGAAAGGCCGCCGTCCGTCGGATGGGACGTTAAGCAGTGGCCCCATGTGCGGGAGAGCCATACCCTGTGCACGTTAAAGAACACGCTGGATGGCCTTGACGGGAGGCTACCATCTGTCTCCCAACAGCTGTTCCAGTGGGTCCCCTCCCCCAACCTTCTCTGAGCCTTCGGGGTCCATGTGACCTGGCCATTTAGCCCATGGTGTGCAAAAAAGTGCCGCTCAGAGGTAAAAAAAACCCAAAACCCAAACCCTTCCGTTCACCTCGTCACTCTACTTCCAGATGCAAAGAAGCAAAATCAAACTATAAATGCTGAGGCGAATGCTCTGTTTTCTATCATGTTAACGAAATGCTCAAAATGTCCAAACTGAGAGGAAGTCAACAGTATGGGCTTTCGATAAATGAGAAGTCTCAGTTTTGTCTATAACTAACCCCCTGTACCATTTCTGAGCCTCATTCATCAAATAAAGCGATAACCAATTTTTATTTCCTAAATTATTAGCTATCAAAAAAAATTTATAAAAATACCACCTCAAGCAGCTGCTTGCCACAGAGGTCTGACAGGAGCTGTCAGTTTATATGCCATAGTAGGTCTGTGAGGATGGCAGGCCGTCAGCAGATAAACGACACAAACAGCCATGCCTTACCCGGGGCTCGAACCCAGGTCCCTTAGATCAGTAGCCAAGCCGGCTAACCACTCGGCCATGGGACAATATATCAAATAATCAAGATCATCCAAATCTGACGTTTCTCAGTCGGTGCAGTACTTCCCAACCTAAAAGAGCTTCAGGGTTGTGTTGTTTTAGCTCCGAGAGGCAGGTGGGGTGGCTCAGTCGGTAGCGCACCAGGCTCATAATCTGCTAGTTCCCAAGTTCGAGTCCCAACTCGGCAAGAGTTGAGATGTATCTCCGCAAATCTCCCCACCTTGCCCACAGTGAGTAGGGGACACCGATGGGCATGGAAAGCATTAATGGGACGTTAAGTCATGGCTCTGTGTGCGGGAGAGCCATATTCTGTGCACGTTAAAGAACTCACTCGCTGGATGTCCTTGATTTGAGGCTACTATCAGTCTCCCAACAATTGTCCAGTGGGTTTCCTCCTCCAACCCTCTCTGAACCCTCAATACCTTTGTAATCTGGCCATTTAGCTCATTGTGTGCAAAAAAGCACTGGTCAGGGGTAAAACAACCCAACCCTCTGAGATGCATTTTTTACACAATCTGCTATATGGCCAGGTCACAAGGACCCCGAAGGCTCAGAGAAGGTGGGAGAAGGGGACCCACAGCAACAGCTATTGGGAGACAGATGGTAGTCTCCCATCAAGGCCGTCTAGTTTGTTCTTTAAACTGCACAGAGTATGGCTCTCCCTCACACGGAAAGACGGTTTAACGTCTCATCCAACGAACGGTGGACTTTCTAACCCCATCATTGTCCCCTCTGACCGAGAGCAGGATGGCAATTTATCAGAACCAAATCTCAGGTGACACTCGAAACCAGGGAATTGCACATTACGAGCCTGGGGCACTACCGACTGAGCAAATCCCCAGATTTAGGGTGTGCCGCGAAATATTTAAGTCTACGTAAAATTTTTATCACCCTATTCTCTTCATTCTTTGCGCGATTCTTTCGAGCATTGAACCAAAAATCAAATCTTCTATTTGAAGAAACAGGCTGAAATTTCCCACTAAATTAGGAGCAGAGATTGGCTCATAATCTGCAGTCCCAATTGTGCCTGTGTTCAGTTTAATCTTCCGCTAACCGCTATTCTAAACTCGGTGAGAAAGGAAACACGAATGGACCAATCAGATTTCAGCTTTATCTTCTGCTAACCGCTATTCTGCACTCGGTGACAAAGGAGACACGACTGGACCAATCAGATTTCAGCTCTATCTTCCACTAACTGCTATTCTGCACTCGGTGACAAAAGAGACACGAATGGACCAATCAGATTTCAACTTTATCTTCTGCTAACCGCTATTCTGCACTTGGTGACAAAGGAGACACGACTGGACCAATCAGATTTCAGCTTTATCTTCCATTAACTGCTAATCAGCATTCGGTGACAAAGGAGACACGACTGGACCAATCAGATTTCAGCTTTATCTTCCGTTAACCACTATTCTGCACTCGGTGACAAAGGAGACATGATTGGACCAATCAGATTTCAGCTTTATCTTCTGCTAACCGCTATTCTGCACTCGGTGACAAAGGAGACACGATTGGACCAATCAAGTTTGATCTTTATCTTCCGCTAACCGCTATTCTGCACTCGGTGACAAAGGAGACACGACTGAACCAATCAGATTTCAGCTTTATCTTCTGCTAACCGCCATTCTGCACTAGGTGACGAAGGAGAAACGACTGAGCCAATCAGATTTCAGCTTTATCTTTCCTTAACTGCTAATCAGCATTTGGTGACAAAGGAGACACGACTGGACCAATCAGATTTCAGCTTTATAGAATATATAAGCTTAGCTTATATTAGCTAAGCTATAGCTTAGATTCTGCCGCTAACCACTATTCTGCACTCGGTGACAAAAGAGACATGATTGGACCAATCAAGATTTCAACTTTATCTTCCGCTAACCACTATTCTGCACTCGGTGACAAAGGAGACACGACTGGACCAATCAGATTTCAGCTTTATCTTCCATTAACTGCTAATCAGCATTCGGTGACAAAGGAGACATGACTGGACAAATCAGATTTCAGCTTTATCTTCCGCTAACCGCTATTTTGCACTCGGTGACAAAGGAGACATCACTGGACCAATCAGATTTCAGCTTTATCTTCCATTAACTGCTAATCAGCATTCGGTGACAAAGGAGACATGACTGGACCAATCAGATTTCAGCTTTATCTTCCATTAACTGCTAATCAGCATTCGGTGACAAAGGAGACATGACTGGACCAATCAGATTTCAGCTCTATCTTCCACTAACTGCTATTCTGCACTCGGTGACAAAAGAGACACGAATGGACCAATCAGATTTCAACTTTATCTTCTGCTAACCGCTATTCTGCACTTGGTGACAAAGGAGACACGACTGGACCAATCAGATTTCAGCTTTATCTTCCATTAACTGCTAATCAGCATTCGGTGACAAAGGAGACACGACTGGACCAATCAGATTTCAGCGTTATCTTCCGTTGACCGCTATTCTGCACTCGGTGACAAAGGAGACACGATTGGACCAATCAGATGTCAACTTTATCTTCCGCTATTCTGCACTCGGTGACAAAGGAGACACGATTGGACCAATCAGATTTCAGCTTTATATTCCGCTAACCGCTATTCTGCACTCGGTGACAAAGGAGACACGACTGGACCAATCAGATTTCAGCTTTATCTTCTGCTAACCGCTATTCTGCACTAGGTGACAAAGGAGACACGATTGGACCAATCAGATTTCAGCTTTATCTTCCGCTAACCGCTATTCCGCACTCGATGACAAAGGAGACACGAATGGACCAATCAGATTTCAGTTTATATGGTTACACTTATTCATTTCAACCTTTCTACTTTAACGATCTGTAACGGAAATATGTTCCTTCTTAGCCTGACCTTGATAGTGAATACGTGTAATATGTATGCACATATTTAATATATCAATATTACTCAGATTTTTATTTTCAAACCTTAAACTATTAATTTTAATATTATGTTTAATAATATTATAATACATATATAATTATATTTTATAATCATGTTTTAATATACTATTAAACATAAAAACTATTAAATTTTGTACTATGACATTTCATTGAATAAGGATAATTTATATATTTGAAATGTATAATATTTAAAATTTTCTCTTGTTTTTCTTTATACAGCGCGCTTGGTTTCTGATCTACGGGACTTGGGTTCGAGCCCCGGGTAAGGCATGGATGTGTGTGTTGTTTTTCTGCTGAGGTCCCGCCATTCTATCAGACCTTCTACTGTGGAATATTAACTAACAGTCTCCTGTCAGACTTCTGTGGCAAGCAGCTGCTTGAGGGGACATTTATTTATTTATTTATTTATTCTGTATTGCTTTAAATGAACCTGATGTAAAAGGGCCTGGCCCTAACATCACTATGATTGTTAGGTGTATAAATAACGGCTTGAAAATGCCGGGCCCATTTCTAAGAGACACGGGTTTTACAAAATTTTTTCCAGGAGGAAAGGTAATCTTTGAAACAGTGCTATTTTTTTTTTCTTCTAATAATGGGCTTTGCTCCTTAGAATACGTTTGACCACGCCTAGCGTCATCTTTATAAACTATATTTTTTGCAGGAAAATAGTAAATTCAAGCAACATTTTTATTTGTTCGGTTTATTTTTAAATAATCCGAGAAAAAAATTGCATTCGATTTGCTAAATCGATGTAATAATAATGTAGAGAAAAAAAATGATGCGAGAAATAAATTGCATTTAGATTTGCTAAATCTAATAGCCAATGTGAAAATCGTAAAGAAAAATTACTTCGTCGAAAACAGATGTTTGTTTCCAATAATAATTCCCTTATTTAAATACAACTTTATTTACAATTTTTTTTCCACTAAATCCGCTGTAATTAAAGCCAAAAAACAGCACCCTTCACATTTTTATAACTTATAAATCATATTAGTAGGGAAGTAATATATTACAGCTACCTGCCCCCCTCCCTCTATACGTTAAAGAACACGCTGGATGGCCTTAAGAGAAAGCTTCCATTTCTCAGTCCAGTAGGTCCCCTTCTTCCCTGAGTCCTTTTGACCTGGCCCATTGTGTGCAAAAAAAGTGCTACTCTGAGGTAAAATATTCCAACCCTTGTTAAAAGCTTTTCCCCCTCGACATGACTTCCCATCAAGTTCCCTTCGCTCGGTGTTATAAATCTCATCTGCGTTTACCCTTTCTCTTCATCTGACCCTTTATCTGAAGCATCAGAATCTCCGACAGCATCCGGCTTCCACAAATCCTGTTTCCCAATATGTTTGTATCCATCACATATAAATGAGCTTTATCTTTGAAGTCTTTTTTTTTACCATCCCAAGAGAACTAAGTCATTCCTGTTCTCCAAAGAGTGTTAAAATTCAAGGGAAACTCTTTTATTAGAAATCGTGCTTCTATAAAATAATATCCAACTTCGTACTGTAACAAGATACCGTATATATATAAACAAAGCTGTTTTCTCCGTATCTCATGCATTTTACATGTTTCAGAAACAAAAACTTCAAGTATCCTTTCTTGCGATTTTTTCCCTCATTCAATTCGCAATTCAGTAACTTTCACCTTGCAAGCTGAATCATTTTTTAAACATTTCTGAGTTTTCCCTTTCTTCTCGCAGCATCTCTACCAGCATCATTCTAGCAGCATCTTCCTCTCATCACTAGGTCATCTGTTTACAGAGCCCGCCTCTTAAAAAATCACCGTCTTTAAATTCCCCATCAGTTTCGTTATCACCGGAAGTTTTCACTTTTGCTGAATATCTCGAATGAATTTATTCGAAGTTTATTTACGCACAAACCGGATACCGTAAGGAGAAATAAAACCTCTTATTTTAAGGTTTATTTTAAAAATCTTAGACGTTTTAAACGTACTCTCTAAAATGTACGTAACTCTTCAAAACGTACTTCGCAATAATGCATTTATCACATGAACATATTCCTTTAATTCCCTTTAAACACTAAAAAAATAAATAAAAATATTTCAGTTTAAATTCATTGCACCTTATTTTTCAATATTAGATATAAATGTTGTTGGTCGTTGTCCTAAATTAGTGGTTTCGAACAGGGGTGTTTTTCACTGGAAATAAAAATGAAAAGAATAATTTTTAAGTACTAGAACTAAAAATGAATAGAATAGTTCCTAGGGTTCGATATCCTTTTTTGGGTCAAGAGCCATAACAGGAAAAAGAAATCGCAGATTATTTTATTAACAAAAATAAAAACATAACGTATAATTTTAAAATCGGTGTATTCAAATGTATACAATTTAAACTATTGAAAAATATTATTTAAATAATCTGTGATTCATCAGTGTGACTTTTGAGTTAGTCTTCTCGACCAACTGTATCTCCGCCAAATTCCCCTTCCTGCCCACGGTCAGTAGGGGACCCCAATGGCTTGGAAAGTCCGCCGTCCATCGGATGGGACGTTAAGCCGTGGCGCCGTGTGCGGGAGAGCCATACCTTGTGCACGTTAAAGAACACACTGCATGACCTTGACGGGAGGCTACCATCTGTCTCCCAACAGCTGTTCTAGTGGGTCCCTTCCCCAACTTTCTCTGGTCCTTCGGGGTCCATGTGACCTGGCCATTTCGCCCATGGTGTGCAAAAAAGTGCCACTCAGAGGTAAAACAACCCAACCCAAGTCGACCAACTCATTGAAATTTGGAGTGTATTAAGAGCATCTGAATGGCATCAGTGCTTTCAAACTCTCGTCTGCCAACCTGCTTTAAAGGCTGTTTTTAATGAAAAATCATAAAAAATTTCAGAGTTGAATGTTAAACCAAAAAGGTCAAGAGAACATTTTTTATAGTGCTCAAAGCAGCCGGTTCCCGACTTATCGTTTAGATTAGCATACTGGTAGTTAAGCTTATTTTGTTTCGACGTAAAAACCTTAGAAATTCATACATATAGTATGAAAAAACTCGTAAATCTGTAAATACGGTGAATATTATTAAAACTAAATTTATACAGGAAAATGTATTTTAAATTGCACGGAGTTAGGAAGAATAAAGGGAATGTTAAAGATGATGCTGAACTAAAAAAAAGAGTCATAAAAACCACTGTTCTAGTTGAAAGCGCAACTTGCTAGAAAAACCGCTGTTCTAAATGATACTGCTCTGATCTTTCCTTTGCAGCTTACGTAGGAGAAATCGATTTTGACGAGATTTATTTCGAGAATCCATTATTCCTAAAGACATTAATCTCTAGGGGGGGGGGGGGGAACACGTTAATTATTGATGATCATCAGACATAATTTATATATTAATGAATTTTGAAATCTTAATTAAATATTAATGAATTCTGAAATCTGATAATGTTCTGAGGGCTAGATTAGTGATTTTAAACATTTCCTTTCTTTTAAGGTTCGGAAACATGAAACGTGAAATGAACCTGTTGTAATATCTTGAGGAGCAGCAACTCAAGCCCCGATTCTTGTGCCTAATGGAATTCGGTCTTAATTGATGTCGGCCTTTCGTACTAAATTACCCGGTTTTTTTAAATGCGTCACCTACCTTCAACTGACCTTGCCTATTTTAAAGGGGGGAGGGTGAATTAGTTGAGTGAAGGAGGGTGAGTGTCTTCATGAGCAATTTCCACTTCTTTACTACTACCTTGGCATATTCACTTTTATTAAATGAAGCTCATTCATGTATAGAAACATACACTGCCCTATCAAAATGTTAGAGTTGGTTGTTGGTTGGTTGATTTACCTCTGAGCGGCACTTTTTTGCACACAATGGGCTAAATGGTCAGGTCACAAGGAACCCGAAGGCTCAGAGAAGGTTGGGGGAGGGGACCCACCGGAACAGCTGTTGGGAGACAGATGGTAGCCTCCCGTCAAGGCCACCCAGCGTGTTCTTTAGCGTGCACAGGATATGAACTCTCCAGTATACGGGGCCATGGCTTAACGTCCCATCCGACGGACGACAGGCTTTTCCAAACCCATCGGTGTCCCCTACTGACCGTGGGCAGGACGGGGAATTTTGTGGAGATAAATCTCAATGCTGACCCAGCTGAGACTCGAACCTGGGAACTACAGATTACGAGCCTGGCCCTGCCCACCGAGAGACAAGGTCAAGGCACACCTTTGCCGGAAGAGCTGTGTCGTCACGAACATTGGTGTTCCGGCTGCCATTTTTAAATAACTTTAGTTTCGTTTGAGTCACGCTGGTTGAGTTGATTGATTTTGATATATATTTTGTTTTAGCGTTTACAGCTACACCTAGTTTATGTGTAGCGCCAAAGTGTAATGGAAGCTTCAAGATGGGCCCAAAGTTCATGTATTTCAGTTCGCTAAGGATATTTCTCTTGGATCAAAGCGATCAAGAGACAGAGTTTCACACCGACAATTCGTAGTAAGGTAAGTAACATAAGTTCTCACTTTTATTTTCTTTAACTATATTCTATATATTCAAACGGTTATCAAGTTGTAAACTGAATTTTTACCAGGAAATCGTTACGCTAAGCTAATATGATCAGTTAATCCAAAGTAAATTTTTGTACTTTCATTATCTAGCTTGTTTCATTGTATCAAAACAAGAAATCTTGTTATACGAAATTATTATAAAAATATTATTTATACTATAAAATAATATCGATTGGTTCCTTCCTCAGAAAAGTGATTCCTTCTAATACTTTATAATTTCTTTAGAATCAAAATTTCAGGGATTTGTAATTTATTACAATGGTATGGTTTGAAAAATGCTGGTTTGTTTGCAGAGTACACTATGTCAAAACTTGTAGCAAAACGCACTAATCAGTGCTCTCTGATTATATTCTTTTAAATGTTAACTTCAAATTAAATAATCCTGATAGTAATTAATGAATGAAATTTGAGACAGTAGTTAATGAATGAAAATGAATTTACAACCCAAAGTAAAAATTGACAATGCATTCTGCCAGCAATCCCACAATATATCAAATTAAATAAATAATGTGTTGTGTAGGTATCAAGGCCACTTGATGTTTAATAAAATAAACATTAAATCTCTTACTTTGATAAAATATTAATGTTATATGTTAAAGATTGTAATAACCAATTTGAATTATTGAATTTACATGCATTTCAGTATCATTATACTTAGCAAATATTTATAGGAATAAAATAATCGGTAATTTTTCAGGTTAGTAACCTTGGCTAGCTTAGAGGAAATGCCGTTTAGGGTTGGTTGGGTTGTTTTACCTCTGAGCGGCACTTTTTTGCACACCATGGGCTAAATGGCCAGGTCACATGAACCCCGAAGGCTCAGAGAAGGTTGGGGGAGTGGACCCACTGGAACAGCTGTTGGGAGACAGATGGTAGCCTCCCGTCAAGGCCATCCAGCGTGTTCTTTAACGTGCACAGGGTATGGCTCTCCCGCACACGGGGCCACGGCTTAACGTCCCATCCGACGGACGGCGGCCTTTCCAAACCCATCGGTGTCCCCTACTGACCGTAGGCAGGGCGGGGAATTTTGCGGATGCAGTTTAGGGTGTTTGTAACGTATAAGTTACTGGTGCCAATCAATTTTGAGTAAAGATTATTAATTCAAATTAATTGAAAAGCTGATCATTAATATGCCAGTCAGCATAGAAAAGTGTCTGCATTTATATAGTAAGGGAAGTGAAATTTTAAAATATTTGAAATAACCAGAAAATGCATTCACATGAGGTCATGTCATAAAAACAAATTGTGAAAAACCGACAGTTAATAGATTTCTTGTCATATGCAAGATTTGTTTCTACATATATACTTTGTTTTACAGTTTTTTTAAGTGGGTAATGCATTCCTATACATACTCTATTATTTTTGCTACTAAGACGAGAATATTTCAAAAATATAGATTAGAATAGTAAAAATTAATTTTCACAATTAGTTCTAATGTTCCAACATACTAAAATTAAAAAATTCCTGTAGGTATGTGAACTTCATTTTAAAGCCAGTGAAATTCAGCATGAGACAAGCACGTGTGATGAAGTCACAGGGAGAGAAATAACAGCAAAGTTAGAAAAGCCTAGACTCATCAAAGATGCAGTTGCTTCACAAATGCTGCTAACTGGTATTATGTCTCCTTTTAAAGATGTTGTATGCATACTTCCTGTGGGAAAAATAACATCTGAAGTTATTCATGTACGTTTAAAAAAATTGTAATTGGTTTCTAAGCTATAGGATTCAGAATCATGTGTTGCCAGTGACAATAATTCTATTAATAGAAAGGCAATGTCTTTTTTCACCACACCACCTTCATTGAATATTGTGTATCCCCATCCTGTAGACAAAGTCAGACCATTGTTTTTCTGAATTGATGCTGTGCACTTGTTAAGATGTATAAGAAATAATTGGATTAATAAAAATTTGGATCAGAGGGTTTAGTTGAAAGGCATGACTTTTCTACAGCAGCATTTTTAACCCGTAGAAAGCTTCATGACAATGAAAGCAATGGTTTTAATTAAATATAATTATAATTTGTCTTTGAAAGCATTGTCACTTTCTAACTTAGAGAAGCAAAATGTTAAGCTGGTTCTTCAAATTTTTAAAAAATTTGTTGCAGAAGCACTTTTAGAAATAGGTGAAAAACATAAATTGAGATACTGCAGAGTTTATGAATGAAAATGAATTTACAACCCAAAGTAAAAATTGACAATGCATTCTGCCAGCAATCCCACAATATATCAAATTAAATAAATAATGTGTTGTGTAGGTATTAAGGCCACTGGATGTTGCAGAAGCACTTTTAGAAATTTACAACCCAAAGTAAATTATAGTTAATATTCTCTTATTAAGACTGTTAACACATGGTGAGATATAGTAAATATTAAATCTCCTTTTAAAGGAGCTCGATTAAACGAAATATATAAAATGCCTCTCACAGCATCGTCATCTTTAGATGAAAGGAATTTATTTTTAAATAAATTATTGGATTGGCTGGATTCATGGCAAAGTATGGGTTGTGATACAGGTATGCTGACCAAAGAAACACATAAAAAAAAAACCTCATGCAGCTGATTGCCACAGAGGTCTGACAGGAGCCTGTCAGTTTATATGCCAAAGTAGAAGGTGGATGGCAGGACCTCAGGAGAAAACGACACATACATCCATGCCTTATCCGGGGTTTGAACCCAGGTCCCTTAGATCAGTAGCCAAGCGCGCTAACCACTCGGCCACGGGACGGCACAAAGAAACACATACTGCTTTAAAATTATCAACACATGCTTTGTTGGAATTAGCTTCATATTGTTGTGAAAAGTTAAATATGGCATACATATCGCCTGGGAAATTCCAAACCGATTGTTTAGAAGGTAGATTTAGCAAATAATGCAACTAGCTGGAGGCCAATATCACATTTCAATAAGGCAGGTAGATGAGTGTGAAAACAAATTAAGGATGCATTCAGTACTGAAATTAGTGTTATCTACTAAAAGTAGGTATCCACATTTCTGGTTTTTATGCCAAACAGAGGTGGGAAGAGCTAAAGGAAAATTTAAGTGTTTCTTTTCCTTTTAGCCTTACTTGTTACCGAAGATGATATTGTGAAAATAGAAGTCTACCTACCTGTCTTAACCTATTTGGCTGGTTACTGTGTCTATTCAGTTCTAAAAAAAATGAAATGTGAATCCTGCAAAGCATTTTTAGTTCTTGATAACCAGATTCAATTCAATGCATCGCACAGTTTAATTAAAAACTTAGACAGAGGTGGGTCATTATGGCCACAACAGAGCCACAACAGATAAATGCTATTGTATATACAATTAGCAACAATTAGCAATTAGCATACAATTATTACATAGTTGTTAAAAAAACTTGGTACTGAATTTGAGCATGAATTTATAAATTTCCCAAATCAGAGAATTTTAGCCACAGTATTGACATTAAATCTATTAAGTAGTGAGGGTTGGGTTGTTTTACCTCTGAGCGGCACTTTTTTGCACACCATGGGCTAAATGGCCAGGTCACATGGACCCCAAAGGCTCAGAGAAGGTTGGGGGAGGGGACCCACTGGAACAGCTGTTGAGAGACAGATGGTAGCCTCCCGTCAAGGCCATCCAGCGTGTTCTTTAACGTGCACAGGGTATGGCTCTCCCGCACACGGGGCCACGGCTTAACGTCCCATCCGACGGACGGCGGTCTTTCCAAGTCCATCGGTGTCCCCTACTGACCGTGGGCGGGGCGGGGAATTTTGCGGAGATAAATCTCAACGCTGATCCAGCTATTAACCAGAGGTGGGACTCGAACCTGGGAACTACAGATTACGAGCCTGGCGCGCTACCGACTGAGCCACCCCCGCCCCCAATTAGAATATGAGTTTATATAACATTTGTGTACAATATACAAGTAATAATGGCTGTAAATTAATGATTGAAGTACTCTTTAAATTTGTGTATTATTATTATTTCTTTAAACACAAATTTTATTTAAAAAAACTACAGCATCAAAATATGTCTTATGTTGGTCACAATAAACCTACGTTTTTTACAATGTTCAGAATACACGTATATTTTTCTTAATAATCTATTTATTATACTTATATTATCCTTTATATTTTATAAAAGCAAAAGATAAACCTCTCAGGTAACAGCATGATTTCAGCAGTTCTTTCTGTACAGTCGCTCAAAAAAATCGCTCAAAACATTCGTGTCACGTGACACGAAGGTTGCCAGATCACTAATTTCTAAAAAAATCGTTGCCAGATATTTTTTCTGAATTCTGTAATCAACCATAGTGTTCGGATACTTTTTTGAGCGACTGTAGGTGGTCATATTATTTTGATACTAGATCGTGTGGGCTCACTCACGGAAATATTGAGCGTGTGCAGTTACCGTTCACAGCAAACTGGAGCGTGTGCAGTAACTGCACACGCTCCAGTTTGCTGTGAACCGTAACTGGAGCGTGTACAGTTGCTCTACACGCTCCAGATATTTTTCCTGAATTCTGAATCACGTGACACGAAGGTTGCCAGATCACTAATTTCTAAAAAAAAGTTGCCAGATATTTTTCCTGAATTCTGTAATCAACCATAGTGTTTGGATACTTTTTTGAGCGACTGTACATAGGAGTATTTAGTGATTGAAGTTAGGAATACTCAGGAAATACATTTTTGAAGTGAAAATGGATGAGAACAAGCAATTCCGATTTTAAAATGTATACATATATATGTGTGTGAAGCACTAGTAAGATTGTTGTGGGAACCTATGCATTAATCTTATTATCTTCAAATTCTTATTTGTGTAAAATAAATGTGTGGGAATAAATCAGAAATTTTTATTACCATTGTCTCTGTTTCGTTATTTTACATATGTATTCAATGCATATAAAAAAAATCGGCATTGAATGAAAATAGTTTAATGTAATTTGAAAACGGTCATTTTTTTTTGAAATAGTAAGGAAAAAGTACTCAAAAAGAATATAGAAAACATCGCAGTGCTTCTGAAAGAAATTCCATGGCACGATTTAGCTAAATGTCGAAGACACGGTAAGCACCACTTTTAGTGACGTCATAAATCAGTCCCTTGGCCTTGTCTCTCGGTGGTCACGGCCTGGAGCGCTACTGACTGAGCCACCCCCGCTCCTGGGGGAGGGGACCCACTAAAACAGCTGTTGGGAGACAGATGGTAGCCTCTCGTCAAGGCCGTCCAGCGTGTTCTTTAACGTGAACAGGGTTTGTTCCAAAGAATGTAGAGGGAGAAGAAGTTAAGCTTCCATAGAGATTAATGTAAAATCGAGTATCGTGCATTTGGCGTAGAGGTGAAACGAACATTACAGGGGACGAACGCTTTTGTAATTGCATGTTACTGTCAACTTCCATTCTCTTCGCTTTTCCTATGTAATAATTTCCCATTGATATCCTTGCAGAGTATATTAATATCAATTCTGTTCCCTGTTTCTATGCAACCAAGAAAGCTTCTAATTGTAATAATTTATTCTATAAATTAACTTCAGGATAATTTCAAATCTTCTCTATCCGTTCAATTTATAATTGTTGGTTGAACGAAAAATAATTCCAATGGAGAAAATAAACCTTTATTAAAATCATGATATTATTTTTTTTCAAATACAAAGTGCAGTTACTTTTTTTCCTTTTTTAAAATATAAATTTTTTGATGCATAATTCCTTTGCCCCTTATTGTTTGCTTCCCAGCTTAAACAAATGCACGATACGAAACGAAACACCACTTGAGGTCGCCACTTACGCTTTGTCAAAGCTGAACTTCTTTTCCTTATACGTTCTTTGGTTTGTTTTCCCCACAAGAAACCACGGCTTAAAGTACCATCCGATTGACGGCGGTCTTTCCAAGTTCATCGGTATCCGTTATTGACCGTGGGCAGGATGAGGAGTTTTACGGAGAGAAATCCATAACTCTTTTAATACAGAACAAATATTGTTGAAAATCGAGATTCAAAGAGATTTCATCATGATCTTTATCTTTAATCACATTTTTCCATTAAATACATATTTCAGAAGTTATAGAACTTCGAAGTTACATTGACACAACACGAAAATTGCGTAAAATTTTGCACCGATGGGGTTGGAAAGGCCGCCGTCCATCGGATGGGACGTTAAGCCGTGGCCCCGTGTGCGGGAGAGCCATACCCTGTGCACGTTAAAGAACACGCTGGATGGCCTTGACGGGAGGCTACCATCTGTCTCCTAACAGCTGTTCCAGTGGGTCCCCTCCCCCAACCTTCTCTGAGCCTTCGAGGTCCCTGTGACCTGGCCATTTAGCCCATGGTGTGCAAAAAACTGCCGCTCAGAGGTAAAACAACCCAACCCAACCTAAAATTTTGGTAGGGCAGTGCTTAATGTCAACGTAAAGCGTCCACATTCACTTCACATGTTCCCTAAAGGCAGTTCATCGGATGAGACTTTGAATTATTGTAGCATGTGTTGGGAAGTTTTAACTAAATAAATATTGAAAGCAAATGGGATTCAGAAGGAAATACATCCACGTTGAGTATTTCAGAAGAGAAGAAAACTGAGAGGTCGATATCGATCCTACAGAATAGAAATCTTGAGATGTGATTCTAAGGTAACAACGGCACGACAAGAAAATGGCTTTAAAGCCCAAACGTCAAGAACACCTGTTAAGAAACATTGATCAACGCGGCGACAATATTGAGAAAAAAGTCTATTTCGCTACGTAGCAGTCGCTGGCCAGATCAAAGCAGCTGAACTGCATCAAGTTCTGTGATTCTCTTTGCTGGGGGGCTGATTCAGCTGAAATCCCTGCAGAATTTCCACTTTAGTGGAGTTACCAAATTCTCTGTTTCTTTAACGATTCTCAAATGTTGAAATACAAACTCTTCAGGTTCCCGGAGGCCTAGTGATCTATACAGGCCCAGATCTAGAAAAGAAACAGAAGGTGGGGGGGAGGGGGAAGAAACTCAATCGAGCCGGAAAAATGTTAAAGGGGGGGATCAAGAAACTGGATTTCCATTGCGGTATAAGATTTCACTCTACATTCTAGAGGTCTTTAAATAAAATTCTTTTAAAATGCTTGAAATATATATAAGTTGAAATAATGAGTTGAAAAAATTGGTTGTCCTGATTGGGATTCGAACCCAGGTCCCCCAGAAGCATACTGGGCATCATAACCGCTAGATCACTGAGGAACTATTTCTTCAACAAAGTGACATGTAAGCATTTCTGTTGAGTTTGATAATGTTTTGCCTCCATCACCCTCACCAGCATCCTCAAAGAAGGATGGGGGACATGGAGCCCTTTCCCTCCCCCCCAGATCAGGTCTTGGATCTGTATAATCCATATTTCAGAACAGTCAGTTTCTAACGTACAAATATACTCCCAGGTGTTTATGTACAGTCGCTCAAAAAAATATCCGAACACTATGGTTGATTACAGAATTCAGGAAAAATATCTGGCAATTGCCAGATCACTAATTTCTAAAAAAAATCGTTTTCAGATATTTTTCCTGAATTCTGTAATCAACCATAGTGTTCGGATACTTTTTGGAGCGACTGTAGGTGGTCATATTATTTTGATACTAGATCGTGTGGGCTCACTCACGGAAATATTGAGCGTGTGCAGTTACCGTTCACAGCAAACTGGAGCGTGTGCAGTAACTGCACACGCTCCAGTTTGCTGTGAACGGTAACTGGAGCGTGTACAGTTGCTGTACACGCTACAGATATTTTTCCTGAATTCTGTAATCACGTGACACGAAGGTTGCCAGATCACTAATTTCTAAAAAAATCGTTGTCAGATATTTTTTCTGAATTCTGTAATCAACCATACTGTTCGGATATTTTTTTGAGCGACTGTACATTTCACAAGATCGATGGTTGTTGTTTTTCAGCCGGTAGTACATTAGGCCCGTAATTCCCAGATTCGAGTTCCAACTGTACCATCATTGCTACTTACCTATCTCTACTAATCAGGTTAAAAAAAAGCTACATGACCTTGACGGGAGGCTACTATCTGCTCCTAGCAGTTGTCAAGTGGATCCCCTTCCCCTAACTAACTCCGAACCCTTGGGGTCCTTTGACCTAGCCACTTAATCCATTGTGTTCAAAAAAAATGTGCCGCTCAGAGGTAAAATAACCCAACAACCAAACACATCACACAACCCTGGTCTTAACCCTATCACCAAGCAATGATAAATTCCCCGCCCTGCCCACGGTCAGTAGGGGACACAGATGGGCTTGGAAAGGCCGCCGTCCGTCGGATGGGACGTTAAGCCGTGGCCCCGTGTGCGGGAGAGACATACTCTGTGCACGTTAAAGAACACGCTGGATGGCCTTGATTGGAGACTACCATCTGTCTCCTAACAGCTGTTCCAGTGGGTCCCCTCCCCAACCTTCTCTGAGCCTTCGGGGTCCATGTGACCTGGCCATTTAGCCCATGGTGTGCAAAAAAGTGCCGCTCAGAGGTAAAACAACCCAACTTAACCCTAACACCAAGCAATGATAGGTTAAATCTGCGCTATAGCACCACATTGCCATGGCGAATGCAGCTTCCTCTAATACTTCAAGGCACCTGAAACGACCGCCACAATCATAGAATCAAGAAAAAATTCTACGTTTGGAAATAAGAATGACTGCTGAGTGTAAATAAGGAACCAGAGCTTTCTAAATGAAGAAAGAACTCTCTTCTCCTTCTCTCCTTTATTGTAAACTATATTCCAGTGAAGAAAAGAATCGAACGTTAACAAAACTTCTCGAATTTAAATCGATCGATTTTTAAGGAGTGTTTATCAAGCACTGCTCCGACGTCCTCTCGGGCAAATTGCCGGGTACTGCTCATGTTTCCTTTGTAATGGCAGCAGCTTCTGCTTTCTGTTATGTATCGACAAAAGAAGGCGTACTCTTAAACGAGCGAACTGAAAAGAAAAGAGAGCTGCATTTCTTAAAAGTAATACATCAAACGTCAAAGCCATTCAGTAAATGCCTTTGGAAAGAAAGTAAAAATAAATATATATAAGAAACTTTGCGTCTTTGAAAATCGAAAAAGTTCATTCCCCCATACCCCACCCCATCCCAAACTGCACCCTTTTCGTGCTTGAAAAAATCGATTCAAATTCCTTTCAGCCTGCATAGGAAAATGCAAATCGAAATCGAGCAGCAGTAGCCGGTAATGTCTGGGTTATTATCCATCCACTTGAATGGACACGTCAAAGGTTCCGGCAACTGAAACAGTCGCTGCCTCGATTAATTTTCTTAGTGACGTCATCGGGGTCGGTTTCGAGTGCTGGAAGAAGGTCACTGAGGAAGGGGAGAGATCCTCATCTGGAGTGAACTTCTCAATGGATGGCAGTCTCTTTAATGGACCAGTAAGATCTGTGCTCCCGGCATGGGAGTCTCGCCACCTGCGGTTGGTGCTCGCAATAAATGCAATTTGGCTGTGTTCGTGGCTGATCATATAAAAGCGAGACTAACAGGATCCGCAAATTTGATTGTGTCCTTGTCCTTATTGATGACGATGAAGCGGCATTTCTCTCATCTTCGTGGCCAGAAGATTGAATAATCAGCGAAAGTAGAAATTTGAGCAGGTTTTGAATCTTATTACACTTGCAATTAGAGTCTACCAAAGCACATGGAACAATGATTAACAGAGTTGGTAGCGCTAGCTTGGAAGAGCCGCAGTCCGTCTCTGCACATTAAACAAGTTAGATTGCTTGCTAGATTGTCATTTTGTACGAAGTATTTGTTCCTAACAGGACTTTGTACGGCTTCATTGACAGTTTCCTATTAGATCTCTGTGGCAGGCAGGGTTGGGTTGTTTTACCTCTGAGCGGCACTTTTTTGCACACCATGGGCTAAATGGCCAGGTCACAAGGACTCCGAAGGCTCATAGAAGGTTGAGGGAGGGGACCCACTGGAACAGCTGTTAGGAGACAGATGGTAGACTCCCGTCAAGGCCATTCAGCGTGTTCTTTAACGTGCACAGGGTATGGCTCTCCCGCACACGGGGCCACGGCTTAACGTCCCATCCGACGGACGGCGGCCTTTCCAAGCCCATCGGTGTCCCCTACTGACCGTGGGCAGAGCGGGGAATTTTGCGGAGATAAATCTCAACGCTGACCCAGCTGGGACTCGAACCTGGGAACTACAGATTACGAGCCTGGCGCGCTACCGACTGAGCCACCCCCATCCCCAGTATATCGCGGAGATAGATGGCTTCGAAATAGAATTTTTGTTTAATTTTTTTATTACTTATTTTTACTAAAACAGTTGATAATGTTTGTTTCTTTATTGCATTTTTAATTGGCATCGCTCTACTTAGTAAAATTGTAGTCTATTAAGTTAAAATATACAACTCAGTGAAGATGTTGGATATTTATTTAATTATTTTTTAAGGTGAGCCCTGGGTTGCCTGCCGGAAAAAGTCGTTGGCGTGCCAAGGATTCCCCCACCCCTGGTTTAGCACAAAAGACGCAATTTGAAATCAATATCCGAATATAAAAGTTTGAAAAGTTTCAGAGATGCAGTTTTTATCTGGCACTCTCTTACTGTTAACTGAATAGAGAGAAAAAACTGTCATTGGTTGGGTGGAATCTGAACCCACGATCTCCTGATAACATGTCAGGTGCTCTGACCGCTGAGCTACCTGTCTCCTCGCTGATCAAGATCACCTCTATTGTTGGCTTTAAGCATTATCATTCGAATATATCTGAATTTAATTGAAGACTCAGGTCCAGAAGGGTTGGGTTGTTTTACCTCTGAGCGGCACTTTTTTGAACACCATGGGCTAAATGGCCAGGTCACATGGACCCCGAATGCTCAGAGAAGCTTGGGGGAGGGAACCCACTGGAACAGCTGTTGGGAGACAGATGGTAGCCTCCCGTCAAGGCCATCCAGCGTGTTCTTTAACGTTGGATTGTTTTATCTCTGAGCGGCACTTTTTTGCACACCATGGGCTAAATGGTCAGGTCACATGGACCCCGAATGCTCAGAGAAGCTTGGGGGAGGGGACCCACTGGAACAGCTGTTGGGAGACAGATGGTAGCCTCCCGTCAAGGCCATCCAGCGTGTTCTTTAACGTTGGATTGTTTTATCTCTGAGCGGCACTTTTTTGCACACCATGGGCTAAATGGCCAGGTCACATGGACCCCGAAGGCTCAGAGAAGGTTAGGGGAGGGGACCCACTGGAACAGCTGTTGGGAGACAGATGGTAGCCTCCCGGCAAGTCCTCCAGCATGTTCTTTAACGTGCACAGGGAATGGCTCTCCGGCACACGGTCCACGGCTTAACGTCCCATCCGACGGACGGCGGACTTTCCATGCCCATCTGTGTCCCCTACTGTCCGTGGGCAGGGCAGGAATTTTTCCAGAGATAAATCTCAACGCTGACCCAGATGGGACTCGAACCTGGGAACTACAGATTACGAGCCTGGCGCACTACCGATTGAGCCACCCCAGCCCCATAACAGTACAGGGAGTGCTGATCGTGTAATGATATCCACCTATCAAAGGATATTTGAACGCCACATCTTATTTGAACATCGTTGCTGAACAAGTTCGTCTCTTCAGGACTACAGATTATTCTCACTCAGATGGAAACATTCAGCATGATAATGCACCTGCTCACAGGCACGTATCATTACCAATAGGTTCCAGGAACATGCCGACGAGTTTTCCTTGTTTCATTGGCCTGCACACTCCCCAATATCCAAATCGTAACAATCAATTTTATAATGATATTCTAAGCGCTACTTGCATCGGGACTGTACTGCCACACAATTTGCAGCAACTGCGCGATGCAGTCACTTCTGCATGGTACAAAACTTTCTGCACAACGCATCCAGCGTCTTGTAAGTTACATGCTTCATACAATTGTGGATGTTCTGAATACGTAAATTTAATAAGCGATTTAAATAATAATGATATAAATAAGTGCAGGACACACAACACGTTGCTTTCTATCATTTAGTGTATTGTGTTCCAAGTACATGCCAGTCGCAGGAAAAATAACCCAACAGTGAAAACACTTTTATTCCGTTCGTTGTTTACCTCTCCATCCCATGCTTCCTCTTAAAAAATGTACTTAAATTGATTACATTAAGTTTTAATATTTAATACGTATTAAGGAAGAAAACATTTAATGTAGCGTAAATAAACTTCTACCACCGTTTAGAATATAAAACGAAATGTTATAAAAAAAAAAAAAAAAATTTTTCCCTCACTAGAAGTTAAAGCTACCTGCACAAAGTTTAAAATAATTAATACAAGTTCATTTATTTTCGTTTAATCTGGGCGGCGTTTGAGAATCTTCGGAGGTTCTAGAGAGGTTTCTGCGTATGCGGAGATCGAAATTAATTTAAATAGCAGCTATTTATTATGAGCCGTCCCGTCGCCCATCCTCAGACCTTCTACTCTGGCATATAAACTGACAGGCTCCTGTCAGACCTCTGTGGCAAGCAGCTGCTTGAGGGGGTTTTTATTTATTTTTTATTATTTATTATGAGTAATGCAATTTATTATTATTATGAGTAATTCTTAATTTCACAAAGTCAATCCCAATCTTTACCTCTCTCCCAAATTTGCCTAGTCACATCAAAATTGGCGCGGGGTGGCTCAGTCGGTAGCGCGCCAGGCTCGTAATCTGCGGTTCCCAGGTTCGAATCCCAGCTGGGTCAGCGTTCAGACTTATCTCCACAAAACTCTCCGCCCTGCCCACGGTCAGTAGGGGACACCGATGGGCTTGGAAAGGCCGCCGTCCGTCGGATGGGTCGTTAAGCCGTGGCGCCGTGTGCGGGAGAGCCATACCCTGTGCACGTTAAAGAACACGCTGGATGGCCTTGACGGGAGGCTACCATCTGTCTCCCAACAGCTGTTCCAGTGGGTCCCCTCCCCCAAGCTTCTCTGAGCATTCGGGGTCCTTGTGGCCTGGCCATTTAGCCCATGGTGTGCAAAAAAGTGCCGCTCGAGGTAAAACAACCCAACCCTGGGCCAGTGATAAGATTTATCTCTGCGAAATTACCAGCATTGCCCTCGGTCAGTAGGAGACATTGATGGGCTTGAAGAGTCCATCGTCCGTCGGATGGGACGTTAAACCGTGGCCCCATACGTGGCAGAGCTATTCTCTCTACACGTCACAGAACACCCTGGATGGCGTTGATGGGGAACTACCATCTGTCTCATAACAGCTGCCGCTTTCTCTAAGCACTTGGAGTCCTTGTGACCTGGGTTGGGTTGTTTTACCTCTGAGCGGCACTTTTTTGCACGAAATGGTTTAAGGGAAATGTCACAAGGACGCCGAGGGTTCAGAGAAGGTTGAGGGGAGGGGACTCACTGAATAGCTGTTGGGAGATACATGGTAGCCTCCCGTCAAGGCCATCCACCATGTTCTTTAACGTGCACAGGGTATGGCCTCTTGCACACAAAACCATGGCTTAACTTGTCAATCGACGGAGGGTGGCCTTTCCAAGCCCATCGGTGTCCCCTACTGACCAAGGGCAGGGTAGGGAGTTTTGCGGAGATAATTCTCAACTCTGACCCAGGTGGGATTCGAACCTGAAAACTACAGATTACCAGCCACCCCTCCTATGGGTGTAATACAGTTTTATTAGTTCACTTCTTTTCCGCAACCCCGCTGATGGTCACTCGTTTCTATGCTTTTTTTGCCCCACATATATGCAAATGAGATGCTCATAGTATCTTTGGCTCACTGCTAGAAACGTTAGAAACTTATTCCTGAGTGCAAATTCCTGGTAGCTGATCTGTGCAATTTCATTTCTTTGTACTTAACATTACTAAGATTTTCACCAGCAAAATTTCTTTATAGCCACCTTATTTATTTCCATCCACATGAAAGATGCTCCTTTTAACTCTGTGCTTCACCAAACACTGGTACCGGCTGAGTAAAATGATGTCCGTTTTCTACCATACAAAACATTAACTATCTGGTACAGCTCTCTGCTTTTGTGCTGTCTAACTGCTTCCTCGGCTTTGTCAGCCAAGCCATCAAGCCAAAGATTCTTATCAGCAGCTAACTGATCCTCTACACGCTTATTAAGTTCTCTGTAATGCTTTCTATTAGGACTAGTAGGGTACTGATTAAGGACATTCCTGCAGTTCCTTCTTTCTGAAATAAGCTCAAGTGCCTTATCACTCAGATAATTCTGTCTTCTCTGCTCCTTTTTTTCCTAAAAGAGTACTGTTAGTGTCCAAAAAAGCGGTAATCTACACCGATAGGCTTGGAAAAGCCACGGTTGGTTTGATTGAACCTTTAAGTGGCGACTCCGTTAAAGGCAGAGTCAAATGCTGTCCAATTTAGATAGCACGCCGCATAGCATTCACTTTCATTAGAGGCTACCATCTGTGTCCTAATAGCTATCTAGTGGGTGCCCTACCCTCTAAATCATATGAGAAATTGGAGTCCTTTTGACTTCGTCATTTAGTCCATTGTATGGAACAAAAGTGCCACTCAGAGGTAAACCACCTGAAAGTTAAAGAGTACGCCGCATAGCATTTCCTGGAGACTATCATCTGTCTCCTAACAGCTGTCTAGAGGGTCCACACAACCCAACATCCTATCAGAAATTGGAGTCCTTGTGACCTGGTCATTTAGTCCATTTTGTAAAAAAAAACTTTCAACTCAGAGGTAAATGCCAATTTGAAGATTTGAAGAGCAGATTGAATAGCATTAACTGGAGGCCACCATCTGAAAGAAATGTGCGACGTATTTTAAAAAATGGTACCGATGTCGCAAAATAAAAATTCTAGATTTACGACAGGCACCGAATTCTAGATTTGCCTCTACCTGCGTTGTTGTATTAATAATAAACTGTATTAAACAGTTTACCTACGTTGAGAGCTTAAGGGCAAGGAATGTATCCTTTACACTAACAGACTGTCTTGTAGATACCTAATCATTTTTCACAGATGTTTTTGCATTCTGAAAGTCATACCAGTAACCTACAGTTTTCCTAGAGACAGTGCATACATATTTGTAGGTAAATAGTTAACTTCATTAAATATTTGCTGTTATAAGCTCTGGTTGCATAAACTTCTGAATTTCTCACCAATTGCCCCGCCACTGCTCTGTATATTCTTCAATAGAACACACCCAATACATTGGAAGATCCAACCCATATTCCTTCGCTTGTGAAGCTTTGGGTTGGGTTGTTTTACCTCTGAGCGGCACTTTTTTTGCACACCATGGGCTAAATGGCCAGGTCACATGGACCCCGAAGGCTCAGAGAAGGTTGGGGGAGGGGACCCATTGGAACAGCTGTTGGGAGACAGATGGTAGCCTCCCGTCAAGGCCATCCAGCGTGTTGTTTAACGTGCACAGGGTATGGCTCTCCCGCACACGGGGCCACGGCTTAACGTCCCATCCGACGGACGGTGGCCTTTCCAAGCCCATCGGTGTCCCCTACTGACCGTGGGCAGGGAATTTTGCGGAGATAAATCTCAACGCTGACCCAGCTGGGACTCGAACCTGGGAACTACAGATTACGAGCCTGGCGCGCTACCGACAGAGCCACCCCCGCTTGTGAAGCGGTATGGACTCCATTCATACGTTTCGCTTGTACTTCGCGAATCTAGAATTCACGCCCAAGATATCAATCACAATTGCTTTTTCAGCTCGACCCCCAGAAACTTACGACATGGCTTCAGTTTACCAATTAGGAATAGAGAAACTATCGGCTAAGTTCGTTTCGTTCAGCCATCATTTCACTTCTGTTTGTACCCGACGCAAGCTTTTATACACACTTCGCCTTTACCATGAAAACACCGATATGATTAGATTCCCAACACAAAGATTACGGTGAATGAATGAAACATTACCCGAATCTGTCGTCAACATCATTCAGGATAACAAAGTGCATGCAGATTGGATGTCTTGAGGGCTGGGTGTGCCTTTGAACGGATTTTTGTGAACATAATGTGCTAAATGTTGTTATAAGGCTCAGAGAAGGGGACCCACTGAACAGCTGTTAGGAGACAGATGGAGTCTCCCGCTAATAACACCCAAAGGGCGGGGGTGGCTCAGTAATCTGCAGTCCCAGGTTCGAGTCTCAGCTGGGCCAGCATCGAGATTTATCTCTGCAAAACTCCTCCCCACAGTCAGATCCCACAAATGGGCTTGGAAAGGCAGTCTTCTGTTGCATCGGACGTGGCCCCCATGTGCAGGAGAGCCATACCCTGTGCATACTAGATGGCCTTACGAGAGGCTACCATGTGTCCCCCAATAGCTGTTCCAGTGGGTCCCCTCCCTCAACCTTCGGGGCCCATTGTGTGAAAAAAATATTGAGTGTAATCCAAGGCGTTACGTATCATCTGACGAACAGTGGCCTTTCGAAGCCATTCTGGCTGATGGCAGAAATCTCAACGCAGGTTCAGTTCGGGGTGTTGAAACTGCAGATTACAGCGCTAATGAACGAACCCTCCCCCCCTCCATGTGTCTCGAGGACAAATAGCAGCGAAACAATGGCTGAGCAAAAAGGACATGAACTTCAAATGGCAAGGAATTGAAAAACTCTTTTTTGTACCACGTGTCTCAATCTTTCTAAGACTAAACCGAAAAGTATGGGACGAGTAGAATTACCAGACTTTTTTTTTTATATTAAGGATCATATTTAAACAACTGTATGTCTTATAAGCTTGCTTTCTGACCGACCCTCGTATATCGCTGAAAATCAATGCCGAGAGATCTTTTTGTTCAGTGGCATTTTCCCATAAAATGTTTTTACTTATAGAGCTACAAATCTTGCTTTAACTCCGAACAGCACCATTTTTTTTGCACACAATGTCCAGATCACAAAAACAGAGCTCAGAGAAAGCTGAAGGGGGGACCCACTGGACAGGATACAAATGGGAAGCCTCCCATCAACGGGACCTCTGATCTGAAGGACTGCGAGCTTTCCAAACCCATCGGTGTCCCCCCTATTGTCCGAAAGATGGGCAGTTTTGCGGAGATAAAATCAAAGCAAGAATAGTTGGGACTCTAACCTAGAAACTTTGCTAATCCCCGCCCCGAGGTACAAATGAGTTTTTACGCAAAGCTTTGTAGGACATAATGAATATTATAATTGTGCATTCTTCCTAACTTTAAAATAAGAACATAATGCATATATTACTAACAATCAATATTTCCTAACTATTTCGACCAGTATAGTTAATCAGGTTAAGTTCCGGTGAACTTTGTTTTGCTGTGTATGGAAAAAGTTAAAGATAAATATACATTTGTTGTAATTTCAATATTCAAGGAAAATGTTTTTTTTTTTAAACTTAAGTACTTTTTCTTCTCCCTACCAGTGCTTAAAAGTTAATGTAAAAAAAATCTTTAAAAGTGAGTGCTTAAAAGAGAATTTGAAATGTTAACGTTTTTAAAAACTTTGACATTTCAAATAAATTCAAACCTACGTTAGAATATATCTTCTCGATAACCCAATATCGTATGTCTTGTAAAGAAACCCCAAAAATTATAACGATACTCAAAAAATAACTCAAAAAGAATTCCACACAAACTTCAGTTTCAACTTTTGTTTTATTTCTTTCAGGATGATTCCGTTATATCACTGATTTAAAAATGAGTTAAGTTACAAAAAAAAATCGAATCTAATGAAAAAACACGGGCTTTTGTAGTTACATCGAGTAAACAAGGAACGATCAGTGAAGAAGTGCGACATTCACAATGTCTAAATGTGGGTGACTGATGCTACGCAGATTCAGCTTTTTCTGTACACCTAAAAAAAAGGGATGAAAAATACACTGGTTTTCCTTGAATCTATACTGAGCTCAAGAAACTTCTGCACAGCCGTATGTCAGCATTGCTTACTTCAGCGACAGATGGAAACATAAAAACCCTTTTTGTGGCCGATACTTGCATAAATTGTAGAAGCAGCCGGTCTCCTTTAAACGTCGTAGATGGAGCATCCTTCTTCAAGTCATTAAATTACACTAGAACTTAGGTGCAGATAAGAAACAACACACTGCACAAATTAATTGAAACGAGAACGTAAACTGTGCTGACTTGTGTGCAGAAAAGAGAATAGGACTCTTAATAATTCTAGTACACAACTGATATCCACGTTACGTATATTCTTAATGAGTAAAATAGTTTATGTGTTTTTAACTCAGCCCGATATAGAAATTGATTTAGGCCATTTTCTTTGCATATCATTTTGATCCGTTCTTGAAAACAGCCAAACAACAAGATCTTCCAATTTATACACCTTTATACTTAATACAAATAACAGAGCAGAAAAATAGGCAGCCCTCATTTATACCTCTTGCTATTGTTATCACACTGCATTCTACATGGCTTGTAAGTTCTCTTAACTTTTATCGATATCGACAAGGTTATGTGGGAAGACACAAAGAGCTTTCAAACAGGTAGAAGTGGTTATTACAGCGGTAATAAAATACATAGATTGCTTTTACGGCACCTAAAATTACCAAAAAGTGTGTTATACTTTGTGGCAGGTTATATTGGTGTTGACAGAGCAGTAGATATGAACTCTACAGAAGACAGTTTTGGTAAACCATTAAAAACCGTCAATGCAAGTCTGCAATATTTCCTCTGTTCCTCTTTCTTTACAAAGAGTAAATATTTGGGAGGGTTTTGTCCCCATTTTTATCCATATCGTTGACAACTTGGGTAGTTATTCCTCTAGTGTTTATTCAGTTTTCTTCCATAGTCGTAGACTATGACACAAATATCACATTTACCAGGGGCCATCTCCGATACATGCACATATACACATTTCATATATACTATATATAGATATCCCTGGAATGCACGTAATGCCGTAGTTGCTTCCTGTAGTAAGCAGAAGCATTTATTAATATTAATATCACTAGATTCAAGGCCCCAGCCCAGGCACAAAACTGCTCCGCAGCCAAATGCTCTAACGAAGATTGCATTGGAAAAAATTTCTACAGAATTTTACAACAGTGCGCTCCAACAAAAAGTGCGAAAACCAGCTTGATTCGGCATTTCACCTCCTCAAAAAGCTTCGGTTTTTTATTTTCCTTCACACTTTTCCAACGCTTAAATGCAATTCGATCGCATAACACCTTAACACACACTTACAATGATCTAAGGAATTAAAAACAAATAACTACCGCTAAATAAACTCTTCGTGTAAGCTACTTTAGGAAGCATATAACAGAGAACTGAAAGGAATCCAAATGTTTATTTACATTCGTGACTATTTTCTCGTTTAATAATTCAAAAGAATACACGATACCTTAATATACTACTTTTTCAGTTTCGTAAAGCTGAATCGGTTATTAATTCTTCATGCTATAAATTACATCACAATTGGAAGACAATGATTATGTCCTATTGAAAAAAAAAAAATCAAGGCAATTAACTTTCGGAAATTGTTTTACATTTTTCAAACATTACTTAAAAAAAACTGCAATTACCTGTTCAATGTCTATAACAATAATGCTGAATTAGCATAAATTATTAAACCAAACAATCAGGTAATGAATCTAATCTGTTAATTTCCAATTTGAAAAATCAATCACTAAAATTTTGCCTCCTTTAACAACAGGGAAATATTTAACAGATGTCATAAATATGAGCATTTTTATTTTGACACCTGTTTAGTGACTTGTCTCTTCTAATGTTTTCCTTGAAAGGTCTTTATTATTGAAACACCTGACCTTATTAAAAACATAAATAAGTCTAATATTTTAAAAAAATAACTGATTTGGCAATTCGACACTATGTAGTAGAAATGGTTTCCTTTCTGACCTAGACTAAACTGCCCTCCAATTTTCCTCCTAAACTCAGCAATTGTATTGTTCATAACTGATCTTAATAATCATTTATCGTTAGAAATTCTGGGGCAGTTTCAAAACTTATTTAACCTATCAGGTGATGGCATTTCCCTCGGATGCATAGTAATTAACATATATACGACTATGGGATATTCATTATCTCTATTCATTTGCGCAGATGGTGGGAGAAGTTAAAATATGCCGCCTCTGTGGCGCAGTGGTATCGCATTGGCTTGAGGTGACACTGCACTTCTCGGTGTCTGGGTTCGAGTGTCAGGCCTATCTACCATGGAACGGATCCTTTGCCATGTCAGGATCTGACAACAGTCAGATCCTGACATGGCAAAGGATCCGTCCGTGACAGGCAGTACTGGCGTCGCCTCGGCTACTTGTGGGAAGCTGTCTGTAGTATGGTGTAATTTAAAACGAGATCCTATGAGAGAAAATGGGGAGGGGGAAAAAACGTTTCCCTATGAGAGAAAATGGGGGGAAAGCAACGAAATCCGTAGTCGCGAGGGGCAGCAAAAACGTTGGTTTCATTAATAGCCACGTGGTTTGGAAAAATGCTATATTGCAAATCAAAGCAGACTTGTTACAATAATAACCCAGTTAAAAACTTCCGAAATTTTTACCTCTTTCTACAAATGATTACAAAATAGAAGTATATGTAACAAAACATTAAACTCTTATATGCATTTGCTTTTCCTTTATTACCAATTTACTTCAGATTGTAAAAGCGTGGAACAACTTGCCCTATCTGAAATATTATACTCACCTCTATTCTGTTCTAAATTTATGTTTATAGTTTTTTTTATTATTATTATTCTCAAACTTACGGCCCAATGATGAAAATTACGCACGACATTTAAAAACAGCAAGTTTTCGCACAATATATTTTCGAAAATAATTTCATCTAATTATACTAATTAAAAAGTAAAGTTATCCCGAAGCAACAGATTCAAACTTTTCACTTTTTCACATTAACTTTTAAACGAGACAATGTTAACCGATCAGTTCTCTGCTAAAACCCATTCGCAAATTTCTGAACTACATCTGGTAAGTAAAAAAAAAAGGTACAAGAACATGCACTACACTTTACACAACCTATGCATTTTTTAAATAAATAGCAAGTAGAAAACAAAAAAAATAGACCTAGCCTTTACGGAATAAATTATTCTACTTAGTGAAGGGTTAAAAATCTGGAAATGCACTAAGAGGAATACAATACAAAGTTTGGAATTTTCTTGACAGAGTCCGTAAATTACAGAATAACTTTATACACCAGTTCGCCTTTCAAGCTCTGACAGAACATGGATTCAGAAGGACTTCTTTGTTTGGAGCGAAAATGATATCTACATTTTTGTTTTGGCCACTTCAATGTCGAAACGCACCTCTAGAATCGCTATAAGGTTATCCCATATACATTAGCACAATATATATTTATAAAAGTTCAATCTAAGGCGACACATAATACACATATACACAATCATGATTGGATACGAGGCGACAACGTGATGTTCTTTAACATCACGGGATGCTTTGACTCTTTTAGAAGCCAGCCGCCCCTGTTATATCACAATAGCCGCTATATTTAGGATGTAACTATTACCGTTGCTCGAAGGGTAAAAAAAGAATTGCTTGATAGTGAGAACCAGGATCTATGAGAGTTGGTTAGGAATTGCTCGGTTTCGTCTGTAAAACAAATAACAGAAAAACAAACGTTATTGTTAAGTGCTCTGCTAAAAAAAACTCTGAAGATCTGACCCGATCGTGCGAAGTCCAAACTGTTGATATTTATCACAAAATCGATTGAGATTAAATCAATGTTTTCCTAATTAGCTATTATTTTCATTCTAGTCTCGAATCAAATATAAAAATATATTAAAATCGATAATTAGATTTTTAACCGAAAATGTGCTCTATACGGAAAATGAAATTAACTCATTTGTTTTAATTAAAAATAAATTTTCGTCAGATACGAAATTTATTATTAAAATGAAAGCTAATTTTATTAAAATCGATTATTAGGGTTGTACACAAATATTTCATGGGGATTTTTATATGAGAATTAAAGATAACACTTCTGAGAGACACAAAAAATGTTCCGCTACTTTTTGATTACAGACATATCGCGAATAATGCTGTTTTATTAAAACAGAAGCTCTCTATAGAAGAGGAGCATTAGAAAAACTCATATTTTAACCGAAAATGTGCTCTTTACAGAAAATGAGATTAAGTTAGAGAGCCAGCTAAAATAAGTATACCATATACCAATACATACAGCCGCTCCAAAAAAAATATCCGTACATTATGGTTGATTACAGAATTCAGAAAAAATATCTGGCAACGATTTTTTTTTAGAAATTAGTGATCTGGCAACCTTCGTGACAGGTGATTACAGAATTCAGGAAAAATATCTGGAGCGTGTGCAGCAACTGTACACGCTCCAGTTACCGTTCACAGCAAACTGGAGCGTGTGCAGTTACTGCACACGCTCAATATTTCCGTGAGTGAGCCCACACGATCTAGTATCAAAATAATATGACCACCTACAGTCGCTCAAAAAAAAATATCCGAACACTATGGTTGATTACAGAATTCAGAAAAAATATCTGGCAACGATTTTTTTTTTAGAAATTAGTGATCTGGCAATCTTCGTGTTACGTAACACGAAGTACGTACCAGTTTCACTAATTTCTAAAAAAAAATCGTTGCCAGATATTTTTTCTGAATTCTGTAATCAATCACAGTGTTCGGATATTTTTTTGAGTGACTGTACTTCTTTAGGCTTTCGAATTATTATAATAATTTATTCCGTGTTAGGATGTTACGATGAAGCTAAAATGCAAATAATATTAAAGGATAGTTCAAATGTTTTAAGCAACTTGATGCCATTGTATTACACGATATGCCAGAAACCTTAACACCTTAGTTACAGCAAAAAGATTTTGGCGATTTTCCTAAGATACTTTTTTAATGTTTGCAGGAAAAAAAAGCGAAACTTTCAAATCAAACAGAAGTTGCATACTACTACGTTTCACATAAAAAAAACTGGTTGAAACCGCATGAAAACAAAGAATCCGCTTTAAACGCAAAATATACATCATTTCGTAATACAGTTTTTATTCGAAATGTGATCGTCTACACGCAAAGCAAATGCACACAACATTTGGAAAAAAGAGGCAATATTTGCTTTGAAAGGATATATTGTGGCTTAAACTGTTCTGATATTAGCATATATGTGGGGTTGGTTTGTTTTACCTCTGAGCGGCACTTTTTTGCACACCATGGGCTAAATGGCCAGGTCACAAGGACCCCGAAGGCTTAGAGAAGGTTGGTGGAGGGGACTCACTGGAACAGCTGTTGGGAGACAGATGGTAGCCCCCCCGTCAAGGCCATCCAGCGTGTTCTTTAACGTGCACAGGGTATGGCTCTCCCGCACACGGAGCCACGGCTTAACGTCCCATCCGACGGACGGCGGCCTTTCCAAGCCCATCGGTGTCCCTTACTGACCGTGGGCAGGGCGGGGAATTTTTGCGGAGATAAATCTCAACGCTGACGCAGCTGGGACTCGAACCTGGGAACTACAGATTACGAGCCTGGCGCGCTACCGACTGAGCCACCCATTTCCGCCTTTAGAAAAAGGTAATTCCATGTGATAATAATGCGCAACTTCTCTTTGCTTGAAATTGCCAGAATCTATCCAATATCTTTCGGAGACTTTTTCAAGTTTCTTCAGCCGAATATGAAACTAAAGATTCAACCTTAAGTACTTAAAGCATTTTTGCACTGATTCATTCGTACGCATTTTAAAACTAAAAACTCGATTCAAAAAAAAAATGCGATTAACTATCGCTTTTGAAAACTTAAAGACTGCCAACAACTAGCATAAATGTGAACTTTTAAGCTTAAAAAGTCCTTTCTCTAATTTTGAGTTAACAAATTACTTTAAAAAGTTCATCAACGAACTAATTTAAAACTTCCAAGTACGATTAAAACAGCTTATTTACCTCTCCATCTTTTTTTCAAGAATAACGAGCAACCAAGGATAAGCAAAGAAGTCAACATCACCTGTCTAATTAGAAAACTGACTGTAAACACAATTCCTTAATTACTGCGCGTGATTAAAATTATTTAAAACAGTTCGTTTCCTCATGTTCGTAACACCAACAGTTTAAACTTCACACGAAATAGTTGATAAAAACAAAACCACTGCTCGTAACATTAAAAACTCAATTTTTGATACGAAACAATATGTAGGCAATGCATTTAAAAAACAATCTTTAAAATGTGTTATGAAAAACAACCAAGCAATTTAAAAAAGATCGAATCGATCACAAATGACACTAGTCTTTTTTTTGTTTCGTGATCGTCTGAGAGTAAAGGTTTATCCTTCTCCGCGCCCCTCTTTCTCCATTTCTGTCCTTTCCTCTTCATCATGTACACTAGCTCGGATGGTAGGAGGAAGAGAGGGAACGGAGAGAAGAAACGAAGGAAGAAGTCTTTTAGTGCAAGTTTTACAAAGGGCACTCCACATAGGCTGCGGCGATTGACAGCTGGCAGCACCACCAGTCTTAAAATCTCAGTATACCATTCGATCGCCGCTCGCATAGTTTTTCGCAATTAATCAGCACCGTTCCAGAAATAGACGTCTTCTTGTGCTAATGATTCTTGCATCAGGAGATGCTCGATGTCATCCGGGCTAGCCTCCCTCTGGTCGGTAGAAGAAGGAGCAGCCCAGGGCAGGAGGTGCGAGTGCTGTGAGCAGAGGCGCCTCCTTCCGATCCTAACGCCTGCCTCTCCCTGGCTCCGTGAAAGCGGCTCAAGAGGGGAGAGTCCACACGGAAGGCAGTGACGTCAGTGTGTGTGATGAGGATGTCTGCACAACAACAGGAACATCGCTAGCAACAGGGCCACGAAAGAGCAATCACAACGCAGAACTGAAGAGCTGGAGGTGGTAGGAGCTTTGTCTCCTTCTGGTTGCCGGTCAAAATGGAGGTCTGTCTTGTCTCCTGTACAAAAAGAAGAATGTCGTGAAAAGATCATGATCATAGAATTATAAACAAGACTTATAAAGCACATTTAGCATTAACCAGTTGATAAAAAAATCGATCATCTTCAAATTCAAATATCATATAGTGTTCTTTATTATTAATAATACAGGAATCTACTTCGAAAATCCAATTTCCAAATAAAGTCGTCTAGAAATATTTAAGATAGGCAAATGGGTTCACCTACTACCCTATAATCAGCAACCTGGCTCATTAAAAATAGTTAATTCAGCTCATTAACAATAGTTAATAATAAAGATCACAGGTAAACTAACTTGAACCTATCTTCAAGAGAAAAGTGGCCTAACGGAACACGACTTTGGGTCATAGTATCCAATTCACCTTTACCCCTCCATTTCTATCTTTCTTTGATCAAGGCATTTTGTGAAACTTCCATTTGCTTTCGAAATTTGCTAAATTGGATTGCTTTAACTACGAGCGACACTTTTTGCACTCAATATGCTAAATGGCCAGATCATGAGGTCCCCAAGGCTCAGGGTTACGAGAAAGGGACCTACATAACAGCAGACAGATGGAAGCTTTCCATCAATGCCATCCAGCCAATTCTTTAACTTGCACAGTGTATGGCAATCCTGTACACTGAGCCACAACTTAAAGTTCCATCTTGGTGGCCTTCGAAAATAAAATCGGTATCGCCTTTCTGAACGAGAATTGCCAGATGGAGATTATTAATAATAATCTCCATCTGCCTCCTCTAACAAATATATAATTTAATCCCTCAGCAACCCCCTTGCTTAGTGGAGCGGGGGTGGCTCAGTCGGTAGCGCACCAGTCTGGTAATCTGTAGTTTCCAGTAATTCGAGTTCCAGCTGAGCCAGCATTCCGATTCATCTTCGCAAAAATCTCTCCCTGACCACGATCAGTAAGGGATGCTAATGGGCTTGGAAAAGCCGCGGTCCGTCGAATGGGAATTTAAGCCGTGGCCCCGTGTGAGAGAGAGCCATACCCTGTTCACGTTAAAGAACACACCGGATGGCCTTGACAGGGAGGCTACCGTATGTCTCGCAACAGCTGTTCCAGTGGGTCTCCTCCCCCAACCTTCTCTGGGTCCTTGTGACCTGGCCATTTAGCCAATTATACGGAAACAGCAGATTACGAGCCTGGCGCAGCATTACAACACCTTTTTCAACCAAATAATTGACAACACAACCTGCTTTTACCACTATACTAAACAAAATACCTAAACTTAAAAAAAACTTCTTGCACATGAATAAACTCACAGCAATAAGAAAAAAGGCAGAGAATAAAGCAAAACAAACCAGATTCTTTGATGACATTAATAAATATAAAAAAATAAATGCTATGGTAAGAAAAAACTCTGATAACTATACAGAGATAACTGGCATAATTTCCCTAATCAATTATCTACCTTCACATCTATTAATATCCTATGGAAAACATTTAAAAGCATAAACACAACAAAAACACAGTCCACCCCCACTGCAGAGATATCTATACATAATAATATCACTACATTTGACACGGCCAATCTTTTTATCTCTAATCTCAAAAAACACACAAATAATTCACCTCACTCAAAATGAAAAATTTCTTCAGGACACTATTTCTAATAAAATTGAAAACATTAAACCAGCTAGTCTAATTTTGGATCAACCTGCAGGAACTAAATTTTTCTATTAGTAAATTAAATCTTATATCTATTTATAAATATTATATATATTTATTATATATATATATATTAGTAAATTTAATATTATATCTATTTTTTTATTAATTCCTCTCCAGGTCATGATCATATCTCTAACAAATATTTCAAACACCTACCTACCCAATGGAAAATAAAACTACTACACATCTTTAACACAATTTTTTCCAATCACAACATTCCCCCTTCTTGGCAACACATCATTATTTTCTTATTAAAACCTGGCAAACCTCCTATTGAATTAACTTCTTATAGACCCATTTCTCTCCTCTCAAACTCACTAAAACTTTTTGAAAGACTCATTTTTAAAAGACTTAATTGGTTCTTAGAATCAGGAAACTTTTTCTCCAATAATTTCTATGGTTTTCGCAAACACAGATCATCTAAGGAATGCATCTCACATCTTACTACAGATATTCATAAATCAAAAAAAGAAAAACAAAATTCTAATCGCTATCTCACTTGATCTTTCCCAAGCATTTGATTCAGTTTGGATCCCTGGCCTAATTAAGAAACTATTAGATGCTAATTTACAAGGCAACGTACTTCCCTTCCTCCAAGCCTTCCTTACTGCCAGAACATGTCAGGTCAAAATTAACAACACTCTATCCAAAACTCTTCATTTTACTCAGGGCCTTTCACAGGGTTCTATCCTATCTCCCTTACTTTTAATTTCTACATATATGATATCCACAAAGCATTTTACAAAAATATAAACTACACCTGTTATGCAGATGATATTACCTTCTGGGCCTCAGACACATCCTTAAATAACCTTCACACTCTATTACAAAAACAACTCAACAGACTATATACATACTGTCAAAAATGGCATTTACACATAAACACCAATAAAACCTTCTGCATTCCTTTTATAAATAAAAAAAACACCCCCTCCCACCTGCAATCTTCTCTTAAATAATTAAAAACTTCAATACAGAAATTGTAAAATTCTTGGAATGCACTTAGACTCAAAACTTAATTGGAACCAACACATTGACCATATGCAAACATAGGGCTTAAAATTATTCAATACTATGAAATTCTTCACCTCCTTTAACAATGGAACCCCACAATATCACATGATTACCCTATACAAAAATTTAATCAGAACTAAAATGGAATTTGGAATGGAATTTCTAACTGGAGTCTCTGACACCAAACTTAAAAAGTTAAACATCATTCAAAACAAATGTATCAAAGTTGCACTGGAATTTTTCATCTTCACCCCCACCTTATCAATAATTGCTGAAACCTCCATTCCACCACTACATATCAGACAAAAAATACTTTTCGCCAAATACATAATTAGATTACATTATAAATTACCCACCCATCCGTTTTACCTATATTTCAAAAGGAGTCCATATTACAAATATATCAAAACAACCCCCGAACTTCATACATTTTTACACACTCACTTTGGCCATCAGCAGAGAGGTGACACTCCACAATTAATTGCAGACTGGAGCTTTATCAGACCAACAGCAAACACATCCATTCCCTCTAAACATAGCCTAAATCCCTCAAATATCCTTATTATTGCCGAGACGCATTGTCATGATCAATACTCTAACCATATCAAAATTTACACTGATGGATCTGTCCTGCCTGACAGTGGCGCTGCCAGTGCTGCCATACACATTCCACCTCTTAACTCCTCACTCTCCTTCAAACTTCCATCTAACACTTCCATATTGCACGCTGAAATTTATGCAATATTAAAAGCTATTAATTGGACTAACATTCAAATTCTAACATTATCATTTTTACTGACTCTAAAGGTGCCATTCACTCCCTCACAAATGAATTTCTCTACTCATCTTACAATCATTACATCTATCAGTTACTCTCCCTTACCACTTTCAGCTCACAATATCAGCTCACAACTTTCAGCTGTGAAATAATAATACAATAACCCTTCAATGGATTTCCAGTCACGTTGGGATCGAAAATAATGAAATTGTTGACGAAATTGCTAAAAAAGGCTCACAACCTCAAAAACACCTCACCCATACATTATTTTCACGTCAACTCTAAACAGGACATCAACAACATTGAACACCTCCTAACAAACAAATATTTTCAGACATAATATCTAGAATTATTATTAACAGAGGCTTATCTCAATAATCACACTTCTTTAATTAAAAACTTACCATTTCCCAGAAAACATCTAAAAATTCTATAAAAATAAAATAAATACCCCCTCAAGCAGCTGCTTGCCACAGTGGTCTGACAGGAGCCTGTCAGTTTATATGCCAGAGTAGAAGGTCTGAGAGGATGGCAGGACCTCAGCAGAAAAACAACACGAACATCCATGCCTTACCCGGGGCTCGAACCCAGGTCCCGTAGATCAGTAGCCAAGCGCGCTAACCATTCGGCCACGGAACGGCTTAAAAATTCTATATAGACTAAGAATTCTATATAGACTATAGAACCAACTTTATTAAAACCCTCTCTCTTTAAAATGCATTTAACACCCTCACCTAACTGCTGTCATTGCAATGTACCTGAAACCATCCATCACATTCTTCTAAACTGTGAACACACATCCCCACAAAGAAACATTTTATCCCATTCTCTCGCCACCTTAGATAGACAGGAATTACACACTAAACTACTCATAGATCCCCCCCCCCCACTCCTCCCCTAACAAAATCAAAATTTTAGATTTGCTTTTCTCTTTCCTTATCTCCCCTTCCCTTTGGAACCGCATCTAGTATTTGCTCTAAATTCCCTATTCCTTATAAAAGAAGAAATCTGCCTATCATGGTGATTTAAACCCATCACCTGATCATCTAAAACACAGGGCACATCACTTATACACAGGATATATCTACCACTATAAGCTTCATCTTAAAATACAACCCTTTGCACTTACTCGCATAAACAAAAATATTAACCTAACCTCTTTATATTTAAATATTCTTAAACATAAACGAATATTTATCCTAAAAAATGTAAAAATATTTAAAATCACTTAAAAATGAAGGGGGAAAAAATTATTCCCCACATTGTGACTTGAACCCACCACCTCAACAACTAATCCACAGTAAACACCAAACATCACTACCTTCCACTTAAAAACTCAAACATAAATTCTGATCACCAATTAAAAATTATAAAAAACCATAAAAAAAATCAATATCTACAAAAAAAACCAGAAAATTTTAAAAATATATTTAATAAAAAAATTAAAAATATTAGTAATAAATAAAAAATAATAAAAAATAAACTTAAAACTTAATTAAAAAATAAATAAAAAAACATATATATATATATAAAAAAACCAAAAATTAAAAAATTCCAAAAACAACCGAAAAAAAATGTTGTTAGCAATATATATATAAAACTACTTACACAATTTAATAAAATCAAAAATTGGAAATTTTTTTATTTTCTCTAATTCAAAAAACCAACACCTCTAATATCAAAAATAGATATACCACTAAAATGAAATCCTTCATAAAAACCATAAAAATGCATGGGCGAATTAAAAACATCATTAAAAAAATAAAAGCCCTAAATAAAAAACCTCACTAATATCCCCTTAATTCTTAACTGAGAAAACCTTCAGAAGGACATCTCCTATTCACGTAACGTAGAAGAAAAAAGCAGCACTTGTTTACGCTAAATTTTAACAGTTCGCCCTTTCTAAATATTACCTCAAGCTTCAAGACCTGGTCATTTAATACCTTCTGCAGCTCTTGTAAAACAATTCTTCTTTCAATTCTGCATCATTTGAATATTTGACATTTAGCCCATTGCTTTACTCGAGCCCCGGGTAAGGTATGGCTGTTCGTGTCGTTTTTCTGCTGAGGTCCTGCCATCCTCTCAGACCTTCTACTATGGCATATAAACTGACAGGCTCCTGTCAGACCTCTGTGGCAAGCAGCTGCTTGAGGGGGTATTTATTTTATTATTATTTTACTGCGCAGTAGCCATCCAAGTCAATATTTTGGATACAATAACGAGCGACTACGATCACGTTACTGTCACATCCGACAGATGGCGCCCCTTCACAAGAGCATCGTTATAGCAACATGCCATTCACTCAGTGTAGTCTTCTTAATCACACATTATTTGAACATTTGCAGTCATTGATAATTTTTCGCTTTTTATGGGTTGGGTTGTTTTACCTCTGAGCAGCACTTTTTTGCACACCATGGGCTAAATGGCCAGGTCACAAGGACCCCGAAGGTTCAGAGAAGGTTGGGGGAGGGGACCCACTGGAATAGCTGATGGGAGACAGATGGTAGCCTCCCGTCAAGGCCATCCAGCGTGTTCTTTAACGTGCACAGAGTAGGGCTCTCCCGCACACGGGGCCACGGCTTAACGTCCCATCCGACGGACGGTGGCCTTTCCAAGCCCATCGGTGTCCCCTACTGACCGTGAGCAGGGCGGGGAATTTTGCGGAAATAAATCTCAACGCTGACCCAGCTGGGACTCGAACCTGGGAACTACAGATTACGAGCCTGACGCGCTACCGACTGAGCCACCCCCGCCCCCCATGCACGTTAATGAACACGACAAGTAATAATGACTTTACATCTATCCGGCGAATCCCCTGATAATTTGGCTCGTTGATAGATCAAAATAAAAAGTTCCACTTGGAAAATTATTAATACCGCTTAGCAATTCGACCTTAAGGTCATTTCCATCTTATGAATATCCAAACATCAAGTCTATCCAAACTTTTGTAAATGTTTATTACAGTTATAATAACTTTTGTGCATATTATGTACAGTCGCTCCAAAAAATATCCGAACTCTATTGTTGATTACAGAATTCAGAAAAAATATCTGGGATAAAAAAAATCATCGGATTTTTTTTTGATCGACTGTACAACTGATTTTGTCATTACTCTTGATGATACTTGGGGCGGGGGTGGCTCAGTCGGTAGCGCGCCAGGCTCGTAATCTGCAGTTCCCAGGTTCGAGTCCCAGCTGGGTCAGCGTTGAGATTTATCTCCGCAAAATTCCCCGCCCTGTCCACGGTCAGTAGGGGACACCGATGGGCTTGGAAAGGCCGCCGTCCGTCGGATGGGACGTTAAGCCGTGGCACCGTGTGCGGGAGAGCCATACCCTGTGCACGTTAAAGAACACGCTGGATGGCCTTGACGGGAGGCTACCATCTGTCTCCCAACAGCTGTTCCAGGGTCCCCTCCCCTAACCTTCTCTGAGCCTTCGGGGTCCATGTGACCTGGCCATTTAGCCCATGGTGTGCAAAAAAGTGCCGCTCAGAGGTAAAACAACCCAACCTTGATGATACTTCTTTCCAACTTCATTCCAATGTGGTTGGTTCAGTCAGTAATGCACCATGCGTGTAAACTCCAGTTCCCAGGATCGAGTCAACTGTGCCAGCGTGAAAATTCATCTCCTCAAATCTCGACCTTTCTCTCGTAACAAAGTGGACACCGATGGGCTTGTAAAGTCCGTGGGATGGAACTTTATGCCGTGGTTCACGTGCAGGAGAACCATGCCCTATGTATGTTAAATAACACACTGGTTGGCCTTCACGGGAAGCTACCATCTGTCCAGTTATTCTTTTAGCCAATCCAGAGCCCTTTGACCTGTCCATTTAGCCCATTATATGCGCAAATGCGCCGCGCAGAGGCAAAACAACCTAACCTCTATCGACCGCTAGGGAACAGCGAAATGACAGTAATTTTTCACGAAATCTCAAAAGAAAAAAAATTCTCGTGTAGCAGATTAAAAACGAAGTGCAATAGTTGAACCATGTGACCCTTGAGGCAAGATCAGGGCGAGACTTGGTGCTAACGACCCGGGCAGACAAGGGTGCACGGCGCGCATGCGAAATTCTCCGCACTCGTCGGCATGTAGTGAGACGAAAAGAAGGGGGGGGGGGGGGAATCCTGGTCGACACTGCCCTGGTCCCTTCCCCACTGATGCGGGGCATTCTGGGGCTTGTAGACGGCTTTAGCGGCTCATTAACACGCTCTTCATACTTACTTGGGCATGGTCAACAATTTGCCTGTGGTGAGGCGACACCGGCGCTGGCCAAGTAATGGGTGTGATGCAGACCACCGGGGTATGTTTGGGATGTAGTCAATGCTATTTTGCATCTTAATCGTTCGGGGGCCCGTGTTCGGAGTAAGGACTAATGGCCACGAAATAGAAGGGAATAACACGGCTCAGTGTCACAGATTTCTTTTTCGCAACTGGTTCAAGAAAGGATATTTTTTCCCACCCACTATGGTACCTCAGAGAACTGGTCAGGTCACGAAAAGCCGGTTCGGAGGGGAATGTTTGAATTCCACTCCACAAGTGAGCAGACTTTGCTCTTCTTTTCATCAGTTTGATTCGGCACATACTGCATGTCATTTTGATGATATGCGCCATGTAAACCTTAATTCATTTACATGGCGCATCTCGTTCAACCAAATCCAAACGTCAAGTGGATACCGCGTCTTTATTCGTATTCCCATTTTGACACTGTACGTTAAGAATACTTTATATCATACAGGACCGCACCCAGAATTTCTTCATTGGTTCCATTTCGAGTAGTTAAGGGAGTTCAATCAAGCGATCGGATGGGTTGTTTTACCTCTTTTTTGCGGCACTTTTTTGCACACCATGGGCTAAATGGCCAGGTCACATGGACCCCGAAGGCTCAGAGAAGGTTGGGGGAGGGGACCCACTGGAACAGCTGTTGGATGACAACAACTTTCCAAGCCCATCGGTGTCCCCTACTGACCGTGTGCAGGGGGGGGGGGGAATTTTGCGGAGATAAATCTCAACGCTGACCCAGCTGGGACTCGAACCTGGGAAGTACAGATTACGAGCCTGGCGCGCTACCGACTGAGCCACCCCAGCGATCGGATGACTTTAAAAAGGGGATATTTTGAACGGGATAAGTTATTAGTCAATATTTCTGGAAAAAAAATTTTATGGCCGACACGGCGGGAATCGAACCCGCAACTCTCCAGATTCATGCCAGAGCGTGCTACATAGCGCGCTCTGGCATGAATCTGGAGAGTTGCGGGTTCGATTCCAGCCGTGTCGGCTATAAAAAAATTTTCAGAAATATTAACTAATGTTGAAGTATATTTAAACTGACAGGCTCCTGTCAGACCTGTGGCCAGCAGCTGCTTGAGGGGGTATTTTTTTATTTATATTTCTACAGGTAATCTGTTTATTTACTATGGAAGTTATTAGTCTTCCATTTTCAGCAAAATATAAAATTAATAAAAAAAAAATTACCCCTCAAGCAACTGCTTAATGCAAAAGAAAGATAGCAGTTCATCGTTTTATGTCGTAGAAGATTTCTGAGAAAGGCCACACCTCAGCATAAACACAACACAATAAATGAAACAACCATACCTTATCGGGGGTGCAGTCGCTCAAAAAAATATCCGAACACTATGGTTGATTACAGAATTCAGAAAAAATATCTGGCAACGATTTTTTTAGAAATTAGTGATCTGGCAACTTTTTTTAGAAATTAGTGATCTGGCAACCTTCGTGTCACGTGATTACAGAATTCAGGAAAAATATCTGGAGCGTGTGCAGCAACTGTATACGCTCCAGTTACCGTTCACCAAAAAAAAGCAAACTGGAGTTACCGTTCACCAAAAAAAAGCAAACTGGAGCGTGTGCAGTAACTGCACACGCTCCAGTTTGCTGTGAACGGTAACTGCACACGCTCAATATTTCCGTGAGTGAGCCCACACGATCTAGTATCAAAATAATATGACCACCTACAGTCGCTCAAAAAAGTATCCGAACACCATGGTTGATTACAGAATTCAGAAAAAATATCTGGCAACGATTTTTAGAAATTAGTGATCTGGCAACCTTCGTGTACACGAATACGTTTTTGAGCGACTGTACGGAACTCATGTCCCTTTGGTTCTACAACCACCACGTGAACCAGTCGATCACTTACAACCCTAAATATAAAAATTCGGGAGCAACCCATGATGTCTCCGAACAGAGATGTTGCCCAGCTATGCCAAAATTCAAACTTTTTTAAATCGGAATTTTATCATTTTTTTTTATTATTTCAATATTTGCAACTTATCGACAGAAATAATAATAAAATACATTATCATAATAAATGCTGAACTTTTTTTCATATTTTGTTATCAAAACAAGTCAGACTTGAATCATTGCCAGGGTGGCAAAAAATACTTCAGGCGGGCCCTGTTTACATTGGTTGTGCAGGAATTATATTCCTCTAAAAATTTTCTACAGTATGCAACCCACACTCGTAAGAGACCTTCTTAATATTAATATACGAGATTATTTAAACCCATGTTGAAATTAAGAAAATAGTATCAGAATTGTTAAAACCAAAGAGGCATCGTTGGGGCTGGAATCTGTAGATTAAGAGTGTGGCACGGTAGAGGCTGCGCCACCCCCAGTGAGGCCTGTCCTCTCTCGTAAAAGTGAGCAGGCATGATCCTTAACACTCCAAACTACTTAGTTGCAGTCATTATTTAAATCGGAGGCTCTTAACCTGGGGTGCGTGGGGCGGGGATGGCTCAGTCGGTAGCGCGCCAGGCTCGTAATCTGTAGTTCCCAGGTTCGAGTCCCAGCTGGGTCAGCGTTGAGATTTATCTCCGCAAAATTCCCCGCCTTGCCCACGGTCAGTAGGGGACATCGATGGGCTTGGAAAGGCCGCCGTCCGTCGGATGGGGCATTAAGCCGTGGCTCCGTGTGTGGGAGAGCCACACCCTGTGCACGTTAAAGAACACGCTGGATGGCCTTGACGGGAGACTACCATCTGTCTCCCAACAGCTGTTCCAGTGGGTGCCCTCCCCCAACCTTCTCTGAGCCTTCGGGGTCCATGTAACCTGGCCATTTAGCCCATGGTGTGCAAAAAAGTGCCGCTCAGAGGTAACCCAACCCAACCCTGGGGTGCGAGGGGGTCCGGGGTGTATAAGAGAACACCCCTCAACACACACACACACACACACCAAAGGTTTGAAAAATTATTTTTTTCATCTTATTCATTTTCAAAAATAAAAAAAATGTAAGATCGGTGATTCGACACTTTTATATATTTTCTAAAAAATGGTTAAGAACCCCTGATTTAAACAATGAAAAGCCTGTTTATAAATTGCAATATCCTGCTACCTATTAGAGATATCAGGAAATAAATTTGCATCAAGATTCATCAAATTGTCATTTTTCACTCTTTCCCCGTACGTAAGAAAAATATGACTCTAGTCACAACTCTAACGAAACGAAAAAAGAAATATCTGACTGCAGCCAAGAAAGCCCTCCCGATGAGCAAATCACACCAGCTCCCCAAACACAATGACTCTCCGCTGAGCAGCCTAACGACAATAAGGTCGTCGTCTTTTCAGCTGTGACGACTTTCCGACGCTAACAAGATGAAACCGTTGTTTGTTCGCAAAGCGTCAGTGACGTTATTCGGCGATCATCTAATTTTAGCAAAGCGAGACCTGTCCACGTCAATAAGCGACAAGGAAATGGCCCCGGAGTCTTCTGAGGGAGAAAACCGTGGCTTAACTAGCAGCCGAAACAAATCACTGCCCGACTGATATGCAAGACAGGCAACGGCCCGTGTTAATGGCTCGATCCGTCATATTTCAGGCTCTTCCGCTTCTCGAGGCGCTAATGTGGTACCCATCAAGAGGAGGCAGGCAGTTAGGGCAATCATCCGTCATATCACTCGGGGAATAGAGTCATCTTCCAACTCTCTCTCTCTTAGCTGATTTGGGACTGAGTTGTTGATGTTAGAAAGGGATGAAGATGAGGAATAACAGAAGACACGGAAAAATCGTCTTCTTTCTCAGGGAAGAAATTTTCTATATGTATTTTAGAAAAGAGATCAGGACTAAATATATTTTACGGCATGAATGTTGTCTTTCAGTTAGAGTTTTCTGTACTTACCTCCTTAAAAGATCTTTGGCTTACTATATACGGACACGATACTGTCCGATCTTGGGGGAGGGGGGGATGTCAGCCGGTCCACATTCAACAAGCACACTCTAGTATGTACAAAAACTCATTATTACACCCCCTTCCTGTTTCTCGCTTTTGATACGCTTCATTTTCCTTATGACCCTCAAAGAATCCTCCCCAAAAGAACCCCCACCCCTACGTTCTCGACTTGGTTGGCTGTGTGGATTTTATGCGGCACTAGCAACTAAACCTCATGCTTGACATAATTAATTCAGGTCATTCATCTCCCTAAAGACATTCATTGGCAGACATGAAAAATAATTTCCTTCTACTGTAATTGAAACATTAAGGTTAATAAAAAAAGAAACTTGCTAACAACATTACACTCGCTAATTGAATTTTTAATTATTTAGCAAATGTTAATGATTAGAACTCGCCAACAGTTTCTGCAGCAAAAAATTTAGCCAAGCTCTTTCGTGACTTGAATGTTTCAAGTCAGCTATTCCCCAGACAGTGATGTTGAACTAGTTGCTCGAGGGTGACTGGGTTGGGTTGTTTTACCTCTGATCGGCACTTTTTGCACACCATGGGCTAAATGGCCAGGTCACATGGACCTCGAAGGCTCAGTGAAGGTTGGGGGAGGGGACCCACTGGAACAGCTGTTGGGAGACAGATGGTAGCCCCCCGTCAAGGCCATCCAGCGTGTTCTTTAACGTGCACAGGGTATGTCTCTCCTGCACACGGGGCCACGTCTGAACGTCCCATCCGACGGACGGCGGCCTTTCCAAGCCCATCGGTGTCCCCTACTGACCGTGGGCAGGGCAGGGAATTTTGCGGAGATAAATCTCAACGCTGACCCAGCTGGGACTCGAACCAGGGAACTACAGATTACGAGCCTGGCGCGCTACCGACTGAGCCACCCAGCCCCTCGTGGGTGACTGGTAACCTATGAAAACATTTGTATGTTCTACGAAAAGACGTTTATCTGCTTTTCAAAAGATTTTTTTTTTGCAAATTAAAATACACAGCGCTAATCAGCAACTTTCAAACTAAATTCTATTCAGTTCAATCAATATTCTATATTTCTAGAAAATTTTTAAGTTCTATTTAATTTATCAATAGTATATGCCTTTTGAGTTGCTAAAGTAAGAAAACAAAATATCCACGTTAAAAGTACTCCATGCTATTTTAAAAGTATTTATTCTCTAAAAAAACCTATGAGCAAGTTGAGCAATGCTGCTTTAAGGATCGGTAAACGTTTAGGCCAACGGGTAATTAACACCACGAAGTGCAAAAACTTATCTTCGTGAGATGAACGCCAAAAACTGTAAAGCTTTCCTCAATCTTACTCCAGCAGGCTGGAAGCCATCACATAAAACTACTTTATCCGCCATCTTTGCTCCAACAGGCTTGACGCAATGACAAAAAAGCTACTGTATCCGCCATATTTGCTCCAGCAGGCTTGAAGCCATCACAAAAAACTACTTGATCCGCCATCTTTGCTCCAGCAGGCTTGACGTCATCACAAACTTTTATCCGCCATCTTTGCTCCAGCAGGCTTGATGTCATCACAAAAAAAACTATCAGCCATCTTTGCTCCAGCAGGCTTGACGTCATTACAAAAACTACTTTATCCGCCATCTTTGCTCCAGCAGGCAGGTCCGAGTATTCATAGCAGCCAAAGAATTGAAGACAAGTTGACTAGAATTATGACGCTGTACAGAGACTATGAATGAATTCTTACCTTGATGCAATATTCCAAAGACAAAGGATTCATAAGTTTGAAATTATTTTCCTAATTCTTCATTTGAATTAATTGTCTGATATTATGCCCAAATTTGGCAATAGAATTAAACGTGGGAAATCCGGTGAAAATTATTCTTAAACATTTTTTTTTCTCGACAGAAGTTCATAATTGTGGAAAAATTACACACGAAGCACATGCTCCTACTCAGCGGACTTGAGTTGAAGATCTATAGATCAGTATCTCTCAATTGCCGGGTCATGATCAATTCCCAAAATATTAAAGTCCTAAATTTCTTTTGCAAATAATTTGATAACAAATGTACATACTTTTATTTTGTTACTCTGTTCAATACTAGCCGTCCCGGACCGACCGAGTGGTTAGCGCGCTTGACTACTGATCTAAGGGACCTGGGTTCGAGCCACGGATAAGGCATGGATGTTCATGTCGTTTTTCTGCTGAGGTCCTGCCATCCTCACAGACCTTCTATGGCGTATAAAGTGACAGGCTCCTGTCAAGACCTCTGGGAGGTATTTATTTTATGAGGGGGTACTTGGCTGTTGATCTAAGGGACCTGGGTTCGAGCCACGGATAAGGCATGGATGTTCACGTCGTTTTTCTGCTGAGGTCCTGCCATCCTCACAGACCTTCTATGGCGTATAGAGTGACAGGCTCCTGTCAAGACCTCTGGGAGGTATTTATTTTATGAGGGGGTACTTGGCTGTTGATCTAAGGGACCTGGGTTCGAGCCCCGGATTAAGGCATGGATGTTCGTGTTGTTTTTCTGCTGAGGTCCTGCCATCCTCTCAGATCTTCTACTGTGGCATATAAACTGACAGGCTCCTGTCAGACCTCTGTGGCAAGCAGCTGCTTGAGGGGATTTTATTTATTTTTTTCAATACTAAGTGAACATAATGCACTAATTCACAGAAAATGTTGAAGGATAACTATTTAAAGATTACTAGAGTTATTCGCTCCTGAAATGAGATAAATGTCGAGAAATACTATTCCAGATCTAACAACAAAAAACTTTTTAAAAACCCACCTTTGTCATAATCTCCGCTGCCAGATCCATCAGGGTAATCTTCATCATCCGACCGAGATCCGAACCTGGCGCCACTTCCGCTGCCCTCTAAGATGACAGACGAATCAGACTGGGGAACTGAAATCACTCGACTCGTAAGAATCTGTGGGGGTGATAAATATTTTTCACAGTGATAAATATTTTTCACAGTGATTCTTGCAAAACCAGCACAAAGTAAAAAAGATAACTGACAAAAGTTATAATATTAGGTATCTCAAAAGAAGTGTAGAAGAAGCATTTAGAAACTTATTACGAGTACTCAAATTTTGGATGTTGGGTTATCAAATTAATAAATATAAAAAGGTATCCAAAACTTTGGATGTTTTTTGATCTACACGATTCTCTAAAATAGAGGTTTACGATTCTTGAAACTTTAATTGGAAAATATAATCTTGTATTTGTTATAGCTGTTGGGTTGGGTTGTTTTACCTCTGAGCGGCACTTTTTTGCACATCATGGGCTAAATGGCCAGGTCACATGGACCCCGAAGGCTCAGAGAAGGTTGGGTGAGGGGACCCACTGGAACAGCTGTTGGGAGACAGATGGTAGCCTCCCGTCAAGGCCATCCAGTGTGTTCTTTAACGTGCACAGGGTATGGCTCTCCCGCACACGGGGCCACGGCTTAACGTCCCATCCGAGCCCATCGGTGTCCCCTACTGACCGTGGGCAAGGCGGGGAATTTTGCGGAGATAAATCTCAACGCTGACCGAGCTGGGACTCGAACCTTGGAACTACAGATTACGAGCCTGGCGCGCTACCGACTGAGCCACCCCGCCCCATTTGTTATAGCTGTACAGTCTAGGTATTAGAACATACCTTTTCTCACCCCCCCCCCCCCCCACCTTATTTGCCACTGGAGCTTCCTCTCTTCTTGAGCGGCTCCCAAAGACAGAAACATGAACCACTGAAATTACTGGGGAGAGCTGTAAAAAAAATCGAATTTCTGTTGTAATTCGAATTAAAATATAACCATTTTGCACCTGAAATGCTCTGAAGCAAATCATCGCAAATTTTTTTCATGGTTTCATCAATGTTCTTTGATAATCGCTAGTTTGCGAGTGAATCTATCGGAATTTTTCTTATGACGCAACACAAGCAAATAAAATAATTAATAGTAATTTATTATCTTAGGTGTTTTTTCTTTACTTTGTCTTATTTGTAGGAAAACTTACAGAGTTTGTGTCTTGTTAGCGAAAAGCAGATTTGTTTTTAAACTGAATTTGCCATCTCTGGTTTGTGATCAGGTGAGCAATGCTTCCTCGTTATGCTGAGGTTAACTGAATGCTTCTGCTCTTGCATATCGTGCTTTAGGGTATGCTGTAAACAAAACTCTTCAAAAACCATCATTAAAAATTAAAAGACTGTTGCAAAAAAAATTAAAAGACTGAGCTAGAAAGAGGAGAATGATTCTTCATTCAGTTGTTCCAAATAAAGATTTTCTGCCGCTGGATGTTCTATCTTACCTGTTTCACGTGCTGTAACTTGTCAGCCAGAGTGCCAACTGCCATATCTCTGATTCGAGGTGGTTTCATTTCAGGATTATACTTCTGGGCCGAAACTCCAACCCCAGCTATCGTCTTTGTGTACCTGAAACCAAAATCTATACCTCAACGGAAGCCACAAGTGAACACATATTGAGATCATTATCAATCTATTACAGTACATTACAAATGGAACTTTCAATAAAGAACGCAGTATTTCATATTATGCAGAAAGAGTTTCTGCAATATTATCCTGACTTAGATGCTACACAAAATAATGAAGCATCAATATTTTTCACCGACTTCTTAATACCAGTTAAAGTCAAGAGGAAAAAATCTGCTACACATCAGATTACAAATACAGGGTCGTTATAGGGGGAGAGGGGGGGGCATACTTTTAAACTGTTCTATTTGGTTAAATAAGTAACAAAAGCAGTTTTATGTTCAAAATGTCAAGTCTCAAAGTTTCCTGGTTTCGACGGCGTGGAATTAGTATCACATGTAATGTCCTAAATGCCACATTTCAAAATCGCTGGATTGGTAGAAGTGAACCGATCTTGTGGTCCTTTTTTTTATAGGAAGATACGTATTTTTTTTTTGTCACTAAAAACACTTATCTTGAGAAACTTTCATTTGATATATGGTTCATAAACATCGACCACAATTTTTCCTCCCCGTGTTTCTGAAGTCATGTTTAAGGTAGCCCATAACATTGGACCTGGGTTGGGTTGTTTTACCTCTGAGCGGCACCTTTTTGCACACCATGGGCTAAATGGCCAGGTCATATGGACCCCGAAGGCTCAGAGTTGGGTTGTTTTACCTCTGAGCGGCACTTTTTTGCACACCATGGACTAAATGGCCAGGTCACATGGACCCCGAAGGCTCAGAGTTGGGTTGTTTTACCTCTGAGCGGCACTTTTTTGCACACCATGGGCTAAATGGCCAGGTCATATGGACCCCGAAGGCTCAGAGTTGGGTTGTTTTACCTCTGAGCGGCACTTTTTTGCACACCATGGGCTAAATGGCCAGGTCATATGGACCCCGAAGGCTCAGAGTTGGGTTGTTTTACCTCTGAGCGGCACTTTTTTGCACACCATGGGCTAAATGGCCAGGTCACATGGACCCCGAAGGCTCAGAGAAGGTTGGGGGAGGGGACCCACTGGAACAGCTGTTGGGAGACAGATGGTAGCCTCCCGTCAAGGCCATCCAGCGTGTTCTTTAACGTGCACAGGGTATGGCTCTCCCGCACACGGGGCCACGGCTTAACGTCCCATCCGACGGACGGCGGCCTTTCCAAGCCCATCGGTGTCCCCTACTGACCGTGGGCAGGGCGGGAAATTTTGCGGAGATAAATCTCAACGCTGACCCAGCTGGGACTCGAACTTGGGAACTGCAGATTACGAGCCTGGCGCGCTACCGACTGAGCCACCCCCGCCCCCGTCGTGGTTGCTAAGGGATTAAGCAATCGAAAGCGATTTTTCGTCATAACAAACTTCTGCACCTAGTTATTGATTGAAATAAAAAAAACACTAAAATAATTCTGACAGTCACTCGAAAGTTGCAAATTATTTTTAACAGAATTCCCGACAAAGCAAAAAATCAGACGCGTCAACCTTGAAAGAGCTAAGAAGGTGAAAAGTCTCCTAATGCCAACTTATTTCCACGCAACCAGTTTCTCTTGGTTTTTTCGCATGCCGCAGCAGAAGTGGCTTCAGCGAGCGCAAGTATGTAAATGATGGTCAGACGTCAAAACAGAATGTGTCAGACACTTTCAAGGTCGCCCTGTCTCACCCTCGACACCAGCTGATGAAGCTGATGACCCACAACATCAGGGGAAAGCGCTGCAAGGGCCAAGATAAAGAGCGACAAGTTTTTCTAAATGATGCGACCTCACTTTAAGTTTTGCGCACAACTCGATGGAGATAATACGATACGGGAACGATGGCCAAATATAGTCTTCGACAGGAAGGAAATTCCAGTAAATATTTTTTAAAGCATTTTCAAAGCTAGAGAAAATTAATAAAGGTTTCAGCCTTCTTATTTGGCAATACTTTTTTGAAGATAACCTTACAAACACACGTAGTGCTTTTCGGTAGTGTGACACATTGGTAACTGGAAGTTTTCAAGTTCGAACCTGGGGCGGCTCAGTCGGTAGCGCGCCAGGCTCGTAATCTGTAGTTCCCAGGTTCGAGTCCCAGCTGGGTCAGCGTTGAGATTTATCTCCGCAAAATTCCCCGCACTGCCCACGGTCAGTAGGGGACACCGATGGGCTTGGAAAGGCCGCCGTCCGTCGGATGGGACGTTAAGCCGTGGCCCCGTGTGCGGGAGAGCCATACCATGTGCACGTTAAAGAACACGCTGGATGGCCTTGACGGGAGGCTACCATCTGTCTCCCAACAGCTGTTCCAGTGGGTCACCTCCCCCAACCTTCTCTGAGCCTTCGAGGTCCATGTGACCTGGCCATTTAGCCCATGGTGTGCAAAAAACTGCCGCTCAGAGGTAAAACAACCCAAGTTCGAAACCCCGACCAGTATTTTTGGAACTTGGCTCCTCGGTAGCGTACCAAGCTCATAATCTGTAGTTACTAGGTCTAAGTTCCAACTGAAAAGGGCTGTCCGTTGGATGGTACGTTAAACGGTGCCCATTGTGCATGACAGCCATACCCTGTGCACGTTAAAGAACATGCTAAATAGCCTTGACAAATCCGCTTCCACAACATTCTAAACCTTTGGGGTCCGTGCATTGCACTTGACCTGGCCATTTAGTTCATTGTGCGCAAAAATAGAGCCAATCAGATGTAAAACAATCCAACCCGAGCAGCAATGAGATTCTTTGCGCTGGTCCTACCTTAACCTTGCAAAATGAACCTCAAGATATCCCTCTGCACTTACCATTTGCTTCGACCCACTATCTCAGTATTGCTGCTCAAATGCGTAAAACAAACTCGACTCAACATTCAAAATGCAGAATTAAATTAATAGGTTCGCAAACAACTGGGTTACCTCTGAACGCACATTTTTGTGCACAATGGGCTAAATGACCAGGTCACATGGACCCCGAGGGCTCAGAGAAAGTTGGGGGAGGGGACCCACTGGAACAGCTTTTGGGAGACAGATGGTAACCTCCCGTCAAGGCCATCCAGTGTGCTCTTTAACGTGCACAAGGTATGACTCTCCCACAAACTGAGGCCACGGCTTAATGTACCGTTCGACGGACGGAGGTCTTTCCAAGTCCATCGGTGTCCTATACTAACCGAGGGCAAGGCGAGGAGTTTTGCGGAGACGACTCTCAACGCTGGCCCACTTGAGACACGAAGCAAACACTGGATTTGTTCGTAAATATTTTATTCAACAATTTGTCGGTCTAAGTGTTTTATATTTAAACAGATACACTGTAAACTAGAAGAACGACATGGGACCTCGGGTGAATATGGAGAAATCGCGTTTTTAAAAAAAGGGAAGTCCGTCATTCTATGATTTTTAGCATCTATAAACGGTAGAAATTTGAATTAATGTATGAAACAAAAACAGTAATATTTCATTACAACTTAGCCACTCGTAGATAATTTGCTAATTCCTAAAGGTAAAGATTTGCTCCCCCCCCCCCCCGAATATAAAGGGGTCAATCGTTGCTGCCAATGTAAACGCTTAACCATTATATTATCCCACCTAAAATTTCTAATCTTTATCAAATATATATCGTTTATATTGTTCACTTAAAATTTCACACTTCTCAAATTTAAAGTTTTCCAAATAAGATGGAATTGCAAATTATTGTAAGATTCGGAAAATGCTGAATTCTAATATTTCATTAGTACCTATCATTTTGGGTTAGAATTTTTCACTTATCTCTAAAAACAAAGCGAATGTCCACAGGCTGCTATAGAGATGACAAAGTGAAAATGATGGCTCTTTTTGGATAAGAGCTGAAACTGGGGAATATTAAAAACAAGGATTGGGTTATTTTTCTTTTTGCTATGAGTAAACGCTTGTCTGCACAAAACGGTCTAATAGGGTCACGTGAAATCCAAGAGCTCAGAACTGAGAAGAGGGTTCGGTTGATTCAACTGTGGCATTCCTTTTACGCACAATGGGATAAATAAATGGCAGTTGGGTTGTTTTACCTCTGAGCGACACTTTTTTGCACACCATGGGCTAAATAGCCAGGTCCCCGAAGGCTCAGAGAAGGTTGGGGGAGGTGACCCACTGGAACAGCTGTTGGGAGACAGATGGTAGCCTCCCGTCAAGGCCATCCAGCGTGTTCTTTAACGTGCACAGGGTACGGCTCTCCCGCACACGTGGAAACGGCTTAACGTCCCATCCGACGGACGGCGGCCTTTCCAAGCCCATCGATGTCCCCTACTGATCGTGGGCAGGGCGGGGAATTTTGCGGAGATAAATCTCAACGCTGACCCAGCTGGGACTCGAACCTGGGAACTACAGATTACGAGCCTGACGCGCTACCGACCGAGCCATCCCCCGCCCCCCATAAATGGCAGTTAACAAGGACCGCAAGAGCTCAGAGAAGGTTGAAGGAGATCCACTGGACAGCTATTGGGACACAGACGGAAGTCTCCAGTCCGGACATACAGTGCCTTCTTTATCCTGAATACGGAACCACGGCTTAACGTCCATCCGCGGATGGCCCTTTCCAAGCCCATCTGATTCTCTTTCACCAAGAGCAGAACGGGAATTTGGGGAGAAAAATCTCAAAGCTGACCCAGCTGGGACTCGAACCTGGGAACTACAGATTACGAACCTGACGCGCTACCGACCGAGCCATCCCCGCCCCCCATAAATGGCAGTTAACAAGGACCGCAAGAGCTCAGAGAAGGTTGAAGGAGATCCACTGGACAGCTATTGGGACACAGACGGAAGTCTCCAGTCCGGACATACAGCGCCTTCTTTATCTTGAATACGGAACCACGGCTTAACGTCCATCCGCGGATGGCCCTTTCCAAGCCCATCTGCTTCTCTTTCACCAAGAGCAGAACGGGAATTTGGGGAGAAAAATCTCAATGCTGACTCAGCTGGAAATCGAACCTGGTAACTGCAGGTTACCAGAGTGGAACGCTACCAACTGAGCCAATCCCTATCCTACAGACTGCCGTCCGTCGGTGGAACATTAAGCCGTGGCCCGTGTGCAGGAGAGCCATACCTTGTGCACGTTAAAATCACGCTGGATGGTCTTGATGGGAGCCTACCATCTATCTCCCAACAACTGGTCCCCAACCTTCTACGAGCCTTTCAATATCCCTCTCAGAGATAAAACAACTCAACCCTGTCCAACACAGACTAGGAACTTCCTAATAATTATGCAGTAAAAATCGTGGGGTAAAGCAGACGCTTTACATCAGAATAGGGGTGGCTCAGTCGGTAGCGCGCCAGGCTCGTAATTTGTAGTTCCCAGGTTCGAGTCCCAGCTGGGTCAGCGTTGAGATTTATCTCCGCAAAATTTCCCCGCCCTGCCCACGGTCAGTAGGGGACACCGATGGGCTTGAATTATATGTGGTTCACGATTTTATCACAAATTAATCTGCAACGGAATGCGGCGATATACGTTTCCTATTTAGCAGAAAACAAACTGCTTATTTATAGAAATTCACCATGTGTTAATAAACAGGAAGACTGAATGAACGACAAAATATTAGAATGTGGGTGGAGGTAAGATTGCGATATTTTCATAATCATATGCTTTTCTAAACCGAGTTATTGACTATTTCAAATAAAAAAAAAGTGTCATTAGAAACACATTTTATTATTTTTTGCATCTTGTACTTTTTTTTTATGCCGTCCCGTGGCCGAGTGGTTAGCGCGCTTGGCTACTGATCTACGGGACCTGGGTTCGAGCCCTGGGTAAGGCATGGATGTTCGTGTTGTTTTCTGCTGAGGTCCTGCCATCCTCTCAGATCTTCTACTGTGGCATATAAACTGACAGGCTCCTGTCAGACCTCTGTGGCAAGCAGCCGCTTGAGGGGGTATTTATTATTTTTATTTATTTACTTTTTCAAGATAAGACACCCTCCCAAAAACCTGATCTTAGTCAATGAAATACGATAAACTTTTTCCTCAATTTTGTAAATTTCATCAATCAATCCTTAATTTGAAGCATTGACACGTAATCAAGAGACTCCTCCTAATTTCAAGTGAAACAAAAAAAAAAAACCCAGAAAAATTCTTTACTTCGGTATGAACCTGCCCGATAAGAATATCTCTCACCAAGCATAAATCATGGATAAAAATATTCCTCAGGGGGAAAAAAAAAAACACCAACGACATTATTTACTATCGACATTTATCAAGACTAAAACAGAAGAAAAATTTGCCCGCTGAAAAATTCCACTCTCCAGAAAACTGCGCATAAAACGCCAGATGGATATTCATCGAGCAAATATGGCGATGGGTTGTGCTAGAAAAACTCCTCCTATAAGCTTCAGTAGAATGCCGCCTAGAGGCATCCAAGTGCCAACCAGAGTCTCTGCACCCATTATACCGTGCTGTAGGAGACAACCTGCAAACGCAAAACCAACCACTGTTACCGCCCCAGTTCCCTGGAGACTGCTACCGACAGCAAGTAGCTCTGATTAATTTATAATCAGGCCGGCCGGTTTATTAGCGAAGTTCCTCTGATCCCGCCCCGACCTCCGTCATTACCCGTGACCTTGAGACTGCGTGGCAGCTCCATCGTCCGTGGCTATGGCTTCATTTCGAGCGGGGGTTGGCCGCTCTCCGCTCCAAGTGTCTTACCTGGTCAAGTAGGCCGACCTGCTCTCTTCGGTCTCGCTGTTAAGGAAAACGAAAGGTCAATTTGCAGCCGTGATAACAGAGAGCTAACACGACAGACTTGCGCCGTTGACGCCTCTGGAAGCGATCACAAGATGGCGAGTTGGCCTCTGATAACAATATCAAAGCCCATCGTTAATTGGCTGTTGTCGGAGAACAAAATTCGAAACGGAAGTGTTTTTCTCTCTTTCAAGAATGGGTACAGTCGCTCAAAAAAAATATCCGAACACTATGGTTGATTACAGAATTCAGAAAAAATATCTGGCAACGATTGTTTTAGAAATTAGTGATCTGGCAACGTTCGTGTCACGTGATTACAGAATTCAGGAAAAATATCTGCACACGCTCCAGTTTGCTGTGAACGGTAACTGCACACGCTCAATATTTCCGTGAGTGAGCCCACACGATCTAGTATCAAAATAATATGACCACCTACAGTCGCTCGAAAAAGTATCCGAACACTATGGTTGATTACAGAATTAGGAAAAAATATCTGGCAACGATTTCTTTTTTTTTTTAGAAATTAGTGATTCTGTAATCAAGCATAGTGTTCGGATACTTTTTTGAGCGACTGTACTATTTATGGTCCACATATTTCTATACCGAATTACCGCAGTAAAAAAAGAACTCCAAGATTCGGCGTTAGGGTACCCTTTTATCTACTTCAGCAATTTCTTCTTTTCGATTTCGAACCCGATTTGTATTTCGAACCAAGTGATTCCAGATCTTTTAAAAAAGCTAACTCTTTTCGTCTAGTGTAAAAGAGCTTTGCTACAAAATTGAACCAAAATATGACAAGTAATGAAAGTTTCAAAAATAGACTATTCAGAAAAAAAAGGAGCCTTCTTGTGAATTTTGCCAAAACTGTGTAGCATAAAATATTAATTGGATTGTTTTACCTTTGATCGGTGCTTTTTTTTGCACACAATGGGCTAAATAGCCAGGTCACAAGGACCCAGAGGGTTCAGAAGGTTGGGGGAGGGGATCCACAGGGCAACTATTGGGAGACAGATGGTAGTCTCCCGTGAAGGCCATCCAGTGTGTTCTTTAACGTGCTCAGGGCATGGCTCTCTCTCGCATACGGGGCCATGGCTTAACATCCCATCAGACTGACGGCTACCTTTCCAACCCATCGAAGTTCCCTACTGACAGAGGGCGGGGGGGTTTTGCGGAGATAAATCTCAGTTGCTGAGCCCAGCTGGGACTCGAATCTAGAAATTGTAGGTTGGGTTGCTTTACATCTGTGCGGCACTTTTTTTTGTACACCATGGGATAAATGACCAGGTCACATGGACCCCCGAAGGCTCAGAGAAGGTTGGGGGAGGGGGCCCACTGGAACAGCTGTTGGGAGACAGATGGTAGCCTCCCGTCAAGGTCATCCAGCGTGTTCTTTAACGTGCACAGGGTATGTCTCTCCCACACACGAGACACGGCTTAACGTCCCATCGGATGGACAGCGGCCTTTCAAAGCCCATCGGTGTCCCCTATTGACCGTGGACAGGGCGGGGAATTTTGCGGAGATAAATCTCAACGCTGACCCAGCTGGGACTCGAACCTGGGAACTACAGATTACGTGTCTGGCGCGCTACCGACTGAGGCAACCCCCCCCCCCCCGGGTTGGAATTGTAGCCGGGTGTAAATAAGAAATTCTAGACCGGGCTACCTAATTACTTAACGTAATTCCATGATCGAAAGGATCTTTACTTAAAAGCGTGACAACAAACTCATTTCAGCGTTTTACAACAAACCACGAATTATTAGCATTAAACGCTTTAAATCATTACATCATTTGATACGAGCGTACAAGATAACTTGGTGGCATTATAAGAGATTCTGCCAAGACCTAAAATTCAAGGGGCGGGGGTGGCTCAGTCGGTAGCGAGCTAGGCTCGTAATCTGTAGTTCCCAGGTTCGAGTCCCAGCTGGGTCAGCGTTGAGATTTATCTCCGCAAAATTTCCCGCCCTGCCCACGGTCAGTAGGGGACACCGATGGGCTTGGAAAGGCCGCCGTCCGTCGGATGGGACGTTAAGCCGTGGCACCTTGTGCGGGATAGCCATATCCTGTGCACGTTAAAGAACACGCTGGATGGCCTTGACGGGAGGCTACCATCTGTCTCCCAACAGCTGTTCCAGTGGGTCCCCTCCCCCAACCTTCTTTGAGCCTTCGGGGTCCATGTGACCTGGCCATTTAGCCCATGGTGTGCAAAAAAGTGCCGCTCAGAGGTAAAACAACCCAACCCTAAAATTCAATTCGTATATTAAACCCAGAAGAAGAAAAAAATATATTAAAATCAATTGCTGCTCTGCGAATTGAGCACGACATTCACAACTTCCACTTAAGAACCTTGAGAGAGAATGGCTTGCTCGATTTCCATAACACATACATATTCAATCACTGTAATTAAATCGAGATCTTGGTCAGGAAAAGTTTGCTACGCATTAAAAGCCAGAATGGAAATTGCAAGCAAAGAACCGATGTCAGACCTCACAAAAGCTTTTATTGCACCAAATTGCAGATTCATCACGCTAGCTAGCCGTGACACCAAACTCACAAAAGTAGAATCCACAAACCAGTTTTTTCCCCTGCCAGCAGAAACAGCTTTATTAAACGCCGATGGCACGAGAAACGTCGCCTGCTTCACCTTTTCGATAATAAAATATCTGTAAATCCCTGTTTTTATGAGTTTGCGTTTTTTGCCAGTGTTGTGTGGAGAGAAAAAAAAAAGCCTACTCTCACTCTTGTGAGCAAGGCACGCGCAGCGTATGGGGATCGGTCTCTATAACGCAAGTAGGATCTGTTAAAAAGCGACCACCCACAATGCCGTGCGACACCCACGTGATCGTGCACCTTCTGGATGCCTTTCAAGCAGCGTGGAGGTTAACCTCGGGATGGATGACCCAGAGAAAGTCTAGGGCTAGTCAGCCGCAACCCACGCATAGCCTCGGTTACCATGGAAGCCGGCTCGTTACGTCATTCACGCGTTTTCTTCATCACGTCACGTCAGTCGCTTGTGACGAATACACCTGCTGGTGATGCCCATTTTTCAATTTTCTATCTCCCCCCCCCCTTTCACCAGATTTCCGATCATGCTCTTCCATGCTGAAAGATAAGACCCGCGCGGTAACTAAAGTGTCGCCCGTGAAAAGTTAATAGAAACTGAAAGAGACTCGAACTGAGGAGTCTTTGCCAGATTAAAGAATCTCCTCGTCTATCAGGTGTCTAGAGTGCGACCTATGCCTGTTAGGATTTGAGTAGTTGTGCTACGTGCTAGATCAAATCTCAAAAGCAAACTTTTTCAGCCCATTCGACAAATTTACATTAGTTTTTAACCATAGAAACGTTATTCCATGGATTTCGTAAGCTATAATAAAAAATAAAAAAAATAAAATAAATACCCCCTCAAGCAGCTGCTTGCCACAGAAGTCTGACAGGAGCCTGTCAGTTTATATGCCATAGTAGAAGGTCTGAGAGGATGGCAGGACCTCAGCAGAAAAACGACACAAACAGCCATGCCTTACCCGGGGCTCGAACCCAGGTCCCTTAGATCAGTAGCCAAGCGCGCTAACCACTCGGCCAGCTGGCTATAATACACTATTAATATTTAATGTTTACAGAGTTGGGCGGGGATGGTACTCATAATATACACTAGAGGGCGCCACGGGTTTTAATAAATGGGGAGGATTTTTTAAAAAATGTGGTTTTTAATAAAGGGGGTATTTAATGAGGGGATTTTAATTATGAATTACTTAATTATTAATTATAAATATTAATAAGGTGTGTGGCCAGAAGGGGACGTGGTCGGTGACGTCATAGGGGGAAAGCGCGTAGCGTTGAAATTTATCTCCGCAAAATTCCCCGCCCACGGTCAGTAAGGCATACCGATGGGCTTGGAAAGGCCGCCGTCCGTCGGATGGGACGTTAAGCAGTGACTCCGTGTGCGGGCAGAACCATACCCTGTGCACGTTAAAGAACACGCTGGATGGCCTTGACGAGAGGCTACCATCTGTCTCCCAACAGCTCTTTCAGTGGGTCCCCTTCCCCAACCTTCTCTGAGCCTTCGGGGTCCATGTGACCTGGCCATTTAGCCCATGGTGTGCAAAAAAGTGCAGCTCAGAGGTGTAAAACAACCAACCAAGCTTACAGAGGTAAACTCTCGTTATTTTCTTTTTTTACACAGAAAAAGTTTTTACATTTTTAACTAAATTACAGCATTAAAGATACGCATCGTTTGTCCCGGATGTTGTGATAGTGGGTGAATCCTGATCAAAATAACCCATTTCAATTATTGGCACTATACTTATCTAATGACTAATACACTGAAAATTATATTGTTTACATATGTAAACAGCTAAGGGGGCATGCGCATTTCACTGATATGTAGCAAACACAGAATACGAGGGGCGAATGTTGGCTCAGTCGGTAGCGCGTCAGGCTCGTAATCTATAGTTCCCAGGTTCGAGTTCCACCTGTGCCTGCATTGAGATTTTGTATCTCTGCAGAACTCCCCGCCCTGCTCACGGTCAGTAGGGGGCACCGGTGGGCTTGGAAAGGCCAGCGATCATCAGATGGGACGTTAAGTCGTGGCCTCGTGAGCGGGAGAGCCATACCCTGTGCACGTTAAAGAACATACTGGATCGCCTTGACAAAAGGCTATCATCTGCCTTCTAACAGCTGTCCAGTGGGTCCCCTCCCCCTAACTTCCTATTAGCCATCGAGGTCCTTGTGACCTGGCCATTTAGTCCATTGTGTGCAAAAAATTCCGCTCAGAGGAAAAATACCTAAATGGACTGTAGTTGTGTTGGGTTGTTTTACCTCTGAGCGGCACTTTTTTGCACACCATGGGCTAAATGGCCAGGTCACATGGACCCCGAAGGCTCAGAGAAGGTTGGGGGAGGGGACCCACTGGAACAGCTGTTGGGAGACAGATGGTAGCCTCCCGTCAAGGCCATCCAGCGTGTTCTTTAACGTGCACAGGGTACGGCTCTCCCACACACGGAGCCACGGCTTAACGTCCCATCCGACGGTCGGCGGCCTTTCCAAGCCCATCTGTGTCCCCTACTGACCGTGGGCAGGGCGGGGAATTTTGCGGAGACTGTAGTTGTGAACCTCTTCTATATTACAATTCATTGCTACTGGGTGACATATCGCGATGGGTACAGTTGATGGACCATCCACATGTGATTGCGAATTTATAAAGCAAATCATCGCTGGAGACAATGTTTTTAAAGCACAGAGTAATTAACATCTATTCATTTAGATACAATTATATCATACTCTTTAAATACCCTTCTCTTCGGACTTTCCATATAAGAACGCGGCCGGCATAAACGGTTCCCTAGGATAGATGGAATCCAAGTTTCTTCAAGAGTAAACCACATAAATCAGAAATCCGCGTGTTTATGGGATGCATGAATTCTTTTATAGATAAGAAATAATATTTTTCTTTTTGTCAGTAATTCTTCATAATGCCCGAGGTTCACGATGTAAGTGTAGTGGCATTAAACTTGGAACAATTTCAGAGCGAGTACTTTCACAGCGGTAACGACGGGCAGGTGGTTAGGCCTAACTTGAAGTGAAAAAGACTAAGGAGTCTTTTACCAGATTAAAGAACCTCCTCGTGTATCAGGTGTCCAGAGTGCGATCTATGCGAGGAGCGAGGGTTGGCTCCCCCTCAATTTTTTTTTCCTCAAATGGACTGCATGTTGGACGCCCATGCATTAGGATCATGTCGTTAAGAAAAATCCTAGTCGCTCAAACACACGATATTCTTACTATACAAACTATCTCTGAAGTCTACCTTGAGACGCAGATCTCCGAAAACTTCCTCTGGGAACTGTAATCGTAATCTCTCGTATTTCTCTCTTCGCTCTTATACGGAAAGGGGGTTAGTTAGAAATGCCCGTAAGTTCAGGACGTCTTAGGTAAGGAACATTCATTCGCAATGGGTGCATTCACGAATGAGCGCGTGTTCTGTCTGATGGGAGGATTCTCTTTTGCTCTTTATCAGCATTGGCAACATTCATCTGCATTAGCTGCTTTAACCATTTCCCGTCGGCATCCTTAATCATACCAGATTAAAGGTCGCTAAGACTTTGCATGGGCGTTCTCAGTTAATGAGAAACAAATATTGTATTTTTTGCTATGAAAATCAGACAACAGTGGTTAGGCTTGTTCAAAATAGCAATAATATTACGACTAGTAATTAGAATTAATCATCTAAGGAGGGGATCTCAACCTTTTATGGACTGGAGTACCCCTTATATAGATAGATAAAACTATATAGTATAACAATGGGAATAAAATAAACCATATATATATACACACATTAAATTTTATATTCATAAATTACATATATCGATAAACACAAAAAATGACATTTTTGCACAGCAGTATTGCCAACTTAGCGACTTTGTTACTAGATCTAGCGACTTTTGAGCTCTCACGGCGTACCCCAAAAAATTTTACCGCATACCCCACGTTGAGAACCCCTAATCTAAGGTATTCATCACGCGATTTTCATTAATTAAATTGCGATTACGAAATGCATTACAGTTAGTAAAATGAAGTTTGTACCTCTGAATCTTCAATTTATTCACTAAAAAAAAATTTAAAACACCGGGATCTACACCAAGCAGTTCGTAATAAAATGTTCTTTATATTAATCGTTTGAAATATTTATTCGAAGATTTCATCGAAATTACATTTATCATCTCTTTCTTCTGGTTCAGAAACAGATTTTCCCTCCATCATTTTCCCTTTGGACTATACGTGCAATTTCAGATTCTAAACACTGATCGAGGAGATTTCTTTCAGATTATCTTTCAAACAGTTAGGAATTGGGTTGTTTTACCTCTGAGCGGCACTTTTTTTCACACCATGGGCTAAATGGCCAGGTCACATGGACCCCGAAGGCTCAGAGAAGGTTGGGGGAGGGGACCCACTGGAACAGCTGTTGGGAGACAGATGGTAGTCTCCAGTCAAGGCCATCCAGCGTGTTCTTTAACGTGCACAGGGAATGGCTCTCCCGCACACGGAGCAACGGCTTAACGTCCCATCCGACGGACGGCGGCCTTTCCAAGCCCATCGGTGTCCCCTACTGACCGTGGGCAGTGCGGGGAATTTTGCGGAGATAAATCTCAACGCTGACCCAGCTGGGACTCGAACCTGGGAACTACAGATTACGAGCCTGGCGCGCTACCGACTGAGCCACCCCCGCCCCTACTGTGAACGGAGCAATGAAATTTTATTAACAAACTTATCATTATTCAAGTTTTAACGAATGTCTCCAAGCATCAACTGGATTTTTTAAAACTATATTAATATATATTTCGTAGTACTTAAAATAGAATGGATTTGATAATAGTTTCTTTTAATAAAGAGACTTCACTTCGTATGTTTATTCTTCCCGATGACGTTAAATAAGAATTTTGGGACGTTAATTCCAAAGAAGCACTATTTCGCATCTCGAAAGGTCGACTGGTATAGTTTTCATAAACCAGCATTAAAAAGAGTTCACATTCATCAGCTAGACTTTTTTTTAAGCCTAGATTTAGAGTCTACTGGCAAAATTTCCCCTGAACGTCTTTAACCCCCCCCCCCCCCCACACACACACACATACTTTTTTTTTCCACACAAAAAGCAAAATGGCCAGCAGGTCACAAGGACCTCAAGGGCTCAGAGAAAATTGCAGAAGAGAATCCACTGTATAGCTCTCAGGAGACAGACGGAAGCCTCCGCTAAAAGGCCGTGTTATTTGGCGTAGGCATGATATTCTCTTACACACAGCAACAACGGTTATACGTCCCATCCGAGGACGGTGGCTTTTCCAAGCCCAGTGATGTCCCCCTTTTCTCACTGAGGGTGAAACGAGAGTTAGCAGTGAAAATTCTAAAATGGGGACTGCAGATATACGACCCTGATGCGCTACCAAATGAGTTTTGTGAATAAACTTATTCATTAATGGCACGACTAGAAATTTTATATTACTGGGAACAATGTCGATTCTCTTCTGTAATATTTTCCTCAACACTGTATTAAGTGTCCATGACACAAGAATAGAATGGCCGTGTCTTCTTCGGCACTGGGTTGGCCAAGGGAAGAAATTTCTCTCCCAAAATACGTGCTCTGGCCCATTCTTCCTCCACACAACAGTATTTTGCTAAATCTTTATACTGCAGAGATCAGAAAAATGGAAAAATATATCACCACCACCCTCCTGAATCCGCCAAAGGCTGACCACAAAGCGTCATGGCAAGTTATTCGTTTCCTCAGTCCTACTTGTTAACAGATAAGAGTCTTATCTATCTTAATACACGTGAAGCTAATTTTTAAAGTTTACAATCTTTTTGTACCAAAGGAAGTCATTGGAGTTAGATAAGATCTCCAATCGCTCCAAACCTTTCTTTTCATTCTCATTCAGTATTCTAAAGAATTATAAACGTTGAAACATTGATCATTGTCAATCATAAAAAATTACTTCAATTAAATTATTTTAAAAATGCTGTGGCCATCTACCTGCATTCTGGGCATGGAGGTCGAGTTGATGGTTACGTCTGCTATTGCTGTGACAATGCTCCTTTGACATAAAAATAAATAAATACCTCCTCAAGCAGCTGCTTGCCACAGAGGTCTGACAGGAGCCTGTCAGTTTATATGTCATAGTAGAAGGTCTGTGAGGATGGCAGGACCTCAGCAGAAAAGCAACACACACATCCATGCCTTACCCCAGGGCTCGAACCCAGGTCCCTTAGATCAGTAGCCAAGCGTGAGAACTTGGCAATTTTTCTCACGAGGAACGCCCAATAGAGGTTCGCATGCATTCGCTGATGAAAGGATTGCTCTTTTTCCGATCAGATTTGGACTACCCGTAATTTCCTAAAATACTTCATCACCCTGCCCAGAAATTAGCTCACGGGTTTCCCCAGTGTCAGTTGATGGTTTCCCCAGTGTCACCCATGGTGGGTTAACTCCGAGTGGCGTTTTTTTGCACACAGTTGGCTAAATGGCCAGGTCACAAGAACTCTGTAGTCTCCGAGAAGGGGATTCATTGGTAGCCTCCCATCAAGGCTATCCAGTGTGTTCTTTAACGCAACACAAGATATGACTCTCCACACAGGGAGCCATGACTGTTTCTCAGAGAAGGGGATTCACTGGTAGCCTCCCATCAAGGTTATCCAGTGTGTTCTTTAACGCAACACAAGATACGACTCTCCACACAGGGAGCCATGACTGTCTCATCCGACGGACGGCGAATACGACTCTCCACACAGGGAGCCATGACTGTCTCATCCGACGGACGGCGAATACGACTCTCCACACAGGGAGTCATGACTGTCTCATCCGACGGACGGCGAATTTTCCACGCACATTGGTGTCCCCTACCGACCGAGGGTAGGGCTCGGAATTTTGCAGAGATAAATTTTAACGCTGACCCACATAGGATTCGAACCTGAGAAATGCAGATTACCTTCCATCCACCCTATGGTAAATTAAGAATCCTGTCAGCTTCCAAAGAACTTTTTTCCTTCCCAAAACAGTTTAGGGAATCCCTAATTAAACCCTTTTCGACAACCCCTTCCTCATCATCGTAACATCTAAAATACTTATCAGTTTGTTTCCAAATCCCCTTGTCGCTTCTCCTGTTGTTGCATTCAAAACAGCGCCTCTGATAAAAACGATTTCAAAACCTCTTTTATTTTCGCATTTCCAAGACCCGTCCAACTTCTTATTTTTAGTATGATTTCCTACTTGGTGAAAAAAAAGCTTTGCGAACTATTGCGAAATGAAAAAAAAAACTACTCATACTGTTTTACTACTTGCAAATACCACTCATAATAACCAAGTTAACCATTTGCAAAATACAAAGATAATCGGACAACAAGAAAAGCTCGCTTCCTTCAAATAAAATTTATGACCGAAATTTTGGATTCTACAGATCCAGTTGAAACACTAGAATACTACTGATGTAACTGACAATCTAGTAATCAACTGTTGTTCAGTAACAGACGATTTCATCTTATAGCTGAATTCATGCATTTTCGTAATTATAAAAAATATCTGAGGAATTACATAGGTTGGGTTGTTTTACCTCTGAGCGGCACTTTTTTGCACACCATGGGCTAAATGGCCAGGTTGGGTTGTTGGGTTGTTTTACCTCTGAGCGGCACTTTTTTGCACACCATGGGCTAAATGGCCAGGTCACAAGGACCCCGAAGGCTCAGAGAAGGTTGGGGGAGGGGACCCACTGGAACAGCTGTTGGGAGACAGATGGTAGCCTCCCGTCAAGGCCATCCAGCGTGTTCTTTAACGTGCACAGGGTATGACTCTCCCCCACACGGGACCACGGCTTAACGTCCCATCCGACGGACGGCGGCCTTTCCAAGCCCATCGGTGTCCCCTACTGACCGTGGGCAGGGCGGGGAAATTTGCGGAGATAAATCTCAACGCTGACCCAGCTGGGACTCGAACCTGGGAACTATAGATTACGAGCCTGGCGCGCTACCGACTGAGCCACCCCCGCCCCTAAATGGCCAGGTCACATGGACCCCGAAGGCTCAGAGAAGGTTGGGGGAGGGGATCCACTGGAACAGCTGTTGGGAGCAGCTGGTAGCCTCCCGTCAAGGCCATCCAGCGTGTTCTTTAACGTGCACAGGGTATGGCTCTCCCGCACACGGGGCCACGGCTTAACGTCCCATCCGACGGACGGCAATTTTGCGGAGATAAATCTCAACGCTGACCCAGCTTGGACTCGAACCTGGGAACTACAGATTACGAGCCTGGCACGCCACCGACTGAGCCACGCCCGCCCGCCCGAAGAGGAATTACATAAGAAGTTACTTTGAGTATTACCGACCCGCTGTTCTGAAGTAATATTAGATAAGCCAGAAAACGTTCTATTTAAATACCCTTATAAGCAGCCAAGTTCTTGTTGGGTCAAGATCAATATAACTTTGTCCTAATCTATCTTCTGCAGTGCCGACATGACAAATTACGTCTGCGATTTTCGTTGCGTGACTTAAAAAAAAAAGGCATAGATGGCATATGAATAGAAAAGAATTCTAAGTCAGACCAAAAATATCAATGAGACCTGCTGTCTAAAGTTATTCTTTTCCCCCGTTCACAGAGTCGGTAAGCTGTCTCAGATGGCCAAAGGAGATACGCTGCCAATCGAAAAAGGTTCCTCCTCTGCAATATATGCATGCAAGATCACTCTGATAACCATCTTATCTTAAGGCGCTCCTTGCAGTCGCAAATGGCTGCGTGGCTTTATCTGCTAAAACGTTAGCAGCAAATGTGTAACACAGGTTGAAAATTATGCGGGGAGATGTCATTCACGTGCTAAGAGAAAAGAAATGCATTCAATTTGCGTTTATAAGCTACAGTAGTCAGATGACTTACCTGGGTTGGGTTGTTTTACCTCTGAGCGGCACTTTTTTGCACACCATGGGCTAAATGGCCAGGTCACATGGACCCCGAAGGCTCAGAGAACCACTGGACCCTAGGAGATGAGGGAGGCGACCCACTGGAACAGCTGTTGGGAGACAGATGGTAGCCTCCCGTCAACGCAATCCAGCGTGTTCTTTAACGTGCACAGGGTATGGCTCTCCCGCACACGGGGCCACGGCTTAACGTCCCATCCGACGGACGGCGGCCTTTCCAAGCCCATCGGTGTCCCCTACTGACCGTGGGCAAGGAGGGGAATTTTGCGGAGATAAATGATGACTTACCTGTAAATGCATTCAGATGTTTCAAATTTAATGTATTTTATATTTTAATAATTTGAAAATTAAAAAAGATCTGTATATTTTTTAAATTTTACTTTATAGGTTTCATTTAATTTAAAAGGGCTTAAAGTGCTTATTCGACATAAGCACATGACGTGTTCTTGAATAAATTAATGTTTAATATATTTTCTATAATTGTCTCCTAGGGTATTTTTTTCTAATATGCATGTTTTTGGAATAATTAATATTTTTCTTCGATTTAAATGCCTATTGAAATGGCGTTAACGTATTTAAGTCACTTATTTTTTTTAATCAATCTCAATATCAAAATATCTCTTATTAAATTAAAATATCTTGGATGCTTCATTAAATAAAATCCAGCAATTTATTTTTAACTGAATATCATATGCGAAGTATACGAATAAAGCATCAATTGAACCACCAAACAAAACGCACAAAATTATCGTTGGAATAATTAAAACAATTTTTTTTATTTCGTTACGGGTTCCCCTAGTGCCATCTGGTGTTGAGTTAAAAATCATATCGTATAAAAAGAATTTTTCTCTTTTTTATGGGAAGTATGTCACTACATAGCCTACCATTTACTTGCACAAGACTCACCGCCCTGCCCTCGGTCAGTAGGGGACACCGATTGGCTTGGAAAAAACCATCGTCCGTACGTCGGATGGGACGTTAAGCCGTGGCCCGTGTGCGGGAGAGCCATGCCCTGTTCACGTGAAAGAACATGCTGGATGGCCTTGACGGGAGGATATCATCTGTCTGCCAACAGCTGTCCAGTAGGTACTTGCGACTAGTAATTTAGCCCATGGTGTGCAAAAAAGTGCCGCTCAAAAAACTCTGACCAAAGCTTAAGAAGTTCAGAGTAACATAAGGAATGCAACAAATCTCCATTTGATATAAACATAAATAAATTAAATGACTTCATCTTCGATAAATTTTACTTTATGGGAAGATTTTTGTTTATACTTATTTTTTAATATTCTTCTTAAGACATCCTAAGTGAATTATTTTTGGTAAGTTGTCTTGTGCGAGAAAAATATTGATTCACGCTAGTATAAATTTAAATGCCAACACAGTTTAACCATTTCGTATAGTTTGAGTGCATCTGGCACTAAAAGCTCCTCTTCTTATTCTTATCTCTATTCCTCTTATCTAAAGACACATCAGTAACTTAACCGAACGAAGTCATCCCTACTTGAAATCAAGATGCGATAGAAAATACTGCTGCATTATGAGGGATAAAATGCCCGCCAACAAAAGTTTTACACTTTTTTGCTTTTATTCCGAAAAGAATAATTATCTGCATTCAACGAAATAAAGAAAAAAAAATGATTCGGTTGCTATAATATGCTAAAATTACGCCATTCAAAATTATCACACAAAGTAGTCACGAAAAAAAACATTTTTGCATTGATGATATCTGCAGATTTTTTGTCTGGAGCTTCTGTAAAAAATCGCATTTTCATAGGTAGATTATCATTTCTGAACTAAAGGGCTTGGTTGTTTTACCTCTGAGCGGCACTTTTTTGCACACCATGGGCTAAATGGCCAGGTCACATGGACCCCGAAGGCTCAGAGAAGGTTGGGGGAGGGGACCCATTGGAACAGCTATTGGGAGATAGATGGTAGCCTCCCGTCAAGGCCATCCAGCGTGTTCTTTAACGTGCACAGGGTATGGCTCTTCCGCACACGGGGCCATAGCTTAACGTCCCATCCGACGGACGGCGGCCTTTCCAAGCCCATCGGTGTCCCCTACTGACCGTGGGCAGACAAATCTCAACGCTAACCCAGCTGGGACTCGAACCTGGGAACTACAGATTACGAGTCTGGCGTTTCTAAACTATAAAACTAGCTTGTTCATAAGTTATTAACATAACTAAAGATAACTGTACGTAATCGTGCAAATTTCAGCATAATCTGGTCCTCTTACAAATAATATAACAAATACTCAACACAAGGTATAAAAATACTGTTATAACATAAAAAGATTTTACTTCAGTATAACGCACTTAGATTGCCATTAGAAATGTTTAAGGTGTTTTACAACGCAATGATGTTTAATACTTTATAAAAAAAACCTTTAGGAATAAAAAACTTCAAAGCAAATATCTCACACGTTGTTTCAGCGATCATCTAGAAGCTTAAACATTGGCGAAAAATAAGTCCCAATTGCAAAACAAAAAGCGCAAATCAGAATCTCGAAAACTAACACTTTCTCGGCGACGAGAGTTTCGACGATAAAGAAAAAAAAGTTTCGCCACGCGCTTCAGGTAGGGAACGAAAGAGGGGAGAGAAGATGGAAGGAGGAGAGTGAGAGTGCGGAGATCAGATCCCGGACCTCACGCAGCAGCTCAGAACCAACAATGAATCAATTAATAACACTGGAACTGGCTCTCGCAGTTCACTTGGCTGACACGAGCCACAGGAATACCAAAGAGGAGAAGTTCTCGCAACTTCTAGTTCATGTAATGACATGAGAAGAATGTTAATCGCTTCTAATTGCAATTTCCCACGACACAGAGTTACGAAGAGCTAAAAGAATGGAGAGCACAACGAGGTTGCATGCGGAGATGATTCGAAGCACGAAACAGGAGAGAGAGAGAAAAAAAAAAGGAAGAACGGTAGTTTCTTTTTTCGTTCTCTCAATACAATCATAAATAAAATATTCGTTGCAAATAATTTTTTCACTTAGACCATGTGATATGAGAAAAAAAAAACTATGTGAATAACATTTCGCCTCTGGCAAGACCCGGATCTAGGGAAAAACAATATGTGGGGGGGGGAGCAAGAAACTCAGTCGAACCGGAAAAAGTCTCCCTAGTATGGAAATCGAGCCGAAAAAAGTATCCTAGTCTTTTAACCATCAACTCTACCACGAAAATTTCTAGCATTTTCTAACTTTTTGCGCGTTGGGTTGGGTTGTTTTACCTCTGAGCGGCACTTTTTTGCACACCATGGGCTAAATGGCCAGGTCACATGGACCCCGAAGGCTCAGAAGGTTGGGGGAGGGGACCCACTGGAACAGCTGTTGGGACAGATGGTAGCCTCCCGTCAAGGCCATCCAGCGTGTTCTTTAACGTGCACAGGGTATGGCTCTCCCGCACACGGGGCCACGGCTTACCGTCCCATCCGACGGACGGCGGCCTTTCCAAGCCCATCGGTGTCCCCTACTGACCGTGAGCATGGAGGGGAATTTTGCGGAGATAAATCTCAACGCTGACCCAGCTGGGACTCGAATCTGGGAACTACAGATTACGAGCCTGGCGCGCTACCGACTGAGCCACCCCCGCCCCTACACATATCGAGAAGTATACACTTATTCTATTAAATGGTTCGAAGAATCGATAGAATTATTTACACAAATTTCAAAAATATACATTTGTTAAACGACTTGAAATAAAACTTATTAAAAATTCTTTAGTTTCTGTGGTAAATTCTTATTACTGCATTTTTAATACTATTAAACATTTAAACGTCCATATTTTTTTTATTATACTAAAAAATATTTTTGAAAATTGAGATTTGGATAAAGCTGATTGAGATCTATATCTTCATCCACATTTTTTTCCATAATAATCTCATTTTAGCAATTACGGAACAAAACATTTGCCTTTCAGCATATGTAACAAATATTCTATAATATTTTCCAGACAATGTATGTATTTTGTATTAAATATCGATTGGATTCAAGATGAGTAAAAATACTTAGGTTCTTTATTAATCTCACGTTTAAAAATCTAGGCCGTTGTCGAATTATGTCTCGATTCTTTCAACACAATTATCACTAGTAATAGCGATTTTCCAGTTTGTAAATTTATTTTTATTCGATATTAATTTTGGTATAAAATAGGCGAGTATCACTGCACAGTTACAATAATTAAAGCGTCATAGTAGTATACTATCCCATGAACGAGTATCATTAGTAGTTACAATAATTAGAATATCGTTGTGAGGTTATAGTTGGCTGGTTGTTTTACCTCCGAGTGGCATTTTTTTGCACACAATGGGCTAAATGCCCAGGTCACAAAAACCCCGAAGACTCAGAAGGTTGGGGGAGGAGACCCACCGGCACGGCTGTTGGGAGACAGATGGTAGCATCCCATCCAAACCATCCAGTGTGTTCTTTAACGTGCACAGGGTATGCCTCTCCCACATACGGAACAACGGCTTATCGCCCCCTCCGACGGACGGCGACTTTTTTCAAATCCATCGGTGTCCCCTACTGACCGTGTGCAGGGAAAATGCAAATGTTTTGCGGAGATAAATCTCAAAGCTAACCCAGCTGGGACTCGAACCTGGAAACTGCAGATTACGAGCCTGGCGCGCTACCACTGAGCCGCCCCATAGTAAGGTTGGTATCATGGCAACAATAACTAGAGTGTCATAGTAAATATAAAAATAAATAAATAAATACTTCCTCAAGCTGCTTGAGGAGGCATTTATTTATTATATCTATTTATATCATTTATATCTGCTTGCCACAGAGGTCTGAGTTGGGTTGGGTTGTTTTACCTCTGAGCGGCACTTTTTTGCACACCATGGACTAAATGGCCAGGTCACAAGGACCCCGAAGGCTCAGAGAAGGTTGGGGGAGGAGACCCACTGGAAGAGCTGTTGGGAGATAGATGGTAGCCTCCCGTCAAGGCCATCCAGCGTATTCTTTAACGTGCACAGGGTATGGCTCTCCCGCACACGGGGCCACGGCTTAACGTCCCATCCGACGGACGGCGGCCTTTCCAAGCCCATCGGTGTCCCCTACTGACAGTGGGCAGGGCGGAGAATTTTACGGAGACAAATCTCAACGCTAACCCAGCTGGGACTCGAACCTGGGAACTACAGATTACGAGCCTGGCGCGCTACCGACTGAGCCACCCCCGCCCACAGAGGTCTGACAGGAGCCTGTCAGTTTATATGCCGTAGGAGAAGGTCTGAGAGGATGGCAGGACCTCAGCAGAAAAACGACACGTACATCCATGTCATAGTAGTGTAACAATAATTATTCCATGAGCTATGCCATAATAGTGATTATTCTTCATTCATCAGCGAGTATGATAACAGCAACTATTCTGTGTCGTGTTTACTAATAACGTAAAAAATGAATATCCATTTATTTTCCTTCTGCAAATGGCGGTATACGAATGGTTGAATATCCAGATATAGAATTAATATTTTTTTTAACATTTGGGAGAGGTATCGCAGAAGCGTGAAAAAATGTTTATTCTATTTCAGCAGAAAAGGATAAAATAATTATATTTATTGTTTTGTTTGAATCGCGCAGAAATCGGCAACCTAATCGACTGCAAACACAGTCTAAAAAAATAGCATTTACATTTCCTGCCTATTTGAAAACGTAAAAGTTGGCAGCCCACGAAAGCTGAAAAACCATGTCTAATATGCTTTCGTCCAGTGTTGAAAGGAAAACAAAGCATTTTCTTGATTGTCGACAATCCCCAAAATTGACGCCCATCTCTGGCCCGTGATGCTTCTGCATGCGTCATAATTCCCCCGAATCCTGACGTCATGCCCAACACACTTCCGGTCCTCCTAACCACCTCGCTGCTCACACGCCGGATGCTGTAGGTGGCGATAATTACAGGGTCTAACCCGGTTGCAATTATTCACTTGGAAGCTTTTATCATCTCGGCGTTATTCAGCACGACTTGAAGCAGGCGTTGCTCAAAGGAGATCCTGAAAAGCACTGGTTGAAAGCTCATGAGAAATAAAAGAGGAATGACTCGGGATTTATGCTCTCCATCCTAAACGAAGGCTTCACTTGCCTGGCATTTCAATTCAAACCACTTAAAGAGTGGGGGAAGAAAATGGATTGTTTAGGCGGATTTTTTTTTTTTTTTTTTGAAGGGGTTTTGAAGGGGTTTTCGGAATTCCGAAAGAAAATCACGAATAGAATGTTAATGTTTTAAAAAACTCTTCACATAAATGCTATTAATATCCTTGAAATTATTGCAAACAAACGATTCAATTTTTCTGGTACTTTTTGGTTTCTATCGAAAAGATTTTTTTCGTACCTTTGGCATTTTTTCCCTCATACTTTTTGTGCACTCATTAATCAAACAACCAGTTAAAATATTCAGGAATTTTTAAACTTTAAATTTTAACTATGTACTATATGTTTTAGTCAATTGTAGCATTATTGAGGTGTGTATAAACAGTATATGACGACCAATGTTAATAAAAGACGAATTACAACTAATGAAATAAATTTTAAAACCTTTATCGGCAAAAAAATTAAGAAAAAAAACTATATTCTGGAAGAGCCGCAAGAAAATTTCTCTGTTTAAAAATCAAAACGTACATTTCCAATGATTAATAAATTGAAAAAAAAAATTTTTTTATAAGGTTTTTTTTTTACATCTGAGCGGACTTTTTTTGAGCAAAAGGGCTCGGAGAAGGTTGAGGAAAAATAACTCACTTGATAGCTATTACGAAACAGATGGTAGCCTCCCATAAAGGCCATCCAGCATGTTCTTTAACGTGCGGCTCTCCCGCACACAGGGCCATATATTTACGTTCCATCCGAGGGACGGCTGCCTTTCCAAGCCCATCAGTGTCTCCTTTCTCACCGAGGGCAGGATGAGGATTTAGAGGAGATAAATCTAAACGCTGGCACAAGTGGGACTCGAGCCTTGGAACTGCAGATTACGAGTCCGGCGCGCTACTGACAGACTAACTTGGCTCGACTACTTCTAAGGAAATCAAGAATGTTTGCTAAAAAAAATCGGAACAAATGATCCAGATTCAGAATAGTGATTATTTGTATCCCACCCGGTTCAAGATAATTTTTTCTCTAAAAAAATTGGATCGACCTAAGAGTGGAACTTCCTCAGTCTGTGAACCATATAAGTCGAGATTATTCAAATTTTATTAGTTTTATGAGCCACAAAAATTCTTTTCCAACGAGCGCATGCGGCTCAAGTGCCACGAGAATTATTTCTCTGAAACTGGGAAAATTTTGAGAAACATTTGCTACTTTCGTTACAATTTATAAGAAAATCTTAGTCGTGATGTTGAGGGCTGAAATTTCAATAAATACACAGAATATTCTTATCGTGCGAATTACCTCAGAGAATTTTTTTGAAAAGAAACCGAAAAATACATTTTTTATTAATATTACCGTTTTAACAAGGTAACTTGTTTAAACTCTGTTTATACTGTTTCGTAACACTGCGAAAATTGTATGTCGTATAAAAATTCTTTTGAAACTAAATTTATATGAATTACTCTTTCCTCACCGTTACTAAGGATTATAGAGTATGCATCTCCTTTCACCGAAAAATTGCATTTTATTGGTCATCTAATAATACAGATTTCTCTCCATAAATTTAAAACCATATTCGAATCGCATCTTCCTCAACAGCCTAGAGCAGTGGTTCTCAACCTTTTATGCTTCACGTACCCCCTGGAAATGTGTATGTAACTGGCGTACCCCTTGTATACATAGATAAAACTATAGTTATAGTATAACAATGAGAATAAAACATATATACAGGGTGATTCAAAACTTATCGTTCAAATTTCGTGGGGAGGTAGGGAATACGTCAGGAAACCGATTTCACATAGGAAAGTATGTCCGCAAATGTACGCATGTGTATGTAGAGGGCGCTGTGTGTACCCAACCAGTGTACAGCTCGCTCGACCACTCCCGCTGTCATCAGTGTACGAGCTGACTTACTAGTGATAAGATGAATCGTTTTACGCATCAAGAGCTAGCGGATATGCATCTCGCATATGGGGATACACTGATGACAGCGGGAGTGGTCGGGCGAGCTGTACACTGGTTGGGTACACACAGCGCCCTCTACATACGCATGCGTACATTTGCGAACACACTTTCCCCTATGTGAAATCGGTTTCCTGACGTATTCCCTACCTCCCCACGAAATTTGAACGATAAGTTTTGAATCACCCTGTATAACATATCTAGCGACTTTTGAGCTCTCACGGCGTATCCCAAAAACTTTTACCGCGTTCCCCACGTTGAGAACCCCTAGCCCAGATAATTACGGCAAAAAATTCTACAGGATGACCATAGAAAACACATGAAAAAAAAATGCAATATTATTTATAACTCATTATTTTGATGGCTCTTCGTAAATTCGTTTTTATTTTTCCCAAAGTTATAATTCTAACGCTTCCTGCAATAGCAACCCTTACTTAAACACTGTCCGTTTAAGATTTCAAAACGTTATGAGTAATATAATTAAAAAAACACCAAAGGCAACATTGGCCGTTAAATGCTCTCTACATTTTCTAAATTATTCAGCCATCTGCGGAAAAATGTATGCTCATAGCTCAGGTCAATGACAGAAAGTACCCTTCAGCGTGACTCATCCAAGCAGTGGGCGTTAAATAAGCAAGTGTCGCGGTGTTAACGTGTTTCGATAAACAAATACTGGCCTCCGCCATTGCACGAATTAACGTCGCAGCTCCAGACGGGCGGAGCTTGCCTAATTTATCTGTGTTTCGTAGGAGTTTAAAATGACTCAACCCGCATAAAGTCAGTGTTGTAACACTAACTATTAATGTCTTACGACGCGGTAAATTTCTAGGCCTGATTTTCAGTAAGTTATCTCATTGTTTTCAAATGTATCAACTGTGAATCACATGATTGTCTTCAAACTCATAGTGTCAGCATTAAACGTTTGCATAACTCGTTTGAATATTCATTGCGTTTACAAAAAGACTGCTCATTTTTTTATTTGGAAGCTATTTTGTTTTTATGAAAGACTTAAGTTGCTGTATCATATTTGCGCAGTCACAGAGGGGGATATGTGTAACCTCTCCTAGAAAAAAAAATGCAAAACAAACTTCAAGTGAATGAACTTACATTAACAAAAGTTTTAAACCTTCCCCATGAGCAACGGGATTGGCTCAATTGGTAGCGTGCCATACTCGTAATCTGATGTTCCCATATCTCACTGTTTCAGCTTTGACTTATCTCCACTATTTATTTATCCTGAACTCGCTGAGAAAGGTAACATCGACGCGTGTCGAAAGCTTGCCATCCATCGGATGGGGCGTTAAGCTTGGGTTGTTTGGGTTGTTTTACCTCTGAGCGGCACTTTTTTGCACACCATGGGCTAAATGGCCAGGTCACATGGACCCCGAAGGCTCAGAGAAGGTTGGGGGAGGGGACCCACTGGAACAGCTGTTGGGAGACAGATGGTAGCCTCCCGTCAAGGCCATCCAGCGTGTTCTTTAACGTGCACAGGGTATGGCTCTCCCGCACACGGGGCCACGGCTTAACGTCCCATCCGACGGACGGCGGCCTTTCCAAGCCCATCGGTGTCCCCTACTGACCGTGGGCAGGGCGGGGGGAATTTTGCGGAGATAAATCTCAACGCTGACCCAGCTGGGACTCGAACCTGGGAACTACAGATTACGAGCCTGGCGCGCTACCGACTGAGCCACCCCCTCCCCAGGGGCGTTAAGCCGTGGCCCTCTTGTACAAGAGAGCCATACTCTGTGCATCTTAAAGAACACGCTAGATGACGTTAGCGAGAGATCTGTATAAAAGTGTCGTTCAGGTGAAATAATCTAACCTCTCCCGTAGACACATTTCTCAAAAATCCTGGTTAACCCAATGTGCATCATTAACTATAAATATAAGCTAAATGAACTCTAACCAATGATCCTTTACCTTCGAATAATGCAAAAAAAATTTTTTTTTAATTCTACGAGCATTTCGTCAGAAGTATGATCCCCATGCAAGAATCTCGTAGACTTTTGTTTCTTGAAAAAATAAAACTTACAGCAAAAAAAAAATGTTCATTTATGAAATACTAAAAAAACCAGTTTTTTTTAAACCTACTCTTTTCGTTTTTAGTCACGACTTACCCAATATTCTTAAAATTAGGCTTTGGATTGCGAAACTGATTGCGCAAGCCAATTGTGCGGGAAACTAAGAAAACTTCTTCTGTGCAAATTGTGAAGAAGACGAATGGCCCTTCTTCAGTCCGCATTATTTGGAAAAGCACTTCGAGGTCCTCTATTCCGTCGCGCAAAGAAACAACATAATTACAAACAGCAAGACGACAACAATCGGCAGTCGAACCGAAATTGAGCTTAATATAAAGATTGACTCAAGGTAGAATTACGGAGATCACTTGTCACAGCAGCGTGTAATTATTAGATGAAAGCCTCTACATTCTCTTAACAACTGGCATGTCCGTTATAGGACAGCATTCCTGTATAATTCCCAAATGCATCACATAACCGTTTATGGGGACGAGAGCCGAGCACAAGGAGTGTTCAAAAGCTCTTTTCCCTATCCTAGGCGGGTTGCAGTAGCTGGGGCCTGCCGCGGACTCCAATCAGTCTGCCAATTATGCCACACCCGCTTGCACCAGCGGCGCTAATGTTGCTTGCTTCGTATTAATTATATCGCTGGTACAACTGAACGCAGACGAGGAGAGGTTCGGAAGTCGGGAGGGTACGAGAGATGATTAGCGAAAGCGTCAGCATAGGAACGAAACTTCGAACTGCATCAATAACACTTTCAGCAGATGCCCTGTGGAATGAGCACTCTGTTCGTCCATGCGTTACTTAAATTTTGTTCGTGTGTTATTCGCTGTCCTCTGCCTTGGAACGTGCGAGTCTTGCTGGCGTTGGGCGTGCAGTCACACGAGGGAAGATTTGCATCTTCAAATCAAATTCCTTGCAGCTTTGGAAGATTGAATAACTGAAGTTACGAGATGACACAAAATTTGAGAGATTTCTCTCAAGACATGAACTAACGTGGAGTAAAAGTTGCATGTTTAATTGAAAAATAAGTCGCTTAGATGAAAACAACCGATGTTTCCACTTACGAAACTTTTTCAGGAAATGAGGAAAAACGTTTTTCTCCACGTAAAAACCAATTTAACTTTTCAGAAGCAATGTTTTTCTGTTCAGATGGCCATTTCTAATGTTTTTCTTTTTTTTTTTGTAGGATACGCATTTTTATGTAACGAATCATTTACTGTCATTTCATTTCATTTTTTGGAAAAGAGTAAAAATGTCGGGTTTCGTGTGTAAGAGATTCAAATGATTTCCCTTAAAATACATACACCATAATGCAAATCGAGCTACAAAAATAAATTAACCGTGAAGCAGCTGCTTGCCATAGAGGTTTGACAGAAACTTGACAGTATAATAAAGCTGTAGAGGAGATCTGTGAGAATTGGATTGGGTTGTTTTACCTCTGAGCGGCACTGTTTTTGCACACAATGGGCCAGGTCACAAGGACCCCGTAGGCTCAGAGAAGGTTGGGAGAAGAGGACCCCACAGGATAGCTGTTAGGAGACAGAATGAAGTTTCCCCATCAAGGCTATCCAGCGTGTTCTTTAGCATGCACGGGATTTTGATCTCTTTTCGGAGCAGAACACGGGGCCACAGGATTTGGATTTCTTTCGACGTATGGCGGCCTTTCCAAACCCATTCGATTAGGGACACCAAATGGATTTGGAAGGGACGCCATACGTCGAAAGAGATCCAAATCCTGTGGCCCCGTGTTTTATTACCTGGCCTGTTAGTAATCCGTAAGTATACGTTATACTAGAAGTAGTAGCATAAATGACAGTTCTGGCACAGTGCTACAACTGGCACATGCTAAAAATCACCCCCGTTTTTTCTAATTTTCACACATATTTTCACAAAAAACCACAAGAAACATACTTTTTACCTTATCCCCCATAACTTTTCCCATGGATTTTCATAGAATTCTCGAGCCCCTTTTACTGTGCCAGAACTGTCATTTATGCTACTACTACTAGAGGTTCTCGACGTGGGCTACGCAGTAAAATTTTCTGGGGTACGCCGTGAGAGCTCAAATGTCGCTAGATCTAGTAACAAAGTCGAAGTCAGTGTTTATCTTTATTTCCATTGTTATACTATAACTATAGTTTTATCTATCTATACAAGGGGTACGCCATTACATACACATTTCCAGGGGGTATGTGAAGCATAAAAGGTTGAGAACCACTGCGTTACACTGTCGCCGCTTTCTATCTGTTCAGCCTCATCTTCTACGTCACTACGAATTCCCAATGGCACATAAATAGAGCAATTAAGTCTTTAAAGATCACGTGTTTCAGTTGTTAAACAAAAGATAAAAATAACGATATATACTCGTAGTTAAGCCTCAACTGTCACAAGTAATTGACTTGAGATAGAGCATAATTCAACATTTATATGCAATACTAAAACTGCGACTTATTTTGCATACAGCAACATTTTATTGTACCAATTTATAAGACTTGTATTAAAATGCCCCTTGCTAGGAAGATTAGAAACAACTAACTTTTAATGTTTCTTCCACTGAGCATTTATCCTAACAGATATTTCGATATGCTTTCATCTCGTTCTCCTAAACCATCAAGTTATGTTAAGTCTCGAGAGCATTTCCCTCTCCCAATTACCAACGACAGGCCGCGTATCGAAGGAAGCAAAACTCATTACGAGCAGCAACTCTGTCGCCGCTCTCTATCAGTTCAGCCTCATCTGCTACCTCACTGCGAATCCCAATGACATAGTGGAGCAGTCAAGTCCGAAGAATCAGCCACAACACAAGATTATTTACACCCTCCCCTCCATCCTCTCCTTGTATATTGGAGCATGAGCTCCAAAAGCTATAAGATCCCCACACAGAATGCTACTCCAACAACCTACGCTTGATTTCATCAGCCTCCAGGAAACATGAGCTGCAGCATCTCCATCCACCTTAGGCGTCCCTGCGTGCCGCCTGATCTCGGCACTTACGGCGTGGCCAGGTGGCAGGCTCTCTGGGGATGCAGCAGAAGCGTCGGCATAGCAACGGGTATTATTGGAGTGGCGGAGAGAAGACCGTTAGGTAGGGCTACGGGCACATTTCGTGAGCGTCTCTATGGGCCTCTCTGCATATAGGATTGAGAAAGGTGGGGTGAATATAAGTGAGTAGCAAGACACGGCAGAGGTTGAATTACATTAGTGACTGCTTGATCTCATCTGGGCTTAGATGGAGAAAAGCAAGAGACGTCAACGGAAAGACAGAAACCCAAGCACGAAAGGAAGATCATGCATAACAGGTTTACAGCAAGTTACGAATGTGAAAAGTTCTTGAATGCAGGATACGAAGTAAGGATTATGCTGAAGAATCGAAGAAGGCTTCGAGAACTCAACAAAATTGCTTCACAAAGCTTCTTGTCTTCATGACACCAGCTTCTTCTCTTTTCTCACTCTTCCATGCTTAAGGAATACGCTAGATATTTGAAAGGGTTTAAGAAATGGATATAGGATTTGAAGTGGATTATTCTAATCTCTAAGCGGCACTTTTGTGCTCACAATATGCTAAATGACCACTCATAGGGACCCCGAGGTCTCATAGCTGACTTAAGGGAAGGGGAGGTAGATGGAAGATTTCTGTCATGGTCATCCAAAGTATTATTTAATGCTCACAGGGTATGGATCTTCTGAACACGGGTTGGTTGGGGTTGGTTGGCTTTTGAGAACACGGGAACATGGTTTAACGTCTCATCTTGTAGCCGGTAGTCTTTTCAAGCCCATAGATGTTCCCTTTCCCATTGAGGTCTGGAGGTGGCAGTTGGCGGAGATGAAAAAAACATTGCACAGTCGCGACTCGAATTTGGAACATCACGTTACATGGGGCAGGGTTTCACCCAGTCGGGAGTGAGCCAGGCTATTAATCTATAATTCCCAGGTTCGAGTCCCACTTATGCGAGCATTGAAATTTATCTCCGCTAACCCTCTCCCCCCGCCCTCGGTCAGAAAATGGGCACGGTCCTTTTTCAAAAAGACTTGGAAAGGCCGTCGGAAGGGGGCGTCAAGGCGTGGCCTTGAAGGAAACTTCCATCTGTCTCCTAACACTGCAAAAAACAAGTTTCTTTTGTAGGTCAATGCAAGTCCTATTTTCTTGCCTATTTGTAAAGATAAATGGGAGAAAGGATATAAAAATTTTATGTTGTGTATTGATCCAAAATAACCAACGAAAATCTTGTGACTATATAGATATGGGTGTCTCCAACCATTGTGCATCAGCCAATGTCGTGAGAGATGACTTGTACCCGTTGCGCAAAACAACGCAGAACTGTTCAACCGTTTAAGATACCAGACATAACTCTTATCTATAGACCAAGTTGTGAATGGCCCTGTAATCCGTTTATTCGTGACCTAGGTAAACGCGGGTCAAGTGCAGTGACGCAATGCATCGTGGGATGGAAGTTGTGCCCACCTGAATATGTGGGAGGGAAAGGTGCGCGAATGTGAATCGTGTGGGCAGACGAAGCGAAACAATCTCTTCCCAGTTCATGTTCCTTTAAACAAAAGAGGCCGTACTGGAATAAAGATATTTTCAGACAGACAGCCAAATGCAAAAACTCTTTCATTCTACAGATTAAGAAAATCCAGCTTTAATCCTTAAAGTGTGGGATTTCTCATATAGTAACTCCTCAAGCAGCTGCTTCCCACAGAGGTCTGACAGGAGCCTGTCAGTTTATACGCCATAGTAGAAGGTCTATGAGGATGGCAGGACCTCAGCAGAAACAACACAAACATCAATAATTAAAACTTTTAAGGAATGAAAAAGTAGACAAAAGAAGAATTTCATTCTCTTTGAAAACGAGATTCCCATATGCACCACAGGAAATATGCATTCTTCTAGTTATTTTACACATTCAGTACCCTCTGACAACGCAAATTCGAACAATAGTTCGAATAATTGCATAACTGGGAAAATAACCTATTAATATTTCATTAGTACCTATAAAGCACAAAAAATGTTTCATTTATCTCTTAAAGCACAACAGTTGCATTTTACCAACACCTCCTTAGTGTAACGGGGCAAATCGTTACCATTAGTGCAAACCACATGACCATTACAGTCTATCAGCAAAATTTTAAGTTTCTAGTGTAAATAGTTCGTCCGCAATATTCGTCCAAAAATTTGGCACTTTCCAGCCTTTTCCACCGCTAGAGGCCGCTTTTCGAATTTTAATTTACCGCCTTTAGCACTCTCAAACAGTGGAAGTTGAACTGATGGAGATTCGAAAAAGCGTAAATATTAATATTTTATTGGTACCTGTAAACAAAAAATAAAATTTCTTTTATCTCTAAAACTAGGAAAAGCTTCATTTTACCACCCCCTTGGGGGCAAGAGGGCAGAGTCTTGTTGTCATGGTGAAACCTTCTGACCATAATACTCTATCAAAATTTCAGATTTACAGTATAAATAGGTTGTTTGCAATATTCTTTTGATATTTTAGCATTTTCCAACTGCGAATCGCAATATTTCTTCGACAACTATCCAACTCAAAAAGACGCTTCCAAAAGTAAAAAAGTTTAATATCTATAGACGAACAGACAGGTGGAATGACAGATGGACGGACAACAGTTAACAGAGAGACGGCCATACAGACGAACAAATATTGGCATAGGCAAACGACAAAGTGAAAACTTTAGGGCTTTACAACATTAGTGATCTGCACTTCGTGTACAGTGCACGAAATACTGGGTTGCCAGATTACTAATTTCTAAAAAAAATGTTTCCAGATATTTTTCCTGAATTCTGTAATCAACTGTAGTGTTCGGATATTTTTTTCAGCGACTGTACTGGCAAAGATAAAAAAAAAAAAGTTTTTTGTTCCACACAAGCTGAAGTGTCCAGTGCTGATGTCTGAGAATCCTGATAAAGGCTGCAGGATAGAACATAAAGAACATTACACATAATAATTTGTATAAAAGTTCTTCAACGAATGCTGTCAAATTTTGACTAAAATATTACAGAAGCAAATATATTGGCCAAAATCATAAATTTTAAATTCTTGTTAAGAAGGACCAGGAAAGAAAAATAAAATTTTTTATTCTTAAAGCTGTCCAACATTTGATCTCAGGCTACTCCACTGAATAACTTTACCCTTGCTATAGGCAATGCAAATGCCACCTCTCCCCTAAAAAAAATAATAAATAAAAAATTTAATATTCCACACAGTTAAATACCCAAGGAAATGAGAGATTATAATTCCAACTACCCTTGGATTGAGGGCTTGAATAGGATACTTTTCCTATGGAAGTCCACGAATATCGGAGACACTAAAGCAACTGATGAAAGCAGAAGAGACTCTCCTCTTCCATCAGAGTTCGAATTTTCGAATCGAGGGGGGGCGGGGGGCGGTTCAACACTAAACACCGGTTCTTTTAAAGTCTGTTTCCCTTGAAACAGTTCTTGTTGATGTCTATGATTATTCTGAAGCTAGGAAATTTCTATATCAGATTAGTACGCCAGAATCTCGCATAACTCTGCTTTAACTGATCATCATTGTTGGGTTGTTTTACCTCTGAGCGGCACTTTTTTGCACACCATGGCCAGGTCACAAGGACCCCGAAGGCTCAGAGAAGGTTGGGAGAGGGGACTCACTGGAATAGCTGTTGGGAGACAGATGGTAGCCTCCCATCAAGGCCATCTAGCGTGTTCTTTAACGTGCACAGGGTATGGCTCTCCCGCACACGGGGCAACGGCTTAACGTCCCATCCGACGGACGGCGGCTTTTCCAAGTCCATCGGTGTCCCCTACTGACCGTTGGCAGGGCGGGGAATTTTGCGGAGATAAATCTCAACGCTGACCCAGCTGGGACTCGAACCTGGGAACTACAGATTACGAGCCTGGCGCGCTATCGACTGAGCCACCCCCGCCCCGATCATCATTGTAAAATGATTCGGCACTGCCAACTGTGACAGTTCGGAATTAGCTCTGTGTGACATTTAAGGAATCTTGCGACGGATATTAGAGGAAAATTGTACACAAGCGACTGATTGAATATCAAGATTTGAGAGAGACTGTTGAAATGACAGAAAATAGTCGCAAATTTTTCAATAAAATGGTTTCATCAAGATCCTACGTCATAGAAACATATCATAGTATTCGATTATTGATTTATTCCAAGGTGTTCCTTGGAATAAATAAATAATCGAATACTATGATATGTTTCTATGACGTAGGATCTTGATGGTAATACTAAGCAGGTGGATCTATTAAAAGAGGAAGTCTAGACAAATATTTATTCACTTTGCGTAAAACGAACTGAGAGTGAAAACAAATTCAGTTTTTTATTTAAATTATTAGTCGAAACGGCAGCTAAACAGGAAGTACTGCGAAGTTGATAAGTTCCGAAAATAATCATGTAAGTTAAATTGAGTTTTGAAATAACCATGTAAACAAAAATTGTTGAAACAACCTTGAAAAGAAAAAAAAATGGCGATAAAGGTTTGAAAATGACAACTTATAAATAATCTCTGAATCATTCAAGCAAAAAGTGATAAAAACTCTTCTAAATAAAAGTGGAATCAAAAAACGATAAAAACTTAACCATGAAAAGCAAAAATGACAAAAGCGCCCGAAATAACCGTGTAAGGAAAAACTCAAAATAACCATTAAAAATTTTTTTTTTTGTATTTAGATTTTGTGCCATAAATGTATGCAATAGATAATTTTTTACTTTTTATCAGCAGAACAACAACTGAACTTGAGAACTTTATCCTGCAGTGATTAAACAACACATCTGTCAACCTCTAAGCGGCGTTTTTTTGCCCCTTTTTTGGGGTCCTTGTGACTCCAAGAGCTCAGAGAAAGTTGGGGAAAAGGATCTGCTCGACAGATATTAGGAGACACGTTCTCAAGATCACCCAGCGTGTTCTTTAACCTGCGCAGGATATGGCCCTGCTACATATGGCGACACGGCTCAACGTCTCTTCTGATGGCGGCAGTCTTTGGACACTATAAGGGTTAAACTCATAAAGGCTACAAAAGTTATGGCAGGCATAAAAATCGGAAAATTTCTGGACTTTTCTCAACATTAATGATCTTACTCCTTTCCACAATTGAACTCATTTTTTTCGCTCGAAGGTTCAAGTTTTAAAACTGCAACAATGCACCATAGTTAAAACTACTAAGCGAAGATCACAAAAAAAATGTGCAAATTTGTTATGACACTCAAAATCCATTTCAATGGTTTACGATTAAGTAGCACATACAGCCGATATATTTGACTTTAGGCATTGAATGTATAAAGTCGCTTGTATGATTAAGCTTCAAAATTATTGCTCCCATTTATTGATCAGCTGTATTACTAAGTCAAACAAAGCATAAACAGAAGCTCATAAGGCATCGGTAATCCAGTTCGCTCAACTAAGAATAGCACATAGACGAAAGAGCCAAAACACCAATAGTAATCTTTATCTTATTGTGCAATTCAACTACCCATCCGTCTCATTAGACATAACAAGAGATCATTTGCATTCTGCATAAGATCAATTATAGAAAATGAGACTATCCTGACCTGAGACACAATGACCTTGGCTCTGTAAGCAAGCATAAATGGGCACAGGCATGGTTCGGGGAGGAAGACAAGGTAGACTAAACATCACCAGCACCAACAACCAAGTATTGGCAGAATTAATGATAGAAACTATGTAACTCGCACTGGCTGTTATTCGAGTATTCAAATTTAGCTAAAGCCTCCATTATCAAAGGGATTTTTTTTTTATGATATAAAATTACTAGTTTTAAAAATCTAATACTCAAATTGTTTAACTATCATAAATAAATTTAGTTGGGTTGTCTCTGAGCGGCACTTTTTTGCACACCATGGGCTAAATGACCAGGTCACATGGACCCCGAAGGCTCAGAGAAGGTTGGGGGAGGGGACCCACTGGAACAGCTGTTGGGAGACAGATGGTAGCCTACCGTCAAGGCCATCCAGCGTGTTCTTTAACGTGCACAGGGTATGGCTCTCCCGCACACGGGGCCACGGCTTAACGTCCCATCCGACGGACGGCGGCCTTTCCAAGCCCATCGATGTCCCCTACTGACCGGGGCAGGGCGGGGAATTTTGCGGAGATAAATCTCAACGCTGACGCAGCTGGAACTCGAACCTGGGAACTACAGATTACGAACCTGGCGCGTTACCCACTGAGGCACCCCCGCCTTCGGAAGACTATGTTAGAGGCTAATTTTTTAAAACAGTGTTATGAAAGCTATTATTTACCAAAAATCATATAATTGGAAGTAATTTCTATTTTGTTAAAGGAATTAAATTCAGAGTTTTTTAATGTATTGAGATTTTAACTGATTGCTACGATTAAACTTTCAACTTCCCAAATAACTTATTAACCTTTTAAATCAGAATTTTTATATCACTTATTATCTCAAAATAGAATATTGATCACCTATTCCCGACAAGGTGTCATTCTCCATTCAGAATTCCCTTTCTGAATTACCCTTGTCTCCGCTAAACTTTACAGAAAGGAGGAACACCAATGGGTTCGGAAAAACCGTTTTAACGTCTCATGCGACGGAGCTTGGAAAAACTCCGACGTTAAGGTCACTTACAGCTAATTTTAAACATTCTCCTACTGAAAGAGTTTTTCCTTTAACTCTGATCATCTTAAGTAGAGGATTTTCGATCTAACATAATTTTACCCCCATTTTCTGTTGTGGTTGGGTTTTCTTTGTACATTTGGCCTAAATTGGCCAGACACCAGGAACCCAAAGGATTAGAGAAGGACGGGGGAAGAAAGGGACTCACTGGACAGCTGTTAGGAAACAGATTGAGGCTATCCTGCACATTCTTTAAATATTACAATATATATAATGGGTCATGCACAATGCATGTATGATCTCATGCACACGGGCCTCCTGCTTTTCGCCATATCCGGCGGACGGCGGTATTTCCATGCCCATAAGTGATCCCTTTCTGACCGTTAGCGGGAGAGGTGTTCGCTGAGATAAATCTCAACATTGGTCCAAGTGGAACTCGAACCTGGTAACTGCAGACCACTCCTCCTTGCTGTTTGTGAAGCGCCTCTATATTCTTGAAATCTTTAATCTTATACTCCGAAACATTCCTTCTATACTGTTGATCTTTCCCTGACAGTCACTCTTCCATTATTCCCTTCCTCATTTTCCAATTTTTTTTATTACATCAGTAAAAAACTCTTTTTTAGGATTTTCTTCCCGATTTGCCTGCTGACCTTTACGATTGTTCATTAGCGTTTCGAAGGTTACCAGAAAACACCAGCTTTTAAAACCGACGGAAATTTCGAAAAAGGGAACAGAAATCGTTTTTTCCATTTTATTGACAATCCCGAGCAGCTTTTCCTTTAACAATTACATCTTTAAATGAAGATAATAAGAAGCTATTAACAAAGAATGTTTTATTAACGATAACGAGGCACATTGAACGATGAGAATAATGTGCAACGGGGCAAAGAAGATTAAAATCGCCAAAAGCTTTGCGATTCTAAAAAAAAAAGTTCCCATGTAGGAGCTTTACTTCTTTCGGTTTCAAAACAAGCAGTTCTAATTTCTACTGAATAAAAAGGAATAATTTTATTTCGAATAACCGATTTGCAAAGAACAATGACTGGCTACAATAATGTTAATTCAAAAAGCATTTTTTTTTTCCAATGATATATATATCTTAAACAAGAAACTAACAACTTTATTTTCAACATTCATTCATAAAAAAATTACATCGAAAATTTGCAACCGATTTATGAATGGGAACAACAAACGATAGAACAAAAATTGTGGTATTTACCATTATATATTATAATGTCAATTGTGGTATTTACCATTATATGTTATAATGTTAATTGTGGTATTTACCATTATATATTATAATGGTAATAAAATTATTCATCAAACAGCTGTTTGCCACAGGAGCCTGTCAATTTAGTTGGATTGTTTTACCTCTGAGCGGCACTTTTTGCACACAATGGGCTAAGTGGTCAGGTCACAAGGACCCCGAAGGCTCAGAGCAGATTGGGTGAGGGGGACCCACTGGAACAGCTGTTAAGAGCCTGTCAGTTTAGTACGCCTACCGGTTATGAGGAAAGCGAGACCTCAGCAGAAAGACACAATCAGCCATTCCTTAACCAGGCCTGTTGTAGGTTGATTCCTAACTAACCCCTCAGCCATTAGGACTAAGACTACATTATTCATCAAACCAGAAAAAACAAATCAGATGCAACAACTTGTTGAAATCATTACTTGCTGTTAAACAAGCTAATGGTTTTCATCAGTAGCGCAGTCAAAAAATATTCGGGGGGGGGGGGGGAGTTGACTTTTCATATGATTGGAACGTACCTAATCAATAAGAAAATATTAAAAAAGGCAAAAAAATAAATAAAAACAAGTGGTGCATTTTGCATCAATGCTTAACAAATGCTAAATGTTTCAAAAGCAAAAAAAATACGAAATAATTTGTGAAACTACATTTGAGAGGGGATTGATTTTAGGGGGAGGTTTGAACCCTCCAAACCTTTCCCTTAAATACGCAACTGGTCTTGATAACACGACAGATGTCGAAATAGAAAAAGAATGACAAGTTCTCAGCGGAAAGGTAACCACCTTGAAAAAACAACAACGCCTAATAAGGGATTCTAACCAAAACCGCAGACAAACACGCTAACATACGGCCACAGCAGTAAATAATAATATACAGCAAGTTTTAACAGTTTGTTTAAAAGCAACATTGACAGTTTTGTGAACAGCAAAATAATGGCATGTAAATTCTCTCCTTCACTGCAATTGAAATCCAAGTCCGACGACGAGAAGGAAACATTTTCGTCTCTTCCACTGCACTAACTCAAAGACAATGACTAAGAGAAATGAATGAGCCAAGAACTTCTCCATTTCTATCAAATTTGTAGTCATAAAAACAGCGCAACAAGCAGTAAAAAAAAGCCCACATTAGAGCCGTTATTCCTCGCTGAAAAGAGATCCGAAAGGGGGGTAAAAAAAATGAATGGATCACCGGAAGCTGATGTCACCAATTCTCCCTCATTGCCCCATCGTCCCCTTCCACCCACCACCTCCGCGAGTCCCAAGTAGCTGGTCGGGCAGCATTCCCAGCCACCATCGCCCGAAACACTCGCAGCTACGTGAGCCGGCGTGTCTAGACAGCTTTCCCGGACGTCCGCGCGGCCCGCCCACAGAACGGAGTGGCCCCAATGCGGCCAGAGGTCAATCCATCTCCGCTCCTGGAATGTCGGCTATGTGGGGATGCCTTCCGACGTCTGCACCTGTCACAAGAAATGACTGTAAATGGTATTGCGGGCCAATTTCCACCTTAGTTGTGGCGGCGAGGGGATGGAACTCGCATGGAATGCCATCGTGAGGAAAAAAGTTAATTCGTTGGAAACAAATGTAGCTAGACTGAAAAATGATAATGGATTTACAGCAAGTGTCCAGAAATGTGAATATAGAGATTGTAGGACTAAAAGAAACTCCAAACGAAAATTTACCAGAATTAATTAAAACAATTGCCGATAAGTTAAAGATAACTGTTGGTGACAACGAAATTCAAGTCGCACACAAGACTGCCATCTGCAAATAAAAAGTAAACAGAGACCGGTCATCGCACAATTGGATTCGCGACGAAATAGAAATAAATAGGTCGAAGCATTTAAACGAAGCAAAAATTTAAACGGAAAAGAGTTGATTGGAGACGATGGTGAAGGTCTGGTTTTCGTCAAAGTTTAAGCGTGCGAATGGATTCAAATACGTGTGAACTAGGGATGTGATGTTTGTTGATAATTTATTCTAATTCAGTTAAATATATGCAGTGCTAGAGCATACTTTGATGAATTTTTGACATACTTGGCGACTTTTCAGGAATGACCAAGATTAACCACATTGACAGAAATTTGGATTCTACTCCTGGGAAGTCTCACTACAAAATAGACGGTTACAAGTGCTACTCATTTTGTAGGGATGATTACAGATCAGATGGAGAATTAATTTATGTTAGCTGTGACATCGATGCTATACAGCAACCAATCACAATGAATTGCGCAGACACTGAGGTTTTAAAACTTGAAATTGATAAAAAAAAGAGTGGACATTATTCAGATCTGACAATGTACTTCATTTTATTTCCAAGTTAAACGGAGTCTTAGAAGCACTTGATACTATAATATTCTCTATCTTGGCGATATTAATATTTATTAAATGACAACACAAACACTGATGAATATCCAGGGCTATTAGCATAAAATGGTTTACTTAATATGATAGAAGAGCCAACCAGAATTAAGGTTAATTTAGATATTAAAACTGAACAAAAATTAAATGATGAAACAAAAATGGTGGATTTAAAAATATTAATGAACCTTAATTGCAAATATAAAATGGGATGATACATATATATTGACGCCTGTGTTAATGCCTCTTTTAAAAATTTAATTGATACGCTAAGGCATTTAATTGATGATTCAATGAAAATAAGTTTTAGGAAAATTAAACCGTGGATGACAAATGAATTCGTAACTTTAATAAATTATCGTAACACTCTGTATAAAGAAATGAAGAAAAATCCTTCAGATATATTGCTTAAACAAACATTTTCCCGATACAGAAATTTTGTCACTAGTGCCATAAGGGAAACAAAAACGCAATATTAATAAATTTTAAAAGATAAAATATTAAAATATAAAACAGCAGGTAAAAACCTGAAAAAGTATTGGAATGCAATAAATTAAATATGTGGTAACTTTAAAGAAAAAGAAAACTGTTCCCGTGCAATTAAATGTAAAAACGAGTTAAATATAATGATTACCCTTGTAAATTTGTAAATTTCTTCAACGATTATTTTGTCGGAATAGCAAGGAATTTGAACAAAGATTTGGTTCAAACAAATGCTGATTGGGAAGGATTCTACCCCATTGCAAAGATTTTATTTCCAAAAGGGAGAAACGATTTTGGGTTGTTTTACCTCTGAGCGGCACTTTTTTGCACACCATGGGCTAAATGGCCAGGTCACATGGACCCCGAAGGCTCAGAGAAGGTTGGGGGAGGGGACCCACTGGAACAGCTGTTGGGAGACAGATGGTATCTTCCCGTCAAGGCCATCCAGCGTGTTCTTTAACGTGCACAGGGTATGGCTCTCCCACACACCCCTGTGTTGGAGAGCCATACCCTGCCACGGCTTAACGTCCCATCCGACGGACGGCGGTCTTTCCAAGCCCATCGGTGTCCCCTACTGACCGTGGGCAGGGCGGGGAATTTTGCGGAGATAAATCTCAACGCTGACCCAGCTGGGACTCGAAACTGGGAACTACAGATTACGAGCCTGGCGCGCTACCGACTGAGCCACCCCCGCCCCAGGGAGAAACGAATTTGGAAAACTAGACTACAACTCAAAATTCCGCCTTTACTATTTCAATAACTTTTTTGGTCTTGAGAGCAGTCTGCTTAATTGCGTAGAATATTAATGAAATCAATAATCCACTTTCAAGTTTCGACGTTACAAGATTTTTCCGATCCATTGCATGTCAATAACTTCTCTAGATTTCAAAATGGATGCATTGATTCCGTTATTCCTTTAGCATAAATTCCTTTAGCATAAGAGTCCGTTTCACAATGAAGGATCACCATACGAAGAGTGCTAACACAATGCCAGTAGAAAATCCTTTTTTTGGAGAGGGAATCATTCTGTCTCGATCTGAAGCGACATTTGGCTCAGGCAAATGCCTCATCGACTGGATTATGAAGCGCAGTCAGTGAGAAAAAGATTTTAAAAAATGGGCTACTTTTCATTCATTCGCCTGATGCCTTTCCCATGGCAACAACCAAAAACTAAATAGCAATTTAATTCTTTCTAACAAAAACTGATCATTCGAAAACCATTCTTACAAACTCCAAAAGGCAGCTGCTTACGGTCCCAAAAATCCGAAACTGTCTTTTAAAGCGGTAGTTCTCAACCTTTTATGATTCACGTACACCCTGGAAATGTGTATGTAACTGGCGTACCCCTTGTATAGGTAGATAAAACTATAGTTATAGTACAAAAATGGGAATAAAGTATACACAGTGGTATCAGAATAATATGACCACCTACCTAATAATACGAATGGTGTGGTTACTGACTGGGTTCGAGCCCTGGAATAATTGTGTTTTTTCTACTGAGGTCCTGCCATCCTCACAGACATTCTGCTATGGCGTATAAACTGACAGGCTCCTGTCAGACCTCTGTGGCAAGCAGCTGCTTGAGGAGGTATTTATTATTTATTAGGTGGTCATATTATTCTGATACGACATATATATAAATAACATATATCTAGCTACTTTTGAGCTCTCACGGCGTACCCCAAAAAAATTTAACGCGTACCCCACGTTGAGAATTCCTATTTTAAAGGTTAATCTACTTAAGAAGCCTTAATTTTATAATCAAGCTTTAATTCTGTAGATTTCTATTACATATGCATGCTATTAAGAATATTCAAAAAAGATTTCGAATTGATTTCTTGAAATAATTTAGGCACGATCAGAGATAATCTTGCTATTTAGAAATTCGACACATTAAGAATCATTTAAACTCAAAACTTCCATTGAAATAATATCACTAAATAATGGCAGAGGAACCCCTTCCAACTGAGGGGGGCGGGGGGGGACTGCCGGTAGCGCGCCAAGCTCGTAATCTGCAGTTCCCAGGTTCGAATCCCAGCTGGGTCAGCGTTGAGATTTATCTCCACAAAACTCCCCGCCCTGCCCACGGTCAGTAGGGGACATCGATGGGCTTGTCGGATGGGACGTTAAGCCGTGGCCCCGTATGCGGGAGAGCCATACCCTGTGCAAGTTAAAGAACACGCTGGATGACCATGACGGGAGGCTACCACCGGTCTCTCAACAGCTGTTCCAGTGGGTCCCCTCCCCCAACCTCCTCTGAGCCTTAGGGGTCCTTGTGACCTGGCCATTTAGCCCATTGTGTGCAAAAAAGCGCAGCTGAGTGGTAAAAAACCCAAAAAAATCCAACTGAGGAATCCCTGCCACTTTCAAAGTATGGGGAATGAGGGAATCGTTACTGCAGAGTAGAATGTATTCTATTTTAAAGCTGAAAAGCCAGTTTTATAATCTGATAGTTGCACGGTTGATCTTAGTTCAGACAAGAGCCAGTTGCATGGCAAGGTTCGCAATGGGTTCACAGAGTACTTCTCCCTCTGATGGTGACCATCACAGACAGAAGCTTCAGAGGCTGCGCACGCGAGCACGCACGGCACACTAAATCTTGCATTTCACGTCATTTGCATAATAAGCTCCTCGTGAAAAATGGCGTCGAAACGAGGTACGAAGAGACAAGAGGCTTCCGTTAAGGGGAATGCGTGCCGGTGAAGGTGCAAAAGGAGTTAGAATTATGATTTAAGCACCCCCCCCCCCTTTTCCCTCCCTCCACACACACACCTCTCGTTACACTGCACACGCAGCAAAGAATAGAATTAGGGAAGCAATTATGGCAACCCCCAAGAAAATTCCGCCAAAACTGCGCGTGACGGTAGCAAATTCATCGGCTAATGTGTGTGTGCTCGCACAACAACGAAATTGGGTTGAGCTTTTCTGGCCGCTGTGATTTTCGTGACTTCGCTGAGAATTCGGAAATTTCCTGGAGTCAAAAAGCATTTAGAATAGCGCCTCTGCCACATTTCAGTCGTGATTATGCATTTCGAAACGGAAAAAAACGTTATTATTGCCGTTATAATTAGTGGTGAGCGTGAAGAAGGGTCCGAGATTTGTGTCATTCCGTTAGAGGATAAAGTTGGGAGGGAAAGAAGGCGGAATTTAAGTTGGGTTGTTTTACCTCTGAGCGGCACTTTTTTGCACACCATGGGCTAAATGGCCAGGTCACATGGACCCCGAAGGCTCAGAGAAGGTTGGGAGAGGGGACCCACTGGAACAGCTGTTGGGAGACAGATGGTAGCCTCCCGTCAAGACCATCCAGCGTGTTCTTTAACGTGCACAGGGTATGGCTCTCCCGCACACGGGCCACGGCTTAACCGTCCCATCCGACGGACGGCGGCCTTTCCAAGCCCATCGGTGTCCCCTACTAACCGTGGGCAGGGCGGGGAATTTTGCGGAGATAAATCTCAACGCTGACCCAGCTGGGACTCGAACCTGGGAACTACAGATTACGAGCCTGGCGCGCTACCGACTAAGTCATCCCGCCCCAAGTTGGGAGGGAAAGAAGGCGGAATTTAAGTAATTAAATCCGTTTGTCGAATTATAAAATAAAGCCAGGAGTTGAATAAACGTTAACAGTTATAAAAAAAATAGTATTGAAAGGAAGTACGATTACGGGAATATAGAAATGAATATATATAGAAATGAACGCACATTTGTAAAACTAGCATTGAAAAAAAAAGGCACTATTAAGAAATTATTAATCTCTTAAATGAGTTTGTTCCACTGCTGTGGAAGATTAGGTTTTTTCAAAAACACTGTTTTCGTATATTTAGAATACACATTTTATTAGTCCACTAATTAGGTACAGTTTCACGTCCCGTGGCCGAGTGGTTAGCGCGCTTGGCTACTGATCTAAGGGACCTGGGTTCGAGCCCCGCGTAAGGCATGGATGTGTGTGTCGTTTTTCTGCTGAGATCTTGCCATCCTCTCAGACCTTCTACTCTGGCATATAAATTGAAAGGCTCCTGTCAGACCTCTGTGGCAAGCAGCTGCTTGAGGGGGTATTTATTTTATGTTAATAGCAACTCAGATTTAAAATTTGCAGTATGAATGATTATTCCCATAGGAAATTATTGCAGATTGTGTGTTTGTGCCATATGAAAAGTTACTGAAGTTCGCACATCCCAATCACATTTCAAAGCCATTGTCAATTGTAGATTCAAATTAGTTTTTCAGGCTGTTGCTCGACTTATTTATTCATCTTCCAATCTCATGTCAGTGATTCTTAAAACGTAGCAGAGGCAACTTGCCAAAACAGTCATTTATATAAAGCTAAATTACTTCCCCCCCCCCATTCTCATTATACAATAAAATGCTCCAGAATCATTGACCATATTAATAAAATACTTTTCACCTACCAAGTTTCAATCAGACCCAACACACAAAACTCGACCAACTTGTGAGCCGCCCCAACCAGACCTCGTTTGCAATTCAGCAAATCACTTCAAAGCAACGATTGCACTCTGGTCTTTGAACCTGGGTCCGTCTTGGACTTAAAAGCATAACCAGTTGCAAACGCAGGCGTCACAGTTTTATCATCCTTTGACAAGGCAGGGCCTGAAGCTGCACATAAACAACGATCGCTGTCGTCCAAAGTCACCGGCATCGTCACTTGACCGCCATTAGCATTTCATCGGCGTCATCAAATAGCTGTTTGTTCGGCAGCCGCACGAGCGGATCAAGGGAGAGGATGAAGCGGAGCGGCAGTAACAGCAAGAGCTGGTTGGCCACCGTGCATCACCCCGCGAGGCAGTGGAAGCGAGATTAGAACTGCTGGTTCACGCTACTTTTGTGACTCAGGGTCATTTTCGTCTGCCAAGGGAGAAGTGTTATCATAATGTAAAAGCTTACTGCGGTTTACGAAAAAATTACTCTTCGGCTAATTGAATTACAAGTATAAGAAGAACATACCAAATAGGGAAAAATTTATTTCTCCCTCACAGAATAAGGATTTTTTTTAATTGAATCCACGCCCAACTTTTCTCTGCTGCATAAAGCAAATGATAATAGCAATCTTCCACCAGCTTCGAAATTGCTTCAATGTGTCCATCGGGAGAACAATCAATGGTTCACCATTAGGGTTGAGTTGTTTTACCTCTCTGCTGCGCTTTTTTGCACACAATGGGCTAAATGGTCAGGTCACAAGGACCCCGAAGGCTCAGAGGAGGTTGGGGGAGGGGACCCGCTGGAACAGTTGTTGGGAGACAGATGGTAGCCTCCCGTCAATCCAGGGTATTCTTTAACGTGCACAGGGTATGGCTCTCCCGCACATGGGGCCACGGCTTAACGACCCATCTGACGGACGGCGGCCTTTTCAAGCCCATTGGTGTCCCCTACTGACCGTGGGCAGGGCGGGGAAATTTTGTGGAGATAAATCTCAACGCTGACCCAGCTGGGACTCGAACCTGGGAACTACAGATTACGAGCCTGGCGCGCTACCGACTGAGTCACCCCCCACCATTAGGGAATTTCGCACTTCTCATTCATAACAATCAAATTTTATTTAGATGGCTTATTACCAAAAAATATCCCTTTCTAAGGCAAAATGATGTGCAGAGGCCTGAAGGAAAAATAGTCTTCCCTGGATTTCTTTCTTCCTGCACTTCAGCTTTTCTCTTGTGTTTAATTTTTATGTCTAAAGGTCGACTGAATGCAAAAGTATACAGCGCGCGAAATATATTCAAGTAAGAAGTTTTTCCTCCCCTTTATTATTCTGGGAGGAACCATTAAGGAAATGAATGGTTTGAGCGGGCGCGTTTAACTGCAGTGCAAAAAAGGATCTAGCTCAAATTCGTTATGAATATTTGTAATGAATTCACTTCCTTCATCATTTGTGACAATTTAGCTGATAACATCATCTTTGGTCTCTACCAACATGTAAATGAATTATACGATAAGTGTTTTTGTACGGTATTCCACACACAGCACACCCACCAAATCTCCATGTTCCAGAATCTCAGTGATCAGAACTATTTTGCATCTGAGAAGTACTTCTTTGCCCACAACAGGCTAAATGGTCAGATTACAAAAAACCTAAAGACTCGGAAGGTGATTGCAATTGTTAAGGACACAGATTCCTGCCGTCAAGATCACCCAGACTGCTCGTTTTAACATGCACAGGAACCACGGATTAACGAATCCAAGCCCATCAGATTACTTTCTCACTGATGTATGCACGGTCCGGGCTCAAATCTAGGGCCATGAGATTGCAAACCTGGGGAGCAACCTTCTAGCACATGGTTGCTCATCTAAACCAGTGGTGCTCATTACAGCGCCCACGAGCTACCGCGCCCTTTAGCAAGGTCCACACAGCACCAATCACACATGAATTCATCAAAGTTCCGCGGGTCGAGGTACAAAGACAAATAGAACTATTAAATTCAGAAACTACCAAATGTGCTTTAAATGGGCTAGTTTCTTCAAAATAATAACTCCCTTTATTGTTTTATATTCCAACATAAATAATAAATGTAGTAGCCCTCCAAAGAAATCCTAAATTAAAAGTAGACCCCGGTTTGAAAATGTCTGGGCACCCCCTCTGAATCATCCGTCTACATTTTGGTATTTACCGGGATAAACATAAATAAAAATATTGACACCAAGTCGATCAGTAATAACAAGCCTAGCCTGCCCCCATTCAAGCAAACATTATTACTTATATGTTAGAATAAGTTTCTAAACATCATATCAATAATGTTAAAGACAGAATCTATAGACATTACTGAATAACAAGTGTATAAAGAATTCCTACGACAATACTTTTCGAAAAGATATGGAATAAATATCTGCGCGAAACATTTCAGTAGGGTTGTAAATTTTAAGTATTATTTCAGTTTAATATGTGAAGATGGAAATTTAACAGAGTCCTACCGAACTTACTTAAATTAAACGCTACTTCATAAAGCTCCAAAAGGTCTTTTGCTTTGGTTTCATAGTGTACCAATTATGAGTTTGCATCTGAACGTACACAGCCCAATTTTCCCGAGTACTCATAATTACCATATTCGATAGCGACACTGAGTTAAATTTCGAGGCGTTCCAAGAGAAGTCGCCATCATCCCAAATACACTCACAACCTACAGAGGATACTATCTCCTAATGTCCAATGAAAAACATGCAAAACGAATTCGAGTGCTGTACTTACTCTCCGAGCCCTTGTCCATTCCAACAGCGGAGTTCGCCTTTAATAACGAGGCTATCGTCGTTGCAGAGATTATCAGCGAGGTTCGAGTAAAAGCCTTTCGATTCCGATAACTTGTGCACGAAGTTCTGCAAGAGCATGTAGAGGCTCGTGTCTGCTGGCCTCATCATCGGGGCTTTGCTTGGCGCTTCTGTGGCCGGAGATGGTGGGGGAGGAGGAGGCACGTCGCGCGTCACCCTCCGAGGATGCCCACATTTTTGTTTCACCTGCAGCAAAATAAAAGATCTGAGATAAGTGAACAATATTTAAATGTACACCAATTAAAACACTTTTTTTCAAAAACAGAATTTTGGTTGACAAAAACAGAATTGAGTTTCGACCGAAAGTGGGATATGAATCTACTTTCTCCTCATAATATGGCCAGATGCTCTAACCGCTGAGCTATCTCAGGTCAGGGTTGGGTTGTTTTACCTCTGAGCGGCACTTTTTTGCACACCATGGGCTAAATGGCCAGGTCACATGGACCCCGAAGGCTCAGAGAAGGTTGGGGGAGGGGACCCACTGGAATATCTGTTGGAAGACAGATGGTAGCCTCCCGTCAAGGCCATCCAGCGTGTTCTTTAACGTGCACAGGGTATGGCTCTCCCGCACACGGGGCCACGGCTTAACGTCCCATCTGACGAACGGTGGCCTTTCCAAGCCCATCGGTATCCCCTACTGACCGTGGGCAGGGCGGGGAATTTTGCGGAAATAAATCTCAACGCTGACCCAGCTGGGACTCGAACCTGGGAACTACAGATTACGAGCCGGGCGCGCTACCGACTGAGCCACCCCCGCCCCTATCTCAGGTCAGAGCGCCTGGCATGTATTTTGAGGAGTTCGCGTCCTACTCGCGAACATTAGTTCTATATTTACAGGACATTTCTTATGTTTCTCTCTACTATTGAAACTTAGAATTGAAACTTAATTTAGAAAATAAAACTGTGTTTTTCAACGCAGTGTTTCTGGAACGAAACACTGCGTTGAAAAAGTGAAATCTTTTTAATAAGGTTTTTATTTCAGTTTCATATCAAAACATTCTGTTAGCGTTAAAATAGTTTTTCTTAAACTCACCTTTAAATTGAAATGTACGTGTATATTGAAAATTTAAGCGTAATATTTATTAAGTAAGACATTTAAAGCAGACTATTTGCAAATACAGAGAGCGTTTGCTTCCTAAGTTTCAAAATAAGATTTAAATGGGAAAAATGCCACTGGAGATAGTTTTTGAAAGGTCTGAGGGAACTGTCCAGTGCGTCCTTCAACCGTCTCTAATCCCTTGGGGTCCTTTTGATCTGGCAATTTAGCCCATTGTGTGAAAAAAAGTGCAGCTCAGAAGTAAAACCCAAGCAGACGCTACTGTTATTTTCCAAGAATATTTAGGATGAGTATAACAAAAAAGTGAACTAATCATTACACAAACCATCTAAATATTGCATTTTAGTTGGGTTGTTTTACCTCTGAGCGGCACTTTTTTTGCACACCATGGGCTAAATGGCCAGGCCATATGGACCTCGAAGACTCAGAGAAGGTTGGGGGAGGGGACCCACTGGAACAGCTGTTGGGAGACAGATGGTAGCCTCCCGTCAAGTCCATCCAGCGTGTTCTTTAACGTGCACAGGGTATGCCTCTCCCGCACAAGGGGCCACGGCTTAACGTCCCATCCGACGAACGGCGGCCTTTCCAAGCCCATCGGTGTCCCCTACTGACCGTGGGCAGAGCGGGGAATTTTGCGGAGATAAATCTCAACGCTGACCAGCTGGGACTCGAACCTGCGAACTACAGATTACGAGCCTGGCGCGCTACCGACTGAGCCACCCACGCCCCTTGCATTTTAGTAATCGATTTTGTTGTAACAATTAGCGTTTTCCTGAACTTTTGAGGTGAATCAGGCGGTTGGCGGTGCTGCTTTTTACGATGGCCGAGTGGTTAGCGCGCTTGGCTACTGATCTAAGGGACCTGGGTTCGAGCCCCGGGTAAGGCATGGATGTGTGTGTGTTGTTTTTCTGCTGAGGTCCTGCCAGCCTCGCAGACCTTCTACTCTGGCATATAAACTGACGGGCTCCTGTCAGACCTCTGTGGCAAGCAGCTGCTTGAGGGGATATTTATTTTTTTAACAGTTTAAAACATCAAACTGTCGACAATCCAAATTTACGGAGATTTGAAACAGATCTTCAAATTTATCTCAGCGACATTTTTCCGCAAGTTTATTTTCAAAGTTAGGGAATACGGGATGCCACTCACAAAGCATGCAAGAGTCAGAAATCTTTGAGTAAGGGTATCATCGTACATCTGCGTGTATAGGCTACAAAATAAATTTCATTTTTCTTTTTTCTTTACAGTGTCAGCGCAGCTTAAATCCGAAGATATTGAACCAAGAAAACTGAACTGCAGAATGACGCTAAAAATGTTATCAGACACTTGGAATCCAGCTGCCCTTCTGCAATTAATGACTCCGTTGCGCCTTCATTTTCGAAGAGTTCGCGTTTCTTCATCCCAGCTGCCTGAGGGCACAGCAGCGACGAGAAGCAGTTTGATCAGTCTTCTCAACACCTTTGACGTAGAAGACAAGCAAAACTAATTAGCTGAAGGCTACTAATCACTTACCCACTAACGCAGTTTCCCGTGGAAACAAATCCCAGAAGTTCAAAGAGCAATTCAAAACCAACTACTTGAAGTGGCGTGCGCTACTTAACCCTAAGTGAAAAGCTCGTTATTTGGGGTTTCTATTTTCTAGAAGCTGACATAAAATTCCTATAAGCATACTTGAACTGAAAAAAAAATGCTATTCCGCAAATATGTAGAAATAGAATTCTGTTCACAGACATTATTTAGACAATGAAAGAATTTAGTTCAAGATTCTGAATTTAACTCCTAGTATGGTTTCTTATTCATTTCAAGTTTGTATCGCTTTGGGCTAATTTAAAACGGTAACTTTTTATATGAATTGGATTGGAAGAGATTGTTCTTTACTAATTATATAAGCCTGGCTCAAACTAAACGATTTGAAAACCACAAAGATAGAAAAAAAATAGTTTACATCACAAATTCTGAAACGATTTCTTTTTTCCGACGCTGTGTGATTTGATACAAATAATGAAAAACTCGAAATGTCAAAAGTATAGCACCACATACACTCCCTGGTGAAATTATTACGAACACCTAATACGTCCATGCCTTTAGGGGCCTTCGCAGTAGAGTGGAATGCTTATCTGAGTAAGAATTGCATACCTTGGCATATTTCACGATCCTTTGTGCTCCCGCGTTCATAATAATTTAGCCAGAGCGTCATTCATAGTGTATGACACACATGAACAGCATAAGAAACAGTGGAATTATATGTTTAGGATGTTGATAATCTGAGATAATAAAATAATAAATCGCAACCCGAAATTGATTATATATAATCAGTTTTGGAACTGCCGTTACGATTCAACCATGTTTTCAAGGGTATTCATTATTCGATATCTTGTCAGTTCAGGCCGTCATTGTAGAAGCATAAGCAAACCAACCTTAAGACGAAAATTTGTGCGATTTCTTTACTGCATAAGCAATCGTATTAACAGTTAATGCTTTAATTAGAGCAATTCGAACTCTGGGTAAGGCACGAAATGTTTGTCTTATCCGAAGATTAGTAATATTTCCAATTATGCTCCTTAATGAGATTTTTTTTTTTTTCCGATTTGACGAACTCTCCCCCACACACACAGATTATCCAGCCTTGTTTACTATTACTCCTTTGTCATTACTTGAACTAAGCATAATTTATTTTTTTTTATTGACAGCGATATATTGGTAAAAATTTGGGTTTCTTTCGCAAAAAAATTACCATTTTCTTTTTTGACACATGAGGCGGGGGTGGCTCAGTCGGTAGCGCGCCAGGCTCGTAATCTGTAGTTCCCAGGTTCGAGTCCCAGCTGGGTCAGCGTTGAGATTTATCTCCGCAAAATTCCCCGCCCTGCCCACGGTCAGTAGGGGACACCGATGGGCTTGAAAAGGCCGCCGTCCGTCGGATGGGACGTTAAGCCGTGGCCCCGTGTGCGGGAGAGCCATGCCCTGTGCACGTTAAAGAACACGCTGGATGGCCTTGACGGGAGGCTACCATCTGTCTCCCAACAGCTGTTCCAGTGGGTCCCCTCCCCCAGCCTTCTCTGAGCCTTCGGGGTCCATGTGACCTGGCCATTTAGCCCATGGTGTGCAAAAAAGTGCCGCTCAGAACTACACTTATCGAATAGCATTTATATAATAGCATTTATATCAGAGGTAAAACAACCCAACTTTTTTGACACCAAAAGTTGTTTTCTTCCACAACCTGAATGATCATGAGCTTTTTGTTCTTTACCATTAATGACTGAGAAATCGAGTGAATTCCGGATTTTCTTGTAAAAGCTCTCAGACAATCACCCACGTCACAAGCTCCAGTTCTGAAACATTGCTGCAAACCAACGTGATGCCACCGGGCTTTCAACACTCTTGCTCAATAACGTTTTGATTATTTACAGCCGCTTAGTAATTTGCATAACACTGTGCGTCTACATTTGACCATTACACATTTTCCACCGATCACCAGGTATGGGAACAGAATAACTTGCAACCTGTCTAACACGTTTCTGTGTCGTATAGTATAAATGATTTGTACAATGAATAATATCGACTGTGAAGCCCAGTTTCGTTAAGGAGCTTTGTACTAACCCTGCTCCAGTTATTTAATTATCCACTGCAGTCGCTGGACGCTATTCGATAAGTGTAATAGGGTCTAACAAATTTGCCCTAGCAATGATGGCTTATGAGAATTCCGAAGAGTAATTATGATTGGAAACTCAGACAAGTGGGTCTGACAGCTTTTACGTTGGCATTGTAGAAGCCAGATGAGATTTATAACTGAACACCGTTATGGCCAGGGCCATCTCTGGGGCACCGAATTACAACTACTTAGTCAACCCAACAGTTCATAATAAATCGTTAGCACCAGCAATTGAGCTTCTGTGTAAATGAGTTCGAGTCGGGTGAATGCAAAATACATAACGGAGAGCTTCAGAGCAATTTCTGCAATCGGGGCACAATGGCAGTTATCGGGCCTGGCTACGGATCAAAAGGATCTAGAGTTTCAATCACGGATAAGTTTTCTTTCTGTTGACGACTCTGTATCTCAACCATCGACCCAAATTTGGAACATTGACTCTCATTATGGTCCTCAAAAAACGAAATTTTTGAGTCCATTCACAGTAGAAGGTCCTATTCCGGGGGTAAATTTTTCCCCCATTCACAATTATAAGAGTGAAAAATAGAATCAAGGAACACACTTGATCACAATGAGCATTGCGATCAAGGAACTTTGCGTGCGTTATGCTTAACCCGATATTAAATTAAAAAAAAAAACACAGATCTTGAACAAATTTTATAAAAACAAAAAAAATGTATTTTACGGCATATAAAATGCACCCCATTTCAGCAGGGAATATTTAAACTTTTAAACTAATTAAGTATTTAATCTTTACCCCTTAAGGAGAACCACAACTTCACATACTGGAAGCAGAATGATTTTTTGAGCTATTTTCCTTAAAAACGCGTCTTATATGACGTAAAATGCGGTAATTTATAGTCTTAAATACAGACTTCAAGTTTAATCAAACAATAAAAAAAAAAAATCAGCGATCGTTTCAACAGGTTTCACCCTGCTAGTAAATAATATTTGTCCATCTGAAACAAATGAAGCAAGTCTAGCCAACAGATTCTTGGTAACCCCTATCGTTTCGAAGAACCAGCATTAGAGGGAACACCACACAGAACGAATTGCAACCTTGTTTTTTTGCCCCTCTTCGTAAACATTACTTGACCTGAATGAAGCGGCGATAGTCTGCTCCCATCCACAGTTATGTACTGGCTGATTAATTGTTACGACGAGAGATGAGTTTAATGATGCTGGCAGACAAATCATGAGCCTGACCTGTACTCACAACTCTGGGCGATACAGAAGCTAATCAAGATAAGAGCATTGTGTAAACGCTACCCAGTCGAGGAAATAACCTCGGGTGCTCTGGCGTGAACATGCTGCAGCGGTTCGATTGAGAAGTGTTGCAAGAGAAACATTAGAAGTTATTCGATATGCTTCGATAGAATAAAAAACACGAAAAAAAAAGGTTTTCTCTTCAGTTTTTATTTCCTTGAAAGGTCAGATGTGTATTAAAATATTTTAATATATTTTAATATTTCATATTTTTTTTTTTTGGGGGGGGGGAAACTAAATATCTTATCACCTGCAAATTTTTTTCTACTAAATTTCAGTTTATACCAAAATTGAGTATGTGCAAACATGGCGACGCAACTCAGACTTTGTATAATGGCAAACATTTAGGATACGAGAGTCGCCTACAAATTGGGTTGATTTTTCCTCCGAAGAGCTTTTTTTTACCCATTAGGCTAAATGGCCAGATCACACCAAGAGCTCAGATAAGGTTGGGGAAAGGGGACTTACTGGACAACTATTAGGAGACGTATGGAAATTTCCCATCAAGGCCATCCAGTAAGTTCTTTAACGTGCACAGGATATGGCTTTCCTGCACACGGACTACGACTTAAAGTCCCATCTACAGAGGGCTGCTTTTTCAATCTCACTGGTGTCCCCTTTCTCAACGAGGTCAAGGTAGGGGTTATAAGAAGATGGGTTGGGTTGTTTTACCTCTGAGCGGCACTTTTTTGCACACCATGGGCTAAATGGCCAGGTCACAAGGATCCCGAAGGCTCAAGAGAAGGTTGGGGGAGGGGACCCACTGGAACAGCTGTTGGGAGACAGATGGTAGCCTCCCGTCAAGGCCATCCAGCGTGTTCTTTAACGTGCACAGGGTATGGCTCTCCCGCACACGGAGCCACGGCTTAACGTCCCATCCGACGGACGGCGGCCTTTCCAAGCCCATCGGTGTCCCCTACTGACCGTGGGCAGGGCGGGGAATTTTGCGGAGATAAATCTCAACGCTGACCCAGCTGGGACTCGAACCTGGGAACTACAGATTACGAGCCTGGCGCGCTACTAAGCCACCCCCGCCCCTCTATAACAAGATGAACCTGAACGCTGCCCCAAGTGGTATTCGAACCTGGATACTTCAGATTACGAGTCTGCTGCTCTACCGATTCAACAATCCTAATATCTCTTTAGTTTGAAGCCATCCAAATCTGACATGTTTTTAATGTGCTCAGGATATGTCTCTCCCATAAGCACAACCTGACCTCATATCCGCTGAATGACATCTTAAGAAAGAGACAACATTGAACATTCTAACATCTTTAGAACGTTCAAATTTGGAGATGGAATCGACGAATGAACAAATTCGCTCCTCAATGAAGATGTCCAAACGCTGGAGACATCAGCCAAGGTCCTGTGCGCATAAAAACACCTTGTAGATAAACCTCAAGGAACAATTTAGATTGTTGTAACAGATTGTTCTACACTTAAATTGCTATTCAGTTGTCATTTTTTATATCTTTGAACCACTCATTTACATTGTGCAAAGAAAAGTCATTCAGATGAAAATCGGCTTTTTACCTATCAATAATTCCTTCTGTTAAAAATCTGCACAGAAATCGATTAGTAACTTACGTTTCATTCACTAGAAAGCTGAAAAAAAAAAACTACGTGGAAAATTTATTTCCAAATGAAGGGAAATTTTCTTAATCGCTAGATTGGGCCTCACTCATTCAAAACTGTGACTAAAAGAACACAGTGTTAACAAAATGAACAAATTTTCTAGGCGACTTATCGCATTCAAATTTGCATCTATAGAGAAGGGTTGGGTTGTTCTACCTCTGAGCGGCACTTTTCTGCACACCATGGGCTAAATGGCCAGGTCACATGGACCCCGAAGGCTCAGAGAAGGTTGGGGGAGGGGACCCACTGGAACAGCTGTTGGGAGACAGATGGTAGTCTTTCGTCAAGGCTATCCAGCGTGTTCTTTAACGTGCACAGAGTATGGCTCTCCCACACACGGGGCCACGGCTTAACGTCCCATCCGACGGACGGCGGCCTTTCCAAACCCATCGGTGTCCCCTACTGACCGTGGGCAGGGCGGGGAATTAAATCTCAACGCTGACCCAGCTGGGACTCGAACCTGGGAACTACAGATTACGAGCCTGGCGCGCTACCGACTGAGCCACCCCCGCCTATAGAGAATATTGTTGCGGATTACAAAAATGGATAGCCACTGAGCGTGAGTATTAAAAGCTATATTTCAAAACCAAATTCAATACAAGGTAAATTGTTACAAAGGAAATATGGATGAAGTATCTTATTAACAAATCAACTATTAACATGCACAAGTCATCAATCTTCCTGCGTAGAGCACACAATATCAGCTCTGTGTATTTTACTAAATACTACCTTTTACTTGATTTACCAGGTCACCCGAAGATCTTCACTCGTAAACCAATTCTCGTCCTGTGCTAATAACTTTTCACACACTAGCCGAACAAAAAGACAGTCCGTGTAGACATTCGAAGTTAGCCATAAAAGTTCCCACTTTTATACTTCCGCGTATACACAACACATCAAGTTACTTCTTGATACTTAACGATAAAAGATCCCACTTTTATCCTTCCGCGTATACACAACACATCAAGTTACTTCTTGATACTTACGCGCACTGTCTCAGAACAGCTCACCGTCCATTTTCGAACTCACCGACCGTTACAATACAACGACCGTTAACGCTCCACTCTCCTTCTCCAAATTCTCCCAAAGTTCTTATTCGTTGGCTGAAACTTTTTGCTTTCGGTTGCCAGATTCCTTCTGTCGTAACACTGCCCCCTTCCTAGGTCTTGTTCGTCCCGAACAATTCTGGATTCCAAAGTTTCTTCAGTTCTTCGATGAAACGGAGCCAAACGATCCACGTGAACCACCTTGCACTTTGTAGCTGGACGTCGACGAATGCGATATACCACGTCATTAATCCTGTTAACTATTGTATATGGACCTTCCCAAGGTTTCTGAAGTTTTGGAGATAGTCCTTTCTTTCTATGTGGACTGTATAGCCAGACAAGATCTCCTTGATTGAAAATAGTTCCATTTATTTTACTGTCATATCTTGTTTTGGTTCTGTCACTTGTTATGTCGATGTTATGTCTAACGGAGTGATGGATTTCTTCTAGTCGTTGTTGCAATTCTTGTACGTATTGTGGAGTGGACACAGGCATTGCTTCGGGCCGACCATATAAAAGGTCACAGGGAAGACGTAACTCTCTTCCAAAAAGCATCATGGAAGGTGTCTGTCCAGTTGTCTCATGCACTGCCGTTCTATATGCCAGCAAAAGGAGTGGTACATGGCGATCCCAGTCACGTTGGTGGTCGTTCACAAATAATGCTAAATGCTGAGCAATTGTTCTATTGAACCTTTCAACCATACCATCCGACTGAGGGTGTAAGGGAGTTGTTCTGGTTTTCTGAATACCTAATAGTTGACAGATGCCTTTAAACACATTGGATTCAAAATTCCGTCCTTGATCAGAGTGGAGTTGTAAAGGTACTCCATACCTACTAATGAAGTTATTAACTATCATCTCAGCCACTGTTGTTGCTTCCTGGTCTTGGATGGGATATACCTCAGGCCACTTTGTGAAATAATCCATTACCACTAATAAATATCGATTTCCATCATCAGTTCTAGGAAACGGACCCATTACATCAATGGCTATTCTTTCAAAAGGGGCACCAACGTTATACGTCTGCAGCTTACCCCAACTCCTAGTCTTAGGGCCTTTCTTTGCTGCACAGGCTTCACATTGCCTACACCATCTCTCAACGTCTGCCCTACTTTTCAACCAATGAAATCGTTCCCTGGCTTTGGCTAATGTCTTATTAACACCGAAGTGTCCTCCAGTGGCACTATCATGTACATCTTTCATCACAAGTTCCACTCGGGATCGAGGAAGGATTATCTGCCAACAGATCAGCCGTCCAGTGGGATTCTCCCATCTTCTGTATAATACTCCGTCTTCCATTTTTAAGGAGTCCCACTGTGCCCAGTAACTTTTAGTAGTTGGACTATACCTCGAGATTTGCTCCCAATTAGGTCTTGCATCAGATTTTTCAATCAATTCCATTATTGGTTTTATGTCTTCATCATCTAGTTGAGCCTTCCTGATTTCAATTGGATTCCAGATGTTAGGGGTGTCACTGTTTGTTTGTGTCGATACTATTTGTCTTATGGGCATTATCTCTTTAGTTCCAAATTTCAGTTCTGCATTATAGCAATGTTTACAGTTGTCAATACATGGGCGCCTGGAAAGAGCATCTGCATTCTTATGCATTTTACCACTTCGATGTTCGATGGAGAAATCGTATTCTTGTAACCGTTGTATCCACCTAGCGATTTGTCCTTCAGGGTTTTTGAAGTTTAATAACCATCTAAGTGCAGCATGATCAGTACGTATAAGGAATTTCTGGCCATAGAGATAGTGATGAAAATGTTCTATTGCTTTTACTATTGCTAACAGTTCTTTGCGTGTTACACAGTAATTCCGCTCTGGTTTGGATAAAGTTTTACTAAAGTATGCAATAACTCTCTCCTGTCCGTCTTGTTCTTGTGAAAGCACAGCACCAACTCCTGTGTTACTTGCGTCAGTATCTATTACGAATTGTTTTCCAGTTTGTGGGTACGCTAGCACTGGTGCTGTGGAAAGAGTTTTCTTCAGCTGTTGAAAGGCTATATCGCATTCGGTGGTCCACATAAACCGCTGGCCCTCTTCTGTCAGACGATGTAATGGCCTTGCGATGTTGGAGAAACCTTTGACAAATCTTCTATAGTAGGTGCAAAGTCCAATAAAACTACGAAGTTGATGAACATCTTGTGGTGGAGGCCAGTCTCTTACAGCTTCTATCTTACTAGGATCAGTCTTAATCCCTGCTGTAGTGATCACATGACCAAGGTAATGAACTTCTTGCTGGAACAGTTTACACTTTGTCGGTCCCAATTTTAACTTGGCTGCCTTAAGTTTTTCAAATACTTGACGAAGATTTCTCAAATGTTCTTCAAAAGTTCTTCCAAGAACTATGATGTCGTCCAAGTAAACCAGGCAGACCTCCAAAGACAAACCTTTGAGCACTGACTCCATTAGTCGCTCAAATGTGGCAGGTGCATTACAAAGTCCAAATGGCATCACCTTAAACTGCCAAAGTCCATTCCCTGTACTGAAAGCCGTTTTCTCACGGTCTTCAGGACGTATACCAACTTGCCAATAGCCGCTCTTTAAATCTAATGTTGAGAACCATTCTGACCCAGATAAAGTGTCTAGTGTATCGTCAATCCTGGGTAAAGGAAAGGAATCTTTCTTTGTTACGTCATTTAATCTGCGATAATCTACACAAAATCGTGTAGATCCATCTTTTTTCTTGACAAGAACTACTGGTGATGTCCAGGGACTCTGTGATGGTTCTATAATGCCCTGAGCTTCCATGTCCTTTATGAGTTGTTCCGTCTCCTCTCTTTTTGCCAATGGAAGCCTTCTTGCCGGCAGATGGACTGGAGGAGAATCACCAGTGTTGATTTTATGTTCTGTCAGGTTAGTACGGCCATAATCATTTGATGTGGCAGAAAAAATGTCAGAAAATTCTTTTAATAGGTTCTCGGCCTTAACAGCTTGGTTTTCAGTTAATATTTGTCTTGTTTCTCTCCATAATTCAGTAAGATGAGACGGGATGTCTGTATGATTTTGATATGAATCGGTAACTTCTATTTTATTTATACTTGTTACACAGGTAACAGCTTCACATATTGCTAATTCCTCACCTTTTTTTAACATTCTACTGGATTTGTTACAGTTCATCACTCTGATAGGGATCTGTTCTTTATCTATTCTGACTAAAGTCCTTGCAACCAGGATATTATGAGCCAAAGCTCCTTTACCAGAGGCATCAGTAACTGCCAATCGGAAGGCCCCAGAAGTCTCCGCCCGATGTCCACGGACTATAACTTCACTTTGTGCTGGGATCTCTGTGTCTTCCGTCACTAATATTGGAGTTACGCTTGATAAAGAATCAGTCGTCCGGCTAAGCAGAGGAATCTCTTCTGTCTCATAGATGAGTAGGTTATCACTGGGTCTAATGTTGAATCCATGTTTCTTAAGAAAATCAAGGCCTAATATGCATTCGTCGTAGATGTCAGCGATGTAAACAGGATGGCGAACCAGACAGCTACCAACTCGAATATTAAGTTCTATTTTTCCATGAACCTTTGCACGATCTCCAGTGGCCGTTTGTAGGCTTATTGTAGACTGTGTAGTATTCAAGTTTGGGTGAGGTATTATTTTCTTTATTATATCCGTTCTGAGTAAAGTTACATTTGCACCAGTGTCGACTATCATACGGCAAGGTATTCCATTTATGGCTCCATCAGCTACTAATCCATTATTATCACCATGTAATGTTGAAACGTGGGCGACTTCTCCTGGGGCCAACCAATCAACAACGAGCCTTTGCCTCGCAAGATTTACAAATTTTCTGTTTCCCTGATCCTGTTGTCTAGTTGATGGACTTGGACTCCTCATTCGTTTCCTAGTGCAGTTGGTACGAATGTGTCCGGTCTTGCCACAATTCCAACACTGGAGGTCTGTTGTAGGTTTTGAAGAACCTTTTATATCTTTCAAAACGGATAGTATGGCTTTGGTTAGTTCTTTCATTTCATTATCCTTTTCTACAGTTTCTTCTGCACTCACAAATCTCACTGCACGTTTGTTCGCTCGGGAGGAAAGCCTGGAGCACTCGTATTTCATAGCATGTACCACAGCTGACTTTAAGGATTCACCTTCCAACATCCTCAGAGATTGCTGAGTGTCAGGGTCAGCAATAGCATCAATAAATTGTAATTGAGCTAAATTATCTTGAATTTCTGGTGGACAGTTACTATAAGCCAATCTAGCTAGACGCTCAATATCACTAGCAAGCTCTTGCAAAGTTTCACCATTTTTCTGCATGCGATGTTTAAATTGAGTCACGTAATATTGTTTTAAATAACTATCACCAAACCTTAGTTCTAATGCAGAAACTAGACTTTGATAATCAAGTCGTTTTTCTTCTGGAACAGACTGCAAAACTTCCGCAGCAGAATTTCTTAAGGAAGCTGCAAGAAAACTGGCCTTTTGGAATTCATTCCACTCATTGGCTGTAGCGATAACTTCGAATTGTGTTTTAAATACTGTCCAAGATGATTGACCATCATATGTAGAAGGTTTAGTTGTATTTTTAGCGATATGTGTAATAACATTATTTCCACTAGAATTATTATTATCACAGGCAGAAGGTAACATTTCATTTCTCAAAATCTGAAACTGGCGTTCACAATCAGTTTTTACAATTTCAATTTCGTGTTTATAATCTAACTTAACACTATCAAGATCATCTTTTACACTATTTAGTTCGGTCATAATGTCCTTACACTTATCAGAAATCTTATCAATTTGAGAAGCCACTTCAGCTCTCATCTCAGTATTTTGTGCGGCCAGGTCACCTATTTTATTTCTCAACTCATTATTTTGTGCGGCCATTTCGGCTTTCAAATCATCTTTTTGAGAAACTATCTCAGTTCTCAACTCATTATTTTGTGCGGCCATTTCGCTATTTTGACTTTTAATGTCATTCATCTGTGTAGCCATATCAGCTTTCATATCTTTCATATCAGTCATCTGCGTAGCCATATCGGCTTTCATATCTTTCATATCAGTCATCTGCGTAGCCATATCGACTTTCAAGCTATTTATCAACTTTACTAATTCGTCCATACTTCTAGTTAACGGCATTCAATAAATAATCCCACTTCTGACACCAAATGTTGCGGATTACAAAAATGGATAGCCACTGAGCGTGAGTATTAAAAGCTATATTTCAAAACCAAATTCAATACAAGGTAAATTGTTACAAAGGAAATATGGATGAAGTATCTTATTAACAAATCAACTATTAACATGCACAAGTCATCAATCTTCCTGCGTAGAGCACACAATATCAGCTCTGTGTATTTTACTAAATACTACCTTTTACTTGATTTACCAGGTCACCCGAAGATCTTCACTCGTAAACCAATTCTCGTCCTGTGCTAATAACTTTTCACACACTAGCCGAACAAAAAGACAGTCCGTGTAGACATTCGAAGTTAGCCATAAAAGTTCCCACTTTTATACTTCCGCGTATACACAACACATCAAGTTACTTCTTGATACTTAACGATAAAAGATCCCACTTTTATCCTTCCGCGTATACACAACACATCAAGTTACTTCTTGATACTTACGCGCACTGTCTCAGAACAGCTCACCGTCCATTTTCGAACTCACCGACCGTTACAATACAACGACCGTTAACGCTCCACTCTACTTCTCCAAATTCTCCCAAAGTTCTTATTCGTTGGCTGAAACTTTTTGCTTTCGGTTGCCAGATTCCTTCTGTCGTAACAATATTTTGAACAAAAAGCAGCACGCAGAATCAGAACGTAAGTTTCAAAAATTCTCCAAATCCTCCTAAACAAGCGCGTTTGATTACGTCCGATGAACGACGCAGCATCCATTAGCTAACCGGCAGCTCTAGGCACTCTGAAAACCCGGCTCTCGAAGCTTTTCTGGTTCAATATTCAACTGCGAAATTTTTTTTCTTAATGATTTCCATTAAAAACAAGTTCCAAAGCAAGTTCGTAGACGAAGGTTTGAAAGCATTGATCCGATTCAAATGCTCATGATCGATTCAATACACTCAAAATTTGAACAAATTGATCGAGAACATTCAAAAGTCCCACTGATGATTGGCAGGTTTATTTAATAATTTTCTTCAATGGTTTTAATGCACTTGAATATACCTATTTTAAAATTATAAGTTATGGCTTTATTTTTGTTAATAAAAAAATCTGCTTTTTAAACCGGTTATGATTCTTGACCCAATAAAGATAATAATTTGCGGTTCTCAAAATTTATTGGTTTGCTTTTTTTTGTCCTTGACTCAAGGTCCCAGACACCTGCATTAGAAGACAGACGACGGAAACAGCAATAATTTTCACCCAGTGCATCAATCATTTTCAGCACGTAATTGCAAGAGTCACCCGAATTAAGATGATTCCATTTGACAAAACACGGTGAAGGTGTTAGTCCCGATACGAACAAGATAAATTGAGATGCAAAAAATATTAAAAGCAAAATGTGATTCTTCATTTAATGATCTCGCCTTTAATTTTTTTTAAAGAATGAAGGAGAGATTTTCTTTCAAGATTCAAGTTGGAAAAGGAAACTAAAGAAGTGTAAATGGAAATGAATAAAATTAACGATGATAGATAAAGGCAGATTAAACTAAATTAGTTCGTTGTATGTCAGCCTCAAATGTAAATGATTTAAGTCTCACTCTATGCAGTTTCTCTTTTCTAGTTTTAGAACGAAAAAAATTTAATGCCACGATTTAGACGCAAACAACACAGGGGCGCTCGGACATCATTACTCAAATACTAACCCATCATCGGATACCACAGAATGTCAACGGGATCTTATTGGTGACGTAAATGAATCCCAACTCACAGCTGTTAGGAAGATAACCCAGATAAACGATTTAGTTAAAGGGTTGTGGGTTGTTTTACCTCTGAGCGGCACTTTTTTGCACACCATGGGCTAAATGGCCAGGTCACATGGACCCCGAAGGCTCAGAGAAGGTTGGGTGAGGGGACCCACCGGAACGGCTGTTGGGAGACAGATGGTAGCATCCCGTCAAGGCCATCCAGCGTGTTCTTTAACGTGCACAGGGTATGGCTCTCCCTCACATGGGGCAACGGCTTAACGTCCCATCCGACGGACGGCGGCCTTTCCAAGCCCATCGGTGTCCCCTACTGACCGTGGGCAGGGGGGGGGGATTTGCGGAGATAAATCTCAACGCTGACCCAGCTGGGACTCGAACCTGAGAACTACAGATTACGAGCCTGGCGCGCTACCGACTGAGCCACCCCCGCCCCACTTAGTTCAGGGGATAATTTTATGTGTATCAAAGTGTGAATGCAACATTTTTCTCCTGGTCAGTAATACTTTTATGTTTTTAAGTTTAAGCATTGCCTATTACTTAGTGCAATGAACAATACATTCAAAATCGCATTGTCCTCCATCTGGGGAACGTGAAATTTTGTAGATGGATCTTAACCAGATCTGCTCGTACCTGAAAGGATCACTGAAGTTGGAGCTCTCACGTGAGAAATTCGCGAACATAATTCTTAAGTTCGCGTATTTGGAGTTATGGCTACTATATTTGAAGCACTATTAATCTATCGTTTAAAAAAATAGTTGCAAGTTCAACTAACAACTTAAGGCATTAAAATTGGATTCGATTGTTTTACCTCTGAGCGGCACTTTTTTGCACACCATGGGCTAAATGGCCAGGTCACATGGACCCCGAAGGCTCAGAGAAGGTTGGGGGAGGGGACCCACTGGAACAGCTGTTGGGAGACAGATGGTAGCCTCCCGTCAAGGCCATCCAGCGTGTTCTTTAACGTGCACATGGTATGGCTCTCCCGCACACGGGGGCGGGGGGGGGGGCTCAGTCGGTAGCGCGCCAGGCTCGTAATCTGTAGTTACCAGGTTCGAGTCCCAGCTGGGTCAGCGTTGAGATTTTTCCCCGCAAAAATTTCCCCGCCTGCCCACGGTCAGTAGGGGACACCGATGGGCTTGGAAAGGCCGCCGTCCGTCGGATGGGACGTTAAGCCGTGGCCCCGTGTGTGGGAGAACCATACCATGTGCACATTAAAGAACACGCTGGATGGCCTTGACGGGAGGCTACCATCTGTCTCACAACAGCTGTTCCAGTGGGTCCCCTCCCCCAACCTTCTCTGAGCCTTCGGGGTCCATGTGACCTGGCCATTTAGCCCATGGTGTGCAAAAAAGTGCCGCTCAGAGGTAAAACAATCCAATTCCGCACACGGGGCCACGGCTTAACGTCCCATCCGACGGACGGCGGCCTTTTCAAGCCTATCGGTGTCCACTACTGATCGTGGGCAGGGCGGGGAAATTTTGCGGAGATAAATCTCAACGCTGACCCAGCTGGGACTCGAACCTGGGAACTACAGATTTCGAGCCTGGCGCGCTACCGACTGAGCCACCCCCGCCCTAAGGCATTCAAAAGATTGCCAATAAAAACGAGCCATTTCTGCTTTCATTTCACGTTTCTAGTGTTCTAAGTAGCCAAAAGCAGAAAAGGGAGGTCCAAAACGATGATATAACAGGCTAAAACCACGATAGCTGAAAGGAAAGCCAGCCTGCTGAACAAACATCGTGACAACCAGCTTAAAATTCAGAGCTGCCAGAAAAGCCCGAGTTCCATTCCCAGCCATGTGCGGAGGTGGCCGAGTCGGACGGTGAAGCCAACCCACCTATCACGGCCGACATTCCTCCGCTGCTCCTACAACGTGACCAGACTGTACACGGCACCTGTCACCGGCAGCAGGCTCCGAGCGCGGTTGCCCAGGCAACCTCACTATTGATGCAGAACACCAGGAGTTTGTATCAGTTAGCTCCCTCGGGTGGAGGATTTTGGCCATCGCTGCATCCAGGAATAGAAGTATATAGAGTCTGGACGCGTGTAACGGCGATGGGAGGGGAAAAAACTGACCTTCCTGGCGGCGCAGGTGAAAAAGGAAGTTTGACTCTCATTCGTAGTACATTCAGGATCTGGTTAAATGGAGAAAATGGAAAGCTTAAAAAGAAAAAGGTCACTAAGTTCAGATGCCAAATTGCTCTTAACCTGTATTTGAAAGTTTTTTTTTTATACCAATTAGTTTCTAATTAAATTTTTACTTTTCTTCACTGAACTGAAAAATGCGTTGCCAGAGAAAATAAATTAAAAATTGGCGAGTGAAAATTTCTCGCCAGCATTATTCTAAACTGTAATTATGCGAGAAAGATAATTATTTCTGAGCAGCGATTATTACTCGACCCTTTTTTGCATTCTCGAATGCCAATATGATTAGATTACTTTCTTCCCTTCTGAAAGGCAGGTTCCGTTAATGAATAAAATTTTTCTCTTAAATTTTTACCTTAAAATTAAAATTTTAAGCAAATTTTTAATCTGGTTTTTTGGGTATGTGTAGTCTAATGGTAAAACGAATCACGACATCTGAAGAATTATCCGCAATTACAAATTAAAATCTGCGTAAACCCATTGTTGCGTTTCAATCTCATTTCTAGTCAGATCCAAATTCGAACAGGCACAATTTCTTTAGATAAATCCGGTGATGATGATCGAAATTAATGCGAATTCCTGGGGGGGGGGGGAAGTTTTATCTCTTCGAGTTCGTTTTACTCTCTCCTCAGGGACGGCTCGTGGGGCGAACACATATTGTTATGCAAACAAAATTACAAACATGCTGCAAATTTGCTTGTCATTTTACAGTTTTTAAGTTTCTCTATATGAATATGCATATTTCAAAGCAGAACACGGATGAATATTTGATAATTTTGTTTTTTTTAGAATTATTAATAAATGAAAATACATCAGTATTGTGTTTTGTTTCTAACCTCTAATAAAAAGAATTCTATTTTATGTTAATTTCAAGTTATTTTTTGGGAATGACTAGCAGACTGCGTTTCGTACTTGGGTTGTTTTACCTCTGAGCGGCACTTTTTTGCACACTATGGGCTAAATGGCCAGGTCACATGGACCCGGAAGGCTCAGAGAAGATTGGGGGAGGGGACCCACTGGAACAGCTGTTGGGAGACAGAAGGTAGCCTCCCGTCAAGGCCATCCAGCGTGTTCTTTAACGTGCACAGGGTATGTCTCTCCCGTACACGGGGCCACGGCTTATAACGTCCCATCAGACGGACGGCGGCCTTTCCAAGCCCATCGGTGTCCCCTACTGACCGTGGGCAGGGCGGGGAATTTTGCGGAGATAAATCTCAACGCTGACCCAGCTGGAACTCGAACCTGGGAACTACAGATTACGAGCCTGGCGCGCTACCGACTGAGCCACCCCCGCCCTCCGACAACAGAAAACGAAAGGGAAGAATTCGAGCAAATAATGTCATAAAAGGGTGGTAAAACACCTGGAGCTGCTCCGAGTTCCGGAAGGGCAGCCTTTCCAAGTCCATTGGTGTCTCCTGACTGAGGACAGAGTTCTTTGCAAAGAAAAATCTTAACGCTGGCCCAGGTGGGACTCGAACCTGGGAACTGCAGGTTACGAGTCTGGCGTGCTATCAGCTAAGCCATCCCTCCACCAAGAGGAAGATGACCAACTGACTGGAGACTTCGGTCTCCTAACAAGTCGGCAATCTTGCAACCGCAGTCTCCTCCATAAGGAGCAGTGGCGTAACGTTTCATATGTCGGACTTCTGCCTTTCCAAACCCCATCTGTGTCTAATGGCAGGCAGGTGATCAGAGAAGAAATTCTCAATGCAGTCCCAGTTGGTCACATGACTTTGGTAACATCAGATTCTTCCCCCATTAAAAAAAAAATCATCATCTGAAACAGCCATGGGTTACGTAGGTACAATCAGACGGTGCAATTTAGTTCCGCAAGCACATCTGTCTGAGCTACATCTACTTCACCTGGTAACCGCAGACCAAATTTAACAAGGTCCTGTTTGACATTGTCTGCCCACCGCATTCTGGGTCGCCTTGTTGCTGAGACACTAGTATTTAATTACTGCAGTAAAATCCACAGTCAGAATTTTCCACATAATGTTGATGTCGATAATTTTAAAAAAAGACATTGAAACAGTATAAGCAGTATTATATTAGTTGAAAGAAGTGTAGGAAGAATGTTTTTGAGCTGGAAAAAACATTTTGTTGATGCAACATCCAACACGGATTTTTACGTACATAGTCATAAAATACTGGGTTACACAGTAAACAGTAACACAGTAATAAAATACACGGCCCCATCCAATTCAGATTTTTACGTACACAGTAATAAAATACTGGGTTGTTTTACCTCTGAAAGGCACTATTTTGAACACAGTTGGCTAAATGGCCAGGTCACATGGACCCCAAAGGCTCAGAGAAAGTTGGGGGCCATTGGTCAACCATTGGAAAGACATGGAAGCTTTCCGTAAAGGCCATCCAGCATGTTCCTTAACGTTAAACCAAATTATAATAAAGGTAGGTGAACGCTTCAAATATATATATAGTTAAAAGGTTGATATTTCTGTTCACATTAACGTGCACAGAGTACAGCTCTCAAATGGATGTGGACTGGTTTAACATTCTGTTCATTGGATAGGACTCTAGCCTGAGAACTGCAGATGAAGAGCCTGGCGCGTTACACACCCAATAAAAAAAACACATTATGTGAATCAGTGGAGACTCTTTTCAAGAAGCACACGATAATTTGAACCTTCTGGAACAATTAGAAAATAAAGCATAGATTTCTAGTTTTCCCTTTTTAATTTTTTTTATCCGATTGTTTACGCACAGAGGTGAAGCATATTTCCTCCATGCCGAACAGAAATATAAATCTTTTAACTATATATATATTTGAAGCGTTCACCTACATTTAGTATAATTTGTTTTACGAAGAGCATCACGCCACTATGTGCCTCGAGCAAATTAACCATCTTGCATGCGCGGCTGAATTTGTTTTCAACGACGTTAGTGCAGTGATAAATGCGATTGCTGATTGGATGAGGCAACATGAGGCGTGAACAAAAACAATGTCAAAGCTGATTTAGAACAGATGAGAAATCAAGTGTGTCACAGCTAAAAAATAAAAAACTTACCTATTTCATTAGCGGCGGGGGTGGCTCAGTCGGTAGCGCGCCAGGCTCGTAATCAGTAGTTCCCAGATTCGAGTTCCAACTGGGTCAGCGTTGAGATTTATCTCCGCAAAACTCCACGCTATGCCTACGGTCAGTAGGGGACACCGATGGGCTTAAAAGGCCGCCGTCCGTCGGATGGGACGTTAAGCCGTGGCCCAGTATGCGGGAGAACCATACCTTGTGCACGTTAAAGAACACGCTGGATGGCCTTGACGGGAGGCTACCATCTGTCTCCCAACAGCTGTTCCAGTGGGTCCCCTCCCCAGCCTTCGGGGTCCATGTGATCTGGCCATTTAGTCCATGGTGTACAAAAAACGTATCGCTCAGAGGTAAAACAACCCCACCCATTAGCGTCAGTTGCCAATTTTAAAAAATCTGTTAAATGAAGTAACATGTTTCAAAAATATAAACCGATTGGAAACCATAGCCAAATCATATTTCGTTTTTGGGGAAGAGGAAATGCTCAGTGTTGAGATCCATGAAACTTAAATAGCAGGAAATGGAGGTGAAGAGATTCGTTTTTAATTCTTTTTAAAATAGGTCCACTTTACAGGCACTACCTCAATCTTACTACGAAACAAAATAGCACAGGAATAGATTAGACATTTGTCTTATAGTGAAATACTCGGATTTTTAACGCCAAGTTCTATAATGAAGGGGGGGAGGGAGACGAATTGTCTCAGTCTGTAGCGTGTTTCGATATTATTCTACATTTCCCAGGTTCGAATCCCACCTATGGTTGATATTTATCTCTGCTAACTCCTCGCCCTGCCTTGCCGTGTTACCGTAACAAGCTGGATGACCTTGGCGGGAGGTTTCCATCTATCTCCTAGCAACTGTCCAGTGCATCCTCTTCCCCCAACCTTTCCTGGGCACTTGAGAGCTGGCCATTTAACCCATTGTGAGTGAAAGAAGTGCAGCCGAGAGATAAAACAACCCAACTTAAACTGCGGTCTAGCTTTTACACTAACACAAAACTTACAAGCCGCCCCTGATGTCAGTGGATTTTTACCACTGTCATTCCACACGTCAGTTCGACTTTTTACAATATTCGCACACCTAGAATCTGTGCTTGTTATCCTGTTCTCTGCATCTTCATCAGTTGGCGTTATGCGCCATATGCAATAATTACATACACACCCTCCCCAAGAAAGTAGAATGTTTTCTGGTCGTGTATTACTGTCTTGCGGATGCGTATATTTTCTTCAAAGAAACTGAAAAACATTTAACTGTACTGGAAAACAAATAATACCTGGAAAATTACTTAAAACTTTAATAATAATAATACCAAACCCATTACTAAATTAGGGCGGGGGTGGCTCAGTCGGTAGCGCGCCAGGCTCGTAATCTGTAGTTCCCAGGTTCGAGTCCCAGCTGGGTCAGCGTTGAGATTTATCTGCGCAAAATTCCCCGCCCTGCCCACGGTCAGTAGGGGACACCGATGGGTTTGGAAAGGCCGCCGTCCGTCGGATGGGACGTTAAGCCGTGGCCCCGTGTGCGGGAGAGCCATACCCTGTGCACGTTGAAGAACACGCTGGATGGCCTTGACGGGAGGCTACCATCTGTCTCCCAACAGCTGTTCCAGTGGGTCCCCTCCCCCAACCTTCTCTGAGCCTTCGGGGTCCATGTGACCTGGCCATTTAGCCCATGGTGTGCAAAAAAGTGCCGCTCAGAGGTAAAACAACCCAACTAAATTATATGCATGTTTTAAATTTTGATTGCGTTTCTAGAAATTGTTCACAACGAAGCACGCCGAAATCTAATTTAATAACTGCCGAGATCAGTTTAACCCACGGCAGATCGAAAACCGATCTTTATTCCCACGAAGTATGAAGGGCAGTCTCTTTGTTTCGAATTACAAAGTCACCATACTTCATATGATCGGTATTTTAATCCGAAGGAAGAACTTCCCCGAAACGAAATTTTATTGCATTTGTTTAGAAGGTCATCTTTTCTTGCAAATATAACATTCTATAATTATTCCTTTGAACAGCAAAAGCATTCAAGTTTAAATTTAAATCGAAATTGCAGGATAAGAAAAAGTTCCATTTACGAAGCCAAACAAAGATCTTAATAAAAACGAATCGAGTTGTTATGGGAATTAGTTCACCAGAATTTGTCGCTGAAGATAATTAAGTTACTTATAGCGAACACGTAAATTATGGAAGAACTTTACGATGATTCCACATCTGCGAATCTCTTCTCTTGCATTCAAAGGAGGGCTTACTCGAACACATGAGAGTGCACTTAATTGAGAAAGTAAATAGCTTTATTCAAAATCCACGTTGCTAAAAAAGAAATGGAAACTTTTCAGCAAAGAAGCACGGTCGACTGCAAATCAAAAGTAGCCCTTGCCACAGAAACAGCAATTTGGACATTTTTCTGCGACTAAGGGGGGCACACGATATTACTATAAATTTCGCTGCTGTTCATCATCTTCAAAAGAATAATTGTCCACGTGCATCGTACACATACATTCCGTTCTCTGTCACAAAAGAGTAAAAAAAAAAGAGTTATGAAACTTATTTAGCGGAACATTTCAAATTAACTCTGCAATTCAAGCGCAGCATTACTCTCAAAGAACAACATTAAATATGTTTAGTGCAATTACTCAGTAAACACACATCCTCCTCCTCCTCTCTGAGTCCGCATCCCGAGGATGATGGCCGCCCAATGTCTGACAAATAAGTATGGGGAGAGACTGAGGAGTAATTACGAGTTAATCTCCGAGGGACGCGCGCCAGTTTCGGGAGGGAGAGAGATGGAAGAGAGAGGAGGAGGAGCAGAAGGGGCTGGAAGATACGTAGCAGCAGCAGCAGCCGAAGAGCAATTAGCCGGAAGCGTTAATAGTACACAGACGCAGCGGCCGTCGCCGAGGGAACGCATTTGGCCGGGGTCAAGCCAAAAACGATTTTCCTGGCTTCTGTTCATCCTCGTAGCTGATGCCTGAGTAATCTGTGCACAACGGCAAAGGGAGGTCTTATGGGAATGAACGCACGGGACACATGCTGGGATTAGTGTGGCATCAAGCAGGTGGAGTTATGCTTAAATGGGAAAGGGAAGGTTTACTTTTGCTATCAGCGACCACTTATCGCAGTTGTCAGATAGGGGTAATCCCCCCCGCTATACCAAAAGCTTCATATTCATAATGAAAAAAAAAATAAAATTTATATATAATATTTTTTTTGTGCGTGTGTGTGTTAGTTGTACTCCAGATCCATTACTTAATTGTATATGTGCTCATTTCTTTGCCTTTCCAAAAACGAAAAAGATTTTAATTTGTAATTTAAATGCGTCGTTTGGAGAACAGTGTTGAAAGATAAATAATTAAGCAAATGTTCAGAGATTTTTTTCTTCTAATTATGGGAGATAAAAACTCATTTGGATTATTTTACTTTTCTTCATTAAAGAATTTTAAAAAGAAATTGAAAATATTTGTGCATTTTTTTTTATATAATCCTACACTACAGAAAGCAAAACAATTTTAATGTAACTTTCTGCTTATTTGGGGTTGGGTTGTTTTATCTCTGAGCAGCATTTTTTTGCAAATCATGGGTTAAATGGCCAGGTCACAAGGACCCCGAAGTCTCAGAGAAAGTTGGGGGAGGGGACCCACTGGAAGAGCTGTTAGGAGGCATATGGTAGCCTCTCGTCAAGGCCATCCAGCGTGTTCTTTAACGTGCACAGGGTCCGACTCTCCCGCACACGGGGCCACGGCCTAACGTCCCATCCGACGGACGGCAGCCTTTCCAAGCCCATCGGTGTCCCCTACTGACCGTGGGCAGGGCGGGGAGTTTTCTGGAGATAAATGTCAACGCTGACCCAACTGGGACACCTGGGAACTGTAGATTACGAGCCTGGCGCGCTACTGACTGAGCCACCCCCACCCACTTATTTTGCGTGAGGTGTACAAATTACTGTGAATTGTGGATTGGTGCCCGGATATCAAGCTCTGGACACTGCTTTTGTTTATATTAGATTACCAAAGTCAACGATTCCTGCCATTTTTTGCACTATTTTCTTTCTTGCGATACTTTGGGAAATGCTGTTTAATTACATTCATGGGTGCCTGCTAATGTGATTCAGAGAGAATTTCAGTTTACCTAAATGGAAGTATTTCAACTGCGAATTTCCAAATAGGACAAATGTATTTCCTCCTTGCAACCTCCTCAACACACACACACCATGCTCATAATTTCATGTTCCCAGGTTCGAGTCCCAGATGTGCCTTTGTTAAAATTTTCTTCGTAAATCTCTTCAGTCTTTAAAGAGAAAGGTAGCAGCAACAAGCTTCGAAAGGTCGCCGTCCATCGAATCGGACTTTGAGTTGTAGAATTTTATTATCCTGCCTTACCTTTACGTGTTAAAGAACAAGCTGGATGGCCTTCACGGAGGCCACCACCTGTCGCCCACTAGCAGTTGGGAAGATTCTCCTTTTCACCGCTTTCTTCGAACACTTTGCCTCTCGAAATATGGTCATTTAGCTCTTGGTGGGTTGGGTTGTTTTACCTCTGAGCGGCACTTTTTTGCACACCTTGGACTAAATGGCCAGGTCACATGGACCCCGAAGGCTCAGAGAAGGTTGGGGGAGGGGACCCACTGGAACAGCTGTTGGGAGACAGATGGTAGCCTCCCGTCAAGGCCATCCAGCGTGTTCTTTAACGTGCATAGGGTATGGCTCTCCCACACACGGGGCCACGGCTTAACGTCCCATCCGAAGGACACCGATGGCCTTTCCAAGCCCATCGGTGTCCCCTACTGACCGTGGGCAGGGCGGGGAATTTTGCGGAGATAAATCTCAACGCTGACGAAGCTGGGACTCGAACCAGGGATAGCTCTTGGTGTGCAAATAAAAAAAGGGCTGTTCAGAGGTGTGAGAAAAAGTGAGACGAATTTATATCTTTTTGTTTTTTTGAGATTAATATTTTATAGTATCTATACAACAACTTTTGCATTTTCTCAATCGTCAAATCAGTTTGAATCACCAGTGTTAAAAAGCGCAAAAGGTAAAAAATATAACACTTCCTTCTCTTTGAAAATGAACATCGCATATTCGGCAATAGCTTATTTTTATAGCTACATCTCAAATTAATTTACTCTTCGAGGAAGCGAGGGTGACTCAGTCGGTAGCGCGCCAGACACGTGATCTATAGTTCCCAGGTTCGAGTCCCAGATCGGTCAGCGTTGAGATTTATCTCCTGCCCACGGTCAGTAGGGGACACTAATGGGCTTGGAAAGGCCGCCTTCCGTCGGATGAGACGTTAAGTCGTAGCCCCGTGTGCGGAAGAGACATACACTATGAACGTTAAAAAACACCCTGGATGCCTTGATTGGAGGCTACCATGTATCTTCCAACTGTTCCAGTGGGTCCCCTCCCCCAAACTTCGGGCGGGGGTGACTCAGTCGGTAGCGCGCCAGGTTCGTAATCTGTAGTTCCCAGGTTCGAGTCCCAGCTGGGTCAGCGTTGAGATTTATCTCCGCAAAATTCTCCGCCCTGCCCACGGTCAGTAGGGGACACCGATGGGCTTAGGAAAGGCCGCCGTCCGTCGGATGGGACGTTAAGCCGTGGTCCCGTGTGCGGGAGAGCCATGCCCTGTGCACGTTAAAGAACACGCTGGATGATCTTGACGGGAGGCTACCATCTGTCTCCCAACAGCTGTTCCAGTGGGTCCCCTCCCCCAACCTTCTCTGAGCCTTCGGGGTCCATGTGACCTGGCCATTTAGCCCATGGTGTGCAAAAAAGTGCAGCTCAAAGGTAAAACAACCCAACTCAACCACCAACCTTCTGAGACTTCGGGGTCCTTTTGACCTGGCCATTTAGCCCATTGTGTGCAAAAAAGTACCACTCAGTGGTAAAACAAGCAACCGAAATTTACTCTTCGAGGAATTAAAACAGCAAGTGTTTTCCGATCTAGAATTTTTCCGTTTACACAACAAATCCCTTACAAATACATTTGGTACCTTATGACGCAGATCAAAGTACCGCACCAATTATTCAAATGCAGATCTCAAAGCAGCTTCCACAGATGGCGTTGCAATTCGACCGTAACGTGACGCATCCTGGCATGTTGAAACTGTCAATAATTTGGAGAGACAAAATTAGATTCATCGTCAGCTAATATCGGAGTCGCACGGGGAGAGAAAGCGAGCCCATGCGGCGAAGTTAAACTTTCAGTCGATCGGAGCGAAAATTAATCATTCATTGAAGCTTGGCTTTAACGTCTGGTACGAGAGAGTCGCCGAGCAAACATCAGAGCGTTATTCGAAGTATTTCAGTGAGATTTTAATTCCGAAATTTAAAACTTCAATTGATCAAAATTACTTATTCAGAGCTACTGTAAGTTTGTCAAATACTTGCTTTACCTAAGGAAATGCTCGTAATCAAATATACAATATTTAAAGTACCTGATATTTAGTGGCGTGAAACACTAATTTCCACATTAAAGTGAAATTAATGGGTGTTCCTTGCGAAATGAGCGGCGAAAATGACTGAACGTTTTACGTAACTAGTTGGTTAACACAGAACGATATTAAGAAAATTCGGAATGTAAACGTAGAGAAAATTCTGTCATTAACAGAGTTGACAAGACTTTGAAAAGAGGCGAAAACGGTTAGTGAAGCAAGTTTAATATTGAAAGGTTTGTTATAAAATTTACCCACGACATCTTGATAATATGCCAATTGCTCTGACCACTGAGCTATCGAGATATTCTTTTTTTACGCCAATTTGTGACTAGAAGCTTTCCCTATGCAAATCCGCTCGTGACATCATCTATGATCGGTTCAAATAAATCATATACCGCACGTTAGAGAAGATGCTGGAAGCCTTGACGGGATCAAGTGAGTCCAGGAATGGGGCTCACTGGATAACTGTTAGGAGATGGACTCACTGGATCCCGTCAAGGCTTCCAGCATCTTCTCTAACGTGCGCAGGGTATGTCTCTCCTGCACAAGGGAGCAACAGCTTTACGTCCTATCCACAATGGACTTTCCAAGCCCATCGGTCATCAATTACAGTAGTAAGAATATCCGATCGGATTATTAAATAGGCTCTCGGATACCGTTATACGAATATTTCTTGCACGTCCTTGGTGATGTCACTGGTAGTGGCAGATTTAGACGTCCTGTAACTCCGCAGATACTTCACCAATTGGTCCCAAATTTGGCGTGGCTCTGCAGTGGGCTAAAAGATCGCATAACGAATATTCTGGGGGTCGTCGCCTCCGTTACTTTGAAAGTGCGCAGTAGGGGGACAGTAGTAGTAGTAGTAGGGGGCGCAGTAGGGGTTGGGTTGTTTTACCTCTGAGCGGCACTTTTTTGCACACCATGGGCTAAATGGCCAGGTCACATGGACCCCGAAGGCTCAGAGAAGGTTAGGGGAGGGGACCCACTGGAACAGCTGTTGGGAGACAGATGGTAGCCTCCTGTCAAGGCCATCCAGCGTGTTCTTTAACGTGTACAGGGTATGGCTCTCCCGCACACGGGGACCACGGCTTAACGTCTCATTCCGACGGACGGTGGTCTTTTCAAGACCATTGGTGTCCCTTACTGACCGTGGGCAAGGCGGGGAATTTTTCGGATATAAATCTCAACGCTGACCCAGCTGGGACTCGAACCTGGGAACTACAGATTACGAGCCTGGCGCGCTACCGACTGAGCCCCCCACGCAGTAGGGGCCAACGATGGGCATGGAAAGGCCGCGTTATGGAGTAGAACGTTTTCTGCAGATGGACATTTCGAGGCACGCTTTACTAGCGTTAAACAGTGCAAGTTTCGCATAACAGTAATAGAGGAGGTTTTGGGTTCGAATCTCACTTGAGGCTAAAATGAATATTTTCAGCAAACCTTTCATGATCATCTCTACTATTGCATTTTATGCGTGTCTTTTCGTTTTCTTCAATTATACTGCTTCAAATCTTTGCAAATACAGTTGGATTCGAACCTGGTCATATCAGATTACGAGCAATGCTTCTACTCCGTTTTACATAAAGAATGGAGCGGTAAATATCCCTCAAAGAGTTTCTTATCCAATAATTACACCTAACCATGAAAATCAATGAAGAGCAAGATGCAATACAAGTATCGATCCTCAACTGTCTCTTTGTGTGGTCCCATAACTCTTCACATAAATGGGTAGGAACCTAGAAATTTGGCAGAAGATTAAGAGTACTATGAGGTTATGCAATCAAAATATTAACTTATAGGTTCAATAATAGGAATATATATATATTTTGGATAAAACTTATTATTCCTTCGTTCTCCATTTCTAGCTTCTTCATTCGCAATTTCTAATCGCGAAAGCCACCAACCGTTGCAAGATCTCTCTCATATTATTCCCAAAGACATTATTAAGCGTCCCAGTGCAGATACAAACCTGATTTTTTTTTTTTTACCCAATATGGAGTCAGATAGGGAGAACCCGCATACGAAATTTGGGACCATTTGATATATTATCTCGGGAATTGCAGTTTATCAAAGCTGAAATAAAACGATAATTTGCGTAGAAACGAAGCCACGGTTTATGAGATCGCGCGCTGACGTCAGCAACACTGGACAATTCTTTTAATCGCTAATTATAATAAATAAAATAAATACCCCCTCAAGCAGCTGCTTGCCACAGAGGTCCGACAGGAACCTGTCAGTTTATATGCCACAGTAGGAGATCTGAGAGAATATACCCAGTGAAAAAGAAATTAGGCTTCATTCTGCACTTAGCAATATTCGGGAATAAAAAGCATTCTAATCGCTCACTTCCATAAACTATGTAAAATAATGTACGTGAGAAAAAGGACTTATTTCTTGCATAAGGTGTGGAACTATTTGCTGTCGCGGAATTACATCTGTGACTTGTTCTTGCTGTAACTCGTGTGATATCTTTTCATTGACGGTTGTCTACTTTGATTTTCAGATTTTACCATTCCATTCTTTGAAACGGAGCATAACAGGCTATATTTCAAATAGTTTAGTAATGTACAAATTTCTGAAGTGGTGCAAATGATTTTCAATATTCGTCAATTTTGTTCCGAATGGAATCAGTGCTGCTAAATGTTCGATAACTCTTAATTTTACCAGAGGAAGACAAGTCGGATTCAAGAAGAAATTAAAATGTCCAAAACGTGAATAAATTAAATAAACAAACGAAGAGAGCAGTCAGTTTGCAACTCTAGAACGGCATGGATAGAAGAACATGGATCTCTCCTCACTTCCATATCGCATACTGAGTTAAAACTTACTTAAAGCAGTTAAACTCGAATTTTCGAACAATTCCTTTCCGAAATGCGGGAGCAAAAAATTTAGGCCCCATAAAAATCTAGCTTTTCGATACTTTAGTGACTGCAAATGAATTATGTAGAAGGAAAAAGATTGTGAAGAATCATCAGTAGAAGTGATCATTTAGCCAGAAACTCTGCACTCTGTAGATGAGATGATAATGATGTTACTCGATGAAGAAAGCAAATAGAAATAACAGATAATTCAGGTCTGCAAACGCTGATGATCGCGGTCGCTGCGAGCTTGTGGTCGGGGTAAAACTGGCGCCATCATTTTGTAATCAAAGTGCAATTACTTTGCTAAGGCCGTAGATATTGTACGAATAGCGGTTGTACCGGGAGCTGTTTCTTTAGTTCGCCAGTGATGATGATCTTGTCTTCTGGTCCCGCTCTTCCAGGGCTTTGTTCTCTTCTTATGGATACGGTAACTAGGAAATCTTTCCCCTCCCACCATCCCTTAGAGCTCTTGCTAATCGCTTTCCTATATGTCGTCGAATCTTTGCCATCAGTAATGGCGATAAAAGAACATCCTTGGAATTTTTTTTTAAATCTTCTTCTATGTTTGGTACAGTTTTTTTTTTTTTCGTATTCTAATACTTTGGAACTTAAAGTATGTCGTTAACTGTAAATTTGAAATGCTTATCTATTAATTGGCAGCTTAAGGTCTCGACAAAAAAAAAAACGAGATGAAATAAATAACTGACCCATTTTCTTAAAAAATGTGTTATTACGGAGTTATAAAAAATTTAACAAGTATACAATTTCTTTTATCTAATCCCATACCTTGCTGGATTTACACGCTGATGTTTAATGCTTTATGGATGCATTTGGGAAATGTAACGTTAGTGCTTTAACTTTTAAAACCAAGGTTCAGTTCGAATATTCAAAACATGCAGAAATCGTTGGGTTTATGAAGAGTGTTTCAGCATATTTTAGTATTGCAGGTAATCCAAAAACAATCTTGTTATGTAAACAGAAACGTTTGCAATTAGAAGAGACAGCCGAATTGGAAAGCATTTCGTGTTTCGGCTGTCGCATTCTGGGCAATGAAGCAAAAAAGGATATTTTAACATTTTAACAGCATTCACGAAAGATAATGAAAGTGACCATCTATTCTGGCTCAACAGCGACACAATATCCACTTTCCGAAACAAAAACAATTATTCGGTGGCAAAAGTATTAAGGACGAAGCCAGTCTCTTCAATAAACACTGAGATCAATTAGATAAATTCATCGACTAGATAAGAATATTTGTTTAGTTGGGTTGTTTTACCTCTGAGCGGGCACTTTTTTACACGCAATGGGTTAAATGACCAGGTCACAAGGGCACCGAGGGCTCAGAGAAGGTTGGGGGAGGGGACCCACTGGAACAGCTGTTGGGAGACAGATGGTAGCCTCCTGTCAAGGCCACCCAGCGTGTTCTTTAACGTGTACAGGGTGTAGCTCTCCGCAAACGGGGCCACGGCTTAACGTCCCATCCGACGGACGGCGGCTTTCCACACATTTGTTTAGTAAAACTCAAATACTTTAAAAAAAACTGCTTTTGAAAGTTTGCTCCAAAGCTCACTTAGCAGTTGCGCCAGTAAAAGCTGTAAGTTTTTCGCTGCGCGAATTTCCACAATTTCCACGAATTTCAACGTTTTTCTCAAGTTCCCGCGATTTTCAGTTTTCCTTAAATTTCCTCGAATTGGATTTTTTTTTTACGATTCTGCGACTTAAGTTTTGAGAAATTGGTGTAGAAGTATGACCTCTACATCAAGGTCTTAAAACCAACTGTAAACTTCTCGCCACATTCAATCTTTAGACAATAACCTTCTTCTAATATCCTTTAATGACTTTAATTTCATTTAATGGCATAACACTTTGGTGAAATGTAGACTTAAATGTTCGAAGATCACATTTCCCCAATGTACTGCTGTTCAACTGTCAGTGAAGCATTTTTTCGATGTATAAAAAAACGTGAATTATCGTATTCTGTTGTCACAGTTTTTGTTACCGACAACGCTTCGTACACGTTCAAAGCACGAGTAAAAATCTTCAAGTTTTTTTTTTAAATGCTGTTCAGGCACGTGCAATGCTTCAAAATCTTGGTAACATATTGCAACAAGATTTCAAAACTGTTAATGCAAATTTCGAGCAGGAAATGGGGAAAAACAGCTCCAGTAGTGGATTAAAAGATATCATTAAAATGTGTAAAAATAATTCCTTAAAAAGTGGTCTGAATCAAATCGAAAGATATGCACCGGAATTTCGATCAGCTTACGTTGTTTGAAAGCCATCTTATATCAGCAGATAAAATGTGCAACGAAATGAACGATTTAGCAGCAAAATTATTCAGTTGTTGTTAGGTTGTTTTACCTCTGAGCGGCACTTTTTTGCGCACAATGGGCTAAATGGCCAGGTCACATGGACCCCGAAGGCTCAGAGAAGGTTGGGGGAGGGGAACACTGGAACAGCTGTTGGGAGACAGATGGTAGCCTCCCGTCAAGGCCATCCAGCGTGTTCTTTAACGTGCACAGGGTATGTCTCTCCCGCACACGGGGCCACGGCTTATAACGTCCCATCAGACGGACGGCGGCCTTTCCAAGCCCATCGGTGACCCTACTGACCGTGGGCAGGGCGGGGAATTTTGCGGAGATAAATCTCAACGCTGACCCAGCTGCGACTCGAACCTGGGAACTACAGATTACGAGCCTGGCGCGCTACCGACTGAGCCACCCCCGCCACCCAAAATTATTCAGTAAAAGTCAGCAGTGTGATCACACACTCGCGATAAATACACTCTGCTCATGTTATTATAAAAAAACAATCTTTAAGTGATGAAAAAACTGCATATTCCAACCAACTGAAGTACTTCAATATTCCTACGAGTGATGTTCATATTATAGTTTAACAATACACCCATGTTCGAAGACAACAATTTAAAAGCCGAATATCGGTGCTATGAGTTGGGTTGTTTTACGTCTGAGCGGCACTTTTTTGCAGACTATGGGCTAAATGGCCAGGTCACATGGACCCCGAAGGCTCAGAGAAGGTTGGGGGAGGGGACTCACTGGAACAGCTGTTGGGAGACAGATGGTAGCCTCCCGTCAAGGCCATCCAGCGTGTTCTTTAACGTGCACAGGGTATGGCTCTCCCGTACACGGGGCCACGGCTTAACGTCCCATCCGACGGACGGCGGCCTTTCCAAGCCCATCGGTGTCCCCTACTGACCGTGGGCAGGTCGAGGAATTTTGCGGAGATAAATCTCAACGCTGACCCAGCTGGGACTCGAACCTGGGAACTACAGATTACGAGCCTGGCGCGCTACCGACTGAGCCACCCCCGCCCCATCGGTGCTATAAACTCTAAAGTAGTACTGACAATTCTTTTGTTTCGTAAAGAATGGTTTCCCAGGCTATCAGAAGCATCTCTTTGAATGGTTTTCAGTTTCAAAGCAGATGCAGATTTTCAGTTTCAAAGCAGATGCAGAGCAATATTTTTCTTAAATATAGTGGCTTCGTGTAAGATGATCGTCGGAGTATAAAAAACAGGGCAATTTATGTATAATATGCTGTGTCAGAATTCATCGTTATTGATACGTAAGATGCGAGTTGAACCCATATAAAGCCAATTATTTAATATCTGTTATTTCTAAGAAATTATATGGATCCAACTATCATTACTTTATTGACGTGTAACATTTATGATTTTCGAATTTAAAAAGGTGTGAGAATTTCGCAATTTTGCCCCGTGAATTTTGGCATATTTTCAGCGCGATTTACCATTTTTTACCCGCCAAAAGTTTACAACCTTAATCATAATATACAATTATGCTTTTTTATTTTGCTCCCCCTTTTTAATGCTATTAAAATTAATTTCGTTTTGAAAGAATCAATGGGCTTCATGTGCGATGAACAACGAGTTTTTTTTTTATTGGTATCAATGTTTTATTATTGTTATTATTACTGGAGAGATATTGTTAGATCTTTGATGGTATTAAGTTTGCTATTTTACCGCTAGTTGGCATTACTACTATTGCTTCTGATTTCGTTGGCGCTACTTTTTTTGGTCGTTCTCTTGGTATATAGTTATTAGTTTCGCAATTATCGTGATTAGCAAAAATTTTATTTCTATACAAATTTAAAGGAGGACACTAAAATAATACACGAATAATTGTGCTCATTGAAGGGTTGGGTTGTTTTACCTCTGAGCGGCACTTTTTTGCACACCATGGGCTAAATGGCCAGGTCATAGGGACCCCGAAGGCGCAGAGAAGGTTGGGGGAGGGGACCCACTGGAACAGCTGATGTGAGACAGATGGTAGCCTCCTGTCAAGGCCATCCAGTGTGTTTTTTAACGTGCACAGGGTATGGCTCTCTCCCGCACACGGGGCCACGGCTTAACGTCTCATCCGACGGACGGCGGCCTTTCAAAGCCCATCGGTGTCCCCTACTGACCGTGGGCAGGGCGGGGAATTTTGCGGAGATAAATCTCAACGCTGACCCAGCTGGGACTCGAACCTGGGAACTCCAGATTACGAGCCTGGCTCATTGAAGGCAAAACCTTTCTCGATGCGAGGCTTTTGGGCTATAAAAACAAGTTTGGAATTTGATCGTAAAGAAATTATACCAATTCTAAACGAATGAATAAAATGGATGATGTGAACATATTCGACATTCACGAAAATTATTTGTAAAAAAACTTCTTAGCTTATAAGATCTAAAAAGCTCTGCATTTACACCTAAAGTTCAAACACCTTGGGTAATCTTACACGAGTTAACATCTTTACATTTACAATTGATTCTGAATTTAGTTTATTTATTTTTGCTTCGTTTTTTTTAGCATTTGAATTTCTTTTGGTTTTCCTAGAGTAGAATACTTCTGGCAATGATGAACAAAATTGAAATTCTAATTCAGGTTGAATTGAGAACCGTCTGCCTTCTCTTTCGCGGAAAATCCAACAATATTTATCAGAATATCAATTTGAACTGGTATTTCGTCGTTTGGGTCGAAGATCAGATTCAGAAAACTTTGAGGTCGTAGTTTGAGGAGCCCTTCTATGCAAATTTTTAATTTTATATAAAAAAAAGGTTAAACAAAACAAATTGCATACTGCATAAGAAGTACAAAATATAATACAGAGGGTGGGGGGGGGGGAAATGACAGCGTCTTGAAAGCTCCTATTAATGTAAAGATTGTGTTGACAGGAAAAAAAGCTTTCTAGTAAAACACCTGACAAGTTGATAACAGAGTAAAAAACTTGATAATAGAAGTAAACATGGTTCAGCATGTTACGATAGCTATCGACAAAGTTTTGTAACGATACTAAGGGGAGGGGGGGGGAGAATCTATACTTTCTTCTCATGAAAACAGTAGAAAAATCTATATTTCCTTGTTATGGAAATAACTCGGAAATTGCAAAAGAAAGTCGGACGTCAATCATCACTATAAAAATAATAAATACCCCCTCAAGCAGCTGCTTGCCACTTAGCTGTGTTATTTTTCCTCCTTTCCGAAATGACGTATTAAAAGAGGAAATAGTCACAAAGATTTAAGCGTAAAAGGAAACAACTAGTAATCGATACAAAAGGAAAAAAAAAGATCTTCCAAAGAAGAATAGCACTCCGAGATTCATGCCAGGCCATTCTTTATCGTATCTTAGCCATCAGTAAGCTGCACAGTTTCTGAAGATCACTGCAGAAATTTGTAAAATGACAATGCACGATGAGAAATACCAACTGGCATATTTGCTGTGTTGTTCGGTCATTGCTGTGCATCCAAAGTATCTATCAGCTCACGCAAGAAGCAGGTTATAGCTCTTCCCCTCACTACGTCAGCTTTCTAGCACTGCTCTCACATCGAGGAGAGAGCGCAGTTATTTTAAAAACAGAACAACGCGTTTCCCTTTTTGCAGAAATGTTAGCATGATAGATGCCAAAACTGTTGGGATTGGCACAAAATGGGAGTTTTAACAACGGTAAATTCTCTTCTATAAACCTTAGCTTATTGTCGAATATCAATTATTAGCAACTATACGTTACGAATGAAGTAACGGTTGGGTTGTTTTACCTCTGAGCGTCACTTTTTTGCACACCATGGGCTAAATGGCCAGGTCACATGGACCCCGAAGGCTCAGAGAAGGTTGGGGGAGGGGACCCACTGGAACAGCTGTTGGGAGACAGATGGTAGCCTCCTGTCAAAGCCATCCAGCGTGTTCTTTAACGTGCACAGGGTATGGCTCTCCCGCACACGGGGCCACGGCTTAATGAAGTAACGGTTAACAGATGTTTATTTGGAAGAGTATGGTAAGGATGGCTCAGTAGGTAGCGCGCCAGGCTCATAATCTTCAGTTTCGAGTCCCAACGTTGAGATTTATCGCCGCCGTGCCCGCGGTCAGTAGGAGATACGAATGGGCTTGGAAAGGCCGCCGTCCGTCGGATGGGACGTTGTCGTGGCTCCGTGTGCGGGAGAGCCATACTCTGTGCACGTTAAAGAATACACTAGAGGGCCTTGACGGGAGGTTATCTGTCTCCCAACAGCTCTCCAGTGAGTCCCCTCTCCCAACTTTCTATGAGCCGTTGGAGTCATTATGAGCTGGCCATTTATAGGCCCATTGTGTGAACTCATAATTTCAGTTATCATTTCTCAAATGAGAGCAGGCTATGAAAAGGAATTAGCCCACTAGAACAGGTATTAACAGGTGAAGCCTCCAGGAGAAGGCGCTCTCGTGAGCAGAACCGTGATATAACGTTAAATCTGACGGATGGCAGTCTTTCCAAGCTTATCTGTGTTCCTTTAACCGAAAAAGAGAGGAAGCCAGCGGAGAAAATCTCAACGCAGACACAGTGGGGTTGGTTTACCTCTGACCGACACTTTTTTTTTTTGCAGCCAAATGGCCAGGTGACAGCGACCCCAAGGGCTCAGAAAAGGTTGGGGGAAGGGGACCCACTGGACAAAAGACAGATGGAAGCCTCTCAAGGCCATTCAGCGTGTTCTTTAACGTGCAAAGTGTATGGCTCTCCTTAAGGGAAATTCCTTTGTTCTAGAATTTTTTTTCACTCCTACTGGCACTCGTGCAGCTTTTCACTTGAATAATTTAATATATATATTTAACGGTAACTTAATTTTAAACAACGATAACATTTGATTGGTTAAATGTTGAAAAATGCGCAGTTACGAATGAAGTCTTTCGGCCTTTCTCCCGAAAAACTTTCACACTATCAAAAATAAAATTTAAAACTGTGGTAAATATATTGCATCGTATTCGAGCAAGTTGCAAACTCCTTATTTTAAACAGTGACATAATATTTCGAAAACAGACCGTGAAATGTTACGTTTAGGAAACGATGCGAGATACCGAATTTTCTTATCTGTATCAGCTTTTTTTTTTCCTCTTTCGGCAGACCAAAGTCGTATCCGAAATATCCTAGGCGCTTTAATGATAAAAATACCTGGAATGTAACTGTCGCAAAGAAACAGCATTGCTCCAATAACTGTCACACAGCATTCGCGATTCTGAGCTATATTACGGAGACTCAGTTTTATCCAATTTCCTAACCACAACACGTTAACCCCGATAGTTTTCCTATTGCCAACTCTGTCGGCCCCGATGGCGTTTCCATTGCCAACCTTGTCAGCATGTATCATTTTTTCGTTGCACTGTGGTGAATTTTGTCTCCGAAACGTTCGTGTTGCGGAATGTAAAACCCCACGAGTATTGCATAACAGAATGGATCGAATATCGCACAAGAAGATAAATATCTGTTGCTGACGGGAGAATTTGGCCCACATCAGCATTCTAAAATCGAAATACTGAGAACTATGGTGACTATCACTTGCAGGTCAGTATTGGGAGTGTGATAATTATATAAGAGAATAAAAAAATAAGCAGGAAACGAATTTGAGGAAATTGTATAAAATGATTACTGTAAAGCTAAGCTGAATAGTGATTGAAAATTTTTGGGTCCCTCATATCGTGAAGCCCTAAGCTGTAGCTTAGTTTAAAATAAATATCCCCTCAAAGCAGCTGCTTGCCACGGAGGTCTAACAGGAGCCTGTCAGTTTATATGCCAAAGTAGAAGATCTGAGAGGATGGCAGGACCTCAGCAGAAAGACGACACATACATTCATGTCTTACCGGGGCTCGAACCCAGGTCCCGTAGATCAGTAGCCAAGCGCGCTAACCACTCGGCCATGGGACCGCTTGTAGCTTAGTTTAGCTTATACATAAGTTCGGCCTTGCCAGTATGCACAGGTTATGGCTTGCCTCCTGCACGCCGGCAAAGGCTTATCGCCCCATCCAACGAACGGCGGCCTTTAGAAGCCCATCGGTGTCTCCCTTTGTCACTAAGAGGTCAGGGTAGAGGTTTAGCAGAAATAAATCTCGACGCTGGCACAGTTAGACTCGAACCTGAAAATAGTAAATTACGAGCCTGACGCACTACCGAATGAGTCAACCCCGCATGAAAACTGCAAAGCAGGATATAATTTGTTGATAGTACACCTCAAGCAGCTGCTTGCCACAGAGAGGTCTGACAGGAGCCTGTCAGTTTATACGCCACAGTGGAAGGTCTGTGAGGATGACAGACCTCAATAGAAAACGCTGGGTTGGGTTGTTTTACCTCTGAGCGGCACTTTTTTGCACACCATGGGCTAAATGGCGAGGTCACATGGACCCCGAAGGCTCAGAGAAGGTTGGGGGAGGGGACCCACTGGAACAGCTGTTGGGAGACAGATGGTAGCCTCCCGTCAAGGCCATCCAGCGTGTTCTTTAACGTGCACAGGATATGGCTCTCTTTCGCACACGGAACCACGGCTTTACGTCCCATCCGACGGACGGCGGCCTTTCCAAGTCCATCGGTGTCCCCTACTGACCGTGGGCAAGGCGGGGAATTTTGCGGAGATAAATCTCAACGCTGACCCAGGTGGGACTCGAACCTGGGAACTACAGATTACGAGCCTGGCGCGCTACCATAGAAAACGCAAACATCCATCGTTATCAGGGGCTCGAAGCCGGGTTACTTTGATCAGTAGCCAAACACGCTAAGCCACGGGACGGATGATGTGAAAACTAATCTTCGAAAGCGACACAAGTTTTTAGATGAACTCATCTATTGGATAAACTGCTTATTTTTAAAAATCATTAGAAATCTTTATAATGTGAATGACAAATGTAGCTTTCAATTATAGAATAGAAAGATTTTATCAGCTGGCCAGCACGTAGATTTCTTTTTCGAGCAACACGTGAACGCACAACGTCCATTATGTTGCTTAAAAAAACAAAGTGAAACTGATGGGTTTTTCTCGTGCGGCACGCAACAGAACATTTGACATGCATATGCTGGCAAATTTACTGGAGAGTCTTTGCTATTTTTAAAACAATGTTGCCACTTTTGTGAAATAATAAATGGCTAATATGCATTGAATTCTACATAACCTCTTCGGAAAACAAGAGACGAAAAATCGCATTCAAAATGTGAATTCCTTTTGAGAAATGCAAACACTCCTGAGCAACGGTATTCAAAGAACTCAAGAAGTCGTCAAGTTGCAATTTCCGCATCACGACTTGCTACGCTTTTGAAAATAATCCCTGCACTTGGCACGAAAGTCTGCATTAAGCAGTCTGTTATATCTAGGTTGGGTTGTTTTACCTCTGAGCGGCACTTTTTTGCACACCATGGGCTAAATGGCCAGGTCACATGGACCCCGAAGGCTCAGAGAAGGTTGGGGGAGGGGACCCACTGGAACAGCTGTTGGGAGACAGATGGTAGTCTCCCGTCAAGGTCATCCAGCGTGTTCTTTAACGTGCACAGGGTATGGCTCTCCCGCACACGGGGCCACGGCTTAACGTCCCATTCGACGGACGGCGGCTTTTCCTAGCCCATCGGTGTCCCCTACTGACCGTGGGCAATGCGGGGAATTTTTGCGGAGATAAATCTCAACGCTGACCCAGCTGGGACTCGAACTTGTTATATCTAGACGCGCAAAACATTGGAGCGAGCGACTACTCTTAAGTTGCAAAGAATTAGTCTAAACTTGCGAAGACGCTTAAGCCTATTCCTGCGATTCTTTCTTGCTACATGGCGGACAAAAAACGGTCAGCCTGGATTTGGAAGAAATTTGGGGGTTACATGCAACAGCACATTTTTGAAGATAAATTGGCTAAATAGCCAGTCACAAAGACCCCAATGGCTGAAAAAGAGGGATCCACTGGGAGCTGTTAGTTCACATGTGGAAATTTCTCATCAATACTATCCAGCGCGTCCTGTATCAAGCACACAACTTACACATGGAAAACCGTCGGATGAATGATCTTTCCTAGTCTATTGGAAAAGTAACTAGGTAACGGAATCATAATTAGTGCTCGAACCTGATATGCTTTCGACTGCATCAAAATCCAGTTAAGATGACCTCTTAACTGGTGTAAATTCTCATGAATAGTTTGATCTCGTCTTATTAATTACTCGCTTGCAATTCTTGGTAAACAAACTCAATTTGTAAAGAAGGCATGTGAAAGGTACGAAAGAAATATACACCAAGTGGGGAATATATTTTTAAAAGTGCAGTTTCTTAATCTAATAATTGTGCCAAATTGCACTGGGGGCGGCTCAGTCGGCAGCACGCCAGGCTCGTAATCTGTAGTTCCCAGATTCCAGTCCTAGCTGGGTCAGCGTTGAGGTTTATCTCCGCAAAATTCCCTGCCCAAGGTCAGTAGGGGCCACCGCTGGGCTTGGAAAGGCCGCCGTCCGTCGGATGGGCCCGTTAAAGAACACGCTGGATGGCCTTGACGGGAGGCTACCATCTGTCTCCCAACAGCCGTTTCAGTTGGTCCCCTCCCAACTTCTCTGAGCCTTCGGGGTCCTTGTGATCTGCCCATTTAGCCCATTGTTTGCAAAAAAGTGCCGCTCAGAGGTAAAACTTCCCAAACCAACCAACGGGTTTGAAACAACGTGCGTTTATAAACAAAACGCTGTAAATCTTTTCTTTCCAAAACTGGAACAGCTGTTGGGAGACAGATGGTAGCCTCCCGTCAAGGCCATCCAGCGTGTTCTTTAACGTGCACAGGGTATGGCTCTCCCGCACACGGGGCCACGGCTTAACGTCCCATCCGAAGGATGGCGGCTTTTCCTAGCCCATCGGTGTCCCCTACTGACCGTGGGTAGGGCGGGGGATTTTGCGGAGATAATTCTCAACGCTGACCCAGCTGGGACTCGAACCTGGAAACTACAGATTACGAGCCTGGCGCGCTACCGACTGAGCCATCCCCGCTCCGTGAAGAGAGAGTAAGCTTCACCCAGAAACCAAGCGAACCGAGACGAAAGTGAAAACTTGTTGGAACGGCCTTTAATGTCTGGTCGTGTGGCATTGTGTGCTTGAAACAGAGCAAACGGAGAGACGAACATGAAAACGTGCTGGAACGTACACGTCCGCCACAGCCGCACCTTGTCAACCACTTTACACCTCCAGACGCATCACACGTGATCCACGCTGGAGCAGACCTTGGGAAAACTGCGAGCAGACACGGCGGCAGCTCCAACGGTGGTACCGGCGCTCAGGTGGGCCACCTCCCAGTCGTAATTGTCCCGCATTCCAGCCATGCCTGCCGTCCAAACAAGGCCAGCAGCCGAGGAGGGACTGCTGGTCAAGGTCAGGGGGGTCAAGGAATGTCGGCCAACAACAGAGGTGAAAATCGGCTAGGTATGTCACCCAGGCCGACAAACAAACTTCTTATTGCTGAGGTAACGATCAGTGGCCAGCTACTGACAACTCCTTTAACAATCGATAGTGAAAGGAGATTTTTTTTTTTCCACGTTGTGTGAACATGCGATGCAAAAAAAAATCAGCTGCTGAAATTATATAATGCCAAAAAAGCGTTTAAAGTATATCGTGAATTCTAATTTTGTTTTTTTTTTTGCTTTCTTTTTTCCAAAACTCCTTTTGGTGGAAAAAGGGGGAACCGATGGGTTTGGAAAGACCGCGACCGTTTTATCTATAAATAAAAATAAATACCCCCTCAAGCAGCTGCTTGCCACAGAGGTCTGACAGGAGCCTGTCAGTTTATATGCCATAGTAGAAGGTCTGAGAGGATGGCAGGACCTCAGCAGAAAAACGACACAAACAGCCATGCCTTACCCGGGGCTCGAACCCAGGATAGGGCAGTAAATAAAAATAAATACCCCCTCAAGCAGCTGTTTGCCACAGAGGTCTGACAGGAGCCTGTCATCAGTGTATATGCCATAGTAGAAGGTCTGTGAGGATGGCAGGATCTCAGCAGAAAAGCAACACGAACATCCATACCTTACCCAGGGCTCGAACCAAGGTCTCTTAGATCAGTAGCCAAGCGAGCTAACCACTCGGCCACAGGAACTACTATTTTAATGATGTTTATAACCTATTGCATGTGATAATCAAAAATATTTTTTTTTTTTTTTTCGATTTTTAGAATTCCGCAAATTTTTTACAATTACACAGACCTCTATGGCTTATTTATACTGACAGTCTCCTGTCACACCTCTGTGATACGCAGAAGCTTACCACAGGGTAGGGTTGTTTTCCTCTGAGCGGCACTTTTTTGCACACCATGGGCTAAATGGCCAGGTCACAAGGACCCCGAAGGCTCATAGAAGGTTGGGGGAGGGGACCCACTGGAACAGCTGTTGGGAGACAGATGGTAGTCTCCCGTCAAGGCCATCCAGCGTGTTCTTTAACGTGCACAGGGTATGGCTCTCCCGCACACGGGGCCACGGCTTAACGTCCCATCCGACGGACGGCGGCCTTTCCAAGCCCATCGGTGTCCCCTACTGACCGTGGGCAGGGCGGGGAATTTTTCGGAGATAAATCTCAACGCTGACACAGCTGGGACTCGAACCTGGGAACTACAGATTACGAGCCTGGCGCGCTACCGACTGAGCCCCTCCCGGCTTACCACAGAGTTTTAGCAATTAAAAGCAACTTTTCAGATTCGCCGTCCCGTGGCAAAATGGCTTCTGACTGCTCAAAGGGAACTGGGTTCGAGTCCCGAGTGAGGCAGGATGTTTTATTTTTCTGCCGAGGTCTCGCCTTCCTTACAGATCTTTTACTATGGCGTGTAATCGGATAGGCTCCTGTCAGACCTCTGTGGCAATCAGTTACTTGAGAGGATATTTTTATTATTTTCAGTTTCAAGCATTTTTAACTACTTTATTTTTCACAAGAAAGGAAAATTTACAGACGCTTAACATGGGCGCCAGAGATGATGCAGCAGACATTATGTTGACATTCGATTTTCTCCTGCACTGGTGAAGCACATCAAAAATTATATATATGGGCGATAGTAATCTTCAATTCACTGATGGGTTGTATTACATCTGAAGAGCACTTTTCTTGCACACAATTGGCTAAATGACTAGGTTACAAAGACCCCGAAGGACTCAGAAAATGGAGTAGAGCCAATGGACAGTTGTTAGGAGAGCGATGGTTCCCAACAGAGCCATCCAGCGTGTTCTTTAATGTGCACACGGTATGGCTCTCCTGACACGGCTTTACGTTCCATCCGACGGACTTGCAAGCCCAGTGGTTTTCCCCTATTGACCGAGGGTAGGGACATGGATGAAAAATCCTCTTCGATGGCATCCCACAGAATGATGTAGAGTGAGGATTAAGTTGGATCAGTTTTAGACTTTCTACAACTTATGGAGAACCTGAAACTGTCTTGTTGCAAAATCGATGAAAAATAAACTTAAATGCATTTTTTTTCCTTGTTAGATCATTTGTATATATTTGAAGTTTCAATGCACTTTGCACTTACTCTGTATATTTGTTTCAGCACTGATTTCTCGTTTTAGATATATCTATCGTTCTATAATTTGCCTAATAGCGCTCTTGATTTAACAAAGGCTTCAAAATTACATAAAAATGTCTATTTACATGAACTGAAAAGGTCGTTTTAGTCAGTAATCTACCAGCAATTTGGATATTATTCAAACAACCCTTAGGTTTAACAAGAAAAGCTTAATATCTATAGTTAAATAATAATAATAATCTTTATTCATATTCATGTTAGTTATAAAAAAGTTTAAACAAATGACCCGCAAAGCATCTGCTTATCTGCAGGAGAGAAGAATAATAACGTTACATGAAAATACATAAGATATAGTTTAAAACAATGTCATCAAATTATATGAATTCCAGTGGAAGCTCCATTGTGGTGGTTGAAATTTTTTATTTAAAATTTAGTGCCTAGAAGAAAATTTTTTGTCTTATTTTTGATTTCTTTAAAATTGTTTAATAAAATAATTTCCCTTGGCAGTTGATTGAACATGGAAGGTATTGTATATGTCCTTGTACATTTCCCATAATTGTTTAATATTTTTGGAAGTTGGAAATAATTTTTGGATTGTAACCTTGTGTTTTTCCCATGAGAGATTTTAGATTTAAATTGATTATCAAAAAAATATTTTAAAGTGATGCTGTATTTGTAAAGGTTGTGAAAAGAGAGTACGCCTAGATAATTTAGTCTTTCTTCGCTATGATAAAATGAATTTCTTAAGTTGTATGGGATTATATTTTTAGCAATGGATGATTGAATAGTTTCTATTTTCTTTATATTTGTGAGGTTAGTTGAGCCGTATATTGTCAAACCATAGGTCAATATAGATTCACAGATAGCTTTGTAAGCCAAAATACATGTATGTGTGCTTGCAACAAATTGTAGTTTATAAAGTTTAGATGCACATAGACGCAATTTCCCTGCTAACTTTTGAATATGTGTATTCCATCGGAAGGTTGTGTCCATGTAGAGTCCAAGATATTTATAGCTCTCAACACGCTCAATAACATCACAGTCACAGCAGTCAGGGTCATGATTTATCATGATGTGAGGACACCTGGGTTCGTGGTTTTTAATTGCATAAGATGAGAGATCATAGTATCCTGGTGAATGAAAGCTCATCCATTTGGTTTTTTCTGAATTTATGTAAATACGATTAATGTTAGACCAGTAAATAATTTTGTTAAAATCATCCTGTTTATCTCGGACTGCGTCTCCTATATTGTGATTCACGTTAACCAAGGCGGTGTCATCAGCATATATATAAAGAGAGCCCTTCAGTTTAAGGTTAGCTAGATCATTAATATAAATAATGAATAAAAGCGGACCTAAAATTGAACCTTGTGGAACACCAGTATACACTGTTCTCTTCTCACTAAAAACGCCATTAATTTTGGTAACATGCACTCTATTTTTTAAATAATTTTCAAACCATTTAAGGGTAATACCTCGGACACCATAAATATACAATTTTTGAAGCAAAATATCGTGATCCAACGTATCAAATCCCTTACGAAAGTCCAGAAAGATAGCTGCTGCTTTTTTTCCGTTGTTTAAAGTTCCATTAATGACGTCAGAAAACTCCGTTAAAAGTGTAATTGTATTTTTACCTTTTTGGAAACCATATTGTTTTTCACTAATAATGTTATGTTTTTTCAAGAAATTGGCTAGAACGTTAGCTACATATCTTTCAAGTATTTTGTGAAGGACGGGTAAGATGGCAATGGGCCTATAGTTAGTGCAATCGGATTTAGTTCCACTTTTGTAAATTGGTCTTAGAATAGCAATTTTGAGTTTATTAGGGATGTTTCCTGTAGATATGCTTTCATTGATAAAGTTTGTCACGAGATCAGCTAAGGAGGTTTTGCATCCTTTAATGTGCTTTATGTGTACCTGATCGTGTCCACATGATTTTCTTTCATTTAAGTCACTTAGAATTTTCAAAGTTTCTTGTTTTGAGATGGGAGGAATAAAAATTGAGGGGACAGAAGGTTGGATATGTTTAGGAACTGTAGAGAGATTCTGTATACGGTTATCGTCTCTGAGATTGACAATAATGTCTGCAAAGATGTTGTTAAATTTCTCTGCTGCTTGAGTTTCAGACATACCTTGTGGCATATTCTTCATGATAAAATCGTCAATGGCAGTTTTAGGTTTATTGTTGATAATTTGGTTGACGAGTTCCCAATTTTGCTTTGGTTTATTTTAACATGACTCAAATTGTTTGAAGTAATATTTTTTCTTTTCCTGCCTAATAACGGACGTGACTGTGTTTCTTAAGTTTGTGTATAGTAATTTAAAATTTCTGTTTCTCTTGTTATTTTTGTAATCAATCCAAGCCGAGTCTCTTTTACGCATTAAGTTTATTATTTCCTGATTTATCCAGTCTTTGCTACAATTGCGTTCTTTCATTTTTGAGCCATCCGATAGTTTATTAGTTTTGTTATTGTTATTGTTATTCGAATAACAGTTAAAGAAAGCTTAATACGGTAATAAAATAAGCTTAATAATACAACTTTTGTTGATATTTATTGTCTAGTGAACGTTATAATTTCGTTGTCCTAGTTTTTATAGCATTCTTTCTAGGCATCAAGGTTTTATTATCTATTTCCTGCACCCGGGACCGTTATAAAGTCAGCAAGACAAAAGGTCGTTAGATACAAAGGTAATGATTCGGATGGAGGTCGCCCTTCCACCAGACAGAGTACCTTGGATCCAACTTACGTGGAAAAGGAGGCAGGTCACCACGCTCTAGCAACCAAGCGAAAACGGTCTGCTGTTCCGGCAAACGAAATTCCTGACCAAGTCTCTGCACAGTAATGCCGTCTGTGACGTTCGCTTTCTTCATGGGGAGACACTCAAATCTCGCTTCTCCATCCCCTTGGCTCTCTTCCCCACAAAGAGTGCGGGAGGGGGATATGACACTAGCCGCCGTATGGAGAGGCGAGGACAAGAGCCAACGCAAATACGCCCTGTGTTATACAACACCCTGCGACTGAGTCTCTGCCTGCAATGGGGAAGGGGGGGGGGGATCTTCAGGGGTGGTCTCCACATTGGCCACTGGTGCGTGGCCAAATTAATCAACAACATTCAATTGTTTATTATGTGATTTTAAATGTATACCGTCCCATGGCCGGGGCGGGGATGGCTCAATCGGTAGCACGCCAGGCTCGTAATCTGTAGTTCCCAGGTTCGAGTCCCAGCTGGGTCAGCGTTGAGATTTATCTCCGCAAAATTTCCCGCAAAAAAAAAAATGATTACGGTCAGTAGGGGACACCGATGGGCTTGGAAAGGTCTCCGTCCGTCGGATGGGACGTTAAACCGTGGCTCCGTGTGCGGGAGAGCCATACCCTGTGCACGTTAAAGAACACGCTGGATGGCCTTGACGGGAGGCTACCATCTGTCTCCCAACAGCTGTTCCAGTGGGTCTCCTCCCTCAACCTTCTCTGAGCCTTCGGGGTCCATGTGACCTGGCCATTTAGCCCATGGTGTGCAAAAAAGTGCCGCTCAGAAGTAAAACAACCCAACTCGTCCCATGGCCGAGTGGTTAGCGCGCTTGGTTACTGATCTAAGGGACCTGGGTTCGAGCCCCGGGTAAGGCATGGCTGTTTGTGTCGTTTATCTGCTGAGGTCCTGCCATCCTCTCAGACCTTCTACTATGGCATAAAAACTGACAGGCTCCTGTCAGAACTCTGTGGCAAGCAGCTGCGTGAGGATTTATTTTTTTATACCGAGAGCCTAAATTTAAGTCATTATTTTCGTCATATAACAAAATGACAGGATGGATTCAGCCATATTTGAAAGGGAAGTGACAGAAATGCCTGTTCAGGTATAAAAAGCAAGGATTTCAACAAAATTAAGTATTTCTATGTTGCATCTGTAAGTTATCATTGTTGAGGTAGTCTCTCCCGGTAGCCGCTACCGTTATCTCAGTGCGCCGACACTTCAGTCTGGAACAAAGGGTCCGAGCATACACGGAATCGGGAACGAGTGGACTACCGACGCTGGTACTGTATAAAGTTAACAAATATTTAATATCGCAGACTATTACATCCAGCATACGAAACAAAACACTTCCTGCTTACAGTATGCTACGAGCTTCGGCCGTTACTGACGCCGTTCCTCGATAAAGACAATGCACGCCCTTATACGAGAGCCAAGCGTACTTTCCACTGTCCTCTTGGCTGCTACGTCGAGTCCCTCTAACCCCTTTTCTCTCTCAAGATTGCAGCCTGCCGTCTTCTTTCTTTCTCCTCCCCTCTGGTCACTTCCGCTCACGTGACCTCTGTTAGCCACTGCCAAGCAGTCGTGATACGGTGCTCCTAACTGTCCGAGGCTTGGGGTTGGGTTGTTTTACCTCTGAGTGGCACTTTTTTGCACACCATGGGCTAAATGGCCAGGTCACATGGACCCCGAAGGCTCAGAGAAGGTTGGGGGAGGGGACCCACTGGAACAGCTGTTGGGAGACAGATGGCAGCCTCCCGTCAAGGCCATCCAGCGTGTTCTGTAACGTGGACAGGGTATGGCTCTCCCGCACACGGTGCCACGGCTTAGCGTCCCATCCGACGGACGGCGGCCTTTCCAAGCCCATCGGTGTCCCCTACTGACCGTGGGCAGGGCGGGGAATTTTGCGGAGATAAATCTCAACGCTGACCCAGCTGGGACTCGAACCTGGGAACTACAGATTACGAGCCTGGCGCGCTACCGACTGAGCCACCCCCGCCCCATCCGAGGCTTGGGGGACTGACCCCTTAGGCACAGATGATGCTTGCAGTTTTCTTCTCACCCTTTTTCCAAGCGACCTGCATGTTATTGGTGAGTACTCTGCAGATGGTGAACTGTTTGGCATGGCGAAGGTCATCTGATCATGACAATCATTGTTGAGGCATGGGATATTTTTTACCCGAAATATGCAATTTTGAAATTGGTTTTTCATTCGTAATCCTTTTGAGAATATTTAGCGTAGGAATCAAGTTCAAAAAGTACTAGCAGATTGAATTTTAAATGATAAATCAGTCGCAAAACAGACAATCCCCTCCATTTACGCGATAGTTTCATCCCGAAGAATGGATGCTGACAACTGTGAATCGATAATTGTTCCCCACGATTAAAGAATTTGTGCAAAGACAGCTGATTCGTCCTCTCCGTCTTCTCTTTCTAGAATTCCTTCCATCTTGTTCTTAAACCTTACCAATATCAACTAAAAGGCAATAACTCGAAACTGTTAGAATAGCCGCACATTTATTACCGACATTCACCTCCGCTTGGAACCATTTTATATCGTAGCAAAGATGTATAAAAGCCGAGAACATCCTCACATATTGATTAGAACTGCACATTTTCAGCATTACCTTCTTTCCACACGTTCAAGGTTTACAACTCTTAGAAATCGATGACCCAGCTAAACGATGCACATAGGGAGAGAGAGACACCACTAGCACAGTGCAACTGAAGCATATGGATGGCCCCTCGCCCTTAAGGAGCGGCGCCTTCTGCCCTCTCCCACGCCACCCTCAGATGTAATGGCCTGGCTGTGGGCGTCGCACTGTACCTGCAGCACCGGATAATGGAGCGGCACTCCTTACAGGGACTCAGGTGCCACGAGTTCGCCAACGGCTCCGAAATGGCACTAATGTCGAGGAGCGCATTGTCTGATACTGCCAATATTTGCAACTAAATGAATTTACACGTAGCACGTTCAGTAAACTGTGACTATAACTTGCTGCCGATTAATCGCCAAATCAAAGACACAACAGGAGGGTGAGTTTAAGAGAAATATCGCCCAACGGATCTAACCCTTAACAACTGAAGTAGACAGTGTTCAATAAAAGGATTGGGTTATTTTGCCCTGAGTTTGCGCACAATGGGTTGGGTTGTTTTACCTCTGAGCGGCACTTTTTTGCACACCATGGGCTAAATGGCCAGGTCACATCGACCCCGAAGGCTCAGAAGGTTGGGGGAGGGGACCCCCCCAACCCTGTTGGGAGACAGATGGTAGCCTCCCGTCGAGGCCATCCAGCGTGTTCTTTAACGTGCACAGGGTATGGCTCTCCCGCATACGGAGCCACGGCTTAACGTCCCATCCGACGGACGGTGGCCTTTCCAAGCCCATCGGTGTCCCCTACTGACCGTGGGCAGGGCGGGGAATTTTGCGGAGATAAATCTCAACGCTGACCCAGCTGGGACTCGAACCTAGGAACTACAGATTACGAGCTTGGCGCGCTACCGACTGAGCCACCCCCGCCAAAACTAGCGGGAATAACCAATATAGCTTCCAAGTTATCTCCGTCCTTAGTGTTAATCTCTTTAAATTTAAACTCTATGTTCTTTATTTACTCTATTAATCCATTATGCTAAGGGAAACACTAAAACTGTAGCACTCCTTGAAATGCAAAATAAAGTCTTCAACTGTGTGTACCTAGTTCCTAATGTCCATTTGCAATCTGAACAATCTACACAGTCCTTGAAGTGTAGACCTCCCAGACAACTCCCTGTGGCTGTACAAGCGTCGATCCCTATCGATACTAGTTGTCTATGGAGCACTCCACGTGTTGCTACCATAGCTCACGCCAAGTTCAATCCCTTCTTCCGTTTCCCCATCGACTCATTATATGGGTGTCGGTTGGGGGAAGTTACGGCAGCGCCACTATGCGGACTGAGAAATATTATCACACGAAGACTCAAATATTATTAAGATGAGAAGAAATTTTCTCGATGTTCCCACTGAATTCTTTTCTTTTGAGATTTACATTCACTGCTGAGAGCAAATTTTGCAGAGTGCATTAATCTGTAGTTGAAAAAAAAACAGCAGTTTTATTGTTTAACTGTTAATATACCGCTGATGAATGCTTTTAGCTATAATTCAATTGAGACAACTAAAATAGGCAGTGCAGAAATTAACATCATTTCACCACTGCTTGCCTTCTTATATTTTCCCTAACAGTAGATATTAAACTACTTTTCAAACTCTTATATTGTCAAAATAATCATCCAAAAATTCTGCAATATCTTTTTGCAAACAATGGGGCTAAATTACCAGTCACAAGGACCCCAAGGTCCGTCGAGAAGGTTGGAGTAAAGAGATCCGCTAGACAGCTGTTAGGATATACAGTCGCTCAAAAAATATCCGAACACTATGGTTGATTACAGAACTCAGAAAAAATATCTGGCAACGATATTTTTAGAAATTAATGATCTGGCAACCTTCGTGTGACACGAAGGTTGCCAGATCACTAATTGCTGTACATAGATGGAAGCCTCTCGTCAAGGCCATTCAGCGTGTTCTTTAACGTTTTTAGCATGGCTCGCTCGCTCTCCTGAACAGAGAACCACGACTTATCGTCCCATCCAATGGACGGCGACTTTCCCAAGCCCAATGTTTCGATGTCCCTTTTCTAATAATAAAAATAAATACCCCCTCAAGCAGCTGCTTGCCACAGAGGTCTGACAGGAGCCTGTCAGTTTATATGCACAGTAGGAGATCTGAGAGGATGGCAGGACCTCAGCAGAAAAACGACACATACATCCATGCCTTACCCGGGGCTCGAACCCAGGTCCCTTAGATAATCTCAACGCTGTCCCTAGGTGGGACTCGAATTTGGGGCACTGAAGATTACGAGCTTTGAGGATGCATCTTGAGCCAACCCCCAACTCCTTCGAAACTGGGAACTGCAGATTACACGTCTGGTGCGCAAGCTATTGAGCCGCGCTAGTTTTGAGAACAGCAGAGATGTGGATTTATCATCATCCGGAGACAGGTGGTGGCCAGAAGCGATTAGCATTATTTCTGAAGCAGAAAACTATAGAAACTACGCAAGTGGAGGTTGAATCAGAAATTGCGTTTAACACAAAGCCTGGAAAATAACATAAAATATGATAAGTACCATCAGTAAAAAGCAGAAGATTCATTAGGTATGTCGTATTCCTATTTATTTAATTATTTAGTATAATCCACTTCAGTCTATTCAGATGATGCAATTTTTGTTATATTAGTCAACTCTCTTCAGAAGCAGTTGTTTAATTTTTAACGAGAATAAAACAAGAAAATCTATTCCGAGTATATGCATTTGCTGATTTTTTCAATATATATATATATTTTTTTTATATTAAAATATAGTTACATCTAATATTTTAGTATTTATGAAAAAAATTTACTGCAATGACATCCCCATCACCGAGGTCAGGGGTTCTTTAGCACAGTGTCGAGACCTAAATTTGGGTCGCGAGAGTCTTCATGATGTGTTGCGAAAGACTTTGTGACTCGGCCACTCAGTCTGTATAAATCGCTATTTGGGTTGTTTTACCTCTGAGCGGCACTTTTTTGCACACCATGGGCTAAATGGCCAGGTCACATGGACCCCGAAGGCTCAGAGAAGGTTGGGGGAGGGGACCCACTGGAACAGCTGTTGGGAGACAGATGGTAGCCTCCCGCCAAGGCCATCCAGCGTGTTCTTTAACGTGCACAGGTTATGGCTCTCCCGCACACGGCGCCACGGCTTAACGTCCCATCCGACGGACGGCGGCCTTTCCAAGCCCAATGGTGTCCCCTACTGACCGTGGGCAGGGCGGGGAATTTTACGGAGATAAATCTCAACGCTGACCCAGCTGGGACTCGAACCTGGGAACTACAGATTACGAGCCTGGCGCGCTACCGACTGAGCCACCCCCGCCCCGTATAAATCGCTATTATTTGGGTCGCAAGGTGAATAGGCATCCGAATTTTAGGCAGATGACAGATAAATCGCTGACCTAGTCAGCGATTTATCTGGATGAGTAGTAGAGATGTAATCTGCTTGATTACTCCAAAATAATTTTAAATGATCCATTTTTCAATACAGTTGTTACGATTAATATAATCGTAATGGAGTTCTATCCATTCGAGCTCATTTTTCAACGCATGGAATTAATTGACTGACTCAACTCACAGACTTAAATTTTATTCAGTGGAAATTGTTTTAACTTTTGCATAAATTATGAATAGGCTGTTACAGCTAAATTTGATTTTGCGTGCTCCATAGACAATGGTGTCGATAGCGATCGACTCTTGTACAGCCGTAGGGAGCTGACGGCGGTTTGCTTGCACTTCAGGGGCCGTGTAGATTGTTCAACGATTGCGAAGGGCCAGAAGCGATTAGCATAATTAGTCATTGGGAACTAGGTACACAAAGCCGATGACTTTTTTATATTCTTTCTACTTCGCTACCGAACAAGGTCTAAAGTCACAGCTGGGTACGTTATTTGGATTGGGTTGTTGGGTTGTTTTACCTCTGAGCGGCACTTTTTTGCACAACATGGGCTAAATGGTCAGGTCACATGGACCCCGGAGGTTCAGAGAAGGTTGGGGGATGGGACCCACTGGAACAGCTGTTGGGAGACAGGTGGTGGCCTCCCGTCAAGGCCATCCAGCGTGTTCTTTAACGTGCACAGGGTATTTCTCTCCCGCACACGGGGCCACGGCTTAACGTCCCATCCGACGGACGGCGGCCTTTCCAAGCCCATCTGTGTCCCATACTGATCGTGGGCAGGGCGGGCAATTTTGGGGAGATAAATCTCAACGCTGACCCAGCTGGGACTCGAACCTAGCACGTTACCGACTGATGGGTACTTTATTGCATACTTTTGGCTTTTAATAAAATCACTATTATTCGACGAAAAAATATTACAGCATTAAATTATAAAAGTACAGTTATTTTCAACATGTATTGCGGAGATGGCATCTACGAATTATGCCAGAAAACACATTAGGATCCGTACATGGAAGCCGTATGCTCGAGCTAGACTTTTGTAGCTTGCCAGTAACTCACCCACCCGAAGACGCCAGGTCCTTTATTTGCAACGTTAAGTGAAGGAGGCGGATTAGGTGTAACTTCGCATGCTACTTAGCAAAACAAAAGAATCCGCCCTCTCATTGAGGGAGGAGCGACGTGTTTACATGTAGCTCAAGGCCACGAGGGTAGGGACAGGTTTACTGTGTCTGGGTGAGTAGGTAGAGATGTCTTTTACTGTCAGCATTAAAGACACTTCTGACTCCGTGTCTTTACGACTTAGGAAAACATCCTTAAGAAGCAAAAAAACACACAGGGAGGTTTTGATGGGATGCCCAGAAGCTGACGGTACGAAATAGAAATTATTTTGTTATGGATATAATGACCTTATTAGATGTTTTGAGATACATGTTAATTCTTTTCGGTGGTGTTTCAGTCCAAAATATAATATGGTATTAAAACACAGAAAGTTGTTTTAAAAAAAAGCGAAATTAAAAGTTGAAGATAGTGGATATAAATAAGAGTAAACGGAGAAGAATTTATGCCCTTTTAGGTTGCGGAAAAACTATATAATATGAAGAATTCTTCTAATACGAGATTTAGTCTTGTAGGAATATGATTAAACAGTGTATGATAATACATTAGATTGTGGTAAGCAAAATTCCTTTCCTATTTAATTCACTTTTTGAATTTACACATTTTCACAATCATAGTACATATGACGCTTGCAATACCCTTACGAAATCCATAACCAGATGTCTACCGAAATACATTCTATTTATTGTTTTATAATTCCCTTTCTTCTAAATATCGGTTTCTCTTAAACTTGTATATCAATAACCTTGCTCATTTCTATTGGCACCGATAATTAATTATAAACATTACCACAATAGTTATACTTTAAGCTTAACAAGGAATGACACGAGGAATGACAAATACCGTAAACATTGTAAATCAGGCTCAATTTGTTACATAGTTTTCAGGAATCTATATAATAGTATCTGAACACTATAGTTGATTACAGAATTCAGAAAAAATATCTGACAACGAATTTTTTTAGAAATTAGTGATCTGGCAACCTTCGTGTCACGTGATTACAAAATTCAGGAAAAATATCTGGAGCGTGTACAGCAACTGTACACGCTCCAGTTACCGTTCACAGCAAACTGGAGCGTGTGCAGTTACTGCACACGCTCCAGTTTGCTGTGAACGGGAACTGCACACGCTCAATATTTCCGTAAGTGAGCCCACACGATCTAGTATCAAAATAATATGACCACCTACAGTCGCTCAAAAAAGTATCCGAACACTATGGTTGATTACAGAATTCAGAAAAAATATCTGGCAACGATTTTTTTAGAAATTAGTGATCTGGCAACCTTCGTGTCACGTGACACGAAGTTTGTGTGAAATGTTTATGTGAAAGAAAAACACAATTCGAAATTATCTAACTTCTAACACATGCTTTTTAATGGAAAAATATGACCATGAATAGATTTGAGTTCTCAAAAATCTCGATTTTCAAAAGTTATGAAAGCTGGAATGAATATTTAACAGGCAGCAATGCTAGTCCTTAAAAAAATGTACAATTTGACAAAGATGAAAAGAATTATACAAACTTCAAAAATATACCTTTTTATCAAATAGTTTGGAATAGTACTTATCATTTAAGCTTCTGAAACAAATTCTTATCACTGACCATTGACACTGTTAAACAATTTTCCAAACTCTAAATGATTAACGAATATTGTTGAAATTCCAAATTTAAATTTGAGATCTTTCCCGTGGCCGAATGATTATCGTGCTTGGCTACTACTCAAACGAATCTGGATTCGAACCCAGGGTTTTTGTTCTCTACTACGGCGTATAAACTGATAGGCTCCTGTCAGACCTCAGTGGCAAGCAGCTGCTTGAGAGGATGTTTATTTTTTACTTACATATTCAGTAGCGTGTTTCCGTAAGTTTTTTTTAGAAGTTACGGACGTTCGCATTTTGCTTCCACTGCTATAATACGGAAACTAATGATTTCCTAGGGATCTAGCTTCATTTTCCATAGCAGGGGCCAGACACTTTTCAGCGTATGGATTCGAAATTTGGTGGTGATATGCATTATCTTTGTGTTATGTATTTCACACAGAAAATTTCTGCAAAATATAAAAAACAGATGTCCTCGTCCTTTACGAATGGAAGGAATCTTACTCTTAGATGATGTAATGAAAGGAATAAAATGAACGAGAACTTTGCGAGAAACTTTAATTGGAGCATCTTGTATATCCCAGTAAAATCCCAATAAGATTAAGTCATTTTTTGTAACTATACAGACCTTCTATAGCATATAAACTGACAGGCTCCTGTCAAGACCTCTGTGGCAAGCAGCTGCTTGAGAGGGTATTATTTTTATCTTGTTAGTTGATGATAAAATTTATCATTAATCAAAATGGAAAAAAATTATCATTGCCAACGTTAACGAAAATATTCTTTATTAAGGACGCTACAAACATAAAAGAAACACGCGCGGATGAATATAAAACCACTATGACTCGATGGAATCGAGTTTCTTCCATAAAATTCTATCTAACTCCTATCTCAGACACTTGAAAAGTTCCATGAGTTACAATTCTACGTCTTACTTTGATTAATATGAAATTCTAGCCATTTCCCCGGTAGCTTGTGTTTAATTACCAATTCTGAACAGATGATTATTTAATTACTTGCAATCGCACTACTTACAGATACCGTTTGTCAATAATCACTTCAAAAACATATCCTTTAAATTTTTGTTCACTGCGCCGAAACATTTCCTTCCTTCTCTAGAAGAATATCTACTTAAATCTCAAAGTATAATGGATATATTCTACGTTTGAAGCCACCTTTGCCCCTGTCGGTTTCATGTCAAATCCGGCAGTTAATATAAGTAACAGAATTGGAAGTATCACATGACATTCGGGAGAGAGAGATAAGAACAGGAAATTTTAAGGTAAAGAAGAAAGGAAAAGCAATTTATCAGTCGCACGAGAACTAATAATAGAAGCAGAAACAATGGCGGGGAAGTGGGGAAGACCGATGATAACGATCAAGATCCTCACGTACCTGCCAATACACAGTTAGAAAGCGAAATGGCAAAACGAATCAAAAAATAAATTCCACAGTAAAGAGAAATGAAGGTCATAATCCCTTTGAACTAGCAAAAGTAGGGGGGGGGGAAGAGAAGGAAAATCTAACCAAAGAAATTGAAGGAATAACTGAACAGGCATAAAGAAAAGGCGAAGTGAGAGAAGGCTATAATCCATCACGTATTGCTACTAACTGCATGGCCCATGGCGTGCCAAGAATGGCAATAATTGTTTGCTGCCCACCCGACCACCTCTTATTACGCGTCAGGACCGTCCCCAACGCAAGTGGGGTACGACTTGTCCTCTGCGGCAGGTGGGAGTTCCCCGGCATTCCTTGACCCTTTCTCGGCTGCAAGGTCAGACAATCGCTGTCTGGTCGCCTACCGCACGCACTAGGCGTCGTTCGTCGCTGCCTATCACACTTCGCGTCGGGCTTTTAACGTGCCACTTGGGTTGTGTCATCGCAGCGGGCCCTGTGGTTAAAGTGCCACGTTTCTTAACCACAGAGTACAAAAATATTCCCTTGTAAAAATTAATCAAGTAGTCTTTTTCAGTAATGAAAATTATACGCTCAGATTCAATACTCAAATGAAAGCGGAAACGGTGCAACATCAGCGTTTGAATAAGATGACTCAACTGGTCTTCAATTACTGAAATTTCTTTTTGAATTCCGGCTGGATTGAAAAAAGAAACGAGACTAGTGTAAACTCAGGTAATAGAAACGTAACAAATTACTTGAGGTTAAAAAGTTTATCACCTTCGACCATTTACAGTGACTGATTGCAATTCTGGGATTCCAAGCGAGTCATTTATGTTGTTTCCACGAGTTACTATCAATCAGCAAGTTTTATGGCTAATCAAAAGATAGTTTTCACCTGCCAAACTTCAATCGGCAGTTGTCATTGGAGATTATATATTACAGAGTGGGCAGAAGTCGTGCATCATGGAGATAAGCATAATATTATGCATACTATATCTCGAACGGGATGAATTTTAACATTTCTTTGTTGCAGGAAAGAATTATGGCAGAAAAATATATCAAAGAGTTGCCTTAATGATCACGAACCGGTTTGCTACACACTCCTCAATTGTAGAAGAATTGAACAGCACATCAAACGTCCCGTGGCCGAGTGGTTAATGCGCTTGGCTACTGATCTAACCGATTCCATGGATGTTCGTGCTGTTTATCTGCTGGGGTCCTGCCATCCTCACAGACCGTCTGCTATGGCATATAAACTGATATGCTCCTGTCAGACCCCTGTGGCAAGCAGCTGCTTGAGGGGTATTTGTTTTATTTTTCGCAAGTCCTTTCTGTCGAAGCTCTGCCTTCTTGCAGTCCTCTGTACTAACAGGCTTTTTTAGTAAACAGCTGCTTACTACAGATTAACGAACAAGAATATGCAGACTTTTTTAAAAGTGTTCTAAAGTGAAATATTTTCGTTGAACAAGATTGAGAACCTACGCGTTTTTTGCGCCAATTGTGCGGAAATTTCTTAACACTTTTCACAGATCGGACGACGAAGTCCTGTGGAATCACCAACTGAAGTCAACGGATCTCTCACACCCTCGATTTATTCGTCTGGGCCACCTGAAGCACCCAAGACTCATTGCTTTCTAAAAGAATATATATTTTAACCTTACCCAGTTACTCATCATTTTTAGTCAAGAAGTTTGAAAAGTGTTCTGCACACACAGTATAACTATTAATTTCTCCGGCAGTGTAGCCTCAAACAGCAAAAATACACACTTTTACTTTCATGACTAAAATGCTGTTAAAGGTTTCATCTTTTGAAGCGGCAATTAATTTTCTGTCGACATTTCTCGTACCGTTATGCTTTAAAAACGCTAACAGCTTTCGATGATTATTCTGAAGCTTAAACTTTCCTTAGATGTTGAGTTGTTGGGTTGTTTTACCTCTGAGCGGCACTTTTTTGACACCATGGGCTAAATAGCCAGGTCACATGGACCCCGAAGGCTCAGATAAGGTTGGGTGCGGGGACCCACTGGAACAGCTGTTGGGAGACAGATGGTAGCTTCCCGTCAAGACCATCCAGCGTGTTCTTTAACGTGCACAGGGTATGCTCTCTCGCACACGGGGCCACGGCTTAACGTCCCATCCGACGGACGGCGGCCTTTCCAAGCCCATCGGTGTCCCCTACTGACCGTGGGCAGGGCGGGGAATTTTGCGGAGATAAATCTCAACGCTGACCCAGCTGGGACTCGAACCTGGGAACTACAGATTACGAGCCTGGCGCGCTACCGACTGAGCCACCCCCGCACCCCTTAGATGTTGCTTAACCCGATCTGGGATGGAGGAGCTTAAACTAAATACCTGACCTTTAAAGGATTAAAATATTTAATCAATTTTGTTGAAAATCCAAGTTGAACATTCAGATAACATGGAAGTATCCCGATAGACGTTGCAATGTACGTAATGACGCAAATACGTAGCACATACTCTATTCCATTTCTTTATTAACTCCTTTCTCCACATCCGAAATGTGCTACGACAATCAGCAACGGCTGGAGCTTGAAGAAACACAAGAACTTACAATTGGGAACTGGACACCTTATATTTCCAACTCTGTTTCGTCTTCCCTCATCCGTTACAAAACCCCTTTCATATCTTCACAATGAAGGCCTATAAGGTCTGGCGCTACCGTTTAATTTGCCACATCTCACTCGTTTCCTATTCGCCGTGTAACTCGAAGGCTCATCCACCGGTCGTGTCTCACTATGACGGGGATTGAGGGATAATGGCTTATTTTAAGCGTCGGCCTCCGAGTGTCTGGCTGAACTAGTGGTTGGCTGGCATTCCAGCTGACTCACACCGGGCACGCCAGCCACACTGTCTGCGTTTCCAGTCCAATGTTGGCACGAGCGACAGTCTGTTCATTCGCCCGCAGTGCAGATCCTGTCCAATAAGAAAACATGGTAGTAATTTCATTTGATTACTAATGATTCGAATCCACGCAATTAGGTTCATTATTTGGTAAATTTCGTTTTTTTTTTTTGGAAATCACCGTAAGAAATGAATTCCGACTTTCCAAACTATTCAGGTTAGGCTTCTCTCAGTATAACACTAAAGAAGATGCAGCCGCGGTTGTGACCTTGCAACGAACTGACCTTAACTACAATTAAGAGCACGTGAATAAACCACAAGTTTAGTCGCTTTGTTCACTTCAATAAACTTAAACAATTACACAAGTTCAAAATTTGCCACCTCAGCGGTATCGCGTTGGCTTGCGATGACACTGCGACTACCGGGTCTTTTTTTATTTGCAACACATAGGACATAGAAGGATCATAGAAGCCACTCCTAGCTTTTACAGGCCTTCTCAAACAAGGATAGGGGCGAGGGTGGCTCAGTCGGTAGCGCGCCAGGCTCGTAATCTGTAGTTACCAGGTTCGAGTCCCAGCTGGGTCGGCGTTGAGACTTATCTCCGCAAAATTCCCCGCCCTGCCCACGGTCAGTAGGGGACACCGATGGGCTTGGAAAGGTCGGATGGGACGTTAAGCCGTGGCCCCGTGTGCGGGAGAGCCATACCCTGTGCACGTTAAAGAACACGCTGGATGGCCTTGGCGGGAGGCTACCATCTATCTCCCAACAGCTGTTCAAGTGGGTCCCCTCCCCAACCTTCTGAGCCTTCGGGGTCCATGTGACCTGGCCATTTAGCCCATGGTGTGCAAAAAAGTGCCGCTCAGAGGTAAAACAACCCAACTCAAACAAGGATATGTCCTATCAAGACCGAAGTCACTGCTGACCACTGCCTCGGTTAGTCCGCCTTGCTGGAACAATCAGTAGCTCCCTAACCACTTTGCCAGTTGTTCTCTCATATGTTGTAACTGCCCCTCGAGGAAATAAACTATTCCCTTCTAAATATGTCATAAAAATCGATGTTTTCACATCGGAACATAAAGCGAACATTGACTATAAGTCCGATTAACCAAATAGAAAAAAATTATTTAGACAACACAAACTGTTTATGCATCAGTTTCTCTTCCTGTGATTCGCATATCCCAAAGGAATCGCTAAAAATAAGAGCCATGTAACTTTTTTTTTCCCAAAAACCACTGGACAAGAGGTATGCAATATAAGAAAACTGGATTTGGGTTATATGTATGCATATTCATGCAGTTTTTAAAAAATATCGCTAACTTAGTTCATATTTTTACAACTGACCTGTTCGTGCCATTGCCTTTATGTGCATTTCGAGAGTATGCAGAAATTGTGTTCAGGTACAGCAAAAAGTTCCTTGCATACAAGTAATAAAAACTTAAAATATTAGAGTCGTATCTCAAAACTGACTAATACAATAAAATGGCATTATATATATGGGGAACTTAACATAATGCAAAACACTAGGAAATTAATAGGTACTAAGATGAAATACTAAAGTACCGAATATGAAAATGCACCGTTCTGGAACAAATACCTTTCAATGGCATAAACGTATTTGCGATTAATCCGGGACGCCAAAGAGACACGCAAGTCACTATTCTGGATTTCATGCCTTCATTCATTCCCGCCACTGCAAGGAAAGTGCGGGGGAGGGGGGCTCAGTCGGTAGCACGCCAGGCTCGTAATCTTCAGTTCCCAGGTTCGAGTCCCAGCTGGGTCAGCGTTGAGATTTATCTCCGCAAAACTCCCCGCCCTGCCCACGGTCAGTAGGGGACACCGATGGGCTTGGAAAGGCCACCGTCTGTCGGATGGGACGTTAAGCCGTGGCCCCGTGTGCGGGAGTCATACCCTATGCACGTTAAAGAACACGCTGGATGGCCCTGACGGGAGGCTACCATCTGTCTTCCAACAGATATTCCAGTGGGTCCCCCCCCCCCAACCTTCTCCGAGCCTTCGGGGTCCATGTGACCTAGCCATTTCCCAAGGTGTGCAAAAAACATGCCGCTCAGAGGTAAAACAACCCAACCGCAAGGAAAACTTTTGTCAACATTTGACAAATGTAATTCTCTTCCAATGCCAAATGGTCAAGACTGGTAAACAGTAACCACTTAAAAGCACACAAAATAAAACTTCATTCTGAAATTTTTTAAATTCTCTACGAAACGGCAAAAAAAGAATCCTCGCGGATTAACCAGGCTTAAATAATACATCAAATGATCTGTACCGCCTAAATGGCAGCAGCCTACGAAGTAGTCAATTGATCCTCCTCCCTAGACCGATTCCTCAGGGGTAAGAGAGAGGCAGAGAACCCTCAACAGTCTGTTCCTAAGGCCGGAGCGTTGTTGCCATTCATTATGCAAGGCTCCCATCTTCGTGTATTGTGTGGCTGTGCAGATTAGAGGCAGTTGCCGGGAGATCTCGCAAATCGGATTCTGCCAGCAGAGAGGAGAGAAAGGATGCCGCGGAGGAGGCATCACCGCTGGGGAACATGCTAGGTGAACTCAGCATCTCTCAAATTTCGTCGCTGAGTATTAGAGGCACAGACTATTTCCATTCAACTTTTGATGATTATTTAACGAGTAGATGATGATGCATTTTGAAGGGTAGAAGAGATACGCAACAAAGGGCATTGTGCAATTTATTATTCAGAATTCATTTCTAATTTTCGTTATAATGAACGAAAATTTTCGTTTGGTGACGAAATTCCCTTCATGTGGTAAATCAATGTCTTGCAAACGCAAATGTCTACATGACTTCATTCGTTTCAAAGAATTTGATTAAGGAATATAAGAAGTTAAAAAAAAATATAGACTTGGGAAGCCTACACACCTGAACTGAATTAATAATATTCTGGAAAGTTTATATAGAAAAATAACGACCATTAGCAGACTTCAAACAATTTATATTTTGTTTTCTTCACATATAAAATTGAAATAATTCTTTATGTAAATTCAAACTACTATAGTTATAAAAATTCTACATTGGAAAATCTGAACCAATTGTGGCATGATTTATTAATAACTTTTAGGAAGCTCTCCGATTCAAATAACTTCTCAAATATAAAACGCACTTGGACGGAAAGCTCAAATGCAAATAGTGAGGGTATATGAAAATTAAAAATCTATACGAAAAGAATTAATAATGAGACGGAAAATAAAGTTCTGTCGGTAAAGCACCAGGCTCGTAATTTGTAATTCCCAAGTTCGAGTCCCAACTGGGCCAGTGTTGAGATTGTACTCTACGGAACCCCACCCACCCTGCCCTTGGTGAGAAGAGGACACCGAGAGACTGCGAAGACCGCCACCAGTCTCTTGGAATGTATAGCCGTGGTTCTTGCGCAGGAGAGCCATACCCTGTTCACGTCAAAGAACACACTGGATGGTTTTGGACAGCAGGCTTACATCTGCTTGCTAAAGGGGACCTACCGGACCAGTCAGGTAGGTCCATTCCCCAACCTTTTTTGACTCCTTGGCGTACTTATGGCCTGCCATTTAGCTCACTGTGTTCACAATTAAATTAGCTGGAACACTAATCAATTATATCCAAAGTAGAATTTTTGATACCTTTCACATTTTATAAAAGTGAAAAAAAATTTTTATTATTGCACTTTTTGCAATGTAAAGGCCGTCCCGTGGCCGAGTGGTTAGCGCGCTTGGCTACTGATCTAAGGGACCTGGGTTCGAGCCCCGGGTAAGGCATGGATGTTAGTGTTGTTTTCTGCTGAGGTCCTCCGTCCTCACAGACCTTCTACTGTGGCATATAAACTGACAGGCTTCTGTCAGACCTCTGTGGCAAGCAGCTGCTTGAGGGGATTTATTTTATTTAAAGGTGTAATTATACAAAAAATCTAAACCGAAAGCTCTTCGGTTTAAACTTTTAAATCATTGAGAACCGATACATTATTAATGGTCATCGGTAACATTTTCGGCGGCCCCTTTATTTTTAAGGAAACACCACCTCTCTCCCCTGTTAGTCAGCCTGTATACATCCGACTGAAAACTTAGCTCCTACAGACTGCTGAACTACGATGAAGTCGCGGGAAGTAATCCGACCTTGTGAAAGAGAACACGCGCTCGGAGAACGAGGTGCTCCTCATAAATAACGAAGTTGGGTGCTTCACGCTCGAGCACGAGTAAAAGATTTCGAAACGCAATTTTATCAAGCCCTTTACTTCGGCTGCTGGTGATAGTTGAACTCTTCTTGCACCGAGGCTAGTCGCTCCCATACACGAGAGTGCTTGCACGCGAAGCGAGTACAGCAAATCCAATTGTCGCACACCGAATCTCTCACGGTACACAACGACGCACCTTGAATTCCGATCCGACGCCGAATCGATAGGTCGCGCCTTTGGCAGCACGGCAAACCTCGACGGTGGCAACCCTGAACCCGACGATTGCTGCTTCCATTTCGACACTTCACCTTTGCTAACAAGAAAACTTTCAGATTCTTTACCAAAAAATTTACCCCTCCAGGCTAAGTCGAGAGTTCAGTGTGACCTATTTAGAGACTCTAGTGCTGTTCATACTTTGAAACATCACTAACCAAGTCGTGCAGGTAACCGAAATATTATGCGTTATTTTGAACCCGCTTGCTGCTGATCAAAGGGTTGGGTTGTTTTACCTCTGAGCGGCACTTTTTTGCACACCATGGGCTAAATGGCCAGGTCACATGGACCCCGAAGGCTCAGAGAAGGTTGGGGGAGACGCACTGGAACAGGGGAGGCAGATGGTAGCCTCCCGTCAAGGCCATCCAGCATGTTCTTTAACGTGCACAGGATATGGCTCCTCCCGCACACGGCGCAAAGGCTTAACGTCCCATCCGACGGACGGCAGCCTTTCCTAGCCCATCGGTGTCCCCTACTGACCGTGGGCAGGGCGAGGAATTTTGCGGAGATAAATCTCAACGCTGACGAGTCTGGCGCGCTACCGACTGAGCCACCCCCGCCCCCAATCCTAATGCAGAATTGGGATTCGAACCTGAGAACATTAGGTTACGATACTGGTGAGTTATCAACCGAAAGCAGTGGTTTAATGCCCAAGAGGAATTTAACAATAATCTAACAGTTACTGCAGTGTTGTTTTTCTCCTGCGTGATGCTTTGCTACAGAGTCCATTTATCTGAAATTTAATATGATGAGAAACCATCGGTTCCAACGGCACCGCCCAGCTGCACACAAAAGGCCTGAACTTTCAAAAGCAGATAACTTATCTGACGGAGTAAAACCTAACAGAGCGGCGAAGGGCTTTAATGCAACCGCTCCAAAGTGAGTGACGAAGATACGAAAGGTAAACTCTGATATCATCCTGGAGCCCACGGTATTAAATTCGGTCAACGGGGCATGCGGATCTCTTCTGAAAGCTGGCCACAAGAGATACGGAATTTACGAACTGGCCTTTTCAGAAAGTTTCTATTCATCATATTTGCACCACCTAACAAAGTATGGCGAAATTTTAACTCAAATTTCCGTGATTACTGAAAGACGCCAAAAAAAAATGAAGGTTTATTTTAGTGATGCTATTTAGCGCCGACTTTGCAATGCATTCAAAACTAGCTGATGATTTAGGATTTGGGTTGTTTTACCTCTGAGCGGCACTTTTTTGCACACCATGGGCTAAATGGCCAGGTCACATGGACCCCGAAGGCTCAGAGAAGGTTGGGGGAGGGGACCCACTGGAACAGCTGTTGGGAGGACAGATGGTAGCCTCCCATCAAGGCCATCCAGCGTGTTCTTTAACGTGCACAGGGTAACGTGCACGGGGCCACGGCTTAACGTCCCATCCGACGGACGGTGGCCTTTCCAAGCCCATCGGTGTCCCCTACTGACCGTGGGCAGGGCGGGGAATTTTGCGGAGATAAATCTCAACGCTGACCCAGCTGGGACTCGAACCTGGGAACTACAGATTACGAGCCTGGCGCGCTACCGACTAAGCCACCCCCCGCCCCGATGATTTAGGATGATTCTTAATTTCTTCAAAACTAAATTTTATTGTCGGAAACATAAATCTTATCATTACAATGCTTTTTTCCTACGTGCGTCTTTCATTTTGTTATAAAAGTAATTTCATTACTACCCGCAAACTCAACGTCAAATGACGAAAGCAGAAAAGATTACGGTTCATAAGATTTCAGTGACGCCAGTTTTGTCTCGTGTCAACCTGCGCTTTGAACACGAAGAATTTCCAACAAATGCAATCTTGCCATTTCTTTTCGGTTCAGTATTGACAGAAAATAAGCTTTTGCATTTTGAGAACTTTCTTCTGTATCGGAGTTGAGTTGTTTTACTACTGAGTGACAGCTTCTTGCACACAATAAGCTAAATGGCCAGGTCACAAGGATCCCCGAGGGCTCAAAGAAAGTTGGGAGAAGGGTAATACAACAGAACAGCTATTAGGAGACAGACGGAAGACTCACGTCAAAGCCATCCAATGTGGTATTTAATGTGCACAAGGTATTATTTCCCTGCACGTGGCGCCACGACTTAACGTTCTATCCTACGGACGACAGAGTGACGACGATGGGCTTGGAAACGTCCTTTCCAAGCCCATCGTCGTCACTCTTTCAGACAAGGACAAAACGATGGTTACCGAAGATAAATCTCAACATTGGCGCAATTCGGACTCGAACCTGGAAAAATGCAGATTGTTTATACGAGTTCTATTACCCTAGGATACTTTTTTTGAGCCGGTGCCCTCGTACAGGAAGAGCCAAAATTACTTTTATGAAAGAAGTCTTCATAAAATATGGGTTGGGTTGTTTTACTCTGAGCGGCACTTTTTTGCACACCATGGGTTAAATGGCCAGGTCACATGGACCCCGAAGGCTCAGAGAAGGTTGGAGGAGGGGGACCCACTGGAACAGCTGTTGGGAGACAGATGGTAGCCTCCCGTCAAGGCCATCCAGCGTGTTCTTTAACGTGCACAGGGTATGGCTCTCCCGCACAAGGAGCCACGGCTTAACGTCACATCCGACGGACGGCGGCCTTTCCAAGCCCATCGGTGTCCCCTACTGACCGTGGGCAGGGCGGAGTATTTTGTGGAGATAAATCTCAACGCTGACCCAGCTGGGACTCGAACCTGGGAACTACGGATTACCGGCCTGGCGCGCTATCGACTGAGCCACCCCCGCCCCACTCATAAAATATGGAAAATTGAATGTATTTCCCTATATTTTAAGAATTATCGCAACTTTATTTCTTCATCTATTTACTCTAGAAACCCTTTTCCAAGATTTATACCAATACTGCTTTTCCATGTACTGCTGCTTCAAAAAGAAAACTTTCTCTGCAATTTTCCGATAGAAAATGAAGCGTTTTCCTGCATGACAGCTTTATTTAAATGTTGGGCTGCGGTAATATTAAAATAACCTTCGTAAATAACATAAAAATCTAAAAAACGTAAGAAGCGTAGAAAGCGACAATATTGAAAGAAGTTTTCATCAAAAGACTAACTTGATCAATCATCATTAAAATAATGATGGGTGTTCATGTATCAGGTTTGACAAGTTGTAGATGTGTTAGTAACTTGTAAAGCTTTCAAGTTTTTCCTTATCCCGCAACTTACAAAATGGCTTTTCTGTTCAAAACAAAATTTACTCGACTGACAAGGACACTCGGAATATTTCTGTTATTTTTTGTTTCCTCCTGAAAAGGAAATGAAACCATCTTTCTAAAAACTGCAGTTCTATTTTAGGATACACATTAGGAGAAGCTGCAAAAGCAACACAAAGGCAAGTGAACCATCAATGGATAAAACTGTTACGGTTAAAAAAAAAATCCTATTTCCGAACTTCATCCTTGACAGAGTAACAATGACCAGTGGGGGTCTGTATTTGCAGGAGCTCGACTCGAGCATTTCCATCAAATGCAACTGACTGGAAAGCTTTAAGCCCCACAGCACAGCCATTTCCTGGGCAGAACTAAACCCTAGATATAAAGAATTGGTCAGCTTATGGTCACGTGTGAGCCTTACAGGATGATGATACGCACGGCTTCGGAAAGACACGTAACCACGACAATGACCTGTACTTAGGATTGCTTCTTCATTCCTCTCGGACAGAGGACGAGGTAAGGGGGGACGATTCTGCGCAAAAGTTGAGATTACAGTGTACTGGGCAACATAACGCTGCTCTCAGAGAAAAAAGTGCCGGGGAGAGGGGGGGGGTAGTTGAAGGTTGTAACATTGGTGAAAATGAGATTCTCTTCATGGCACAGAGCTCTATGTTTCCAAAGGGGCAGACAAAGGGACTGTTCTTTGCTTCTTTTGAGAAATCGTGAAGAATCGATTTGACTAGCTATCCCAACTACAATAGTTTACTCACTCTTAGGATTTTGATTCGGTTCCCTTAGGTTCTTATTTTATCTCTTAGCACTTTCGTGCACACAATGGGCGAAATGATCAGGTGGCAAGAACCTCAAGGGCTCAGAGTTGGGTAAAGGAAAGACCCCAGTGAACAACAGTTGGGTTGTTTTTTTGAGCGGCACTTTTTTGTACACCATGGGTTAAATGGCCAGGTCACATGGATCCCGAAGGCTCAGAGAAGGTTAGGGGAAGGGACCCACTGGAACAGCTGTTGGGAGACAGATGGTAGTCTCCCGTCAAGACCATCCAGCATGTTCTTTAATGTGCACAGGGTATGGCTCTCCCATACACGGGGCCACGGCTTAACGTCCCATCCGACGGACGGCGGTCTTTCCAAGCCCATTGGTGTCCCCTACTGACCATGGGCAAGGCGGGGGATTTTGCGGAGATAAATCTCAACGCTGACCCAGGTGGGACTCGAACCTGGGAACTACAGATTACGAGCCTGGCGCGCTACCGACTGAGCCACCACCGCCCCATTGTGAGCAACAGGAGACAAATGGAAATTTCCATCCAAGGCTATTCAACGTTCTTTAACGCGCACGTTATGGCTCTTCCTGTACGCGGGCTAACGCGCGGCTTCACGTTTCATCCGAAGGACGGCGGCTTTTCCAAGGCCAAGTCACTTTTTGACCGAGAACAAGGTCCGAGGTTTAACGAAAATAAATCTCTTTTTGGCGCATTTGGGACAGTTCTCTTAGGAGTCAAAAATCGTATGTAATGAGTAGCATTGCAATCTTTAAGCCTGACGCGCAACTGAAACATGCCTAGCATACTTTCAAAATTGATCTTTTCCAGATTATCATAATGTTTTCTTGCTGTTCACGATCCCCTGCTCGCATTACAGGCTGCGGGAGGATTATTATTTTCTTTTTTTCCTAGTTGCGAAAATGATTTACGTTTAGCGAATTAGTCATTCTTTTTCCTTTGCTTAATGGCAAGCAATGAAAATGCACAAGCATGTAAATGATGCACAAGCAATGAAAACAATCCCTCCTGATCACCGAGAACAATTAGAATCCAAACAAAGCCTTAGGCATCTTGGTCCTCAGCTCTGCAGGAAATCAAATCCATCTTTACACAGTGGACGGTGGCGCCCTATATCGCTTACTTAGAAGTAATATAAGGTAGCAAATCCAAATATATCATTAACGTAATTTATGTATTCTTTTCGAAGGCAGAGCAAAAAAAGAATGCTTTAAGAAGGGAAAAGATGACTGCATGATGGCTGGTTTGCGTGCAACAGTGAGTTTAGAATGAAGTCTTCCTCTTGTCACGACAGGAAGTTCAGTGGTAGAGGTCGGTAGCCATGACTGGAATTGTAACACGCTGAATGCAGCGAGATTGTCCTGACCTTATATGGGTTCATGACACGTTTAAAAGCATTGAATTGCTTAAAGATATAATGATCGGCAGCAGAATCAAAGAGAGATGTTGCAGAACATGCTCCATAGATTAGTTTTCTCTACTTTTAAAGGGATGTTGCAGAGCATGCTCCAAAAGATTAGTCTTTTTACCTTTAAAGGGATGATGCAGAACATGCTCCAAAAGATTATTCTTCTCTTTACCTTTAAAGGGATGTTGCAGAGCATGCTCCAAAAGATTATTCTTCTCTTTTTAAAGGGATGTTTTTAAAGGGATCTCTTTTTAAAGGGATGTTGCAGAACATGCTCCAAAAGATTATTCTTCTCTTTACCTTTAAAGGGATGTTGCAGAACATGCTCCAAAAGATTATTCTTCTCTTTACCTTTAAAGGGATGTTGCAGAACATGCTCCAAAAGATTATTCTTCTCTTTACCTTTAAAGGGATGTTGCAGAACATGCTCCAAAAGATTATTCTTCTCTTTACCTTTAAAGGGATGATGAATAATCTTTTGGAGCATGTTCTGCTTCTCTTTACCTTTAAAGGGATGTTGCAGAACATGCTCCAAAAGATTAGTCTTCTCTTTACCTTTAAAGGGATGTTGCAGAACATGCTCCAAAAGATTATTCTTCTCTTTACCTTTAAAGGGATGTACAGAGTCCGATACCTAGAAAAAAATTTAGATCAACCACACTGTTGATCTTTGAAACAAATGCCGATCGCAAACTGTACACTTGTTTTTTTAAAAAATGTTCGAAATTTAAGCTCTGAAATGCCACACAAGAGCAAACTGAAATACTTTTATGACAGTTCGAAGTGCAAATGATGCTCTGAAGTGCAAATGATGCTCTGAAGTGGTGTACTCTGCTAAAATTCTGCATGAAATTATAGTTTTATTAATTCAAAGCAGGAGCGAAAAACTTTTTTCATAGCTGCTTTTAAATGAATTATTTTCGTTGAGACTGCGTTGTTGACAAATCACATAGCATTTAATAAGAGATTGAAAGAGATTAATGGGGAGAAAGAAAACTTCCATCTTACCAAAACAGTTAAATTTGGCAGAGCACAGAAAATATTCACAGATTTAATAAATCTGAAGCCGTCAAATATTTTCAAACGTAAATAATCACTGTATTTTTCATAATTTAAAATTAAGAATAAATTAGAACTTGTCTGAATTTTCAACAGAATATTAAGTATTAATTTCGACATCTTAAAATCGCGTGAATTAAGGCGAAATAAAATTATTTCATTAATTTTATTAAGTCTTATACTAAAATAACCGCTCATTCGAGTTATTTGATAAATAATCAGATGAACAAGTAAAGTGATACGGAATTAAACGAATCCATTCCGTCTCTAACAGACATGGATATTTGAGCATAAATGACAAGGTCTGCTTGAAGCATTCGAATATCATCAGTTTTGAATGGTTCACAGAATGACAGGGAAAAAAATCGAGTAAACCCTACTTCTAAAGATTTTAGCCGAAAGATTTTTTAATTTTTTCAACATTTCTCCATCTTTTTTTATCTTCATACACTCCAAGTTTTCAAAATGTCAACGGTCATTGTAAATCGCTAATTTTTAAACACTAATCTGTTCATTTTCATCTATTGCTTTGAGCATGTTTTTTTTATCCATATGTGTGTGTGTTGTTTTTCTGCTGAGGTCCTGCCAACCTCACAGACCTACTATGGCATATAAACTGACAGGCTCCTGTCAGACCTCTGTGGCAAGCAGCTGCTTGAGGGGGTATTTATTTTTTTATGAAGATGAATAACGCTCTGAGGATCTTGCTAAGCTCTTAGGAGCTATTGTTGTCAGAGATAAAAAGTTATTACATGTCACTCTGTCCAAATTAAAATATACACATTCAATCAACATAGATTTAGAAACGAAAAAGACCCACCGAGTGACTTGCGGAATTGAGAGATTTATAAAAATGCATCATAATATAAAATGGATGTAAAAGCAGTTTATTGAATTAATCTACGAATAATATTAAAAAATAAAGGCATTTATTTGGTGGTGTAGGTTTCACTTTGCATAATTAATGTTGAAATGCACGTAGCCTGAAAACATTTCCGAGGTCAACCCCCCCCCCCCTCAAAAAAAAAAATGACGGCGAAAGAAAACAAAATTCAATCTTCCAACTTACTGTCGATAAAATAGTAGAGTGTTAAAAAACCAAATGCACACAAAAAATTTTTTTCAACATTAATCTTCCAAATTTTTGAGGTATTTCAAATTTTCTGGGGAGGCTTGTGATGTATCCAAGGGATCCGTGACTGTGTGCATGACCGATAATCTGCGGTTTTTGTATCATGGTTGCGCATTATATACATTTTTAAGCTAAGAAAATAATTACTTATTAAAAAGGCAAATGTTCTTCAAATTTAGGCAAAAAAAAAACGCTTCAAAGTTAATTTCAATCTAAATAAAAGAATTTTATTTATCGTCGCGATGGTTATTTATGCGTGATATTGAAAGTGAATTATGCGCATGAACGCGACTTCACGAGCGTATGCCCTCAAACCAAGCACACATTATGAAATGGGAAACGATTGTGTTTTGCCTCCATGAAGATTTGAAGAGTTGGAGCGCATTTGCCATCTTCTAAAAAACACTTCGAAGATACTAGCTTAGAGCATCCTGCCAGCAATTCCAGAACAATGGAACAGAGACCAACGCACCACGCTGTAAATTAATCATGTCCTTCTAAACAAACGACAGTGGGCGAACAAAACCCGAATTCCCTCCAAGATTACCCCTCAGATTTCTTCTCTGGAGAAAATATTTCAGAGATCAGTTTACCAACTCTGAATACGTTCAATGAAACAAACGTCACCAGCTAATTACAGGAGGTAATATTAATTAGGTCGCGGCTACTCCGAGATAATGCTTCGTCGCCTTCTCGCGCTGACCCCCTCTTAATGACGGCAATTTCAGGGTCGAGGCAACCATGACAGCCCCACCAGAGCGCTGTTGTGTATTCCAACAATGGTACAAAGTACTCCGGCCTTCCACCCTCTTTCTCTCCAAATTCTGCATCGCCGCATTTACTCCCGAGCAATCAATACCTAGCAACCTTGGCAAGTGAAAGGGCCAGAGCATGATTCAAGGCTGCCATGGTTACGTGGTAAAGAGACAGGTGCGTTGTTCCAGCCCAGATCACGCTAAGGCGGAAGAGAATTGATTTACTGTACACTTAAGGGGCTACCGGTTTTGAAAGCTGCAGCGGTAAATGCAAACACTAGAAAGATTTTAATCTCGTAGTATATATTTAGTAACATCATGTCCTGGCTTCATCTTCACTTTTTCGCTTAGAGACGGAAAAGATGCAACTAAATGTAAATGATGTTTATTGCACACCTTTTCCTTACAAAATGAGTGTTGTGAAATTTGTAGTTTTGTACACAACAGCTTGTTAACCGATCCAGTGGAACAAGGCACATATTTCAAAGACACGCCCAGCGCTATAGAAAAGCATGTAAAACCTTGAAAGCTACGTAATACTCTGCTAAATTAAATCGCTTCTTGTTTCAGACTCTAGAATAACACACGTGATATATCTTTAATGGAAATATTAATGGTGCAGCTTTTTGATATGGAAAGCTCTATCAAGGTTAATGACAAAAGCTTAATTTACGAATAAAGGATATTACGAAATTATAATACCTAATTTGCGTATTCTCATGATTAAAAATCTCATGATTAAAAACGCACAAAGTAAATTAATAATACAATATGTTTTCTGTAGCTAATTAAACAAACTATCAAATACCAAAATTTACTTTTAGGTACACTTTGGAGGGAGGGGAATTTAAATATCAGAAAAGCTGTAAAATGAAAAAAATGTTTCGAATAAGGAAAAAGTTTAAAAATCCAAAACTTAATAGTTCTTTAATAACTTAATATTTCACTAAAGACTCAATTACGACACAAAACTCAATGATTTGGAACTGCGTATGTTTTTTGTAAGTAAATGATAATTAAAGATCTAATTACACTTTTCAGCAAATCCCAATTATTGTCACTTTAAGCAAGATGTGATGTCACATTCTCAGTTTTAACAAATTGCACTAAACACGGAAAGGCATATTCATAAAACAATTACCAGATAAAGAGATACTTACCCGTTTGGTAATCTCTGGGGTGTTCTCCATGACGTACATAATGGTTTCCGATATCTTGGTGTCCACGGTGCTGAGAACCTGTTCGATGTTGTAAGTTCCAACCATCCCCGACGTGAGTCTCTCCAGAGCGCTCACATATTCACTCCACGAAGTGTCCAATTCGGAAACGCTAGCCAGACATCCTCGCACTACATTGAGACAGATCCCAGCGCACGGCCTGGCAGTCAGCATACCTTGACAATGTGGGCAATAAGTGAGGCGAACGAGGGCTTTGTGGCATTCGGAACCAAAGTCCATGTGCTCGGTCGTATTGATCACCTCGACGCCCAAGTGGAGCGCTTGCAGAAACGTCCGTGCCGCTTCAAACGATCGCGATATGTGCAGCGAGATTTTATCAGGGAGATCACCAAAAGGTCTCACTTCGTGCTGGACTTCGCGGAGACACTCCTTATAAGCTTCTGTGAAGTCCTTCTGCTTCGAGTTAACTGAATGATGATAAGCAAGAGGAAAGAGAGAGTCAAAAAAAGAATTCACCCGGTCCTCCAGGTCAACATCTCGCCCACTGATGTAGGCGAGCAGGTCAGCAAACAATTGGCCCAATGGCACCCGGGCCATGTTTTCCATCGATTGGTACACATCCGAAAAAAGCGAGTTGGTGCTGTTTTCAGCAACTTGTACCATGTCCAAGAAAGTATCTGAAAGAGGAAAAAATTCGCACATTAAAATAATGAATTATATTTATACTCAGCTGTTGGTAAATAAAAACACATCAGGTACTCAACACCAATGCCTAAAGCAATTTTGTAGTCATTCTTTCTATTAGTAATAATTTACATAAGATGAGCTTAATTCTTACAAAGTTTTAATCACTTGTTGGGCAAGTTTATTAGCGTGTGTTGTATCAATAGCAGATATTCCAAAGTACGACACATCAAAAATTACAAATATGCCTATAAACATCCATCCCTTCTCAAACATCGCATTCGCAAAGAGATTAGAAGGGATCCAGAGATCTGAGAAGGAGGCGAACCTCAACAGAAATAAAGTTGATCACAGCGATGTTCTTTTAAGTATTAATTCTGAGGGGAAAAAAGTTCCGAATTTGATATGTTTGCTATCCAACTTAAGTTTTGAATATCCACTGAAATGCCAGTGATGAAAGCCCGTGGATGTTATTACTGACCTCCACAAACATCTGTTCTGCCTAAGGCTGAACAGAATCCTCAAAAAAGGCCCCTCTGTACAAGCACGATACACCTGTCAGTTGTGGTCCCATTGTCTCCTCCTGACACAGACTTCGAGCAGCTGCCTCCATTTGATGAGCATGCCGAGTGAAGGCACTCGGATCTCTTTCCCCAGCTGACATGCAGTAAGATGGCAGAAACATATAATTACGACGTGGTAGTGGAAGATCTGGACCAACACACGCGCCTTGCACGAGATCTAATGAGTCGTAATGATCTTATTCCTCATTCATACCTTGTGGCAAAGAATGTCGAGACTTCGGCCTCAGGGTCAGGTTAATGACACAAAAATCATTTTAACCCCTGACTCAGGCATGTTTGAGTTCGTTCTTTACTGCCGAAGAGTTTTTCTTTTTCACAACCTTTAACAGATAGTTCTGTTAAAGTTGTATCGAAAAAGTTAGATATCACTAGTATACAATCCCAGCAAAAAATATATAATTCACATTTTCCAGCAGTCGGGTTCGGTTGTTTTATGTCTGAACGGTACTTTTTTTTGAACACAACGTGGTAAATGGTCAGGTCACAAAGACCCCAAGGGCTGAGCCCTTGGGGTCTTTGTGACCTTTAAAAAGTTGGGTGAGGGGACCCACTGGAACAACTGTTGGGAGACAGATGGTAGCCTTACGTCAAGGCCATCCAGCGTGTTCTGGGTATGGCTCTCTCGCACATAGAGCCACGCCTTAAAGTCCCAATCGACGGATGGCGCCCTTTCCAAGCCCATCGGTGTCCCTTACTGACCGAGGGCAAAACGGGAGAGTTTTGCAGAGATAAATCTCAACGCTGACTTAAATGGGACTCGAATCTGGGAAGTACAGATTACTAGCCTGGCGCGCTACGGACTGAGCCACACCCGCCCCTATTCTAACAGTAGATAAAACTCAAATATACATTTTTTTTTCCGATTCACCGATTTAAAAAAAATATATTATTCTGCTGCACGTTTAATACAAACAGTTATTAATATTAAAGCAAAAGTTAATTTTAAACAATACAGTTCTTGCGCATAGATATATTTTAATAACAATTCATGCGAATAGCTACTATCGATATTACGTCACATCACTTTACAGCGTTTATCAAAAATATATTTCAAGATTTGCTATCTGACCACTACGGAGATTATTACAAGAAAATTCACAGAAATCTTTATCACTTACCATCTTAAAAAAAGAAATGGAGTTTTATATATATAAAGGGTTGGGTTGTTTTACCTCTGAGCGGCACTTTTTTGCACACCATGGGCTAAATGGCCAGGTCACATGGACCCCGAAGGCTCAGAGAAGGTTGGGGGAGGGGACTCACTGGAACAGCTGTTGGGAGACAGATGGTAGCCTCCTGTCAAGGCCATCCAGCGTGTTCTATTAACGTGCACAGGGTATGGCTCTCTCCCGCACACGGGGCAACGGCTTAGCGTCCCATCCGACGGACGGCGGCCTTTCCAAGCCCATCGGTGTCCCCTACTGACCGTGGACAGGGCGAGGAATTTTGCGGAGATAAATCTCAACGCTGACCCAGCTGGGACTCGAACCTGGGAACTACAGATTACGAGCCTGGCGCGCTACCGACTGAGCCACCCCCGCCTCATATATATATATATATAAAACTCGCAACTTAACGTTGAGGAACAATTGCTATCATTTGTGAACTTTTCACGAAACTTATTTTCTGCTCAGTAATCTCCAATGAAATAGGAAACAGATCTCCATTGTTTTAACGGATCAGATGAATTTCACCCTGCAGTTGAAAGCCATACGCAACAAACACAGGTAAACTATCCTTTGAAGAGCAGGGGGAAAAAATACACTAATTAGGCGACTGCTGTAGGTAGAGGGCATCCTTTTGGCGCGGTTGGCTGCACACCTCCGCATTCTAATCAAGCAGCAGAAATCAAAACAGCGCGAACCAGCAGCAGCGAAATGAACGCGCCTCTCGCATAATGACGTGGCATGAGAAATGAACACGTGCTGCTGAAATGAAAACGAATTCGGTTGTCACGTCATCTCTGTGGGCCGTGGCGAACGTCGGCCATGAGACGGAATCGATTGCCTATTGAGGGCTGAACAGAGAACCATAAAAACGACTCTCTCTCGCTCGCGACAAAGAGATGGGACGGAAAGGAGCGTTATCTCCTGCAAATAACTCGCTCGACACGGTGATCCGGTTCATTCTTATTCAAAACTCCAAAAAAAAAATTGATGCTTATGCTAAGCGACTACTAGACATCGGACTACATTTTGAAACTGGATGATGTGGAAACTTTTTTGCATTAATCTACTACAACTGTTTATATGTAACATGAATATTCAATGTTTCTGACTTTCACACTTCTGGATTACTAGAAATTTGTTTTCAGTTAGATTGGATTGTTTTACCTCTGAGCGGCACTTTTTTGCACACCACGGGCTAAATGGCCAGGTCACAACGACCCCGAAAGGCTCAGAGAAGGTTGGGGGAGGGGACCCACTGGAACAGCTGTTGGGAGACAGATGGTAGCCTCCCGTCAAGGCCATCCAGCGTGTTCTGTAACGTGCACAGGGTATGGCTCTCCCGCACACGGGGCCACGGCTTAACGTCCCATCCGACGGACGGAGACCTTTCCAAGCCCATCGGTGTCCCCTACTGACCGTAATCATTTTTTTTTTTGCGGGAAATTTTGCGGAGATAAATCTCAACGCTGACCCAGCTGGGACTCGAACCTGGGAACTACAGATTACGAGCCTGGCGCGCTACCGACTGAGCCACCCCCGCCCCTTTGTTTTCAGTTGTTTTCGTTTTTTTTTTGTGTATTATTCAATGTGACGACTGATGTTTTCAATTGAAATTGTTTCTGTATGGAGATCTCACGAACGAGCCTGCTCTTGTGACATTTGATCAAGTATAAGATATATTTAAGGAATCGATTGCTGTTTAATTAACAACAGTTGCTGAAACTTCATATCGAAGAAAAATTCCATTCTTGGAAGAATTCACTTTTAAATCTTCCAAACTACTAAAAAGTATTTCCGTTCTTTTCAATACAAGGTTATAAAAAAAAAAAACAATAAACGAAATGGCCTGAAACAGACTATGTTTTTCCATATTATGTTTAGAGTAAAAAATTAATTTCCAATTTTCCTTTCAATTACTTATATCGCTTATGAGAGTTGCCCAAAGGAATACTACTGCTAATCCTAAATTGAACATCTAACCTAAATGTGAAACTTTAAAAACTTTTATCATCACTTCTACTCTGTGTTTAAAGAAGTTACCAGTCGCTCAAAAAAACATCCGAACGCTATGGTTGATTACAGAATTCATAAAAAATATCTGGCAACGATTGTTTTTAGGATCTCGTGTTAAAGGATCTTGGTGTACTAGCTATCTGGCAACCTTCGTGTCACGTGACACGAAGGTTGTCAGATAGCTAGTAGACATCACTGGGTTGTATTTTAATGGCACCACCTTGTACATAAATTATAAATACGAGTAGCCGCAAATAAAATAACACCACACCGTTATTGAATGAAGCAATAATAAAACTTTTTGCACGCTAATTTCTCAGTGACGAGGTTGGGTTGTTTTACCTCCGAGAGGCACTTTTTTGCACACCATGGGCTAAATGGCCAGGTCACAAGGACCCCGAAGACTCAGAGGAGGTTGGAGGAGAGGACCCACTGGAACAGCTTTTGGGAGACAGATGGTAGCCTCCTGTCAAGGCCATCAAGCGTGTTCATTAAAGTGCACAGGGTATGGCTCTCCCAAACACGGAGCCACGGCTTAACGTTCCGTTCGACGGACGGCGGCCTTTCCAAGCCCATTGGTGTCCCCTACTGACCGTGGGCAGGGCGGGAAGTTTTGCGGAGAAAAATCTCAACGCTGACCCTCGTCCCACAAAAAGAAGCTACCGATGCAGACTAAAGTTATTTAAAAGGAGAAATGTACACGTCCTATTTATCCACTACGTTCACACTCAGCTACTTCTGCTGTGTCCATAAACACCCCTGAATGCCTCGAGGATCTTCCCCACAACACAACAGCACAGTATCCTTTCTTCGCTAACCCTCACTCCGACCCTCGGTGGGAAAGGGTACACCGTTGGACTTCCAAAGACAGCCGTCCGTCGGATCGAATAATAAGCTGTAGCTCAGTCTGCAGGCCAGCAAGTTAAAGGAACAAGCTTGATGGCCTCGATGGGCGGCTTCCATCTCTCTAATGAGTCCCTTTTCGCAGTCTTTTTTGAGCCCTTGAGGTTTGTGACATTTAGCCACTGTGTGCAAAAAGCGCTCTTCAAATGTAAAGCAATAATTCATGTTAAGACAATCAAATGAACTTTCAGAATTTTTCTTGTGTAACCATATCTGATTTAATATCAAAATAAAACTCTTAGGAACTTAACTACTTTATATTTGAGTCTACACTCATGACCTTTAGCTTCATGAACTTCATTAGCTCCACAATGCACTATATATCCAATTCAATCAAACAGATGAGACGAGCTTTGCCTCTACCACTGAGTTAATTCTCTGGCTAATTATTGGAGTCATGTAGCAAGAAGAGTAGATTGCGTTGCCCCGTGTGACGTCCGGGCGTAACGAACTGATGTAAACGTCAACTCACGTGTTCTATACATGACAGCGCGAGTACTTTGGCATGTGATCCAACTGGTTCATCAAACTATCCTGTCATCATAAGTTAACAAGCGTAACAGACCGTAATGCTGCAAAGCCACATTTAAACATTTGATGCAATTGTCAACATTTCACAACACACAATTTCGTCTTTATATTGATTGAATGGTAGAGGAAACATTTCCTCTACCATTCAATCGAATTACTACAGTAATTCGATTACTGTAGAAATTACTACAAATTTACAAAATTTTCTCCACCAGGGAAAAAAAAAATACCATTATATATTCAAAATAAAATTCCGTGGCTGAGTGATTAGCGTGCTTGGCTATTGATCAAAGGGACATGGGTTCGAGCCCCGGATAAGGTGGTAATGTTTCATTTGTGTTGTCCCCATCCTGGCGTCTCGTCCTCCTCAGACTTCACCCAATGGCATTCATACCGACAGGCTCTTGTCAGACCTCTGTGGCAAACAGCCTGCTTGAGATTTGTTTTTATTATATTCAAAATAAAGCGTTTACATCTAAAAGTCAGTCATCTTTGTGTGTAAGAAAATAGAGTTCTATCAGATTAAATATCATTTTAAATATTTGACAGACCTATTTCCTTCTTTCTAAAATCATTTTTCTAAAATTTCAAATTCCCACCTTTCTTAATCAGCGAAATAGACATATACAGTGTATCTGAAAAGTAATAAGATGACTCGAATCTTTTTTCCCCCGATTTAAAAAGGACTCATTCAGAAGGAAGTTGTTCAGAAGGAAGAATTTCTTGCCAAGAAATTGGCGGGGTAAGAGTTCGCAACAAAGCACCAGCGCATTCCGAGTTAATTATTTGAAGATTTCTTTCGCAAAAAATTACTGAGACCAACCACGCCCCCCCCCCCCCCCCCCTCTTCGCTAGATTTGGCTCCGTCCGATTTCTTTTGTCTTTCCGAAGTTAAAAATAGAGATGAAATCGAAACGATTTCATACCATCAAAAAGAATGTGACCGATAAACTCGAAGAGGCAATTTCGTCTTTATATTGCAACTTTATTTTGTGCATCTGTTGTGTGTAAAACGATTCTTCGTTTTTAATTTGTAGGAATTTCAAGAATGCTTTTAACGATTAAAAGAGCGGTTTAACAAGTATATGAAGTCCCCGTGGTGACCATTTCGAATGATTTTAAATAATAAATTCTATTCCTGAATATTTTTCTCTTACAATTTTTGTCTCGTTACGATTTAGACGCATTGTGTACATTTGTATTTTGTGAACATGCAGAAAGAAAAAAAATGGTTAGATTCTCTAATAATAAATCTCCATGGCAACATCACAGACATCTTTTTTGACGAAAACACTTATCGTCGAGAGCCGAGTCATCGTTTTACTGCTAAATGAGCTTATCAGCCGGGAAAAGAAAGTTTTGAAAAAAGAAATTCAGAAGCTTTTCTTCACGTGATTAATTGTTACTTTACAGAAAACTGAAGAGGAACTACCAGTGCGAAAAACGATTAAGGACCTTTTTTTTTTCAATTGCTTCCATGAGGATTTGGAAAAAGTCTTGCTTAAAGTGGAAACCCTTTAAGCAAACAAATCATGTGTAAAGAAGATTATCATGCCTAGTTGACTCCAGTAGCTAAATCATCAGCAACTTAACTGACGCACAAGTACAGTCCAAATTCGATACGCACAGTGATTTTTTTTTCAATAAAGAAAACCCGGAATAACGTTTCGACGAATTGCCACTTTAAAAATTAATTTCAAGCCCCTCAAAAGTAACTGGTGTTGTACTAACAACCATTTACATTCCAACTGGTATCTACCAGTTGGAATTTAAAACTAAGAAATAATCATTTTTTGAGTCAGAAAAATACGATTTAACAAATGGCACGTACTGAAATGAAAAAAAAAAAATCATTTCAGATACATATTCTTAAATGACTAATATAAATGCACTTAAGGTTATATCATATTTTAAAATCCATTCAACAATAAAAATAATTCAAAAGAAATAACCTAACTTTTTGTTTAGGTTCAACTCATTTATAGACAATCCGAAAAAGTGGAAATAAATTTAATTTTGGAAATCGCCGATATGAAATCATCTTAATCCAGTTAATGCCATCTGAAGTAGCCTTTCGGTTACCAGTTTATAAAAATGTTTGTCCAATGACTGTCTCTTCAGCTTCTTTTCTCCCTCATCTCCTGTGACCTTTTCTCTGAATAGTCCATTTTTTTCTTCTACTGATGGTCTCACTCTCTAACCATTATCGAAAATTTTCCTGTTCCCATTTTCTGTACATGTCAATACCAAATTAACCGTTTTCTCTGTGCAAGTGATTAACACAAATAGAGGAAATCATCTCCCTACTCGATCATTTCTTACTCTATACCCACTGAATATTTCTGCACTTCTCCAAAATCCACCGCAAAACTCTCCACCCTGCTCTTGATTAGTAGAGGATACTGATGGGCTTGGGAAATCCGCCTTCCGTCGTAAGGGGTGTTTAGCCGTGGTAACAGTGCCGTTTCCATGTGCGGGAGAGCCATACCCTGTGCATGTTAAAGAACACGTTGAATGGCATTGACGGGAGGTTCCCGTATGTCTCCCAACAGCTGTACGGAGGGTTCCCTCCACCAACCTTCACTGAGCCCTCGGGGTCTTTATGACCTGACCATTTAAGCCCATAATGTGCAAAATAAAAAAAAAAAGCGACGTTCAGAGACAACCCAACCCAAAAGCCCATTTCCACGACTAACAACTTTTTTCTTCTAAATGTAATGCATTTATTTACACAAAAATATTGAATTCATTGCCCATTTGTTCTTTTTTCTTGAATCCTTCGTTCGATTTCTGCTTCACTTCCTCCACCTTTATGAAATGTAAACCCTGATAAACTTGCACATTTCGTATTCCTTGAAATTCACTCCACTGTCTATTGTTATTATCTTGTGCTCTAAGATATAAATTTTTTTATTTTTTCCATCCCCATTTTCGATATTCTACACCCAACTTCCTTGCCGCATATTCTCTCTCTTCGTTGTCCTATGCAATGGTTACCTAGCAGCCAGCAAATTGTATCTGTAATCGAAAGGTCCATCTTTTTACCTTTCCTTCTCTGTGCAGTTCTCCATTCAAATAAATTTTAAACAACGTCGGGGATACAACGCATTCCGTTCGCAATTTTAATTTGATGTGTTTTGTTTGATAAGTCTGTCAAGTTCACTCACTGCTTTTATCAATGTACTGTACTCCATTGCTCGCATACAGGTAGACATGCTTTCAAAGGCATACACAAGGCTATGCCATTGAAAGGTCTAATGAAACCGAATCGAGTTCTGGATTCGTTTTCGCTTTCTTTTCCACCATTGTTTGAAATTGAACAGGAAATTTCACCTAAACATGATCTTACAGCTCTAATTCCATTTTGCAAATTTTCATTCTTTCTCACTGTATTCTTCTTCGATTAGGTTCTGAATCATTCTACCATAAAATCTGATAAAGTTATTAATATTTCCCCAATAATTGTTAGTCATTTCTCTTTATGTATTTAACTCTCCAATCTTTATGTATCTATTTCCATTTATGCACAAAGTGGGTTGGGTTGTTTTACCTCTGAACGGCACTTTTTTGAACACAATGGGCTAAATGGCCAGGTCACATGGACCCCGAAGGCTCAGAGAAGGTTGGGGGAGGGGACCCACTGGAACAGCTGTTGGAAGACAGATGGTAGTCTCCCGTCAAGGCCATCCAGCGTGTTCTTTAACGTGCACATGGTATGGCTCTCCCGCACACAGGGCCACGGCTTAACGTCCCATCCGACGGACGGCGGCCTTTTCAAGCCCATCGGTGTCCCCTACTGACCGTGGGCAGGGCGGGGAATTTTGCGGAGATAAATCTCAACGCTGACCCAGCTGGGACTCGAACCTGGGAACTACAGATTACGAGCCTGGCGCGCTACCGACTGAGCCACCCCCGCCCCACACAAAGTGGGTAATTTTGTAATCATTCCACTGTCCCACTCTTAATCAATTCAGCTAATATTTCTCCTAATCTTCACGTTTTTCATCTTTTGTTGCAGCTCGAACTTTTTCCAAAATCTTCACGATTCAATGCAATCATATCGCATAAATTGTTTTCAGGAATTATTAATGAATTCTTTTATTTCTCCGTAAAAAAAAAAAGATTTTCATAACGTTCCCTTTTTTATTACCATCTTCTGTGCCTTTATAGACGTTTTTTCCTGAACCCTCAATAAAACAGGTATCAACCATCGGCTTAATTCTACGTCCGCCAAACATTTGACACCTCAAAGGACGGCTTCATAGGCCCATGTATGACCCCTATGAAGATTTGGCCGTCGCTTGCACTGTATTCGCTGCTTCTTCGCAGTGTGACATACGCATACACAACCCCAGAGAGCATTTCGAGAATAAGATAAATAGTTGACAGCAAACTCCTTGTGGAATTGAAGTTCTCGAACCTTACTCATACATCACCGCTCTAGAAGATACGACACGTCTACGCTGACAGGAGTCGATGCCTCAGATAAAAAGAAAATCTTCTGCTAGTGTTAAACTCGTTGGAAAAGAATGCAGGTATTTCACTTTGGAAGTTACAAGTGAAAAACCTATGATTATCTAGATAACACTACACTCTTAAAATGCAACATTGAAGTACTTTTAGAAATATGAATCACTCTACCCAAGTTGTTTTCATCAACATACAGTATAATGAACAACTTGAATGACTTTTCTTCTCAACTACACTATTATGTTAAATATACTTGTCTTGGAGAAAATAGCTTATACGAATATTAAAATTCAGGGTAAATACGAATCGTTTAGACCAGTGGTTATCAACCTTTTATGCTTCACGTATCCCCTGGAAATGTGTATGTAACTTGCGTACCCCTTGCATATATAGATAAAACTATAGTTATAGTATAAATATATATATAGTTATAGTATAGTAATATATAGTTATAGATATAGTATATAAACAATGGGAATAAGTTACTAGATCTAGCGACTTTTGAGCTCTCACGGCGTACCCCAAAAATTTTTACCGCGTACCCCACGTTGAGAACCCCTAATTTAAACTATTGGGCTAAGTGCTCACTTTATTTGGATCATAGACTGATTTCTTGACGAGGCTTACAACTAGGAGGGGGGGAGGGGAGCAAGGTAAGTCAGGAGCCCTGAGGCAAGACACTTTTTTCGGGCCACAAATTTTTCAATAACAGTAACTTTTTTTATACTGCTAAGTTGTCAATAAATGTAATTATTTCAAACATTTTTATATTTTATTGATCTAAAGCCAACGTGTCATCACAAACATTTATTATGTGGTAAAATCTCTTCAGTTTCGATGCATCTTTTGAAGGCTGAATGTTAACTAAAATATTATACTGAGAATATGACAGGAATTAGGTACCATAAAAATACTAGTTTAAAGATTTAATAGAGGAAAATATATTATTTTTTTTTAAAGATTTATCCGAATGTCAAAAGTCCTCGATAACCCTTTTGTGTCGTTTTTCTACCACCTTCCTTAGAATCAAGTCAAAGCTCAATCCGCAATTTTTACTTTATTGAACTCTTAAATTTCTTAAATATGACAATTTAAAGACTTATTTCCATATCTCCAATGTGTACATACATTGAAAGGTAGCCAAAGTTCAAGCTGCTCATCAAATCTCTCTTTTTTACTAGAAGATTTCATTCAGTTCCTGCTTTAATTCGACGCAGACCAAATCCTCTGAGAGCAGAACGGCCAAACCTTTTTCTGTAACAGCGGAAAGTAATGAATCCTGCCCTTTAACAAAATTAAAAATTAAGTTCTTGTTAAAATAATCCTACATTTGTTTTTGATTAGGAAACATTTTGGAAAAATTTTCCATGCACACTGCCCTACCATAATATTATAAAATTTCCTTGTACGTCAATGAGGAACTAACTTCGAAACTCTAACTTCTAAAACATTAATTTAACGGGAAAATGCGACTGAAGATAAATAAAATATCATAATCAGAGCTATTTAAATTGCGATTTTTCAATAATACTCTTCAGTAATATTTCACTTTGGTATTGGATGTACGGTATACGGTAGCTGGATTAATAAATTTTTTTTATAAAACTCATCCATAATTCTTTAATATATTTAAATAATCAAGAAAACTTGAAAAAATACATATTTTAATAAATGGTTTAAAAAATACTTATTTCCGAGGTACATTCTTATTACGTATTATTGCCAAATATTTCAGTTTTCAGAACTCTAACTACTCAACGAATATTGCTGAAAAATAAAAATAAATACCCCCTCAAGCAGCTGCTTGCCACAGAGGTCTGACAAGAGGCTGTCAGTTTATATGCCATAGTAGAAAGTCTGTGAGGATGGCAGGACCTCAGCAGAAAAACGACACAGACATCCATGCCTTACCCGGGGCTCGAACCCAAGTTCCTTATGCATATTTTAGAAATTATAGAGCTTCGAAGCTCGATTCTTATCGACATAAACATTGAAATTCTCTAATATTTTTGTAGAGGAGCAGCTCTATATACAAGCCGCAAAATTTTCCGTGGAGAGAATCCGATGTCCCCGAATATTCTAGTCTAACCAAAGCCCGAATACCAATTCTACCAACATTGCGCTTTATCTTTGCTAAACCCGCACCCTGCCTCGGTCAGAAAAATGACACCAATGGGCTAGGGAAGGCCACCGTTCATCGGAAGGGACGCAAAAGCGGTGGCTCCATGTGCAAGAGAGCAAAACTCCGCACACGTTAAAGAACATGCTTGATGGCCTGTCTTTTAACAGCAGTTCAGTGGATCCCTTTCCATCAATCTTCGCCAAGCTCTTGGGGTCCTTGTGACCTGACCACTTGGTCCATTATGTGCAAAAAAGTGCCTCTTAGAGATTAAAACAACCCAGATTCTCCTAGTCAAAAAACACCAACTGCCTCCTGAACTTTAACTCTTAATCCCTTAGTGCAGTTTCTTCACACACTTACCTACTCTTGATTCATATCATTGCTTCGCCACTTTGAATTTCCGTTAATCTAAACGATTTACCAGGTTTGCTTCGGTTTCTCATAAATACAGAAGAACATGGTCATAAGTTTAGTAGGGTAGTCAGATTCCCTAATCACTGTAACAGATAGATTTTGGTCTTTCTCTGCGCATAAGGCTTTTTTGTAAACTCAGAAATTGCCAAAAGCTAACCTGACATATCCTAATCATTTCATTGAATAAATTATATTTATATGCATACATTATATCAAATTTTCGTTGGATTCTTTCTTCACGAAAAAGAATTATAAGATTCAACGACAATACACATCGTAAAATATAATAATAAATAATAAAAATAAATACCCCCTCAAGCAGCTGCTTGCCAGAGATCTGACAGGAGCCTATCAGTTTATATGCCACAGTAGGAGATCTGAGAGGATGGCAGGACCTCAGCAGAAAAACGACACACATCCATGCCTAATCCGGGGCTCGAACCCAGGTCCCTTAGATCAAAATACTTTTTTAAAACTAAGCAGTCATCCTAGGCAAGAATAATCGCAAAAAAAAATCATCTCCAAACTTTCTTGTATTTTGGATTCGTGTCGAGATCTTTTTTCTTTCAAGGTCCCATATTAAATATAATCTAGTCATTTTAGGTAAAATATTTCTGCTCTTAGGAAGGAAAAAAAGAAACATTTTAAAATTAATCCCTTGACAACAGAGCGCAACCAGCGAGATACTACAAACCCGTAAAGTCATCTTCTCTGCATGCATACATACATTGAAAGGCAGCTAACCTCATTCATTAGCATAGTAGGATACTCAAACTATACGCTTGCCAAGTGTACAGCCCAAAAATTTCGGTAATAAATTTACACGCCGGAATAAAGACTTCACTATCTACTATTACAATACATAAATACTACAAAAATAAAAACTTTTAACGTATATTTTAAGGGCCATGAACATTTCACTTTCTGTTTACCAAACTACGCACATGTTCCTTCCACCCCTTTATCATTTCTACTATTTTAAAAAAATTCGAATAGATCATATTATCACGGATGCGCAGTTCAATTACGTTTTTCGGCAAACACGAAAGTTGACAGATATTTTAAAAATAAATTTCGATTCCTTGAGAACTAAAGCCTTCATAACAACGTCATTCATTCAAAGAATTGGTCTAAATTCTAAAAGAATTCTTACTCAAGCTTCTGAAAATCTCATTTTTAAAGCATGCTGTTCTATACATATTCTTCCTTGGGGAAAAATTCTTAACTGGCTATTTCATTCTAACGAATATTTTCTATACAAGACTTAGTTTGCACTTTAACATTTAAAGAATGGAATAAGTTATACAAAATTATCTTTTTAAAGCAAAACCAAAAATTTGAGAACTAGACACTTTATTCAAAAGTTTATGGGAGTTCTCCCCCCTCCTCCCCCCACACACACACAATGTAAATTTTTCCAGTTATCAAAGGACTGATATTCTTCCTAGTTTTCCGTACCTTATTATTAATAAGAAAACGTTAATAAGTTAAATGCCTCCTTCCCTCATGTGTATAATAAAAAAATAACTCCGTCAAACAGCTGCTTGCGGTCAGACAGGAGCATGTCTGTTTAATGCGCCGCATAGAGCGTCTGTGAGGAAGAAACTTAAATATCCATGTCTTACCTGGGGCTCGAACCCAGGTCCCTTTGATCAGTAGTCAAGCGCGCTGACCTCACCACTACGGGATGACTAATACGTGTAGTGAGACCAAAGTCGAGTTTGCAGCTATGCAAGGATTGATTTTCAGTTTTCCTTCGATGTATATATTGAGATGTTATACGCCGAGTTCAAGATAATCATGGCCAGTTCAAAATCTTCCGATTGTTTTGATATGAAGCTCCCTCTAATATTCAAAAGAAATTGGGGAATCTTTACACGAAACTAACAAATTCAAAATCATCAGAGTCTTGGATCCACCCATCGTGAATTAACAAAGTACTACTCATGAGCAAACAAGCCAAGGTCTCTTACGGCCCAATCATATTAGTATATCTGTTCCTAATCTTTCCATTCGACCTCATGTTTCCTCATTTTCTCATGGTCCAGAGACCAGTTTTACCCATACTCAGTTCAAAACAATAAGCTACAAGTATTCAAATGAATTCACACTTTGTGCTCTTTCATCATTTTCCTCTTAGTTGGAACTCTTCCCATTCCAGAGAACCCATATTTCTGGATATATACAGGGTGAATCTGAAAAAGTGGGCAAAACTTTACGGGGTGGTAGAACGCAGCTATACGAGCAATATTCGTCATAGAAAGTATGGGCGGAACGCAAACGGCGAGCCGCTAGGTGGCGTTGGAAATGGTATAAAACGGTCGGTCCTCGCACCCAATTTCTACCGTGGATTGCCGAGAGGATGGCTGGTTATACTAACCACGAAATGGCGGACATGCACTTTGTGTACGGTGCGGCGGACGGGAATGCAAGTGAGGCACAGAGTATCTCCTCTCCTCCTTGTGTTCATTCTTTAAATGTGACAGTGGAAAACTACCTTTTAACTTCTCACCGCTTGCGTTCCGACCATACATTCTATGACGAATATTGCTCGTATAGCTGCGTTCTACCACCCCGTAAAGTTTTGCCCACTTTTTCAGATTCACCCTGTATATATCATACTGTAAGATTTGCAATCAGTTTCTTGAGCGCTTTAACCAAATGCACAGATAGAGAACAAAAATCTATGCTCAAAACTGAACCTTTTTAATTTTCAGAGAGATTGTTTTAACCATTCACTTTGAATAAAAATTGATAAACGTTAACATTTATCAATCTTCAATGGACACACATTAAATGCGTTTTAAACAATGGTTGCGACCGAATCCATAAGCAACAACGTTAACCTGAAATGTAGAAATGTTTTCCCGCCATTGAGTGGATAAGTACTTATTCTCATCCAACCCCAAAATTTAGTAAAGATGGGTTGGGTTGTTTTACCTCTGAGCGGCACTTTTCTGCACACAATGGGCTAAATGGCCAGATCACAAGGACCCCGAAGGCTCAGAGAAGGTTGGGGGAGGGGACCCACTGGAACAGCTGTTGGGAGACAGATGGTAGCCTCCCGTCAAGGCCATCCAGCGTATTCTTTAACGTGCACAGGGTACGGCTCTCCCACACACGGAGCCACGGCTTAACGTCCCATCCGACGGAAGACTGTCTTTCCTAACCCATCGGTGTCCGTTACTGACCGTGGGCAAGGAGGGGAGTTTTACGGAGATAAATCTCAACGCTGACCCAACTGGGACTCGAACCTGGGAACTACAGATTACGAGCCTGGCGCGCTACCGACTGAGCCACTCCCACCCCTGACTTAGTAAAGAGCCACTAGGGAAAAAACTACTTCAAAACATACCTTTCTAAAGAGAACTGAATTTGAAAAAAATGTTTTTAATGATTCAAGAATATATTAGAATTAGGAAGCGAAAGTATATAATTTTATTCAGCAATATGAATTGGCAACACCGTTTAATTAATGCACCTAAAACTGTTTGGTCAAAATATTGAAAAGCGCCAAATTTAGTATATTGATTATTTGTTTAACAGCCGCAAATTCTTTTGCAATGAGTAATGGGTTGAACGGGCATTCATTTATAAATAAATACCCCCTCAAGCAGCTGCTTGCCACAGAGGTCTGACAGGAGCCTGTCAGTTTATATGCCATAGTAGAAGGTCTGAGAGGATGGCAGGCCCTCAGCAGAAAAACGACACAAACAGCCATGCCTTACCCGGGGCTCGAACCCAGGTCCCTTAGATCAGTAGCCAAGCGCGCTAACCATAGAGAACATAAATAATTGTCGTCGTCGATTTATCTCCTTGTTTTTATACGATTTCCCATCTCTTCTCGGTCTCAGAATTTGCCAGGTTTTGGATTAGGCGGTTCATCCAACAACCTATGCACGCGTTTCAGCATTTAGTGAACTTAGACTATATATATTCTTCCACTTAACGTAAGACAGCCAGTCACCTTCCAGCGATAACAGTACACCTTACCGCTTAAACGCTGACAAAATCATATCAGCTTTAACTTAAGACCTAGACAGATATTACGGGATCTGCGACCAGAGCAAATCGAAATCGGTGCGGGCGTGCGAACGCGTAAGCTCACGTGCTCGCGTGATAGATCCGTCTCGGAGCCTCGAGCCCGTGCTGCTGCTTGATTACATGTCTATTGTTGCATGAGCGATTGGGAGAGTGTACCAGTTGTACGCAGGGGATGCTTATTTACTGGACCAAAGTGACTTTGATGGATGGCAAGTGAGGATCAGAGAGAAACGCCCGATTCTCTGGCATTGAACGATAACTGTTTCCACAGTTATGACGAGCAAGGCATGATTACCAAACCCCAAAACTTTTAGGAGGGTTTCGCAGTAGCACTTGTCAATCATGGCACGGAAATCAAGCTTTTTCTAGTCATTGTATTTCAAGCAGCAGATCCTGCCTATCGGACTAGTGTCAAGTATACAGCATCGTAATGTTATGAACAATAAGGTTTTCAGGAAACTGTAAATTGCGGCCATTTATCACTATCTGTAACGAAATTGTATGAATGTGCATTTTTCTTAGCTGATCGACGTGAGAATTAGGACAATGAATCGTGAGATTTGATTATTGTCATTTGGTATTAAGCATCTTTGATCGATTGGGGTTGGATCAGTCGGTAGCGCGCCAGGTTCGTATTCCGCAGTTCCAAGTTCGAGTTCCAAGTGTGTCAACGTTGAAATTTATCTTAGCTACCCTGGCTTCGGTTCGAAAGGGGGCACCCATGAGCTTGCAAAGACAACCGTCGGTAGAATGCGATGTTAAGCCGTGATCCCGTGTGTATGAGAGAGAGATGCCATGTGCACTACAGGCTGAATGGCCTTGATAGGAGGCTTCAGTGTCTCCTACCATCTGACCAGTGTCAGTCTCGGAACTTCGAGCCCGAGACAGACACTGGGCAGCTTTCCAAAACCCTTCCCCAACCTTCTCCGAGCCCTCGCGATCTGGTCATGTCAAAATATGATGAAAATATGATAATTCGCGCCGCAAAGAGGGAAAAAAAATCATGTTTAAGATTCAACAACTGCATTTTGGTCAGATTCTATAAGTTCCTTTTGCAGCCCTCTCTCACTGACGATATTTTGAACTACTTATGGTTGCACAGATTGATTGTAGCTTGCTATAATAAGAGGGTCATTTCAAATTATCTAGTAGCAAGTCAGTATCCACTATTAAATAAAGGTCACATTACAAACTAAAATCAGGTGATAAGAGTTACGCGATTAGCTACTCGATCTGTCAGATATGATCGATTTAAAAAAAAAAGCCTCTTAATTGAATATTTTCGCTACTGACTGTACAATACCTGATACGAAATATTATTCTTGGGAAATTATATATTCCATCGAGACTTTTCTGTTAAAACTTTATATTTTTTGTTAACATCTAAAAGATAAATAAAACTAGGTCTTTCTCTGTGTTATTCCAGTGCTCCGTAACTTCTAAAATACGACTGAAGTTAAAAATCTTAATCCTATATAAATGCCGCTTTTTTTTTAACAATATTCGTTCACTATATAAATATTTAGGAAATTTAACAACAGCAATTCACTTCGCTATTAGTCATTTTGCATGATTCTTACGAACTGTTGTTAAATATCCCAACGCCTATAATTCTTTCGAATACAGATTAAATATTTTTTTTAATTGGATTTACTTTTGAGAGTCATTTTTTTAACACAATGGACTAAATGGCCAGCTCACAAGGGCCCAATGGCTCAGAGAAGATTTGGTTGAAGGGGATACACTGGACAACTGTTAGGAGACAGATGGTAGATTCTCGCCAAGCCACCAATGTGTTCTTTATCGTGCATAGGGTCCGGCTCTTCGGCACAAGGGCCGGACCCTATGCACGGACCTATGCACAAGGGCTTAACATTCCATCTGAGTGACGGCCTTTTTACAAGCCCGACGGTGTCGCCTTTCTGAACGAGAGCAGGGTGGGGATTGTTTTACCTCTGAGCGGGCACTTTTCTGCACACCATGGGCTAAATGGCCAGACCACAAGGACCCCGAAGGCTTAGAGAAGGTTGGGGAAGGGGACCCACTGGAACAGCTGTTGGGAGACAGATGGTAGCCTCCCGTCAAGGCCATCCAGCGTGTTCTTTAACGTGCACAGGGTATGTCTCTCCCGCACACGGGGCCACGGCTTAACGTCCCATCCGACGGGCGGCGGCCTTTCCAAGCCCATCGGTGTCCCCTACTGACCGTGGGCAGGGCGAGGAATTTTTTTTTCTCACCGAGAGCAGTGTGTGTGTGTGTGGGGTGGGGGGTGGGGTTAGTGGAAATAAAATAATTTTGAAATTAAGGATTTCGATGGACTTGATGTAGATCTTTAGTTGCAATCACTTAAAACCCATAAAACTCTCATCCAGTCTTTTGGTCATTATCTCTGTTTCCCACACATTTGTAACTTCTGTTAACTTCTATTTACGTGATATTAATGTGATATTAGATTTAGGAAATTAGAACTGAAACGGGGGAAAATGTAATTTCCTTTAATGTTGGCTGCAACATTTAAAGGAAATTACTTTTTCTAATGACTTCAAGTTTAATCAAATCCAAAAATATTCATGGCCTCTTTCAACTTAATATTAGCTATTTACTAGATTTTTGCATAAAACGCTTATTTTAGAAGTTACGGATTAAATAATTTATCTTTCCATCGTCATAATATGGAAATGGTTTTATTTCCTACCCTAAGCAATGCAGCTTTATTCAGGTTAGTTCGTACAAAAAAAAAAAGCAGCCATGCCACAACCGACCGGGGATTCGAAACCAATCTTTAGCGTTATAGCGATCCAATTAGACACCACAGTGATACTCGTTTGAATTCATATTAATGGCAATGTTTGGCAAGCATCGGGGCGGGGATGGCTCAGTCGGTAGCGCGTCAGGCTCGTAATCTGTAGTTCCCAGGTTCGAGTCCCAGCTGGGCCAGCGTTGAGATTTATCTCCGCAAAATTCCCCGCCCTGCCCACGGTCAGTAGGGGACACCGATGGGCTAGGAAAGACCGCCTTCCGTCGGATGGGACGTTAAGCCGTTGCCCCGTGTGCGGGAGAGCCATACCCCGTGTACGTTAAAGAACACTCTGGATGGCCTTGACGGGAGGCTACCATCTGTCTCCCAACAGCTGTTCCAGTGGGTCCCCTACCCCAACCTTCTCTGAGCCTTCGGGGTCCCTATGACCTGGCCATTTAGCCCATGGTGTGCAAAAAAGTGCCGCTCAGAGGTAAAACAACCCAACCCTTGGCAAGCAGCATAGGAGATTCTAGCTGGTTCCCACGGGCAACAGAAGTAATGATTTACGTAGTGAACAGCAAAAGAAAACACAGATTTCTGCGGAAAACAGCAACGCAAAGGCTATTCGACGAACCATGCTCCCCTGTTGAAACCTTTAAGTATCGATTATATCGGACTTTCCGCACTCTCAGGAGAGAACCGTTTCACAAAGTATTAAAATTAACTCCTAATTTAATATTCAGTTAATTTGCATTTCCTTTTCTGTGAGCAAATATTCTTCTCAATAATTCCCTCATTTCATAGAAATTGTTATTTAGACATCAAAACGAAATGATCCAAATTTATTTAATTAGGAAACTAAATTGCATTCATTTAATATGCACCACATATACGCAATCAAAAATATCCGAATTTTGATTTACCTACATTCTACGATTTTGATAGGTCTTTAAAAAACGATAATCCTATTTCTCTTTGGTACGAAAGCTTCTGTAGAAAAATTAGGAAATTACCGAGCAATATAAATAATTACAACCAAAATCTCGCGTGTTAACCGTCTACTACCGACCAAAGGACTCCTTAGGATCGGGGCGGGGTAGCTCAGACGGTAGTGCGCCAGGCTCGTAATCTGTAGTTCCCAGGTTCGAGTCCCAGCTGGGTCAGCGTTGAGATTTATCTCCGCAAAATTCCCCCCCCCCCCCGCCCACGGTCAGTAGGGGACACCGATGGGCTTGGAAAGGCCGCCGTCCGTCGGATGGGACGTTAAGCCGTAGCCCCGTGTGCGGGAGAGCCATACCCTGTGCATGTTAAAGAATACGCTGGATGGCCTTGACGGGAGGCTACCATCTGTCTCCCAACAGCTGTTCCAGTGGGTCCCCTCCCCCAACCTTCTCTGAGACTTCGGGGTCCATGTGACCTGGCCATTTAGCCCATGGTGTGCAAAAAAGTGCCGCTCAGAGGTAAACAGAGGTAAAACAACCCAACCCAATCCTTAGGATCTGCCGAAACAGTTGCCATTACTGAGAAGCAGAAGGTGAATTTTCAAATAAAAATTAATGGACATTTTATTGTGTGTTTTCTGATTATGGAGAGAAACGTGAATTATGAATGGTTAAAAAAATATGGTTTTTCAGAAACCAGCTGGAGACACTGATATCACAAATATTCAGCAGTAATGGTATCTCACAAAAAAACTAAGATCGCACAAGTCATTTTCTGAAGAATGTGATGAAACAAAATTAACACTTCTTTTAACTTCCAAGGCGAACTTTCACATTGACTATTATAGAGAAAATAGTTTCAGCATTCCAGCTGGTAAATTTATATACACATATGCTAACAAAAACAGTATTCAAACGAGTACAGCTTCCAGATGTGTAAACCACATTTTCAGGTGAGCCGGAACGAAAATACTTTCAACTTCTGAGAAAAGCATTCAAGTTCGTTTCTAGAAAAACCCTACCTAAGAACCAACAAAAGTATACCCACTCCGAAAAACACCCTGATGTGGGAAAAACAGTACTGACCTCCTTTTAGTTGACCAGACTGCCACGGATGTCTCAGTAGGAGCAGATATCTGTGTCGTGTCAGTCGGCCAGACAGAAGGGAGGATTGCACGGAAATAGCGATCATCATCACGTGACACACGACTTCTTCGACTTCAGCATCCCAAAGCACAGTCACGCCTTTACAGAAGTGGTTCCATCTCACAACCCATACAATGCCGCAACAGCTTTTATCCGACTGTTTAAAATACGGCGCTCCGAGACTTTCCCTAAGCGAAATGGCCTCGCAACTATCACACAGAACGCGAATGTGCAACAGGCAGCGGTTATTATTTTGAGGACTTTTCAAGGAAGAAAAAAAGCGAAAGAAATGGTAATAAAATGACGGGCAGTTGGCCAGACCTCATTAGACATAGCCTACTTTGCTAGCTGTCATATAGCTTTTGGCGCAGGACGGAGGCAGCTGTCAGTCGACTGCTTCTGGGTGGTGTGCAGTCTGCTCTGCGTTAAATTTAAATGCGTGGTCTGCTGCTTGCTGAAACAGACGGCCGAGCCAAATATAGCTGATGTACAGGCAACGGAAGACTCGATACCAAGCCTGTCAAAGACTGGCTCGCAGATTATTTCAACAGCTTTAACCACTTCGTGAAAAGTTGAAAATCCTCGTTGATGGGGAAGGATGTTACTCAGCAACGAAGAGTGCCAAGGACGAGGATACAGATGCGACGGCGTGTCTTGTTCTTCAGTGGGATGTTAAGGCAGCAACTGAAGCTCGAGATCGGACGGATCCACTTTATCACAGCGGAATAAGATAGCGACATCACGGGTTTTTGGGTTGTTTTACCTCTGAGCGGCACTCTTTTTGCACACAATGGGCTAATAACAGGTCACATGGACCCCGAAGGCTGGGGGAGGAGACCCACTGGAGCAGCTGTTGGAAGACAGATGGTAGCCTCCCGTCAAGGCCATCCAGCGTGTTCTTTAACGTGCACAGGGTATGGCCCTCCCGCACACGGAGCCACGGCTTAACGTCCCATCCGATGGACGGCGGCCTTTCCAAGCCATCGGTGTCCCTTACTGACAGTGGGCAGGGCGGGAAATTTTGCGGAGATAAATCTCAACGCTAATCCAGCTGCGACTCGAACCTGGGAACTACAGATTACGAGCCTGGCGCGCTACCGACTGAGCCACCATCACGGGAACTTCAGTTATCACCTTTGTAACAACTAATGCAATAGAATGCATCTAGAATCAGAACAATTTCGGAAACCGAAATAAACGTTTTACTTGCTAACAATCTCTTCATTTTCTCTGCCAATTCGCTTTCTGTTCCTTCACAATTTTTGTTTCCCGTCTAGAATCAAGCTTCAAAATTTCTTGAATGCGAGAATCCACCTCAGATTTCATTTACAGAAGAACTTTCCGAATTTTTTTCGTTGTCATCTGAGATTTCGTACAGGAAAATTTCGATATACTCGAGATTAAAAATATCGTAAGGCATTTAAGGGAAAACCAGTCTTTAAAATATCTAAATCATTATATCAAGTTAAATATTTTTTTGGTATTTGCAGACAAACGCAGTGTTGAGCTGAAACTAACATTAATGAAATACATCTTAAGATAAAATCGGGACACATTTTCTATGCAATATCGGCTGTGAAAAAAAAATGGCTAGTTCGCATTTCTTAGTTGCTTTTTTTATGTACAAGAAAATGGGTTGGGTTGTTTTACCTCTGAGCGGCACTTTTTTGCACTCCATGGGCTAAATGGCCAGGTCACAGGGACCCCGAAAGCTCAGAGAAGGTTGGGGGAGGGGACCCACTGGAACAGCTGTTGGGAGACAGATGGTAGCCTCCCGTCAAGACCATCCAGTGTGTTCTTTAACGTGCACAGAGTATGGCTCTCCCGCACACGGGACCACGGCTTAACGTCCCATCCGACGGAAGGCGGTCTTTCCTAGCCCATCGGTGTCCACTACTGACCGTAGGCAGGGCGGGGAATTTTGCGGAGATAAATCTCAACGCTGACCCAGCTGGGACTCGAACCTGGAAACTCCAGATTACGAGCCTGGCGCGCTACCGACTGAGCCACCCAGCCCCTACAAGAAAATGTAACTTCATCCTATCAAAGCAGAAAAATTTCTTGCCTATTCTCAATTCTTGTTAATTTTCACTGTCTTCTGGTTAAAAGCAATTCGCAACAGGTTGACATGACTTACAATACCACTAATTAAAGATAACGAGAAAAATGTAACTCCGTGACCTCGACATTCAAGGTGGGTGGGGGGGGGAAGCAAAAACTCGATTTTATCAATATTAGTAAAATATTTCTCAATCAACATAATTCAACTTTTGGTTATGTTACTTCTGAGTGGCACTTTTTTTGCACACAATGGGCTAAATGGCCAATCACTAGCACTCCGAGGGCTCAGAGAAGATTGGGGGAAGGGGACCCACTTGACAACTGTTACGAGACAGATGGTGGCATCTCTTCAAGGCCATCCAGCGTATTCTTTATCGTGCACAGGTTAAAAATTAGGCTGTATGGCTCTCATGCACACTGGGCGTGGCCACGGCAGTTAAGAGTCCTCGAATTTTCTGTGCCTTGGGCCTTCAGGTATCTTTATCCGCCACTGTAAATTTCTGAGATTTTGATGTACGATGGATATTTTCTGTCAGCAGCAGACCACGCATTCAAATTTAACGCAGAGCTGACTCCACACCACCCAGAAGCAATCGACTGACAGCCACTCCAGGAAACAAAGGGGCGGGTGTGATTCGTCGGTAGCGTGCCAGACTCTTAATCTGCCGTTCCCAGGTTCGAGTTACAGCTGGGTCAGCACTGAGATTTATCTCCGCAAAAACTCCCCGCCCAGGTCAGTAGGGGACACCGATGGGCTTGGACAGGCCGCCGTCCGTCGGATGGGACGTTAAGACGTGACCCCGTGTGCGGGGAAACATACCCTGTGCACGTTAAAGACCACGCTGGATAGCCTTGACGGGAGGCTACCATCTGTCTCCCAACAGCTGTTCCAGTGGGTCCCCTCCCCAAACTTCTCTGAGCCTTCGGGATCCATGTGACCTGACCATTTAGCCCATGGTGTGCAAAAACGTGCCGCTCAGATGTAAAACAACCCAACCCAGGAAACAAAGGTTAACCCAATCGGTCACGAGGATTCTTAAGGTTTGGCAACCACAAATTCGCCGATCGCATTAGAAGTAAATGTATCTTTCCCCATTTGTGCTTTAAATGATGGTTATGTTTAAACAACTGTAACATAGTTGTATTTTACATTTCACATTAACCCTTATTTATAGTCATTCAATAACCACGCCTACTGGAGCAGAAAATAATACGTTAAACATATAATCGTAGCTTGAATTGTTTTCACCTCTGAACAATTTTTATTTTCACACACACAGATCACAAACACCCCAATGGCTGAAAAGATGATTAAAGTTAAGATAGCTGTTTTCGACTTTTTTTAAGCCACCAAACCGCCCCCCCCCCCCAAAAAAAAAAGCTCTTACGTCATTTCTTTTATTCTGGAACGTGGAATATCGATTTAGACTGTGCAGAGCCCTGAACGATGTACATATGGAAATTCACTAATTATGTGCTTTCTAATAAAACATTCCTTTTTTAAAAATGCACATTATTTTCTTATATAATGGTTCTCGAATCATTATTTTTCGGACACACTGTATATGAAATAGCAGCCTCTTTCCATTGGTAATTTAGAAACATTTCTAGATGGAACAAAAAAAAGTTTGAAGTCAGTGTGTTGTATTTTTTTCTGTTGGATGTAGAAAAATTTGGATTGTTTCACCTTTGAGCGTCACTTTTTTGCGCACGATGGTCTAAATTGCCAGGTCACAATAACCAGGTCCAGAGGAGGTTCTGATGTATCTGTTTTCTGGAAAGGGACGTCCCACTGGACAGTTGTTAGAAGACAGATGGTAGCCTCCCGTCAAGGTCGGGTTGGGTTGTTTTACCTCTGAGCAGCACTTTTTTGCACACAATGGGCTAAATGGCCAGGTCACATGGACCCCGAAGGCTCAGAGAAGGTTGGGGGAGGGGACCCACTGGAACAGTTGTTAGGAGACAGATGGTAGCCTCCCGTCAAGGCCATCCAGCGTGTTCTTTAACGTGCACAGGGTATGGCTCTCCCGCACACGGAGCCACGGCTTAACGTCTCATCCGACGGACGGCGGCCTTTCCAAGCCCATCGGTGTCCCCTACTGACCGTGGGCAAGGCGGGGAATTTTGCGGAGATAAATCTCAACGCTGACCCAGCTGGGACTCGAACATGGGAACTACAGATTACGAGACTGGCACGCTAGCGACTGAGCCACCCCCGCCCCTCCCGTCAAGGTCATCCAGCGTGCACCCTCCAGTATGGCTCTGCTGCATATGGAACCACGACTTGACGTCCCATCCGACAGATGGCAACCTTTCCAAGCCCCTCGGTGTCCCCTTTCTGACCGAGGCCAGGAAAAAAATCTCAGCGCCGAGACTCGAACCTGGGAAGTGCAGATAACGAGCCTGGCGTGCTACTGGTTGAGCCAGGCCCCACCCCGCGGATCAATGATATCTGGATGTTTCTTGCGCTGTCTTTATGTTGAGGTCCTATTTCTGGCGTGTTATTTTCACAGGCTGCTATCAGACCTATGTGACAAGCAGCTGCTTAAGGTTGTTTTTTTTTTTCTTTTATTTCTTAAAAGCAGTTGAAAAAGAATATTTTATGCCAAGCTCTTCCCATTTGTTCCTGAGAGCAAAAGAGCATTTTTTTTCTTCTTCAGAGGCTCTTACTCTTGAGATACCAAAAAGGTTTGCCATATTATGGGAATACTTCGGAAAGCATCAAGTTTTTCACTCTTAACACTCCGCAGATAATTATCCTTCTTCTGATGGCATCTCAAGAGAGCATCAGGCAAACATCAAATCTGAAAAATCGCATTTAGGGAAGGGAAAAACAAAAGTCGAAATCAATGGAAAAAAATGAAAAAATCATACAAATTTATTACAAGCCAAAAATAAGTATCAGAAGCTTTTGGCTTCCATAGCATATTGGCCGATTTCCTTCCTCCATTAATCTTTGCTGAACTGTAACCATGACAACCGCAATCCTTCGCCTGTGGCACGAGTGAGACCACCAACAGCATTGGTTGCAGAGCACGGGAAATATTCCACAAAAGAAGGCAGTGGCAAGGTTCTTGGCTACAGGGAAATGGCGCCATTATTTACCAGTGCGGATTGCCTTCAGAAGCTTGCTATATATTTAAAAACAGAAGGATGCTTACGGTCAATCTACTGGAGGTAGTATTAGAAGAGAATTCTCTTAACACTTTCAGGAAATTATAAGGCATCTGCTTAATGTTTTAAATGTATGGCCAACATTTTTCATTCTAAACATGGCCTTTTCCCTATTCCAACACTGGAACAGCTGTAATGTGGAACATTTTTTTTCCCGTTTTCTGGCGAAAAATAACAGCTAATTTGTTATATTATCCCTCGTAGCTATTTATTATTGCTGTAACACTCATTTCTTATCCTAAGAAGATTACCGTATAAAAGATCTTTGCAAAAAATGTTGGGTCTGACATTTTCCAAATTTAGTAGGGGCGGGGGTGGCTCAGTCGGTAGCGCGCCAGGCTCGTAATCTGTAGTTCCCAGGTTCGAGCCCCAGCTGGGTCAGCGTTGAGATTTATCTCCGCAAAATTCCCCGCCCTGCCCACGGTCAGTAGGGGACACCGATGGGCTTGGAAAGGCCGCCGTCCGTAGGATGGGATGTTAAGACGTGACCCCATGTAAGTGGGAGTCATACCCTGTGCACGTTAAAGAACACGCTGGGTGGCCATGACGGGAGACTACCATCTGTCTCCCAACAGCTGTTCCAGTGGGTCCCCTCCCTCAACCTTCTCTGAGCCTTCGGGGTCCATGTGACCTGGCCATTTAGCCCATGGTGTGCAAAAGAGTGCCGCTCAGAGGTAAAACAACCCAACCCAACTTCTTTTCACCAATGGAAATAAGCTTCATCTTATACGTTAAGATCACCAATACCAGACGATGAACTCTTCTTATGAAGAAATTAAAGCCAGCCGGCTGATTGCTCGACTAACATGTTGCCTCATCGGTTTGATTGCCATGTCCCTTGAATAGCTTTCACTTCAGCGCAAACGAAATGCAAACAACCTTTTCATTTAGATTAACGTAATGCTGACACTTTCTGCTGCTACCGAAAATTTTCCAAAATTTCTAAACACCGTTATCATTTCAAGTCTGTCTGCTCCAATAGTTGGGTTGGGTTGTTTTACCCCTGAGCTACACTTTTTTGCACACCATGGGCTAAATGGCCAGGTCACATGGACCCCGAAGGCTCAGAGAAGGTTGGGGGAGGGGACCCACTGGAACAGCTGTTGGGAGACAGATGGTAGTCTCCCGTCAAGGCCATCCAGCGTGTTCTTTAACGTGCACAGGGTATGTCTCTCCCGCACACGGGGCCACGGCTTAACGTCCCATCCGACGGACGGCGGCCTTCGCAAAAGCCCATTGGTGTCCCCTACTGACCGTGGGCAGGGCGGGGAATTTTTGCGGAGATATATATGATTATGATTAATCGATATAGAACAAATCGCTGATAACGGAAGTTTTTATTACTAGTTTTTTCAAACAACTCAAAAATAAATAGCTCGACAATTCTCAATTCTATGATTGCTCAAAACACTACATCCTCAATAAATACGAGTTTTGATGCCGTTGCTAAATCGGAATCCATTTTTATACCAAGATTGGTGAAAGCTGCAGCGAAACGTTATTCTTGCACACAAAAGTAATAAAGAAAATACCAGAATATTTGAGTTCTCCTTTCTGCATTACAATAATAATTCTACTCCAAAGCTAAATCTGTCGGCCCAAAGATTCCAAAAGTGATCAGACGACCATTTCTAACATTGAAATACCGTTAACTGCAAAGGCAGCCACTTTAAGCAGCAATATCCTGACCCACGAGAACAGCGAGATTTACAATTATGCCTCCAGGGGGCACAATCTGATGTGCATATTTTACGATATCGTGATCACCTTTTCTCACTTATGTGTGAGCCAAACCACCGTAAAAGTTCATTCACCCCTGCCTAAAAATTATTATTTCTACAATCAATTATGCTGACAGTACACGTGATACTGGTTCGATAGCTTTTGAAACCAGCATCCATTAGATCCGCTATTTACCCTTTTAATGGCTTATTTCGTCATTCTTTTCGAATCAACAACCTAGGCGCCAATCCTCAAATTCCGAGTCAGCGTTGAGATTTATCTCCGCAAAACTCCCCGCCCTTGGCAGGGCGGGGGTGGCTTAGTCGGTAGCGCGCCAGGCTCGTAATCTGTAGCTCCCAGGTTCGAGTCCCAGCTGGGTCAGCGTCGAGATTTATCTCCGCAAAATTCCCCACCCTGCCCACGGTCAGTAGGGGACACCGATGGGCTTGGAAAGGCCGCCGTCCGTCGGATGGGACGTTAAGCCGTGGCCCCATGTGTGGGAGAGCCATATCCTGTGCACGTTAAAGAACACGCTGGACGGCCTTGACGGGAGGCTACCATCTGTCTCCCAACAGCTGTTCCAGTGGGTCCCCTCCCCCAACCTTCTCTGAGCCTTCGGGGTCCATGTGACCTGGCCATTTAGCCCATGGTGTGCAAAAGAGTGCCGCTCAGAGGTAAAACAACCCAACTTCTTTTCACCAATGGAAATAAGCTTCATCTTATACGTTAAGATCACCATATACCAGACGATGAACTCTTCTTATGAAGAAATTAAAGCCAGCCAGCTGATTGCTCGACTAACATGTTGCCTCATCGGTTTGATTGCCATGTCCCTTGAATAGCTTTCACTTCAGCGCAAACGAAATGCAAACAACCTTTTCATTTAGATTAACGTAATGCTGACACTTTCTGCTGCTACCGAAAATTTTCCAAAATTTCTAAACACCGTTATCATTTCAAGTCTGTCTGCTCCAATAGTTGGGTTGGGTTGTTTTACCCCTGAGCTACACTTTTTTGCACACCATGGGCTAAATGGCCAGGTCACATGGACCCCGAAGGCTCAGAGAAGGTTGGGGGAGGGGACCCACTGGAACAGCTGTTGGGAGACAGATGGTAGTCTCCCGTCAAGGCCATCCAGCGTGTTCTTTAACGTGCACAGGGTATGTCTCTCCCGCACACGGGGCCACGGCTTAACGTCCCATCCGACGGACGGCGGCCTTCGCAAAAGCCCATTGGTGTCCCCTACTGACCGTGGGCAGGGCGGGGAATTTTTGCGGAGATATATATGATTATGATTAATCGATATAGAACAAATCGCTGATAACGGAAGTTTTTATTACTAGTTTTTTCAAACAACTCAAAAATAAATAGCTCGACAATTCTCAATTCTATGATTGCTCAAAACACTACATCCTCAATAAATACGAGTTTTGATGCCGTTGCTAAATCGGAATCCATTTTTATACCAAGATTGGTGAAAGCTGCAGCGAAACGTTATTCTTGCACACAAAAGTAATAAAGAAAATACCAGAATATTTGAGTTCTCCTTTCTGCATTACAATAATAATTCTACTCCAAAGCTAAATCTGTCGGCCCAAAGATTCCAAAAGTGATCAGACGACCATTTCTAACATTGAAATACCGTTAACTGCAAAGGCAGCCACTTTAAGCAGCAATATCCTGACCCACGAGAACAGCGAGATTTACAATTATGCCTCCAGGGGGCACAATCTGATGTGCATATTTTACGATATCGTGATCACCTTTTCTCACTTATGTGTGAGCCAAACCACCGTAAAAGTTCATTCACCCCTGCCTAAAAATTATTATTTCTACAATCAATTATGCTGACAGTACACGTGATACTGGTTCGATAGCTTTTGAAACCAGCATCCATTAGATCCGCTATTTACCCTTTTAATGGCTTATTTCGTCATTCTTTTCGAATCAACAACCTAGGCGCCAATCCTCAAATTCCGAGTCAGCGTTGAGATTTATCTCCGCAAAACTCCCCGCCCTTGGCAGGGCGGGGGTGGCTTAGTCGGTAGCGCGCCAGGCTCGTAATCTGTAGCTCCCAGGTTCGAGTCCCAGCTGGGTCAGCGTCGAGATTTATCTCCGCAAAATTCCCCACCCTGCCCACGGTCAGTAGGGGACACCGATGGGCTTGGAAAGGCCGCCGTCCGTCGGATGGGACGTTAAGCCGTGGCCCCGTATGCATGAGAGCCATACCCTGTGCACGTTAAAGAACACGCTGGATGGCCTTGACGGGAGGCTACCATCTGTCTCCCAACAGCTGTTCCAGTGGGTCCCCTCCCCCAACCTTCTCTGAGCCTTCGGGGTCCATGTGACCTGGCCATTTAGCCCATGGTGTGCAAAGAAGTGACGCTCAGAGGTAAAACAACCCAACTGTTCACTGCTCTTTATATGTCTTATTATTATGCAAGGTATTAGGATGACAACTTCAGACGCCTCGTCCCGGTTTTGAAAACTTCTGCTCTAAAATTATTTTAAAAAACTAAGAAATCAAACAAAATATTTTCCGACTAGACATCCAGTCAATGACACCAGATCTTACCCGGAGGCCCTTCTCTTAATGTTTACAAATGCCAACGAAACAGGTTCAGACCACCAGCTGTCTAATGCCCCCCCTCTACCCTAACCCATGCTCCACACTAACTGGTGGAACCACTTAGACGGCCACTGCGGCTCCGGAGATCAGAAAAAGGAGGGGGGGGGAGGAGAGGAAAAGAGGGGGATGACACAGCTAACCGCCGAACTCTGCCTCGTACACGAGAACTCGAGTCGGTGTAATGAAGGGAGTTAAACAACCTTTGAGGCGTGCTTTTTTTTCCTCCGTGTTTTTTCAGTGTCGGTACTTGACACACATTTCAATGGGTTGACCCGCCAGAGATGTCGCCCAGAGAGATCTGTCGCTCAACATCCTTTGTGCAGGGGTGCGAGGTGGTCATGAATGGCACAGTAATGACATCGATGCTAGAAGCACCACTGAACGCTCTTCACATGGACTGACACCGCTAGGGAAGTCAGAGGTCACACCCTTAAATGCCCCCACCTTACACCCCCCCCCGGTCTTTCTCTCTCCTCTACATTAGCCGATTCTCCTCTAGATGAACTATGAGACTCTTAACTCCAGTGTCGGTTATGTCAGACGGCATTCACGATCCTTAACAGTTGCAAAAAATTATTAAAAGGGACAGCCCGGCGCTATGCTGCTATAGTAAGGCTGTCTGAACCGCGATGGGTGTTCGGTTTTTGTCACGCAGGTATTTGGGTGGGAAGCACGTACTGCCAACTTGTAATAACGTGTCTCCCTCCCCGCATTTGCCCTTCGCTTAGGGTAAGCCGTGATGGAATTTCTCTGAAGTAGAATATCACTTGCGTTTCTGAAAGACGAAAAAAACACATTTGGTTGCGACAAAGATGGAAAGTTGTCCTTGCAGGTCATCGATTCCATCTGTAATAGATAAACTCGACACAAATTCAATGATTTTTGGCAGTAGGATCGCAGACCACTACTTAATCGCGGCAATTTGCGGGGGGAAAAAACTAGGGAATTCGTCCAATCACACTAAAAAGCTAGACAGCAATTTTAACACGAAAACTATCTTAGATCATAAAAACATATGCAAAGAAATAAGTCTAACAGACTGGCTGGACAGAGGCACTGGAAACGAAACCCCAAATTCAGAACTAATAGACGTACTTTATGAAACATTCATAAAAAAATATATGGCGATTGTCAACAATAACAAAATTAATAAACTATCGGATGGCTCAAAAATGAAACAACGAAATTGTAGCAAAGACTGGATAAATCAGGAAATAATAAACTTAATACGTAAAAGAGACTCGGCTTGGATTGATTACAAAAATAACAAGAGAAACAGAAATTTTAAATTACTATACACAAACTTAAGAAACACAGTCACGTCCGTTATTAGGCAGGAAAAGAAAAAATATTACTTCAAACAATTTGAGTCATGTAAAAATAAACCAAAACAAAATTGGGAACTCATCAACCAAATTATCAACAATAAACCTAAAACTGCCATTGACGATTTTATCATGAAGAATATGCCACAAGGTATGTCTGAAACTCAAGCAGCAGAGAAATTTAACAACACCTTTGCAGACATTATTGTCAATCTCAGAGACGATAACCGTATACAGAATCTCTCTACAGTTCCTAAACATATCCAACCTTCTGTCCCCTCAATTTTTATTCCTCCCATCTCAAAACAAGAAACTTTCAAAATTCTAAGTGACTTAAATGAAAGAAAATCATGTGGATACGATCAGGTACACATAAAGCACATTAAAGCATGCAAAACCTCCTTAGCTGATCTCGTGACAAACTTTATCAATGAAAGCATATCTACAGGAAACATCCCTAATAAACTCAAAATTGCTATTCTAAGACCAATTTACAAAAGTGGAACTAAATCCGATTGCACTAACTATAGGCCCATTGCCATCTTACCCGTCCTTCACAAAATACTTGAAAGATATGTAGCTAACGTTCTAGCCAATTTCTTGAAAAAACATAACATTATTAGTGAAAAGCAATATGGTTTCCAAAAAGGTAAAAATACAATTACACTTTTAACGGAGTTTTCTGACGTCATTAATGGAACTTTAAACAACGGAAAAAAAGCAGCAGCTATCTTTCTGGACTTTCGTAAGGCATTTGATACGTTGGATCACGATATTTTGCTTCAAAAATTGTATATTTATGGTGTCCGAGGTATTACCCTTAAATGGTTTGAAAATTATTTAAAAAATAGAGTGCATGTTACCAAAATTAATGGCGTTTTTAGTGAGAAGAGAACAGTGTACACTGGTGTTCCACAAGGTTCAATTTTAGGTCCGCTTTTATTCATTATTTATATTAATGATCTAGCTAACCTTAAACTGAAGGGCTCTCTTTATATATATGCTGATGACACCGCCTTGGTTAACGTGAATCACAATATAGGAGACGCAGTCCGAGATACACAGGATGATTTTAACAAAATTATTTACTGGTCTAACATTAATCGTATTTACATAAATTCAGAAAAAACCAAATGGATGAGCTTTCATTCACCAGGATACTATGATCTCTCATCTTATGCAATTAAAAACCACGAACCCTTGTGTCCCCACAACATGATAACTCATGACCCTGACTGCTGCGACTGTGATGTTATTGAGCGTGTTGAGAGCCATAAATATCTTGGACTCTACATGGACACAACCTTCCGATGGAATACACATATTCAAAAGTTAGCAGGGAAATTGCGTCTATGTGCATCTAAACTTTATAAACTACAATTTGTTGCAAGCACACATACATGTATTTTGGTTTACAAAGCTATCTGTGAATCTATATTGACCTATGGTTTGACAATATACGGCTCAACTAACCTCACAAATATAAAGAAAATAGAAACTATTCAATCATCCATTGCTAAAAATATAATCCCATACAACTTAAGAAATTCATTTTATCATAGCGAAGAAAGACTAAATTATCTAGGCATACTCTCTTTTCACAACCTTTACAAATACAGCATCACTTTAAAATATTTTTTTGATAATCAATTTAAATATAAAATCTCTCATGGGAAAAACACAAGGTTACAATCCAAAAATTATTTCCAACTTCCAAAAATATTAAACAATTACGGGAAATGTACAAGGGCATACACAATACCTTACGTGTTCAATCAACTGCCAAGGGAAATTATTTTATTAAACAATTTTAAAGAAATCAAAAATAAGACAAAAAATTTTCTTCTAGGCACTAAATTTTAAATAAAAATTTCAACCACTACAATGGAGCTTCCACTGAAATTCATATAATTTGATGACATTGTTTTAAACTATATCTTATGTATTTTCATGTAACGTTATTATTCTTCTCTCCTGCAGATAAGCAAATGCTTTGCGGGTCATTTGTTTAAAATTTTGTATAACTAACATGAATATGAATAAAGATTATTATTATTATTATTCTACAGCGAGCACAGGGTAAGACTCTCCTGTACACGAGACCACGACTTAACGTCTCATCCGACGGATGGCGGGAGACTTTTCGAAGCCCATCAGTGTTTCCTTTCTCACCAAGGGCAGAGCAAGGGTTAGCGGAGATAAAATCCCAACCCTGGTACAGTTGGGACTCGAATCTGCGAGTAACAGATTACAAGTCTAGGGCGCTACTGGATGAGACAACTGAGTAGAATGAAAGACTGCGCAGTTGACACTTCGGAAATCCCGAGACAAACGTTTTTAGTCTCCCTTAAGAATTAATTTAATGAAGGGCTAAGGCATGGATGTGTGTGTCGTTTTTCTGCTGAGGTCCTGCCATCCTCTCAGATCTTCTACTGTGGCATATAAATTGACAGGCTCCTATCAGACCTCTGTGGCAAGCAGCTGCTTGAGGGGGTATTTATTTTCATTATTTTAACAAGATTTTGTGCAGGTTTGAAACGGGTTGGGTTGTTTTACCTCTGAGCGGCACTTTTTTGCACACCATGGGCTAAATGGCCAGGTCACATGGACTCCGAAGGCTCAGAGAAGGTTGGGGGAGGGGACCCACTGGAACAGCTGTTGGGAGACAGATGGTAGCCCCCCCGTCAAGGCCATCCAGCGTGTTCTTTAACGTGCACAGGGTATGTCTCTCCCGCACACGGGGCCACGGCTTAACGTCCCATCCGACGGACGGCGGCCTTTCCAAGACCATCGGTGTCCCCTACTGACCGTGGGCAGGGCGGGGAATTTTGCGGAGATAAATCTCAACGCTGACCCACCTGGGACTCGAACCTGGGAACTACAGATTACGAGCCTGGCGCGCTACCGACTGAGCCACCCCCGCCCCGGTTTGAAACGGTGTGCAGTGGAGTCGAGAGGCGATTCAATAATGAACACTCGTTCATTTTTCACGTGTAGTAGTTTGTACATAAGAAATGAATGCCATATTATATTATGGACAAGCAGAGATTTAAAAAAAATTGAAGTCCTTACTGCTACAGATATAAATATACATGGCGATTTAAAAGTTCAATATTCTTTGCCTTAATATTCATTCTCCACGTGCAGAATCTCTTTACAGTCCAAAAGAAAATCCAGTTTCAATTTGTGATCGATTTTCGTTTGCACTGAAAATGGATCGCATCCTGGAATTTAGATGCCTTTCACTCATTCAATATGTAAATGAAGAATGTTTGCCTTCCGCTTATGCACTCGGCCCCCAGAAAGGCTAGAAGCACCAAACCTTGCATTAATGTTCTCTTCACCCAGAGGAAGAGTAGAGCTGTGTGCGAACGAAACTGGGATGGCGGTTTGAATTTCTCGAAATCCCCATAGATTTAACATTAGCGGTTAAAAACCTGCGTCTCTCATAGACTTCGCATTGGCAGTTATTCAAAATCGCGTGGAGAGGGCCATCTACTACCGCTTTAGAGTTTGAGACTGCTCCTAAAGGAGAAAAATTATAATGGGGGTGGGGGAGGAATAAATTGTAATGGATTTTTATGTTAAATGAGTTGGGTTGTTTTACCTCTGAGCAGCACTTTTTTGCACACCATGGGCTTTTTTGCACACCATGCCAGGTCACATGGACCCCGAAGGCTCAGAGAAGGTTGGGGAAGGGGACCCACTGGAACAGCTGTTGGGAGACAGATGGTAGCCTCCCGTCAAGGCCATCCAGCGTGTTCTTTAACGTGCACAGGGTATGGCTCTCCCGCACACGGGGCCACGGCTTAAAGTCCCATCCGACGGACGGCGGCATTTCCAAGCCCATCGGTGTCCCCTACTGACCGTGGGCAGGGCGGGGAATTTTGCGGAGATAAATCTCAACGCTGACCCAGCTGGGATTCGAACCTGGGAACTACATATTATGAGCCTGGCGCGCTACCGATTGAGCCACCCCCGCCCCTATGTTAAATGAAAGCTTGAGACTATTCCTTAGGGTCTTTTACGAAGACAGCAACTCTATCTTCGCACTATACACAGGATAACATGGGAAAATAAAAGACCATATTCAAAAAATAATCCTCTTCAAGACACTCACTATATTGAGCAAATTTCTCATGTAAGAGGATGTGGAATGGATACAAATGAATCGCAACCGACACCTGTGCAAATGCATCAATGGACAGCCAAGCACGTCACACAGCGGATATTAACGGTTAGTATAAGAGAAGGAGAACTCGCTTAATCCAACGGCAGAGTTTTGTCATAAAGAACTCAGCAGTCGCCTCCTCAGAATGATCTTGTTATTTCTGTCAGGACTTGCAATAAAGCAGTTCACCATCCCGCAAGGGTTACCATTTGCAGCATCCACAGTCCTCGTTGTCTACGAAGTCGCATTAACCATTGCGTTAAAGGAGTGCAAAAGCGGGGAGGCCCATTTGCACACCCCGTAGCTGCTACATCAGGAGCCTGTGGTCGATTTTTCGAAGGCGCACGCTTGTTATACAAGCTTTGTAGGACGAAAGTGTAGGTTGGCACCAGTCCAACTCGCAATAGCAGACTTTGCGGCGCGAGTACTGGCGGGCAGATACACTGCAGGGAATGTTCCAGGACGTCCCCTCGTGCGGAAACACCAAACAGATAGGAACAGTCGGGTTGGAAATAACACTTTGCGCATTTCACTGCTGCTCACAAAAGGGAAATACACGGACGACTCGGACTTTGGTTTCCCTGGGGAAGATTGGGTTGTTTTACCTCTGAGCGGCACTTTCCTGCACACCATGGGCTAAATGGCCAGGTCACATGGACCCCGAAGGCTCAGAGAAGGTTGGGGGAGGGGACCCACTGGAACAGCTGTTGGGAGACAGATGGTAGCCTCCCGTCAAGGCCATCCAGCGTGTTCTTTAACGTGCACAGGGTATGGCTCTCCCGCACACGGAGCCACGGCTTAACGTCCCATCCGACGGACGGCGGCCTTTCCAAGCCCATCGGTGTCCCCTACTGACCGTGGGCATGGAGGGGAATTTTGCGGAGATAAATCTCAACGCTGACCCAGCTGGGACTCGAACCTGGGAACTACAGATTACGAGCCTGGCGCGCTACCGACTGAGCCACCCCCGCCCCTCGTTTCTGAAGAGAAATGGGCTAGAAAATGGATGGCTCTAAAAAGGACAAAATATCCACCAACAGATCTGAAGTCTTTCGCGGGCCAGCAGTATATTTGACATGCCTACATCGAGGATTGGTATCAAACTTCAACTGGATACTAATATTTTTCCCAAGCAATGAATTTAAACTCTAATTATGCATAAGCAAATATTCGTTTGCTGTCTTATGAAATCAACTACTGAAATGAGATAATGTTAATTCTCCATGTGCAGAATCCGATATCAAGACATCTCAATCGATTTTGGTAGTTTCAACAAAGCAGTATTTGAGTTGAACACTTTGCAAAATTTCACCCGATTGCTTAGAGCGGCTTACCTCTTCTGCTGCAAATAACTTCGTTTGTATTTCACGATTTGATACGACACAGTATTCGTTTTAAAAACGGGGCTCAATTGGATTGTATGCTCTCAAAATACTTGAGACAACAGATAAAATGGGTATTAAGCCTTCCATATTGAATGATGAGGTCCTTTCCACTCATTATAAGCATCTTTACAGGTGCATAGAATTAGAAAAAACCGTCGGCGAGAAACGGAAGTGAAGAGTTCCGAAATGATTAACCTCGTAATGATCACGTTCTCCGTCAAGACCATCCAGCGTGTTGGTATGGCTCTCCCGCACACGGGTTACAACTTGACGTCCCAACCGACGGACGGCGGCCTTTCCAAGACCATCGGTGTCCCATACTGACCGTGGGTAGGACGAAGAGTTTTGAGGATATAAAACAACGCTGACCCAGCTGGGACTCGAAACTGGGTTCTGCAGATTACGATCTTGGCTCGCTACCGACTGAGCCATCCCCGCCCCCTTGCTGCGTCTTTTCATTTAAACCCAAGCTTACTAGCAAGCACCTTAAAATCTTGCATTCGTTCCAAAAGTCCGTTTATTTAAAAAAAAAGTATTCCACAGTAAAAAAAAGTTGCATCCATTTCCACCCACCTTGCAGCAGACTTGTTCCTCGCGATAACCGTCATAGTCATGACAAGTGGCTCGTGAACCAAAGCCAAGTCTCCTTGCCCGCTTCCTGGTGAAGAGCACTTGCCGGTCTCTGTGTATTTGTGTGCGGACCGCACGTGGAGTTGCGTGTCGCATAGGTAATGAAGAGCCCTTTCACTCCCCGACGGGAATTCCCGCCCTCTCCCCACCGCTGTATACCTCTATTGAGCCCTGACACGGAGTCACTTCACTGTGCTTGCGATGCTCACTCTGTCCTTTCCACTCAGTGCCACCGCAACTGAGCCTACTAGCGAGCCAATTAACGTAAACAAGGATGCGACAACGACGCCGCGGAGCTTTCATATGCAAAACGAATCATCGCACCATTACGCTTGTCTAGATAACATCGGCTAATTCCAAACATCTTTGTATTGCAAATACTGTTTCGCCTATCTCTTCCTGGGGAGATAAGTTGCAGCGTCGTCATTAGTTTCATACGCCAGCTGAGACCATCACCATTCGGTGCAGTAGAGGAAGAAAAATTCTACCATGGGCAGTGATGATGTGCTAAAAAGAGTGAGATCTAAATCAACACGAAGGGAAGAGAAAAAAAATCAGATTAATTATTCAGACTTCAGCTGAAGCTATTCGGACAAAGAGCTCAGTTTGTGGCAAAGGTTCGCAAATATTTCGGCCATTAAAACATCTGTGGTTGATAAATTTCATTCGAAATGTATTTACGCTCGAGAAATACTAAAATGGAAACAAGTACTAAAACATTACAATTAGTATATAGTTAAATGTATGCACTTTTAAATTGAGTGAGAATGGGGAAATGAAGCTGGTTCAATCTGGCTGCATTTTGATACCAAACGGATATTATCCTTAACTTGTATACCTTGAGTAATAGGGCTCATATCCGTATGCGATATCCGGGGCGAAAATTCTGACTAACGAACGCCCTATTAAAATCGTAGCATAGGCATGCGTGCTCTATGCGAATAAAACACCTTGCAGCACGAGGGCTAAAAACCAATATGCCGTGTAAAGTGTACATCCGATATAAAAGTTTGCTGGAGTCAATTGTACCCATGACAGATGTTTAATGCTCAGAATTACACTTCTCAAAACTCTGAAAGTTTTAGACTCCCTTCGTTTGATTGAAAAATATCGATTTCGAGCTATTAATAACTCGGAACGCTTCTATACAGCTCATTAAAATGGTAATTGAAACTTTAAGTCCAAGAGATGCATATTCTTTTTGGAAAGAGAATATTAGAGAATTAAAATCCGAAAGGAGTTGCAGTTTGCTGGAGTAAAAAAAATCACCCCGAAACCAGACAAATCTCAACATTAGAACTGTGATCATGTGCCTTGTCGATAGATCATTATGCTCCAACAAAAAAAAAAAATTCGAGCTTTTTTCCCCAACTTGAAAGAATCGTCTCTAAGCAAATTGAGTTCTGTGGACATTCGGATGAAGAATCGCCAAATGGAAATTCCCTTCCTGATATTGAAATTGAATTAAATTCATATATTTTAGATACAAACTCTATAAGAGAAAAAAAAGCAAATGTAATAATTAAAGCAAGAATTTAATCTTTTTCAAGAAAACCGATCCTAAAGTTACTGAAGAAACGCAATAAAAAAAGCGAAGCCAATTCTACGTCTGCAGAGCCAACGGTTTTCTGTTTCCGCCAGCAGTTTTCCTTCACCAAGATTAGATCTCGCGCCTTTCTGATCCATCCCTTCAAGAGTTGGATTAATTTGTTAGAATCGTTAGGTGAATAAACATTTGTATTGGATTATCAGCGATTGAATAATTTTTTTTTAGTTTTCTTACCGGTTAACCGTTAACCTACCTTTGATTAGTAAACGTGCGCAGAACAAGGCTTTCCTAAACACGGAGCCACGGCTTAACGTCTCATTCGAGGGGCAGCAGGCTTTCAAATGCCCATTGCTGTCTCATTTCTAACCGAGAGTCAAATGGTAGTTAGCGGAAAAAATCTCAACGTAGGCACAGTGGGAAGTTAGACCACAGAACATCAGCTTACCGTTCAAGTGTTACCAATTGGCTATCGACTAAGCAACCCGGAATCCCTTTGATGATTAGTAATCCTGCTTATATATATATATTTATTGTATATATTGATAACGATAGTAAGGTTTTAAAAACTGTAAAAAAATTGCTTTTAACAGTCTTAAAAAGCATGCACTGGCATTGATGCAAACTCTTTTACTATTTTTATCTTTATTTTGGTGTTAGATATTTATAAATAAAATAATAAATCCCCCCCTCAAGCAGCTGCTTGCCACAGAGGTCTGACAGGAGCCTGTCAGTTTATATACCATTGTAGAAGATCTGAGAGGATGGCAGGATCTCAGCAGAAAAACCACACACACACCCATGCCTTACCCGGGACTCGAACCCAGGTCCCGTAGATCAGTAGCCATACCCCGATTTATATGCTGAAGTCAGAACAAAACATACGAACACAAGTTCAAACTTATTATAATATTCAATATCTTCGAAAAATTTGCATTCTATTGTAAAGCGCAACAACCACAATCTATGATTTTAAATTAATCTAAAAAATTAGCATCTGTTGCACTCAACGTACGAATATTCTACATTTAGGATAAAACCTCCATTCGGGTTGGGGGGGGGGGGTCTCCATTACTTCCAACAGAGCGAATAACTAATCTCTATTCCACATACAAAGAAAGATCCAATAATAAAAAGTTGGTTCAAAAAAAGAAACGAAATCCATACTCGTATTTCCAGATCCCACGAGTAGCCAACTTCAAGGTTCTTTGGCAGTCGAGGAGAATATGGCGCACCTGTCGGCGATTTTGCGCCAATATGTTGAGCACGTTTCCCTGGAGAAATTTTCGAGACCTTTCTGTGCTCTGAAATGTGCGCAGCCCAGACACGAAGGTCGTGTCAAGATCATTATTAACCGCAAGAAATTGTCATTTCTATGCATGCATATTTACAGAATGGTAAAAAAGTCTACAGAGGTATAAACAAACATTATGATTTATTCCTCCATCCTGCCACAGCGTTAAATCATCGCACACCCTTCGCCGCTCCTCGCAAAATGTGGAATTTTTCTATCCACAACCTTGGAGTGAGAGAGGGAAGGTCACGTGACTGAATTAGACACATTTTCTCTCGACAGAAAAAAAAAATTCTCACAGTTGCTCTTCTCCTCTAACAGCTGCATATTTTTTTCCTAATTTTTTTTTATTACTCTCCACCTGCTTTGAATAGAAGCCATTTTACCACGTCGCATTTAGTGTATCTTCATTGGAACAGATTTCTGCAGTAGAGAAATTTCTTAATCTAAATCTGACATTGATCCAAAATGCCAATATTCAGCATCAATTCCTTGTGCTTGAAAAGTTGGCTTTTGGGTTGTTTTACCTCTGAGCGGCACTTTTTTTGCCCACCATGGGCTAAATGGCCAGGTCACATGGACCCCGAAGGCTCAGAGAAGGTTGGGGGAGGGGACCCACTGGAACAGTTGTTGGGAGACAGATGGTAGCCTCCCGTCAAGGCCATCCAGTGTGTTCTTTAACGTGCACAGGGTATGGCTCTCCCGCACACGGGGCCACGGCTTAACGTCCCATCCGACGGACGGCGGCCTTTCCAAGCCCATCGGTGTCCCCTACTGACCGTGGGCAGGGCGGGGAAGAGTTGGCAATCACTTATATTCAATTTCCAAGTCACTCCCTAACGCAGAAGGGTAGGAGGATATCACACAGTGCAAGATTTACATAAGAGTCTGTTTAATGTTACTTAGTTCTCAAGCACCAACGAACCGTAATTTCCTGGAGTGACTAAAACTTCGTATACTTAAATTAAAAAAAAAAAATTGTAAATCTCAGTGGCCGAGTGGATAGAATGCTTGGCTACTGATCAAAGGAACCCAAGTTCGTGCCCAGGGTAAGGCATGGATGTTTACGTGGTCTTTCTGCTGAGGGTTGGGTTCTTTTACCTCTGAGCGGCACTTTTTTGCACATCATGGGCTAAATGACCAGGTCACAAGGACCCCGAAGGCTCAGAGAAAGTTGGGGGACGGGGACCCACTGGACAGCTATTGAAGAGACAAATGGAGCGTTCTTTCAAGGACAGCCAGTGTGTTCTTTTACGTGCACAGGATATAGCGCTCTCCCGTGTAAGGGCCACGGTTTAATGTCCCATCTGACAGACGGCGGTCTTTCCGAGCCCATGGTGTTCCCTACTGACCTTGAGCACGGCGAAGAGTTTTGCGGAGACAAATCTCAACGCTGACCCAGCTGGGACTCGAACCTGGGAACTGCAGATTACGAGCATGGTGCGCTACCGACTGAGTCATCCCCGCCCCTATTTCTGCTGAGGTCCCGTCATCCTCACAGACCTATGGCCTATTAAACTGGCAGGCTCCTGTCACATCTCTGTGGCAAGCAGCTGCTTGAGGGTTTTTCTTTTTCTGTTTTAAATAATATAATCTTGCATTTCTTTTGAAAAACATAACGAGAATGATTTTACGATCAAAAAGACAAGGATCCGTTCAGGGCATGCCACAAAGAATTAAAGGTGCATGAATATCTCTGAGAAGAGGTAGAACACGAGGCACAGCATTTGACACTCTGAATTTGGACGATTTTACCACTGAGCGCCATTTTTCCCTGTCACACAGTGGGTAAAATGGCTAGGTTGTGTTGGGTTGTTTTACCTCTGAGCGGCACTTTTTTGCACACCATGGGCTAAATGGCCAGGTCACATGGATCCCGAAGGTTCAGAGAAGGTTGGGGGAGGAGACCCACTGGAACAGCTGTTGGGAGACAGATGGTAGCCTCCCGTCAAGGCCATCCAGCGTGTTCTTTAACATGCACAGGGTATGGCTCTCCCGCACACGGGGCCACGGCTTAACGTCCCATCCGACGGACGGCGGCCTTTTGAAGCCAATCGGTGTCCCCTATTGACCGTGGGCAGGGCGGGGAATTTTGCGGAGATAAATCTCAACGCTGACCCAACTGGGACTCGAACTTGGGAACTACAGATTACGAGCCTGGCGCGCTACCGACTGAGCCACCCCCGCCCCTGTCACACAGTGGGTAAAATGGCTAGGTTGAAAGGACCTTAAGGGCTCAGAGAAAGCTGAGGAAAGGGGACCAACTTTCTCCCCGAGAGCAGAACGTGCTTAGCTGAGATAAATCTCAAATGTCAGCACAGTTGGAACTCGGACCTAGGAACTACCGATTTCAAGCCGGACTCACTAATGACCGAGTCGACCTCACTTCGAAGTTGTGCTCTAAGCGCACTTTTTGCACACAATGGCCAGGTCACAAGGGCTGAGTCACCATCTGGTTGGGGAAAAGGAGCACACTGGATAGCTGTTAGGACGCAGATGTTACACTTCCCTGCAATGCCATCGAGTGTGTTCTTTAAAGCGCAATGTGTGGATCTCCTGCACAAGAAAGGGTCTGCAGTCTTCCCAAGGTCATCGATGAGCCCTTTCTCACCGAGGGCACAGCTTTAAAATTCCACATGGACAATATTAGAAAGGCGGATAAAGGGCTTTCCTTAGACATGATAGTTGGCTGTCAATCACGGCCTTAAGCTGATCATTATCCATTGTCGAAAAGTTTCAAACGAAACGGTTTAAAAGATAAGGATTTGAATTTGTCACTATTATGAGGTAGAAGGACATTGATGGAAAAATCTGATTCCTCTCACGCCTTGCAAAAGGGAAGGACTTTTTGTTTCCTCAAGAGTTAGGACAGTAGAAGACCTACCGACGACCTTCACTGTGCATTAGGTGAAGATTGGGTTGGGCTGCTCTAGACAGATATAAATAAAAATTATAAATACCCCCTCAAGCAGCTGCTTGCCACAGAGGTCTGACAGGAGCCTGTCAGTTTATATGCCACAGTAGAAGGTCTGAGAGGATGGCAGGACCTCAGTAGAAAAACGACACATACATCCATGCTTCCTTACCCGGGGCTCGAACCCAGGTCCCTTAGATCAATAGCCAAGCGTGCTAACCACTCGGCCACGGGACGGCTCTAGACAGATACGAATGTGCTAAAAGGCAAAGAAAGCTAGGAATGAGAGTTAAAGGAGGGCAAATTTTCAATTTAGAAAAATAATTTCTAAAGTTCATTTCAAGTAACGTCTAACAATTTAGTCACAAAACGGCCGTAATACTTTAGTAGCTATATTTAGTAGTACTTAAATTTTTTACAACTTTCATAGCGCCCATCTATCCATGGATGGTTGCAAAGTTTCATGTAATTTTCTAAAGCGCGCGATTTTTTTTTTTTAATCTGGCACGTAAAATTGCTGATATTAGAGGAAATTGTAAATTTTGCAAACTTAGCAGAATGACTTTAGTATTCTCAGTAAATTATTTCACTGTTAACAGTACATTCAAAAGATACCACCTTTTATTTTATATGTTGGCAAGTTTCTGGACAAAATTCAGTGAGTGTTGGGGGGCATATTCCTAGGCGTCACTCAAAAATTCAAAAGATCCCACTCTCACTGCATCTCAATGATTATATCTTCAGGCAGGCTATAAAATCCCAAGCAGTGCTTTTTCTCTTCACATAAGGTCTTCTCCCGCTGTAGGCGATTTTTTTTTTATAGAAATTAGTGATCTGGCAACCTTCGTTGATACGAAGGTTGCCAGATCACTAATTTCTAAAAAAAATCGTTGCCAGATATTTTTTCTGAATTCTGTAATCAACCATAGTGTTCGGATACTTTTTTGAGCGATTGTAGGTGGTCATATTATTTTGATACTAGATCGTGTGTGCTCTCACTCACGGAAATATTGAGCTTGTGCAGTTACCGTTCACAGCAAACTGGAGCGTGTTCAGTAACTGCACACGCTCCAGTTTGCTGTGAACGGTAACTGGAGCGTGTACAGTTGCTGTACACGCTCCAGATATTTTTCCTGAATTCTGTAATCACGTGACACGAAGGTTGCCAAATCACTAATTTCTAAAAAAAAATAGTTGCCAGATATTTATCCTGAATTCTGTAATCAGCCATAGTGTTCGGATATTTTTTTGAGCGACTGTACCCTTTTAGTTTATAGTGGTTTCTGTGATAACTCTCTTATGGTGATATGCAGTCCCAGTACTGCGGTGCACCGGGATTGTCACGATTTACTCCGTTGTTAACAGTACATTATATAAGCACAAAAAATTAGACAAAAGCGTACCTTAATTTTAGTTTTAAACACGTTCTTATTATGCGTTAAATCAAAAAACAAAGAACATTTTTTTGAGCAATAAATTATCACAGGAAAACGTTCTGTTAATAAGAAACACTTGAAATAATTAAGTTGTTTTTCAAAATGCCAAGAGGACAAAGTGAGATAAAAAGGAGAGCATGTCCTCCTTTTAGAGGACATATGGCAACCCTAGGTTTATGGGAAAAGAGCTGATATTTCTTTCGCTGGTTAAACGTCCCCTAAATGTCATTTATATTTTTCTGAGTCCTATAACGTCGAGCTCTAAAAATCGCAAGTAGGATTTCTGTATAATTCAACTGACTTTGCTCACTGCTATTTCCAAAGAAAATGGAAATAATCACGAACTATCGAAAATGAATATTTCGTTAACATTTAAGCCACGAATTTTGGCGTGTTGTGTGACTTTACCTCTGAGTGGACCTTTGCACACAATGGGCTAAATGGCCAGGTCACAAGGTCCCCAAAGGCTCAAGAGAAAGTTGGGGAAAGGGAACACACTGACAACTGCAAAGAGACATGCCACGTGTTCTTTAACGTGCACAAGATGCGAGCTACGCTACACACGGGCCCCAAATGCTTCCCCCTGCCACATGTCCCAAACCAACCAAAACCCATCGGTGTCTCGAACCGAGGGCAGGGTAACGATTTAGCTATGATAAGATCTCAAAAGCTAGAACAGTTGGAGACCCGAACCTAGAAACCGCAGATTTACGAGCCAGACCAAGCTCTATTTCTCTCTATATTTCGTTGTTTTTAACATAATTATGGTAACACTTATAATTTTACACTTCATCTAAAAAGAGTACTGTACTCGCATCGAATTTTTCTCTTCTCTCACCTTTTTTTCATTTTGGACTCCTCTACAAATTTTGCTTGTTTCACTTCCCAAAATGTTTTCTAGCAATGTTCCTGATTCAAGGCTCGTTTTCAGCTCTGCATAATGCCAAAACCTTGCATCATAAATTCTACAAAATAGTTAAGCCTTGCAACAATATTCGGAGGCTTCCAATGAACAGCTCATATTTTTAGTAGTTAAAACATTGCCCTTCCAAAATGTTAGAGATTTCCATTGACACAGAATTTTATAAATTCGAAGCTCTATAACTTCTAAAATACGCATTTAAGGTTGGGTTGTTTTACCTCTGAGCGGCACTTTTTTGCACACCATGGGCTAAATGGCCAGGTCACATGGACCCCGAAGGCTCAGAGAAGGTTGGGGGAGGGGACCCACTGGAACAGCTGTTGGGAGACAGATGGTAAGCCTCCCGTCAAAGCCATCCAGCGTGTTCTTTAACGTGCACAGGGTACGGCTCTCCCACACACGGAGCCACGGCTTAACGTCCCATCCGAAGGACGGCGGCCTTTCCACGTCCATCGGTGTCCCCTACTGACCGTGGGCAGGGCGGGGAATTTTGCGGAGATAAATCTCAATGCTGACCCAGCTGGGACTCGAACCTGGGAACTACAGATTACGAGCCTGACGCGCTACCGACTGAGTCACCCCGTCCCATGCATTTAAGGGGAAAAAAATATGACTGAAGATGATCAAAACTATTAAAAACTCGAGGATTCAATAATATTCGTTCAGTGTTTAAAGAATTATGAAAGCTGAAAGAGTTTAACCACAAATCATGCTGTTTCATAAAAAAAAAATTATAATTGCCTAATATTAAAATAACCTAATTTACGAAAAAGAAATTATACAAAAAAGTACTTTAATTTTAGACTAAAACACATTCTTATGCGTTTATAACATATATTGTTAAAAATCGAATTTAAATAGATTTTATTATAATTCTTAATTTATCTTCAGTCACATTTTCCCATTTAATGCATTTTTTGGAAGTTATACACCTTCGATGGCAGATTCCCATAGCATGGAAATCCTAATATTTTGGTTGAACAGTGTACATTCAAAACTGGTTGGAAGCAATTTAAAATTTCGAGACAAAATTACTCAAAGGGTAAGTGGGGGGGGGGGGGTACAACTAAGTGCAGGACATGGTCCGATTCAGTTCTGGATCGTCTTCGATATGGCAATTTAGGAAATCCTATTGATTCACTTCATGAATTACGCCATTTAACATTCTTCACCCAGAATTAATATTCGCCTTCCACAGCATAACCGACATTTTACTTCGTCACTGCCGCATTCACAATTTGGTCTGAGGACGATCCTCTCAGCATCCCATTATTGCTCAACAGTTTTTGTCACTTATTATTAAAATACTTATAAACAGTCATTTCGTTCCATGAATCAGCCCCTATTACCAACTCACGTGCAACAGTTCGTTGGTGGGTCATTAATTCATCCTCGAGACATCACCGGGAAGGGCCCAAGCCGAATCCTTTTGTCTTTCGTTAGCGTTCGTCTTGGTACTTAAAAGAGTCTGCCAGGCTGCAGATGCCCTTGAAAGCTGAACGAGCTGCTTAGTGCTCCCTGAGCCTTAATTAATGCCAATCTGCGAGCAACCGCGGGGTTTTTTCACCTTCTTCGGTCATGTCAGCTATTGGAAATAATGAGTCATTAGCACGAGCTGTTCGTGCCACGAGTGGGCTGGCATTAAGTGCGGCTGTGAGCAAAGATCTTTCTTCGAGGGTCAGCTTCGCATCCAACTAGGGTTGGGTTATTTTACCTCTGAGCAGCACTCCTCGTACACACAATGGGCTAAATGACCAGGTCACAAGGGCCCCAAAGGCTCAGAGAAGGTTGAAAGGGACCCACTGGGCAGCTGTTAAGAGAGATGGTTGCCTGTCGTCAAGGCCAACCAGTGTGTCCTTTAACGTGCATAGAGCATGGGGGGCATGGGGGTGGTGAGTTGCGGAGTTAAATTTCAACTCTGCTCCAGGTGGGACTCGAACCTCAGAACTGCAGATTACGTGCTGCCTACTGAGTCAGCCTAGCTATACCCTGTGCACGTTAAAGGACACACTGGATGGCCTTCACGAGAGGCTACCATCTCTCCCTTCAACCTTCTGAGCCTTTGGGGTCCTTGTGACTTGATCATTTAGCCCATTGTGTGTACGAGCGCCCCAAAAACGTGCTGGTAGAATTCGTGTTAGTCGAAGATTAGGTGTACACCATATATTTCTCTTTCTGTCAGTTTACTATAAGAGAATAGTTTCACATCAAACAAAAAATTAAGGATCAGCCTTGAACTTAACAATGATCCCATTCACTGCAGTATACTAATGGGCGATGCCATTTTCGTCGTCGATCTGCATCCTTGCTCTTTTTTTTCCTACCTCCCTTCTTCCCAGAAAGAGGCTAAGCATCGTTCTGCCTATTTCCATATTCAAGTCATGGATGAGAAATGGACGGATTCGGGGAAATGGGCGTCGCGCACGGACTGAATTAAAACATTTTGTTAAACTGCGAAAACAAATTGGGGAATTCGCAAGCTTCCGTATCTGCGTGTCTCAGAAGTTTCTTTTTTCGCATCTCCCCCTTCAGTGAAGCTGCAAGAAATGGTGATCGCACAGAGGGAGTGGGCGCGGAAAGAAGAGAGCTCCGCCAACCGATGCCGCCGGAGCATCGTGATTGATGAAGCGCCGATAGCGAACGGAGGAATCTCGGCGAGGCGCTGCTCACGCGGGAGCAAATGATGCGGCCACGCCTCGGAGATTGCGTCCCTCGCATCCATACACAGCAGCGTCAGCTGGCATCCAGAAACTCCGGATGGAGCGCGAACAGAGAGAAGATGGGACGTAGTTCGCGTGCTCTTGTCACACTGACAGAAGTTACAGATCCTTGTCCAATCCCAGCCAAAGCATCTGCTGAGTTGTTGGGTTGTTTTACCTCTGACCGGCACTTTTTTGCACACCATGGGCTAAATGGCCAGGCCACATGGACCCCGAAGACTCGGAGAAGGTTGGGGGGAGGGGACCCACTGGAACAGCTGTTGTGAGACAGATAGTAGCCTCCCGTCAAGGCCATCCAGTGTGTTCTTTAACGTGCACAGGGTATGGCTCTCCCGCACACGGGGCCACAACTTAACGTCCCATCCGACGGACGGCGGCCTTTCCAAGCCCATCGGTGTCCCCTACTGACCGTGGGCAGGGCGGGAATTTTGCGGAGATAAATCTCAACGCTGACTCAGCTGGGACTCGAACCTGGGAACTACAGATTACAAGCCTGTCGCGCTACCGACTGAGCCACCCCCGCCCCAGCATCTGCTGAAGATAACTCCGAAACTGCTCCTTGGAAAAAGCCTTCAAATGACCCATGGCATCAATTTTTGTGATGTTAACAAGGCGATGAATTGGAACTGAAAAAAATCTGAAAAAAAATTTACACGTTATCCCCCACACTGAAGCTAAAATGTGCAAAGAGCTATTACCACTGAATTCAGTCTCTCATTATAGTCTCTTATTTTACCTGTGAAAGGACCTTTTCTTTTGCACATAATGGGCTTAAAAAGGCCAGGTCACAAGGACCCCCAATCCCACACAGAAGGTTGCTGAAGGGGATTCGCTATTCACCTGTTAAGAGTCAGATGGAAACTTCCCTGAAAACCATCCAGCGTGTTCTTCAGTGTTCAGAGTATGGCTGTCCTGCACATGCCACATTCGAAGGTGATATAAGGATGATATCGGTGAACTTGTTGCAGTTCACCGATATCATCCTATGTTACCTTCGAGGTTTCCTGTTTTCGAATTAAAAAAAAAATAAATCCCCCCTCAAGCAGCTGCTTGTCACAGAGGTCTGACAGGAGCCTGTCAGTTTATATGCCACAGTAGGAGATCTGAGAGGATGGCAGGACCTCAGCAGAAAAACGACACACACATCCATAGCCTAAATCCGGGGCTCGAACCCAGGTTCCTTAGATCAGTAGCCAAGCGTGCTAACCACTCGGCCACGGGAACTCACTAAAAATTAATCTTAACCGTTACAGCTAAGCAATCATGCATAAATTAAACTATATAAGATTGAACCTCCAACTGATCGCTGACAGCTATTGCAATCTGACATGTTCAAAATACTGGAAACAGATACCAATCTTTTTTTTTTATTGAACGTTTCAGGAGTAAATTTCCTTTGGACAAACCACAGGAGATCTCATATAGAGTTTGAAATTCATGGAACAGTAGCTCCCCCACAATATTTGTCAGCGCTTCGAAATTTAAACGGACTTCTGTCCGATTACCAAAAGTTTCATCTCAGTTCGTTCTTTTTTCAAAGCAATGCATATAAATCAATTTGGACTCTTTCAAATCAGATGCCTTTTCATTTCCTCAATAGAAGTTTAGAAAGCGCAAACGAAAAAAAAAAAGTTTAATTTTTTTATTACCTTTCAACCAGCCGCTTGCCAAAAAGATCTTGACAAGCGCCAGGATTGCACGCACTCAGAATTTAGTTTTGGAGAGGTTCAAAAATTTAATTTCATGGGGGGCCTCCGAGAATTTAGTTTCCGGGTGGTCTGAGAATAAGACTTCAGTAGGGTTTCCCAAAAACTAAACTATTCCACCTAACACGAAAGGTTAAAATGATATAGAATAAGATTTTATAGGGGTTTTTTAACCTATTTTTAGTGCCAGACATGAAATCAAAATACGGGGCTAAAATAGAAAGACAATAGTTTAGGATTTTAAAGCAGATAGACATGTCCGAGATTTCGTATAAGTGTGCATTTTTTTCTGGTGGGAGGGGTCTGGTCCCTCTAGTACGTCCCTAACAGGAACTTCAGTAAATAAATACGCAAGAAATATCCATGCCTCATCCGTACTCGAACCCATGCCTCTTTACACAGCAGCCAAGAACGCTAACCACGAGGCTACATTTAACGAATCTTTAATGCATTTTTAGTAACTGCTGTACTGCCATCTATACACTGTTAGGTTTCGTCTCACTTAACTGTTACTGACTAGCGAGTGTCCCCATAAGACAAGTTTTGAAATTAAATAAAAAAAAAAACCTCAAGCAGCTGCTTGCCACAGAGGTCTGACAGGAGTCAGTCAGTTTATATGCCAAAGTAGTCTGTGAGGATTGCAAGACCTCAGCAAAAAAAACGACACACATCCATGCCTTACCCGGGGTTCGAACCCAGGCCCCTTAGATCAGTAGCCAAGCGTGCTAACCACTCAGCCATGGGACGGCTTGAAATTAAAACCTTTCACAAAAAACATCTTTACAATTCCTATTATTATGGGGCGGGGTGGCTCAGTCGGTAGCGCGCCAGGCCCGTAATCCGTAGTTCCCAGGTTCGAGTCCCAGCTGGGTCAGCCTTTAGATTTATCTCCGCAAAATTCCCCGCCCTGTCCACGGTCAGTAGGGGACACCGATGGGCTTGGAAAGGCCGCCGTCCGTCGGATGGGACGTTAAGCCGTTGCCCGTGTGCGGGAGAGCCATACCCTGTGCATGTTAAAGAACACACTGGATGGCCTTGACGGGAGGCTACCATCTGTCTCACAACAGCTGTTCCAGTGGGTCCCCTCCCCCAACCTTCTCTGAGCCTTCGGGGTCCATGTGACCTGGCCATTTAGCCCATGGTGTGCAAAAAAGTGCCGCTCAGAGGTAAAACAACCCAATTCCTATTATGAAGGCAAATATATTTTTTAATGTGTTCTTTTGGAGCAATATATTTTTTTTTTCGCAATAAAAACAATATCATAACTTAGACGAGTATAGAGAACTAAATTACAAATAGGTTGCACCTCGGTGCCCAATGCTGCCTGAGGATTATATATATATATACACACACCGAAGAGCCAAATTATGACCACCTGCTTAATATGATGTTGGTCCTTCATGTGACGCCAAAACAGCTCTTACCCGGCGAGGAATGAACGCTAAAAGATTTCTAAAGATGTCTTGTGGTATCTTGTGGTATCTGGACACGTCACCAGCAGATCCTTCAACTCTTGTAAGTTTTGGTTGAGCTGCAGTAGATCGGATATACTGTTCCAACACAAACCACAGATGCTCGATTGGATTGATGTCTGTGGAATTTGGAGGCCAGGGCAATACCTGGAAGTCTTCCTCATGTTACGCGAACCATTCTCGAACAATTCGGCAGTGTGGCATGGTGCATTATCCTGCTGAAAGAAAGCAGTACTAGAGGGGAATGAAATGCAATGAAAGGATCTACCTGGTCTGCAATGATGTTTAGGTTGGTGGTAGACGTCATAGTTACCTGCACATGAATGACTGAACCCAGGGTTTCCAAAGCATCACACTTCCTCCACCAGCTTGTTTTCGACCCACGGCGCATCCTGATGCCAACACTTCCCCCAGGAAAATGTATCCGGCCGTCCACATGGTGCAACAGGAAACGAAATTCATTGGACCAGACGACCTTCTTCCAATCATTCAGGGTCCAGTTTTGAAGTTCGGGTACCCATTACAGGCGCTTTCAACGGTGAACCGAGGTTAGCATGGGCACTCAGAGCGGCCTGTGGCTATGCAGCCCAATTTTCAGCAGGGTTCGATGTACCGTGTGTTTTGGCATTACTCCCATCACTAGCATTCAAATTATGGGCGAGTTGTGATCTAAGGGACCTGGGTTCGAGCCCCGGGTAAGGCATGAATGCGTCGTTTCTCTGCTAAGGTCCTGCCATCCTCTCGGACCTTCTACTATGGCATATAAACTGACAGGCTCTGTCAAACCTCTGTGGCAAGCAACTGCTTGAGAGGGTATTTATTTCATTTTTATGTGCCACAGTATCCCTTCCTGAGTTGGCTCGTATTCTACGGGATAGCCTTCACTCACCTCTAGAATCAATGAGCCGTGGTCAGCGGTTCGTGGTTTTTCTCTCCGCTGACCACATTTTGGAAGGTACTAATCCCGGCTGACCACGAGCACCCCACAAGCCTTGCCGTCTTGGAAATCCTCTGATTCAGTCGCCTGGCCATTACAATTTGGCCTTTGTCAAACTCACTTAAGTCCGTTGCCTTTCCCATCTGAAGAACAAGAATAACACTGATTAACAGAGCTCAGTATCAGGTGTTATTTATACTGTTTCATGACCTTCACACGCGCCGTCGTTTACCTGCAGTTGCTTCGATTTACATAAAGACGCGCTGGTCACAACGTTTTGGCTCTTCGGTGTATGCACACAAGAATCTGTCTTTTAGGTACTTCACACCAGAAAATCCAACTAACATTATCTGATAATACTGATCTCTCTGTCGTTTGTTGGGGCGGGAGTGGCTCAGTCGGTAGCGCGCCAGGCTCGTAATCTGTAGTTCCCAGCTGGGTCAGCGTTGAGATTTATCTCCGCAAAATTCCCCGCCCTGCCCACGGTCAGTAGGGGACACCGATGGGCTTGGAAAGGCCGCCGTCCGTCGGATGGGACGTTAAGCAGTGGCACCGTGTGCGGGAGAGCCATACCCTGTGCACGTTAAAGAACACGCTGGATGGCCTTGACGGGAGGCTACCATCTGTCTCTCTACCAGCTGTTCCAGTGGGTTCCCTCCCCCAACCTTCTCTGAGCCTTCGGGGTCCTTGTGACCTGGCCATTTAGCCCATGGTGTGCAAAAAAAGTGCCGCTCAGAGGTAAAACAACCCAACCCTGTCGTTTGTTAAGGACAGACCACAATATGGTGTCACTCCCTCAGGGTGACCTTGCCTTGTTTATTTAGGTTGCTAACAGTTAATAACACACTTAAAAAGGTCACAATTTCCTCATTAACTCCGCCTCGACTTGGCACAGTGGAACATTGGAAAGAAAGCAAGAGAAAACACATTTCGAGAGACTGTAATGGTTACAAAAAGCTTTAATACAGCTTGTTATAAATGGATTGCTTCACAAACATCGCACTCGCCTTCTCTTAAGAAATAAGAAGCGTAGAAAGTTTCTTTAGTAAGCATCAGCAACTATGACACTTGAGTGCAAAATGTCTATGCAGAAATTAATTAGCAAAGAAACAGAAAATTTCAAATTAATAATAGCATCTCTAAACAATATATCACATACCACAATACAGTTTATAAAAAACTGCCAAATTTATATTCTTCACGGAAGGGCATACAGCAGAAAAAAACAATTCATTCAAGTCATCCGTGAGGTTTTCGTCACAGTATCCCTTCTTCAGTTGACACAAGAATCTATCTTTTAGGTACTTCCCAGCAGAAAGTGTAAATGATCGCAGAAAATCCAACTAACATAATCTGATCTCTGTCATTTGTTGCGTATAGTACGAGCCAACTGAAGAAGGGATACTGTGGCGCAAATTCCCGTATAGTACGAGCCAACTGAAGAAGGGATACCGTGGCACAAATTCCCGTATACTACGAGCCAACTGAAGAAGGGATACCGTGGCAGAAATTCCCATATAGGGTTGGGTTGTTTTACCTCTGAGCGGCACTTTTTTGCACACAATGGGCTAAATGGCCAGGTCACATGGACCCCGAAGGCTCAGAGGTTGGGGGAGGGGACCCACTGGAACAGATGTTGGGAGACAGATGGTAGCCTCCCGTCAAGGCCATCCAGCGTGTTCTTTAATGTGCACAGGGTATGGTTCTCCCGCACACGGCTTAACGTCCCATCCGACTTACGGCGGTCTTTCCAAGCCCATCGATGTCCCCTACTGACTGTGAGCAGGGCGGGAAATTTTGCGGAGATAAATCTCAACGCTGACCCAACTGGGACAAGAACCTGAGAACTGTAGATTACGAGCCTGGCGCGCTGCCGACTGAGACCACCCGCCCCCATTCCGGTATAATACGAGCCAACTGAAGAAGGGATACTGTGTCACAAATTCCCATATAGTAGAGCCAACTGAAGAAGGGATACTGTGGCACAAATTCCCATATAGTAGAGCCAACTGAAGAAGGGATACTGGCAAATTCCCGTATAGTACGAGCCAAATGAAGAAGGGATACTGTGACAGAAATACTATTATGCACATTCCCTTCTCCCTTTTTGAAACCCTACATTCAAAAATCCTCTATTCTACGCTATACCTAGCCACGCTTTGGAATTTAATCTGGGGGAAGTCACGAATGGTCGGTTGGCTGTTTGGGGGCAACTAAGGCCATGCTGCTCCCAAACAATCTGATCCTAGAAAAACTAGTTTTTAGTGAATACTGTATTACTGAAAGAAAAATCAACTTCTATGTTTGCCTTACATTTCAGATCTTATCACTTGTTCCCAAAACCTGACAAGTATAAGATGCCCCTTGTTGTCGACATTGCAATTTTTTTCAAAAATCATTTATTCTTTTCATCACTACTATTTCTTTGCTGTTTTATTTTTTTCATAATTTTCTTTAAGAAATTAATTCAGCTCTGTGTAATTGTTATGTAATACGATTTTAGTGAAAATGATAAATTACTCTTCAAACAGCTGCTTGCCACAGAGATATGATAAACCGTCTACCAATACGCTATAGGATTGTTTTACCTCTGAGCTGCACTTTTTTGCACACCATGGGCTAAATGGCCAGATCACAAGGACCTCGAAGGATGTTGGGAGACAGATGGAAGCTTCCAGCCAAGGCCATCTAGCGTGTTCTTTAACGTGCACAGGGTACGGTTTCCGGCATACGGGACCACGGCTTTATATCCCATCCGTAAGATTTGAACCTGGTAACTGCATTACGAGCCTGACACGCTACCAATTGAGCCACCCCCGCCCCAAGAACAACAGGAAGTAAAACAAAATATCGACTGACATTTTTTATAGTAAATGATGGCGCAATGTTTGAAATTGTATAAATGCAGAAAATGTATTTTACTCTTGTTTATCATTATATTACATAAATAATTGTTATTTTTAAGCACTTCGGTATAGGAACCATGCACTGTATATGTACATAGAAATGAACGTCCCATCCGACGGACCGTGACCTTTCCAAGCTCATCGGCGTGTCCTACTGACCGAGGGCAGGGAGGGAAGTATTGCGGAGATAAATCTCAACGCTGGGCCAGGTGGGATTCGAACCTGGGAACTACAGATTACGAGCCTGGCACGAAGCCGACTGAGTTTAGCTCCCCTTAGTTTTCTTGTATTCCTTCAGTTTTCATTAACGGTAAAATGCTTCCTTGTACCTTTATCTTTTTTGCCAACTCCACTACCATGCAATTTCATATTTCCTATCTAACAAAATGCAATTTGGGACTGCAAGCCCTCGTTCGTAGAATGACCGTATCCCCCCCCCCCCAAATAACCTCCTCTGCGCGATCCAATCTTACGCGACGAATAGCTTACTTCCTTGCCGTGATTCCTATCGAGTCGAGTCTGCCATGTGGCCTTAATTTAATTACAGACTTGATCTGGATCAGCTAACGTTTCACCCAAGATACTTGCCATTGTGCCTGGAGCATGGTCTTAAAAGCACGGCCGGTAATCCATACATGGACCGATAGAACTTCGGACAGACTTGCCGGCAGTGTTGTTGGCCATGTCAACGACCTTAATACTGATGTGTAGAGCACCAAACCATTTCTAATGGAAACGTTACTAGAGGCAGTATGAAAGTGAAGATTAAATCTCAGATTTCAGAGGCTGTCAGAGGCTGCCCAACCGAGTCCAAAATCGGTTCACATTCTGTTAAATCAAGATGAAACTCTTGCTATGAAGATTCCACGGATTCAGAAAGTACTGGCAGTGTTTCGCTGATCTTTTGATCTCCATCAAACCATTAGGTTAGGATTTACAGAGTTGCCAACTTTATACGACGAAAATTGAGAGGTGGAAACCTGACAACTCTGCTCAGAAAGGTTTTCTCACCTTCTGGTAAAAAAATCTTCCCATTAAGCTTTTTTAGTTGGTTGAAAAAGGTATCGAATTTTTTATGTTAAAATTAATCACAAAGTTTATTTTCTACTTTTCCGAGCACTTTTGAAACGTTTCAGTTTTAAAATTATTTCACGATTTTTTATTGTTAAAAACAGATAACATTTCTGTTTTTTATAAACGTATTATCATTTCCGTTAATTTTACTCAACAGAAAATCGAACCCTTTCGTAATTTGGAAGCTACGACAAAAATAAAAAACGACTGTGGAACACAAACAAGAAAAATTTTCTTTGAATTTAATTTTTCTGCCCCGTTGAGGTAACATTGTTTTACTTCAGTCCCTTTCATTATATTATTTCTTACTTATCAAAACATAATACGAAAACCTAAACGATCCCCAACGGAAGGAATTAATCGACTTCAGAGTTAGGTCACGACTTTTAACATTTATCCTAAACAATTATTCGTGATCACGTCTGACATGTGAAACATCGTTATATACACACACGCAGATAACATATGTATCTGATACGTATAATCAATATTAGGAACGTTGCCCAGATTACAAAGTTTCTCATTTCAGAGAGGTATCTAGATACTTTATTATCTGAAACAACGTTCCTATTATTAACTCGACAGTTCAATATTACTCAAAAGCAGAAATAGGGAATTACGATCATCAGCCTTAGATTTCCTGAATAGAATGCAGTTTCGATAAATAATACGACCCCAATTAAGCGAACCATCTTTCTGGGTTTATGCTTATTAAACAGAGTCGTGTCTACCAAGACCAACTTTCAGCTGAACCATTCGCTCACGCTGCAAGGCAGAATCCGCTTTTCATTGGGAGCTGTCATCATGCCCCAACGCCATTTGTTACTCGGGCAAAGCGGATTTCGTTCAATTTCCACCCTCTTCAGAGGGATGCCGAGCAACTGCAAACCGACAGAATACGAAGCGAACTTGCTTCTGCCTTCCGAGGCACGAACACATCCAATAAATCCTCTCTCCACGCCAGTCCAGCGTGCTGGGAATTGCACACAGTCCCCGAAATCAACTGCGCCCTCGAGCTGAAGGAACTCGCGACCACCAGCACGGGCACGACACGCAGGGTCAATTAGCGGCCAGGAGCAGGGAAGGAGGATCCGTTGGGGAACGTAGAGTGGTAGGGCGGAGGGGGGGGGGGAAGGCCTCCCTCTTTTCTTCCCTTCTCCCTCCCTTGAGATTTATTTCGACCTTCCACAGCCACCTTCAATTGTATCAATGCAAATACGTGTATCTTATTAGCCACTGCAAACAATACATAGAGTCCTAAAGTGGAATTGTTATTTCTCTTGTAATCTCGATATTGAAATTTGAATACTTTTATTTACATTACGAATTTAAAATAAAAAAAAATTACTCCCCATGATGCTGCTTGCCGCAGAAGTCTGACAAAAAATTTGTCAATGTAATTACGTAGGAGAGCTCTCAGTAGAAAGACAACACAAAAAGAATACATCCAAGGGGCACAAATTATGATGAGCAGCCAAGCACTCTAACCAATTCGCCAGCTGGATACGTTGGGTTTACCTCTGAACTGTGTTTGCACACAATGGGTTAAATAGCTAGGTCACAAGGCCCCCAAAGGTTCATCCCATGGCCCAAAAATGTTTCATTTCTCACCTAGGACAGGTCGAAGGTTAGGAGAAAAATCCCAGCGCTGACACATTCAGATTCGAATCCGGGAACTGCAGATTACGAGCCCAATCCCCGTTTGTCACCTGATGATCAAAACATTGAACAACTTATCTTTTCAACCTTAAATTTGAAATATCGACAAAATTTGAATGTCTTTATTACAAATGTAGATACATCCATTCTTTCTATATCCTAGTCATGCAAAGGTATATCCCTAGGATAAGATAAAAAAAAGGTTGGTTGTTTTACCTCTGAACGGCACTTTTTTTGCATACCATGGGCTAAATGGCCAGGTCACAAGGATCCCTTTAACGTGCACAGGGGGCGCACACGGGGCCACGGTTTAACTTCCCATCCGACAAAACGGCGGCCTTTCGAAGCCCAACGGTTCCCCTACTGACCGTGGGCAGGGCGGGAAATTTTGCGGAGATAAGTCTCAACGCTGACCCAGCTGGGACTCGAACCTGGGAACTACAGATTACGAGCTTGGCGCGCTACCGACTGAGCCACCCTCGCCCCGGCTTGGAAAGGCTGCCGTCCGTCGGATGGGACGTTAAGCCGTGGGCCGTGTGCGGGAGAGACATACCCTGTGCACGTTAAAGAACACGTTGAATGGCTTTAACGGGAGGCTACCATCTGTCTCCCAACAGCTGTTCCAGTGGGTCCCCTCCCCCAACCTTCTCTGAGCCTTCGGGGTCCATGTGACCTGGCCATTTAGCCCATGGTGTGCAAGAAAGTGCCGCTCAGAAGTAAAACAACCCAACCCATCCACTGCTTTTCAAATGATGCTTTCTTAGAATTCTTTTCGCACAGTTAACCCTAAGGAAAAAAAATCATTTCCTGCAACGCCAAAGAACTACCAAAAGTTAAAAAAAATTCAACCGAAAACCATTTCAGTCTTTACGGAGACTCGAACCCAATCCAATGACTTCCGTGGCTTTCCGTTAATGGCTCATTTCACGAGTGGGTCCGCAGTGCCCAGTAGCGACAAGTCCAGGCGCGGCGAAAGTAGGCTCACTTGTCGAGGGCTCCCACTTGTTCCGCCCTCTTGCCCACAGAGACGACAGGTCGAGGGGAGGGTTGAGGTGGGTACTCTATACACACCGAGGGAGGGAATGCGTCGTTGTGTACACACGAGCGTGTGTCTACATAGAGCTGACTGACAAGCAGCAGAGGCCACTTGAAACGGAGACAAAGATCACGTTACAAACTCTCTTGTTTAATACCCGAGTGGAAGAGGCAGAAACCCCAGTCGGCAAATGACAGGCGTTTCTAGTTTCAGTCTCGAATGACGGAAACTGCAATTTACGCATTGCACCAGTTTTACGCATTTTATGTCGAGTGTAAAACTATTCCCATCCTGGATATAAATAGAATAAATTCTTCCCAGACATTTTAACTATCTGCTCGAAATTTAACCCATCACAGCAAAGTTAGATAGGGTTTGCTCTCAATTATATTAAGGTTTAAAGCAAAGTTTCCTATATCAAAATTTTGATATTTCAAATAGGAAAAGTAACTTTACAAAGAAAAATTACTCGAGTAACACCACGAAGCCCTTTTCAACTTCATTGAGAATATTGTTTGATAAAACGTTACTCTTTTTTTCCAGTAAAGCTCAAAAGAAAACTCAACACTAAAATTCTTACGAGTGAAATTACAGTTGTCTTCCACTCATTTCCTACCTTTTCTATATTAGTAAAAAAGAGCTTAAAATTTATGAAATTCCTAACTATTTTATACTATATTATTGTGTACTAGTTTAACTGCATCCGGCACTACCCGGGTCTCACTTTTTAAGATGCCAACTGTATATCTGATTTTCATTGCTCTATAGATCAGTTTTACGAGTAGCACCCCTACCCTCCCAACCCCTTAGCATAGATTCAACACGTGCATATTATGATGGTGTCGTAATAAGGGGAAAGAAAACGATTAAATGCAACGTTACCAACTCAGAAAGATGGAATTACAGAAAATGGGTAAAAACTGCTCAACAGTTCGTAATAACTAACAGAAAAAAAAAGCCTAAATTAGCCTACATCTTTTAAGCCTCGTCTTTAGTTGGGTAAAGAATTATATATTCCCAAGTTCCTTTTCAACGTCCTAAATAATGTAAGCAAATGAAGCGAAATGAAGATTATTAAGCCTAAACTTCAGAAAATGGTAATTATTGATTTGGGGGCGAATATAATTTCCAGTGGGAATAGCATGGTGAATATTTTTTTACTACTAGCAACCCCCTCCCCCCCCCCCACACACACTTCGGAATTTCAACTTGAAATTGGCCCTGCAACTTGGACGACAACCAAAAAAGCATCCACCACAATTTCCCGACGAGTTATGGTTGCCACAGATTTTTCATTTTATATTAGCAGCAAACGAAGCACGTTTTATGAAGCAAACTACATTTTAACTTTGGAGTCGAATTTTTTTCCCTCCCCCACTCTACGGGGCCAATTAATTTTAATCTTTTGCAATGCTGGACTCAGTCCGACATTCACTGAACCTACTGGGTAATAGCAATTTCCTACTGAATCCGACACTGAACCCAAACTGCCAACAGAACAACTGTTACGGATGGACAGAAACTTATTATTTTACATATTTCGAGACATACTTTATTATATTACATACTAGCTGAACGTACCCGGGCATCATTTTTAATCTGTACATTTTCACTGCATTAAAGGTAAATTTTGTAAGTCATTTTTGTAAGCCCCAACACTTTAGCACAGATTTTCAACAGGAAGAAATTTGCCCAGTTTTGGCTTCGATCGTTGTTGACGTTAGCGAGCTCTCTCATAGCCCGTGGCTCAGTTTCTGCGTAATCTATCGAGATTTTTATTTCCGTTATCACAGATTTTGCCGCCTTATGGTTCCTGCGTTATTCGCTCGCACGGTCCAAATTACCTGCACAACGTCCCCCGTGTAGCCCGGTGATTGGTTTTAAAAAAACAGGTTCCCACTTGGCTGTGGCTTCGTTTCTACACAAATTGTGATAGCTCGTGTTTCACTTTTAATCTGCATATTCTGTTGTTTCCTGCACTAAAGGTTTGTTTTGTGAGTATCTTCCCCTACCCCCCCCCCCCCCCCGACATTTTATCACAGTTTGAACACGAATAATTTCCCGGTGTTACAAAGGCCATTGCTTACCTGGCGCACGCTCTCAGAGCCCGTGGCATCATCATCATCATCAAGCAGCCATGGGCTACGGAGGTCCAACCAGACAGTGAAATTTAGTTCTCCAAGCAAGTCTATCCTGAGCTATATCTACTGCATCTGGCCACTGCACACCAATTCTAACAAGGTCCTGTTTGACATTGTCTGCCCACCGCATCCTAGGTCTCCCCTTCTTTCTGAGGCCTTTAGGCACACTGTTCATAACCCTATTCGCCAATCTATAATTATTCACACGGACAACATGGCCAAACCAACGGAGTCTCTCTCTGCACAATATGCTGCTTAAAGGAGGTTGCAAACTCCTTTGCCTAACCTCATCATTAGTTACAAAGTTGAACCAACTAATGCTCAAGATACTGCGTAAGCATCTGGAATCAAAAGCATCTAGTTTCCTGTTATCTTGTTTACAAAGTGTCCAAGTTTCACTACCATAACTAATCCTAGAAAGAACCAAACTATTATACAGTCTAATTTTAGTCTTTAGGTGTATACGCCTATTTCTCCACACTCTCCATAGATTCTTAAAAGTCCCGGCAACAATCCCTATTCGTCTGTTAATCTCATGCCGCACATCACCATTATCTGTTACATAGCTCCCAAGATAATTAAACTGTGACACCTGCTCAAGACTGCAACCATTCAGATTAACTGAATCACAGCCTGCCTGACCAATTTTCATCACTTTAGTTTTCTCACTGTTTATAACCAAACCTACTCTACTACCAGTCTCATCAACAGCTCGAATGAAAGAGTTCATCTCATCAACATCATTTGCCAAAAGGGCTAAATCATCAGCATAATCTAAATCAGAAATTTTCGTATCTCCAGCCCATTTAAGGCCAAAATCTTTCCCTTGAAGTGAATTTCACATAACATAATCAATAACCAAGCTAAAGAGAAAAGGAGACAAAATGCATCCTTGTCGAACACCAGAAGTAATGCTAAACCAATTGCTACAAGCCTTACCAACTCTCACACACGACTCAGTGTTATTATAGAGAGCTTTCATAATGTTAACTAACTTGTCTGGTATACCATATGATCTCACAATCAACCATAAATTTTGACGATCAACAGAGTCGAAAGCCATTTTGAAATCAACAAAGCCAGCAACCAAAGGTTTCTGAAACTCTAAACATTTCTCAAGAATCTGCCTAAGTGAAAATATCTGATCCACACATCCCCTACCACTTCTGAATCCACATTGCTCATCACGTAATTGACTGTCAACCAGATTCTTAATTCTATTAAGCACAATCATGGAAAGAACTTTACCTGGAACAGAGAGTAGACTGATACCCCTATAGTTATCACAAGAACTGCGATCACCTTTTTTGAAAATGGGGATAACAATAGCTCTGGTAAAATCCTTAGGAATCATGCCTTTATCATAAAAGATATTCAGAATTTCAGTCATCCAAGTGGTAACCGAAACATTCCCAGCTCTAAGCATTTCCGTAGTAATTTCATCTACCCCTGGGGATTTATGAAGCTTAAGTTTAGAAACAGCCAAAATAACTTCAGATTGTGTTATAGGGCCAACATTAAAGCCACCAATGCATCTATCATCATTGCAAACAATGGGAGTAAAACTAACTACATTGTTTAGAACATCACTGAAATGCTCAGCCCACCTAGCCATGACAGAATCCTCCCCTTCTATAACCTTACCTTGTTTATCCTTCAATCCTTGTATGCCTGTCCGTTTTCTACCACACAAAACATTAACTATCTGGTACAGCTCTCTGCTGTTGTGCTGTCTAACTGCTTCCTCAGCTTTGTCAGCCAAACCATCAAGCCAAAGATTCTTATCAGCAGCTAACTGATCTTTTACACATTTATTAAGTTCTCTGTAATGCTTTCCATTAGACTAGTAGGGTATTGATTAAAGACATTCCTGCAGTTCTTTCTTCCCGAAATAAGCTCAAGTGCGTTATCACTCAGATAATTCTGCCTCTTCTGCTCCTTTTTTCCTAAAAGAGTACTGTTAGTGTCCAAAAAAGCCTGTTTAAAATGATCCCATTCTTCCTCAACTTCAGTAGTAAGCAAACCATGACTGTCATAATGACTAAGTAACCTATCATGGTAAGCTTTGGCTATAACTGGATCTTTCAGAGCTTCAGTATTAAAAGTAAATTTTTTAACCCTAGCACAACACTTTTTAAGTTTCAACACACTTTTAACAAGGTAATGGTCAGATCCAATTTCAGCTCCCCTATATGCCCTGGTATTCCTAACAGAACTAGCCCATTTTCTGTTAATTAATATGTAATCAATCATATTCTTATGCAGCCCATCAGGTGAAACCCATGTGTACTTATGTAAGTCGCGGTGTTTGTAATAAGTGTTAGTTATTCTGAATCCATTGAGTTTACTTACCTGTAGGAGACGTTGCCCATTGCCATTGCAGCTACCAATACCAAAAGGGCCTATTACTCCTCCCCAAAGGTCAGAGTCAGTACCAACTTTGGCATTGAAGTCACCAAGAACAAGGGTAATATATCCTTTCTTGACAGAATTCAAAATATCCTGAAGTTGTTCATAAAACCTATCCTTCTCATCCTCATCGGCATCCTCAGTGGGGGCATAACAGCAGATAACATTCAAGTCTTTAACGCTTGTCTGAAATTTTGCTGTAAGAAACCTTTCATTAATGCACTCATATCCTAGAAGCGCATCGCTAGCGTGTCTGCTGAGAAGCAGACCCACGCCTTGGTGATGCTTATTGTCGTCCCTCCCTGAAAAGAGAAATTTAAGATTATTTTTAAGAATCTGACCTTTATCTGTCCATCTGGTCTCTTGCAAGCCGAGAATATCTAAATTATAATGGTGGAATTCTTGTGTGAGGACATCAAGAGAAAAAGCTCTGTGCAGAGTCCTCACATTCCAACTACTTATGGAGAGAAAATGGTTAGTGGGATGTTTAAAGAAACTATGTTTATTGAGAGAGGGAATGCCGACAATATCAAACAGCCCCCTAATCGCAGACATGGGGCAAAGACCCGTTCCCCCACCACTAAAGGCTGAAGCCATCTACACTGGAAGACTTCCTCCAATGTAGAATTTGACGATGCCAATAGAAGCAAAGAGTTCAGGTGCCTGCGATGACTTCTGCTCAGGATTATCCACCAGCTGATAAACATATCCTGTGAATCTATTCACTTGGGGCTGTCAACCCACAAACAAACAGAAAACACAGCGGAAGATTTTCCCTCCACCGATCGAGATATTTATTTCGTCAGATTTTGGCATTCTGTTGTTCCCGGCGTACTTCACCGAAAGGTCCCAAATTTCGTAGGCGGATTTCCCCTGCCCAACTCCAAGTTTGGTTTACGAAATCAGGTCTCTAGCTGCAATGGAAAGCCTCAATAATGCCTTTGAGGCAATTTTATGGGGAATCTGGCAACGGCAGTGAGATTTAAATGCTATTTTAACTCTTTTCTTTCAGTTAGGGAGAAGTTAATGGCAACAGTAAATTTGACAGCGATTCTCGTTTCCCGTAGGAATAGCATGGTAAATATTTTTGCTTTTAGCAAGCCCCATTTTGGACTTTCGACCTGAAATTTGGCACTGCAATCCGGACCACAACCTGAAACATTCTCTGAAAATTGGGAGCGTGTACGTTGATTTCCCCATGAGTTATGGCGGCCACAGACAGACAGACACACAAAAGACATCTTTTATTATATAGAATTATTATTATACTTTATTTTATCTTCGTATTCTGAAATGCTTTACTAAACTTAAAATAATCCTTGCCCCTTTCAATCGAGAAATAGCTTTGAAAATAAAGCCACTAAGATGTCAACGAATTCAATATTGAAAGATATCAATTTCTTTTATATATATATAAAATAATTTAAATATTTAACACGTTTCTTCAAACAACATTATACAAATTTTAACTTTATTTCTTCTAACTTACTCATAATCACCCAGACATAGTCGATAGCATTTTTCGTAATTCAACCGTAAATCGATAAAAAAAAAAGGTAGTAATAAAACTAAAGCCATATCATTAGCAACATTGAATAAGCAAAAGTGGCTAATCATAAAAAAATTGATGGCTTCTTTGTTTTAAGAAAACTGCTAAAGAACCGCCATTAAGCTCCATTTAAATAACACGCATTCCATGCTTACAGAACTTTTCCCAAATTTAAACAAAAAGCTTATGCAACACAAATGAAATTAAATACTAAACCAACGAAAACACTGTTCATCTCACACCGTCTGCTATTTTTATCCCTCGACTAGATATTTAAGCCTCTTAGACCTCCTCCACCATGCCACGAAGGTCTGGCGTATTAGGAAAATAAATAAAGTATCCACAGATTCGATGCTCCGTAGAGAGTAGTTGTTTGCATTACGTCTCGGTACAAAACAAACAATAGTTTATATTTGTCTAGGATTATAAATCCCAGCTGCTTCAGCCATAGCAAATGGAAAAGATATCAACGGCGGATAAGTTACAGTAAGATGACACTTCCAATGTAGTCAGAGAATCATTTTTTTTTATCCAGACAAAAAAGGTAAATGCAATAAAACTGACAAAATATAGGTATAAACTAAAACCTGTGTATCAGTTTTTAGGCTTAACTGCAGATAAGCATTGGAAAAAGAAAGATTCGTAATATCACTACTAGGATTGGGTTGTTTTACCTCTGAGCGGCACTTTTTTGCACACCATGGGCTAAATGGCCAGGTCACATGGACCCCGAAGGCTCAGAGAAGGTTGGGGAGGGGACCCACTGGAACAGCTGTTGGGAGACAGATGGTAGCCTCCCGTCAAGGCCATCCAGCGTGTTCTTTAACGTGCACAGGGTATGGCTCTCCCGCACACGGGGCCACGGCTTAACGTCCCATCCGACGGACGGCGGCCTTTCCAAGCCCATCGGTGTCCCCTACTGACCCTGGGCAGGACGGGGAATTTTGCGGAGATAAATCTCAACGCTGACCCAACTGGGACTCGAACCTGGGAACTGCAGATTACGAGCCTGGCGCGCTACCGACTGAGCCACCCCCGCCCCTACTACTAGAATTGGCCTTAATGCTTTCCAATATTTATGAAGCACATAAAGGTTGTTTTACCTACGAGCGGCACATTTTTGCACACAATGGGTTAAATGGTCAGATCAGAAAGACCCCAGAGACTCAGAAGGCTGGGGGAGGGGTCCACTGAATAACTATTAGGAGACAAAATGATAGCCTCCTGTCAAGGCCATCCAGGGTGTTCTTTAACGGGAACAAGAGACAACGAATTAAAGCTCCATCCGACTCGAATGCCTTTCCAAACCCAACTGCGTCGCCATTCTGAACGAGGGATTGCGATGGATTTGCGGAGATAAATCTCAACACTGGCAGAGTTGGAACTCGAACCTGACGCCTGCATATAAATAGCCTGACGCGCTGACGATTGAGCCAACTCCTCCACAACCAGACCGACAATCCCCGTGGCTTCAATAAGTTAAACACGAACAGGAATTTGACACCCATGGGTTCATTATCCCTCCCTCTCAGAAATCAGAATAATTTCCAATTCGCAAGAAAAAAATTATCTTTCACCAAATATGTTTAGCAACTTGCAATTCCAGAAAAGATAAAAATCCAATTTTGTACTCTTTTGAAGCACGATAATTTTTCTTCAAAAAACGAAATCATTTTTGAAAAAGAATTCTAAAAATGGAAGACCACGTGGTAGGTAATGCAGGTGGTGGCAGATGGACCATGTCCAAACCCTCCTCCAAGGGACTGGCCTTGACAGGCGGACCTTTCCCAGTCAACTGCTTCGGATATCTTCCGTGGCCTTCAAAAGCCAGCCTGCAACATCCGGGTAGACAGGCATCGCCCGTCGTCGCTACAAAACGCGACGCAACAGCTGGAAGTAGGGATCGCACTTGCATGCCACTTCAGCTGTTACTATATGTGAGCGGTGGAAAACTCATCAAGTTACAAAGGATGAAAATCATCATTAAATAAGTAGTTGTCATCTGATCGATGCACAGAGAAGGAGGCGATAAGTAAAAGCAAAAAGTTCTGAAAATGGGAGCAGTTGCTAAACAAGCGCGATGACAACAAACTGCAAGATACGATGGGCAATGATTAATCTGCAGGAATAGCGTTAAAAAATAACTTCAATTTTTTTTTCTTCCATTCATTCTTTGGTTCTATATCTTTATTTTAATCCTCTATACTAGGGGTTCTCAACGTGGGGTACGCGGTAAAAAATTTTTGAGGTACGCCGTGAGAGCTGTTTCACTGATTACTCAGTAAAAAGTTTATAATTTTATAAGATTTGTTAAATTGTTTACAATTTTTTGTGTTTATCGATGTATACAATTTATGAACACAAAATTTAATGTGTATATATATATGTGTGTGTGTTTTATTCTATTCCCATTATTATAACTATAGTTTTATCTATTTATACAAGGTTGGGTTGTTTTACCTCTGAGCGGCACTTTCTTGCACAACCATGGGCTAAATGGCCAAGTCACATGGACCCCGAAGGCTCAGAGAGGGTTGGGGGAGGGGACCCACTGGAACAGCTGTTGGGAGACAGATGGTAGCCTCCCGTCTAGGCCATCCAGAGCGTTCTTTAAAGTGCACAAGGTACGGCTTTCCCGCACACGGAGCCACGGCTTATAAAGTCACATCCGACGGACGGCGGCCTTTCCAAGCCCATCGGTGTCCCCTACTGACCGTGGGCAGGGCGGGGAATTTTGCGGAGATAAATCTCAACGCTGACCCAGCTGGGACTCGAACCCGGGAACTACAGATTACGAGCCTGGGGCGCTACCGACTGAGCCACCACAGCCCCTATCTATACAAGGGGTATCCCCAGTTACATACACATTTCCATGTAGTACGTGAAGCATAAAAGGTTGAGAACCACTGCTCTATACGAATGGTTTGCATACTACTGAGCCACCACAGCCCCTATCTATACAAGGGGTATCCCCAGTTACATACACATTTCCATGTAGTACGTGAAGCATAAAAGGTTGAGAACCACTGCTCTATACGAATGGTTTGCATACTTCGCGCAAAATTACCTGGGTTCGCGCCCCTGATAAGACATGGATGTTTCTATCTGCTGAGGCCACGATTTCCTCACAAACCTATACTAAACAGATATACGGAAAGCTTCAACTTTTAAAATAAGCTTTTTGCGGAAAGATTTCACTGGTTATGGAATCTGAAGAGCAACTTGGCAAGTAATGAGTATTTACCTCATAAGTTAATTAAAACGCAAATAATATCAGAGATTCGGACCCAGATACCTCTTCTCCTTAAAAATCTAATTTTAATAATAATGCTATAATCGCTTGGACATACGTCGTAGATAATTTTGCCATTTCCTAAAAACCTCTACTCCTAGTTTCAAAAATACTTATTCCAATAATTTATTATAATTAACAGCACTAATTTATAACAATGTTTAAATTTAACGCGTTATGTGTATCCATTAACACATTATGTGTTAGTTAATAATGCATTTTATATTTAAATGAGTTTGTTAATCCATTTGAACATAAGTACGATATCTATTAACCTCTAATTAATCTTTAATACTAGAAATTTGATGAAATTTGGTTTAATTTCATTCGAGTTTGAAATTTTATTGCTAAGATTGATTAATGACTACCTAAACCAAGCTACTGTAATTGCTTTATTAAAGTAGCTTGGTTTAGAGAGTCGTTAATCAATCTTGGCAATAAAATTTCAAACTCAAATTCAAAATTCTTTCGCTAAATATTGTGCAATTGTTTCTCTATTATTACCAAACACGTCAAAACCATTTATTCATTATGTCAATAGAAAGTTAAGACCCTAAACTTTCTTTTCACACAACACATGTTAAATGTTTTCCTGTTAATACCTACTGGGACGAGGGTTGGTCAGTTGACAGCGCCACGCTCGTAATCTGCAGTTCCCAGGTTCGAGTCTCACCTGTGCCAGTGTTGAGATTGGAAAGATTAGATAGAGTAAACTTTTGATTTAATAGAGTGAACTTTTGATAAGGGGGTTTAATAAAGGGGAGGGGGTTTTAATGAGTGTTTAATTAATAAGGAATAAAAATGGGTAATACAACTTTGGGAGTTGATTTTCTGTGAGTGACTGATATCGAAAGTTTTGCAATTATTTAGAGACTTGCATCATCCCTTTCTGCGTGAGGTTGCCACCCATGCAATTATTCTGAGGCTTGCATCAGCCGATCGTTGCCACCCGAAGTTTAGTTGGTAAGGGACTTATTCGGAGATTAAGGGGGGCTTAAATTATAGGGGATCAACCAGGGGGTCTGAAATAAAGAAAAATCTGACTATTCGAGGAGGGCGTAAAATATAGGTGGGTCAACCAGGGGTCTTTAATGACGGGTTGGCTGAAAAATTGGGAAATTAGAGTAAAATAGGGGTTTTTCCAAAAATAGTACTCCTCATAGTCACCAGATGGCGTCAGGGGTTAAAAAAGGGGGGGGGAGGAAGGTTTTTAATAAAGGGGAGTCAAAATCGGGAAATTAGCTAAAATAGTTTTTTTCCGAAAATAGTACTCCTCATAGTCGCCAGATGGCGCCACGGGTTAAAGGGGGGGGGAGGAAGGGGTTTTAATAAGGAGAAATTTTTAAGGGATGATTAATTAAGTGTTAATTATTAATTATGAATTATTTATAAGGGGCGTGGTCAGTGACGTCAGAGGAGGAAAGCACGGGGGGGGGGGGGGGGTAAAAGTGCCCCATGGTAGGACCTCACTACTTATGGCCATCCATCTCATTTTACCCTTCAAAAGACCAAAAAAAAAAAACCACAAGATCACGCCACTTAAAAGATACCACACAATGTAACAATCGATTAGGTTCTATTACATAATGGTGAGAAAAGCCAAAGCAATCGGTGGGACGTTCACAAGATTTTGAATCCTAATCGAAACGGTAATCGCAGCAATTGAGGAAAATCTTTTTTTTTTCCCATAATGCCCGAATTTTCTTTAAAAATCTGGTGTATTCGAGGATGCGTCGCAGATTTGAAATTTGGTAACCGATTACTCCCAGATGCCGGACATCTGTCCAACGCCAAGGCCAAATCTGTCTGTGCTGTCAACGGTAACTACGCAGCCCATCGTTGCGACAGAACTCGCAAGACCTGACAACATGGATTAATCAACAAAAAGAAAAACCTGTCGTCGTTATCGACCAAGTCGTGCACTCGGGAGTCTGACCTGGCGCCTCTTCACAATCAAAATGCTGATGGTCCGTTGGCGAAGGGAGGTAGAAAAAATGAGGGGTCCTGTTATGGCGATCCGTTTGGATGGGATTTCTGATAAATGGCGTCACGGTTGGATTCTTTATCAGATACTATTGAAAGAAGGAGAGTTACTCGAAGAAACACGCAAGGTTATCAAAAAAGCTTCACAAATGCAGAAACGGGACATTACTCTTGTTATCTTTTGTATCCCCCCCCCCCGCGGTCCACAACGGTAATCTATCTAAATGGATTCATATTTGCTTTAGAGCAAGTTTTTACAAACATGTGACCCTGAGCAATACTTTTCTCATACTTTAACCTGAACAACTCAATACTTTTTGAAATCTTTGGCAATTTTATTTATTAGATATATATGAATCATACCCAGATCAAAAATAAACTAAAAACACAAGATAGTCTTGCTTTGGGTTGTTTTACCTCTGAGCGGCATTTTTCGCACACAATGGGTTAAATGGCCAGGTCACAAGGACTCCAAGAGCTCAGGGAGGTTGGAGAAAGGGAATCCATGGACCCTGTTAGGATTCCTGTCAATGTCATAGAACGTGTTCTTTAACGTGAACAGGGTATTGCTCTCTCGCACATGGAACCACGGCTTAATGTCCCATAAGAGGGACGGAAGCCTATCTAGAAGCATCGGCATCTACTGACCGAGGATAGGTCAGGAAGTTCTGGAGAGATAAACCTCAACATTGACCAAGGTGAGACTAACCTAGGAACTGCAGATTACGAGCCCCCGTCCCATAGCCTCTGGCGAACAGAAATTGATTATTTCCAAAGAGGTTGGGTTGTTTTACCTCTAAACGGCACTTTTTTTGCAAGCAAAAGGCTAAATGGCCAGGTTACAAGGATCTCGAAGGCTCAGAGAAGGTTGGGGGAGGGGATCCACTGGAACAGCTGTTGGGAGACAGATGGTAGCCTCCCGTCAAGGCCATCCAGCGTGTTCTTTAACGTGCACAGAGTATGTCTCACGATACACGTGGCCACGGCTTAACTTCCCATCCGACAGACGGCCACCTTTCAAAGCCCAACGGTGTCCCCTACTGACCGTAGGTAGGGCGGGGAGTTTTGCGGAGATAAATCTCAACGCTGACCCAGCTGGGACTCGAACCTGGGAACTATAGATTACGAGCCTGGCGTGCTACCGACCGCTTGTCATTTTCAAACTGTCAGAAACGCGAATAGCAATATTTTATCCGTACATATCTAACCAAAATTTTTTAACGTTTCTAAATAAAAAAAAGTCAGCAATATCTGTCAACATCCTTTAATTGCATATATTTAAATTATTGAAATTACGAAATATATTCTCACATTTGAAATATTCCATTGTTAACTATTCGAGAGGAGTCCTCGCTCTAAATTTCAAGTCCGATTAGGGAAAATAATTTTCGCTAGCACATCGTAAATGATATAGAATTGCATGCCGCGAAACTAATCTATATTTTAATTCTTCCTATTATGGGTTATTTCAAATTTTAAATAAAAATTATTTGACGACAAATTAGAATTTTAATGTTATTTTGCATTAAAAAATATAAGGAAAAATTCGCAGAATCTCTCAATATTTTTGAGCATCATTCATTAAATATTAAGAGCGATTCCTTTACAAAAGAGAATACATTACGATACGTCACGAAGGTTGAATGGTGTTCATTTCTATAATTACCACTGGATTGGGTTGGGTTGTTTTACCTCTGAGCGGCACTCTTTTGCAAACCATGGGCTAAATGGCCAGGTCACAAGGACCCCGAGGGCTCAGAGAAGGTTGGGTGAGGGGACCCACTGGGACTGCTGTTGGAAGACATAGTAGCCTCCCGTCAAGGCCATTCAGAGTGTTCTTTAACGTGCACAGGGTATGTTTCCCGCACACGGGGTCACGTCTTAACGTCCCATCCGACGGACGGAGGCCTTTCCAAGCCCATCGGTGTCCCCTACTGACCTGGGCGAGGAGTTTTGCGGAGATAAATCTCAGTGCTGACCCAGCTGTAACTCGAACCTGGGAACGGCAGATTAAGACTCTGGCACGCTACCGACTGAGTCACCCGCCCCACAACAAGTTGAATCGAACCCGAGAACTGCAGATTACGAACCTTGCAGTGAGGAAAGAGACACCAGCAGAAACCAGAACACGAAAAACATTCATGCGTTTTCCGAACTGGTGTCTTTTGATCCGCAGTCAAACGCGCTGGCCACCAGGCCGCCGAGACGAGACGATACACAACACTAATTGGGGAAAATTAAATTTTTTAAAACTACTATTGGAAATTGTCTATTCGTGCTGGAAATTTAGGGGTGGAAGTTTGGTTGCCAAATAATAATACCGACAGCAAGGATTTGCCTCTTACCCAGTTTCATTTATTGTTTTAATAATAAAATGAAAAAAAGTTCATAGTTTCATTTTGCAGCTCCGATTTGAAAATTGACCCGTAACAGACCCGGATCTAGGGAAAAAACGGGGGAAGGGGAGTGAGCAACAAACTGAATCGTGCCGGAAGTAAAGAGTGGGCCGAGGGGCGTTTTAATTTTTAAATATAACTAAAAAGACGCCTAAAACGGAGAGAATTGTACTACAGCAATTTTAAGTGTCTTTAAAAATTTATTGAAGAATGCATTAAATATATATAAATTTATAATAATTTTCCTCTATTACCCTTACTAGCATTATTAAAGGGGGAGCATGCCCTTTGCACCCCCGACCCTGACTCGTATTATATGGAAGATACTGTACTTCTTCCTTTATCAGATACCCATAAATAAGCGATTAATTTCGGAATGCCTATAACTTTCTTGCAATTGGGTGCAGTAAGTCAATTCAATTATCTTCTTTCAGTTCATGGACTGCGATACTTAATCGTCTTCACTTCATTATCAGGTAAATAAGAAATTACTTTGGGACGACGGAAGCAAAAAAACAATTGCAGACACTTTAAAGAATCTTTCCTGACTAGTGGGTTGGGTTGTTTTACCTCTGAGTGGCACTTTTTTGCACACCATGGGCTAAATGGCCAGGTCACATGGACCCCGAAGGCTCAGAGAAGGTTGGGGGAGGGGACCCACTGGAACAGCTGTTGGGAGACAGATGGTAGCCTCCTGTCAAGGCCATCCAGCGTGTTCTTTAACGTGCACAGGGTATGGCTCTCCCGCACACGGGGCCACGGCTTAACGTCCCATCCGACGGACGGCGGCCTTTCCAAGTCCATCGGTGTCCCCTACTGACAGTGGGCAGGGCGGGGAATTTTGCGGAGATAAATCTCAACGCTGACCCAGCTGGGACTCGAATCTGGGAACTACAGATATCTATACTACTAGTCATCCTGACTAGTGACCTTCAGGTGAGTGACAAGGGATCCACCTATCCATTCATCGCATTTCCTCCTCAGCTGTACGGATATCCTGTTACCATTGCAACAGTAATCCTCAAAGAATTCCACTAATAATACTATTAATAATGATTCAATACTAACTTCAAAAGCTTTCAACTTTATAGGTTGTTGGGCGAGCTTAAAGATGAAAAAGTCTAACATCAGATTCGAAATGTCTCGACATTTTTGTGTTTAACGGGTTCCAGACAATAAAATGGCTATACAAACAAAATTGCAATTTTTCAATCTCTAAGATGATTACAAATAATATGAGGAGTTAGAAAATTTTTTTCGAAAAACTAAGGACGCTTTACATGAGATTTTGTCAAAAATAAAATTTTTGTTCCACCACTGCTTGCAACTTTGAACGATTTAAAGGAGAGTGAGAAAATCTGAGCACAAGTGGAATGGGGACTCGAACCTGGAGATATCAGATTACCAGTTGCAAAAAGATAATGAAAAAACCCCTCAACCTCATTGCCACAGAGGTATGTGGTCTCCTCATTGCCAGAGGTATGAGAGGAGCCTGGTAGTATAATACGCCATAGAGAATTTGGGGTTGGGTTGTTTTCCTCTGAGAGGCACTTTTTTGCACACCATGTGCTAAATGGCCAGGTCACATGGACCCCGAAGGCTCAGAGAAGGTTGGGGAGGGGACCCACTGGAACAGCTGTTGGGAGACAGATGGTAGCCTCCCGTCAAGGCCATCCAGCGTGTTCTTTAACGTGCACAGGGTATGGCTCTCCCGCACACGGGGCCACGGCTTAACGTCCCATCCGACGGACGGCGGCCTTTCTAAACCCATCGGTGTCCCCTACTGACCGTGGGTAGGGCGAAAATTTTTGCGGAGATAAGTCTCAACGCTGACCCAGCTGGGACTCGAACCTGGGAACTGCAGATTACGAGCCTGCGCGCTACCGACTGAGCCACCCCCGCCTTAGAGAAGATCTGCGAGGAATGCGAGACATCATCAGCTAAGAAGGACAACACAAGAAAACTCGAACCCGGGTCCTTTTATTCAGCAGCCAAGCATACTTTCTCACTCGGCCACCGGGGAAGGTATACGATCCGGGGAAGGTATACGATAGCGAATACTTACCTGTTCAAAAATGAAGTTCCAATCTAAACACAAAACATTTTTCGCATTCGCTTTTATCTTCCGTTCGCAAACAGACCGAAACCAGAACAAATTGGACGCTGACATGTAACGGGATTCTCCTTCGAAAAGTTACATTGACAAAAGCTAATTTGAATAACCGTTCGGGTTCATAAGTTAAAATCGCGATCATAAAACTCAAACGCAATTTGATGCTAAACCTCTCATTTCGAATGCGACAGAGCTTCCAAAAAACCCTGCCGAAATAAAGGCGGGGGAAAAAAAATAATCGCAAAACGCCGCATTCGTGTGATGGCTGCAGTTTGTTTTCAAACCCTAGGGGGCGATTTCCCGCTTCATATGCTATTGGCCTTGATACAGCTTCACAAATATTGTCATGCAAAATAGGAATTTCGGATTGTTCACGGTTTTCAATAGTTTTGTTACCGAAGCATTTCAGACTAAACAAGCCCAATTTACTTTTTCCTGTGAAAAGTGGGCAAATGCAGCTGCGTCCTCTGCCATCTCAAAAGCCACGAATTCAAAACAAAGGGAAATAAAACCCACAAATTCTTCATCGGCGAAGACCTCCTTTTCCTCCATAACTCCTTGCATTCGCTTGTTACATTGTACAGGCTTCAGATCTTTCGAAATGGAAATATTTGAAGCTTTATAAAGTTCACGTTACTAGTCCTTTTCATTATTCAACGAATTGCAACGGTTATGCTGATAATTCATTAATTCTGAGGTCAACAAGCCGAATGAAAGTAAATTGGGCTATGTTTACCTACTAATACTGTGACCTTATTCTAAAAAACCATACGGGGCGGGGGTGGCTCAGTTGGTAGCGCGCCAGGCTCGTAATCTGTAGTTCCCAGGTTCGAGTCCCAGCTGGGTCAGCGTTGAGATTTATCTCCGCAAAATTCCCCCGCCCTGCCCACGGTCAGTAGGGGACACCGATGGGTTTGCAAAGGCAGCCGTCCGTCGGATGGGACGTTAAGCCAGAACAAAGACGTTAAGTGGCCCCCGTGTGCGGGAGAGCCATACCCTGTGCACGTTAAAGAACACGCTGGATGGCCTTGACGGGAGGCTACCATCTGTCTCCCAACAGCTGTTCCAGTGGGTCCCCTCCCCCAACTTTCTCTGAGCCTTCGGGGTCCTTGTGGCCTGGCCATTTAGCCCATGGTGTGCAAAAAGTGCCGCTCAGAGGTAAAACAATCCAATCCAATCTAAAAAACCATAAATAAATATTCCCTCAAACAGCTGCTTGCCACAGGTCTAATAAGTGAAGACCTTGTGCACGTTAAAGAACACGCTGGATGGCCTTCGCGAGAGGCTACCATCTATCTCCCAACAGCTGTTCCAGTGTGTCCCCCCCCCACTTCTGAGCCCTTGAGGTCCTTGTGACCTGACCATTGTATGCAAAAACATGCGCTTAGAGGTAAAACAACCCCGACATGATTTCATAATAAAAACGTGCACATGTTAGGCCTAACGATGGACGGTGGAGTTTTCAAGCCATTTTATTCTGCTACTGCAAGATGAAGGGAAAAATCTAGATATCGGTACAGTGGGAGGGGGGAGAGAAGGGGGTTAAATTTCAGACCCGAGGTTAAAAAACACATCATGCAGCCAATTGAAGAGTGTGTCACTTTTTTTATTACTTTTGCCAATTGGATTTTACGCCACTGTAAAAAATTACTGGATTTTACAGATTTAGGGGTCGCCCCTAAATCACATAATGAAGTTTCAACCCAATTTTAAACCCCTTTGTGCAATCCCATGTAAAGTTTTGTCGACCCCCTTTCGCGTTACATAAAACTTTCGTTCTTACGAGGAATCTTTTTACAAATCATTAGTAGTTGATTTATAAGTGGCAGTGTGACGCAAAAACCTAGACAAGGCGCAAACACGTGCAAATCAGTTTTTCATTTCATAACTTTAAATTAATTTCAGTTCATAAACATGCCTTTTTATTCTACGTTCCAATATATGACGCATTTCAATTTTGGCAACTTTCGGCAAACTTCTAACGCTATTCTACGTTTAAATAAAAAATAAATATTCCATCAGGCAGCTGATTCCCACAGAGGTCTGATAGGAGCCTGTTAGTTTGTACGTAGAAGGTCTGTGAGGATCGCGGGACCTCAGCAGAAAGATAACACAAAAAGACAAACCCGGGGCTCGAACTCAAGTCCCTTTGATCAGTAGCCAAGCGCGCTAACTGCTCGGCCTTGTCGTTGTTTAATTAGAAAAGGGAAAAAATTTACTAATTGAAAGAACGGGTTGGATATTTTAACATTATAGAAGACCACATCCAACTCCCCTCTTCTTATAACGTGACGCAGCAAAACCATCTTTAGGTTGTTGGGTTGTTTTACCCCTGAACGGCACTTTTTTGCACACCATGGGCTAAATGGCCATGATCACAAGGACCCCGAGGGCTCAGAGAAGGTTGGAGGAAGGGACCCACTGGGACGGCTGTTGGAAGACAGATGGTAGCCTCCCGTCAAGACCATCCAGCGTGTTCTTTAACGTGCACAGGGTATGTCTCCCGCACACGGGCCGCAAAACTCCCCGCCTTGCCCACAGTCAGTAGGGGACACCGATGGGCTTGGAAAGGCCGCCGTCCGTCGGATGGGGACGTTAAGCCGTGGTCCAGTGTGTGGGAGAGCGGGGCGGGGATGGCTCAGTCGGTAGCTCGTCAGGCTCGTAATCTGTAGTTCCCAGGTTCGAGTCCCAGCTGGGCCAGCGTTGAGATTTATCTCCGCAAAATTCCCCGCCCTGCCCACGGTCAGTAGCGGACACCGATGGGCTAGGAAAGACCGCCTTCCGTCGGATGGGACGTTAAGACGTTGCCCCGTGTGCGGGAGAGCCATTCCCTGTGCACGTTGAAGAACACGCTGGATGGCCTTGACGGGAGTCTACCAACTGTCTCCCAACAGCTGTTCCAGTGGGCCCCCTCCCCCAACCTTCTGATGGACGGCGGTCTTTCCAAGCCCATTGATGTCCCCTACTGACCGTGGGCAGGGTGGGGAATTTTGCGGATACACTACCTTTAGAGTTAACCTCTTATGCCAGTTTAAAGAACCCGCGACCGCATCCGAGACAGGGTAAAGCAACGATCATGATCTAGATTGTTTTAATAAATAGTATGTTACGCCATTTTTTAAACTCTATGAATATTATCTTCAAGAGGCAACACAGTGTAAATGAAAAGAGGCAATTATTTGGCGAGAATATTTCCTAAAATACCGAAACGTCACCTAGAATTTGTTTCCAGATCCGTTCTTCTGAAGATTCATTAAGAATTTGCCACACTCTGGCGTGAAGAATTTTCGTTTAATAGCAGCCTCCAAGACAATTAAATATAATGCCTTTCTGTAATAGACTTTTGTCATTTCTGCGTGTCGCCTAAAGCTGCGAATTACGATTGCTGATCACGTCCCTGTGACAAAACAATAAAAGATCCACAAATTATATACAGGCAATCATCTCTTCTAAAACTCCTCTTTCCGAAATAAGAGTTCCTTGCTACAATTACAGACGAAGAGACGACTCTTTCCCTTTTATCCTGATATAAAACTTTTTACTTGATTAGTTTATAACTTGGATGTTCTTCAGGCCTTTTAACTCTTCGCCCTAGGGAGGAGTCCGAAACAAACAGTGCCGAGGCGTTCTCGCCCACACACACACCATACACAAGAGTCGTCTAACCGGAGGTGATGAGAATGGCCAGCAGGAATAGCATTTCCGATTGAGACGCAGCGAACGCTACGAGAAGCTGTTATGGAAACGCTGTAAAAGAGGGCGCCACCGTTTACGAGGTCCAGGAGCCATTGTCACAGGAGGCATCTCCAGCTGATGGGCACCAGTTATGGCCACAATAAAATGATGTGGAACGTCGTTAAATGCTGGACTTGGGGCCAAACTACCTGGCTACGGGGGCAGACATTGTGACCTGCAGTAAGGCTTTCTCACCTGCAATAGGGCCAGACGGAGCAAGGTGCCACAACTTCCAGCAAATGATTTGAATTCACCTTGTGTGTTTTTTTGCGTAGAGATGATGCAGATAAAAAAAAAGGTTGAAGATAAGGTGAAGGCATATAAAACACACCGGGCCTATTAATAGTGGGCGCTGGAGGGTTGGGTTGTTGTTTCACCTCTGAGCGGCACTTTTTTGCACATCATGGGCTAAATGGCCAGGTCACATGGACCCCGAAGGCTCAGAGAAGGTTGGGGGAGGGAACCCACTGGAACAGCTGTTGGGAGACAGATGGTAGCCTCCCGTCAAGGTCATCCAGCGTGTTCTTTAACGTGCACAGGGTATGGCTCTCCCGCACACGGGGTCACGGCTTAACGTCCCATCCGACGGACGGCGGCCTTTCCAAGCCCATCGGTGTCCCCTACTGACCATGGGCAGCGGGGAATTTTGCGGAGATAAATCTCAACGCTGACCCAGCTGGGACTCGAACCTGGGAGCTGGAAGAATATGGGAGAAACCTCCAGGGATTAGTTTCCGAGGTGTCTTAATTTCAAATTAGTTTCCAAAGTTAAAATAAAATTACTTAATAGAAAGGTAATTTTCATGTTTTTTTTTTTTCGTTTTTCAAATGATACATCAAATATAAATTTCTCCCAATCAGACATGATCTAGATCAGGTGTTCAGCTAAGGGAATGGAGGTGACCGTGGAATCTGTTTAAAAATTAAATTACTCAACCGTTTTTCCCCAAGTCTGACAGGAATCTGCCAGTAGGGTAAGGCTGACTATTTCAGTGATATCTTAAATTCAGTGATAACTATTTCACTGCTTACTAACTAAAGATACAGGATTCGAACCTGTGAACTGCAGATTACGAACCTGGCGCGCTGCTGACTGAGCCAACCCTGCCTCGAAACTTGGGGATGACTTTGAGGAAGATGTTAATGTGCAAGGATTAAATGCATCAAGGACAGTTTAACAATTGTGTATGGCATCATCTTCAAGCTTCTTTCGAGGAGGCGGGAACAAAATGTGTTACATACTTTTCTTAATTATTGTGAGCAGAAAATAAAGCTTTTATGTTAAACATTTGATTATTTCTTTCAATATACTTTATACAGCTATCTTGGAATAAAGAATCCTTATCATGAATTTATGAATCGTTGCACGGGGCATGTAGTAAAAGATTTTATGTAAAAATGGAGCTTTAGTCAAAAAAAAAAAACTTTATTGTTCTGTATGGAGCAATTACCTTTTAAAATAAATAAGGAAAATAAAAATATCACGGAATTAGGCAACTTTACCTTATAATATGTCATAAAGGAAGTCGAGACCTCAACAGAAAGACAAGAAACACCCAGTCCTTACAAAGGGTTCGAATCCAGTTCCTCTGACCGAGTTGGCAAAATATGCCAACTTGGTCACATGGAGAAAATACTTTAAATGTATAGAATCTAGATTTCTAAATTGTACTAATAGAATTTGGTAAATCAGCGATATTTTTTCAAAGGACTAACTCGAAAGTTGAAGTATTAGGAGACAAGCACTGTTCTTTCTTGGTCATTTAGAGTATTTTATTACAGTTAAGTCGCAAATCCATCAGAGAACTGGTTTTAGAGAAATGCCTACAGACCAGAAAAATTGCGGAAAATGGATCCAAAATGACATCTGTATTATTTACATGGCAGACTCATCCATCCAAATCGCCATGGGCTAAATGGCCAAGTCACACGGACCCCAAAGCTAAGAGAAGGTTGGAGGAGGGGACCCACTGGAACAGCTGTTGGAAACAGATGGTAGCCTCCCGTCAAGGCCATCCAGCGTGTTCTTTGACGTGCACAGGGTACGGCTCTCCCGCACACAGGGCCACGACTTAATGTCCCATCCGACGGACGGTGACCTTTTCAAACCCATCGGTGTCCCCTACTGACCATGGGAAGGGTGGGGAATCTTATGGAGATAAATATCAACGCTGACCCAGCTGGAACTCGAACATGAGAACTACAGATTACGAGCCTGGCACGCTACCGACTGAGCCACCCCCGTCCCAAGAGATTTATTGAGATTTAAGTTTATTGCGACAATTTCCCATAAGAAGTTTATGCTAGAGTAGTAAACCTTCGAAATCATCTTCCACTTAATAAATAAGGTCGTAAATCTTGAAACGAGGTTCTACAGAATGATGATGGTACAAAGTTGTACAGTTGTATACGATTTTACTTTTGGAACAATTTTTCTTTGTCCCTTGTGAAGTCTGATTTTTATTATTCAATGATTAAAAATCCAGAGTGAGTCCGGTTAGAACCTCAAAGAGTCAAAGTTATTAAAAGAATGCAAAACATCTCTCGAATTACACGAGTTTTAATTGTTCTTCGAAATGAGTGAAAAAAAAGTTTTCAGAGAATCGTAAACATCGCATCGGGTTGCCATCTCTCCACCTCTGCATACGTAACTGATGACTTTGTCCTGCATCGGTTGAGACAAAGGTTGACGAGCCAAAAGCCACCGCCAGAGCAGACGTGGCAAAGGGCGCCAGAGATCGATCCGTGTGTGCGGCCCCGGTGTCAGCGGCACAGGAACGCTCCCTTCGAAGGTGAGGCCCTGACACGGCCACCCAGTCCGGTCCTCACGATCAGCTGCAGCGGGGAAGCAATGCGGCATCGCTGACACACCTGCAATGTCCGCACTCTTCCCGCGTACTTGTCCGTACAGGCAGCTGACCGATGAAAGGTCACAACAGCTCGACACCGCCTCGGGTCAGAGGTCACCTTGAACGACAAACAACCTTACCTGTGATTCTAGTCGTAAACTTGGGCATTTCACATCGATTCCATCGCTTTTTGCATTTCGAGGAATTCTGATGCAAAACTTTGTTTTGATGTTCCGGTAGCGGATGCAAACAACGAATCTAAATTGCTTTTTGAAACACAATAGCTATTGTTTATTATCTAATATTTTCTTTTAAATAGAGTTCTTTTACATGTTAATGCACTATTCCAGTGGCATAGCAAAGGAATGAGATTTAAAACTCACCTCGTTGGATTAATTTTTATTCTTAAATTACGTTAAAAAAAGTTGCACCCTACTCTTAAAATTTTTTTTACTAAAGAAGAGTACAAAAAAATATTTTAAACAACTGGATATTTTGCATTCTCAGTGGCTGAGTGGTTAGCACGCTTGGCTACTGATCTAAGGGACCTGGGTTCGAGCCCCGGGTAAGGCATGGATGTGTGTTTTTCTGCTGAGGTCCTGCCATCATCACAGGCCTATTATGGCATGTAAACGGACAGGCTCCTGTCGTACCTCTGTGGCAAGCAGCTGCTTGAGGGTTTTTTTTTTTTATAAATATATGCACTTAAAATCTACATAGTCCCCTTCCGTACGACTACACATATTGATGATGGAAGTTTCTTGTTTAAAACTATCTGTGATTTTACAATTATTCCACTCTGCAGAAATAATGCCGAAATAATGCAAAGTGCTTACGTTTTTAAACCAAAAATTAAGAGAAAATAATCCGTTCTCTTCAGATACAATGTTCATGATAACAGAAATTCAGCTTTATTTTCTGCAAAGAACGTGGAATACTTTTGTGAATGAAGAGAACAAGCTAGCCTCCCAAAGAATAGTAGTTCCCGAATCTCTGTCGCTCTATTCAGCAAGGAACTCCCCATCCCCAAAGATCTGACTTCGAGATAAAGCTTCAACGTCTTCGCCAAGCCAGGTGGCATTTCACAAGACCTCTAATTCCACCTCTCTTCACTTGTACAAGAGAGCCGACCTGTTGTTGTTGAAGGGAAGTTCAACACTGGATGCAAAGCCTGGATAAGAAGTATAGTGGAGCAGCTGGGCGTTGTTTCCGTCAAGCTTGACAACGCGGAGCTCTTAAATCCACTCATTACCCACAACCCAATTCCCAGGGCTTGTTTGCGTACAAGAGATCTCTTTGTCAAAACCTTAATGGAATAACATTCAGTTTAACAGAAACCAGACCGAACGAAAATAAACACGAAATTAAACAAGGGCTGTTGTTTAAAATTAGTTTTTTTTCCTGTTGAAAATGTTAAAATTTTCCGAGTTTTGAATCCAGAAATGATGAGACAAATGCTATTTTATTTTTGGAGTTCATATTTAGTTCGACATAGAGCATGATTACACAGAAAACTGTTTAGCTTTGTGAACCTCTGCGAACTCTCCAACGACCTTCAACTACTGCCATAACAAAACGGCGGCAGCAGCACAGAGAACTGAAGCGTGCTACACACACGCTTTGCTCACACACCCCTTATTGCGAGAATGGTGTTATCAGCTGTTAAGTGGATTCAAAAAATGGCTACACTCAACGGCCACTATCAGATGCAGTTACAAGTCAATAACAACTCAGGGGGTGAGGGGTGGGAGGGGGGGGCTCAGCCAGAGCGCCAGGTTCGAGTCCCACCTGTGCCAGCGTTGAAAATTATCCCCAAAAACCATCACCTCGATCAGAAGGGGGACACCGATAAGCTTGTTTTACTTCTGAGGGGCACCTTGTCGTGGTGGTGGTGGTGGGGGGGGGGCCCTAGGGCCCAGCAAACCGGTCGAAGGCTGTGCCGACCGGATTGGTCCCCCGGTTGGACATAGCCAAGGCCAACCGAGGCCAACGATGCCGCTGACCAGTCGGAAGGCCGGTTGGATGGTCACAGTGTCCGCGGCCTCAACCTCAGGTGTTCTGGGTGAGCAGTTCGAGGGCTCTGCTGAAAGATCTGAGCCCGCCTAGTAGGCACGAGCCCTCAAAAAAGTCTGGGTCTTACTAAGAGTCTCCACCCCGGACGCCGAGCGAACTTGGATCTATATATCCTTGTTCATGGCTAACCGGGGAATAGATTAAAGTAAGGTTTGTTCCGGTGGTCAGCTTTCCTTTTATAGGGCTGCTGCCATGTGAGGCTGGGGTGCGTCTATAGGGCGTATTCCTTGCCCCCGGCTCTAGATAGCACGGCTTTTCATAACCAGGTAGTGTCGTGAGACGGAACCGGGAATTGCCGTGGTTGCATAAGATCGCAACAAAAGAGATCAATTGTACACCATGAGCTAAACGGCCAGGTCACAAGAACCCCGAAGGCTCAGAGAAGGTTGGGATAGGAGACCCACTGGAACAGCTGTTGGAAGACAGATGATAGCATCCCGTCAAGGCCATCCAGCGTGTTCTTTAACGTGCACGGGGTATGGCTCTCCCGCGCAAGGAACCACGACTTAACGTCCCATCCGACGGACGGCGGTCTTTCCAAGTCCATCGGTGGCAACAAAATGGAACCTGGATTCGAGTACTGAATAAAGCATGGATTATTCTTAGGATTTTTGCTCAGGTTTCGGTTTCCTCACTAATTACAACGATATTCTTATCTGTTTTCATAGTAATCAAAAGGGTAAAAGACACTGAAAACCACAACCAAAGTTAAAAATCAAGACAATAAAGGTCAAAACAGATATAAAAGCCATAAATATGTGTAAAGCAGTACATATTAAAATATAAAAGTAAAACCAACCGAGGTGTAAAAGACCCAGGTTGGACAGTGTAGAAATGGCAAAGCCATTAAATTACAATCGATTAAAATAACCTGTGCACGTTAAAAGCCGAAAACCGAGCTGGAAAGAGATTTAATCGAGATCTTCAGTCACATGTTTCTCATAAAAAGCTTAAGAACTCGATGTGTAATGCATCTGAATTACTATTCGCAGACGGAGAAAATATCGCCGAGTGTAAAGCGAGTTTCAGCTTTTCGCGTAAAAAAATAATTTCAGAACAATGCCAAAGTTTTAAAGCAAAAAAAAAAAGAATTAAATCAAGAGGAACTGACAAATAGCATCGAACTGAAGTCGAAGTTTATTTACTTCTACATCCTTTCGAAAGAGGTTTCATTTTTGCTTCGTCAGAAATTCCCAATAATTGAAACGGAAAGCGAACATTTCTAAAATGTTTGCATTTCAATTAAAGTAAATTTCCTATCTTAATATTTAAATCTTTTCACTAAATTATGACGATTCGCTCGCTTCGGTCACAAGATTAAATATTTAGAACAGGAAGCTAAAATTGTAGCTCAGAATTATTATGGCTGTTGCCTAGACAACATAAAAATCATATTTAAGTGGCAGTCCCATTTTCTCAGCTGCGTTTGGAATTCTGTCACGCTTTCCTTGCCAATTACCAGTTTTATGTTCTTAAGAGAGTTTTATTGCGATCGTGTTTCTATTTAGTATCAAAACAACTACTCCACATAAAGGTTCTCTTTTATAGATCCAAAAAGAGTAAAAATAGCACCTAAATCGATTTCTCCAACTGTACAAGAAATGTTCATCAGTCTATAGTAATCTAGTTAAATTATTCCCCATTAGGTAGTTGAATATTCATCTTTATTGCCTGAAGCTATAAAGCGTGGTTCAACAAATCTAATATAAACGATGCACATGTCGAATTGCATACTTATAATTCCGTAGTTCAGTCATACTCCTGAGTCATTTGCTTCTTCTTAAACTCTCCAGAAAATTGCTTTAAAAATTCAAGCGGATTAAAATAAACAATACTTTCGATTCTGTCCATTATATTGTTTTCAGCAGAAAGGAAAAGTGCTTAAAAAACTTAAAGCTGGCACAAAAAAAACTCTGTAATGAATACATCAGAAGACTTACTTTTCGCTACATTTATTACACGATAAAAAAAAATATCAATTTACGGTTAATTTATTCGACAGCAGTGTTATGCAAAAGATTCACTCCATTAATTTCAAAATGTATAAACAATATTAAAATCGCAATTTTGTTTCGTCTCCTACTTTCGAATTTCAGTCACGATTTCTTTACTAATTTATGAGCATTTCAAGAGAAAAAAAAATCGACAAAAGTGATTTCCAAGTGGGGGTAACGAGATCTCACCCTAAACCCCCATTATTGCCCTCTACCCCTCCCAACAGTGTGAGAAATAAAACAATCCATTTTCTAAACTTTCATTTATTCACAACTAGCCTAATATCTTTACCATTCTTATGTCCGACTGCACCCGACATTTCAATTTCTGCCTGTTCCTTCTAGCTGGAATCAACATTTACCTTACAAAGAAAACCGATAGAGCCCATTGTGAAAATGTTGAAGCAATGCGATACTAATTATAACACAAAAAAAAATGTGGTCGAATTTTTTTTCAGAAGTAAAATATTTGAGATCAATAAGCTCCCTTGTCCAATGCAACCAATACGTCGATAAATGAGCGGAAAGGGTAAATTAACGATTGAGAACACAAAATTTCATCTGCACACAGCCCCCCCCCCCCCCCCCCCCACACACACATACATACATACATATGTAAATTATCTTGCTCAGAAAACAAACTACTTCCTGACATGTCATCAGGGCCGAATCTAAGCTGCAGCCAAGGGGGGCTTTGCCACCCCATTATGAATACTAATAAAGGCAATGGAGGCAAAAAACATATATACTATATATGATGCATTTTTCAAAAAAAAATTTCAAGACCTCTTTAAACAGGGGCAAAAACGTTATCTAGCAACTTATATCCCCTTACTTTTTGCACGTGGATCGCGTCGCTCCAGACTTTTTCGATCTTGGCCTGCAGTGTCTTCCTATTCGCCTCATTTCTCATTCACTTCTTATTGGTTCTTTCTTACGCTAAGAAGTCAGGAGTCGATCACAATTTAACATCTTTTTGGTTCAAACCAGAATATTTTTTATTTAAAGGCACATCTATGCCAGAATCGACGGCCGTCCTCCACAGTAGAAGGCCGATATTTGCGAAATATATCTCAGTCGATTCGTATCTGTAAAGCTCGCAAAAGTTACATTATGTTCATGCTGGTTCATTTTGCTGCAGTGAGGATAATGGCCTTGCCACAAAGCAAAACTCAGTTGGGGGTTTTATCTCTGAGCGGCAGTTTTTTTGCGCACAATGGGCAGGTTACAAAGACCCCAAAGAAGGGGACCCACCGAACAGCTGTTAGGAGATAGACGGGAGGTTTCCGTCAAGGCCATCCAGCGCCCATTGGTGTCCAATTTCTGATTGACTGCAAAGAGATATAGCAGAATTCGTACAAGGCGGATTAAGGAAACTAGATGGACACCTGTTAAGGATAAATGGGAGTTTTCAGAACGTATTTCTTATTCGGTTCCTTTGCCTTTCGAAAGGGACACGGTGACCTTCCTAGACAGTCATTAAAGATTCATACTTCCCACCAACGTGTCCCCCTGATGTCTCTTTTCACCCAAGGCTCGATAGCTACAACAAATACGGTACGAACTTGAAAAAGATTGCAGATTACTGGGATACCTATCCAATCGACAGGATCCACCTTTGCACGTCATTCGTGGCACTTCCTCTGGGAGAATCTCTAATAACAAGAATGGAATGAAGAGCTAAAATTATAGCCTAGCATTGATACCATTAAGTCAAACCAACACTCACCCAGAATTTCTGAATAATTTGAAACTGTTCAGACTCCCAGTTTAGAGATTTTTGAAGTTTCTCGAAATTTGCAACATCAAAATCATGAATGTTTTATATTTCAGTGAAGATAATCTATATACAAACAACTTCAACACGAAAAATTACATGACAAAGTCTAAACATTGATTTTGAGACAAATGATTAAAACTACAACTTTAGTACACAAAGTTAGTTTCCCTTAAGTATTGGATGGTTTAACCTCTGAGCGACACTTTTGTGTCTACAATAGTCTAACTTGCCAGGCCACAAGATCTCCATGGACTCTCAGAAGGTTGAGGGAAGGGACACAGTGGACAGCTGTTAGAACAATGGAATTATCCCTTCAAGGCCATCCATTGTGTACTTAACGAGCACGAGGTATAGCTCTCCTAAACACAGAACCACGCTTAAAATCCAAACTTCCTCTTGCGTTTATATATGCTCCAGTTTGCTACAAGCCATTTATTTTTTTGTCAATGGTTTTAAGATGCCAAAAACTTGGAAATGTCAACAGCGCTGCACTGCTTCAAATTGTGTGGGTGGTCACGCTGTAATTGATAGAAAAATTTATCGTGTATATTTGCTTCCAAAATAAAAATCTATTGCTAAAGATAGCAATATTGTTCTTCTAAAAATCACGCTGAGCTCTTCCGTCCAATTCAATTTTTCAAAAAAATTTCAAAATGCAGTCGACATAACTTTAATGTCAGAAGATAAACGGAAACGAGGATAATTTATTAATCAGTTTTTCACTTACCTCTAAACTTGGTAGCGCTGGTCGTTATAAGCGTCTTCAAATATGAACCAGACGCCTGCAACATATTCCGAAAATCTTTTTTCCCCGCCTCCTGGTAGCGCTCCTCCATCGACTTCGAGCAGCAGGTGTGGGCAGACGGGCATAGCTCTAAATCTTCACCTAAAATTTTAAAACACAAGAAATTAACCGTCTGTATTTCGACAGAGCTACTAATTCATTTCTACTTCAACTGATACGACCAAAAGGACTCTTAAGTGTGGAAGATATCGCTTGATTAGGACTTTTTATTCATCTTAAAAAGTCCTTCAATCAAATTTAATTAAAAAATTTATTACAAATTTTAATTAAATTATTTAAAATATTTATTGCTAAATTACACATTGCTAATAGAACTAGAATCGTAATTTAAAATGTTCGAATTAAGAAATTAATAAACTTGTACGTTCAAGAACGCTCAAATGCCACAAAAATTATTTCGCTTCTTTATTAGTAAAATAAGAATGGAGTTTATATTTTTACCTAATAGCGACACTTATGTACATTTAAGCCTGGGTTGTTTTACCTCTAAGGGGTGGGGTTGGCTCAGTCGGTAGCGCGCCAGGCTCGTAATCTGTAGTTCCCAGGTTCGAGTCCCAGCTGGGTCAGCGTTGAGATTTATCTCCGCAAAATTCCCCGCCCTGCCCACCGTCAGTAGGGGACACCGATGGGCTTGGAAAGGCCGCCGTCCGTCGGATGGGACGTTAAGCCGTGGCACCGTGTGCGGGAGAGCCATACTCTGTGCACGTTAAAGAACACATTGGATGGTCTTGACGGGAGGCTACCATCTGTCTCCCAACAGCTGTTCCAGTGGGTCCCCTCCCCCAACCTTCTCTGAGCCTTCGGGGTCCATGTGACCTGGCCATTTAACCCATGGTGTGCATAAAAGTGCCGCTCAGAGGTAAAACAACCCAACCCTCTAAGCGGCACTTTTTTGTACACAATGGGCTAAATGGCTAGGTCACAAGGACCATGAAGGTTTGGAGAAGGTTGGAGGAAGAGAACCCACTGGACAGCTTTTGAAAAACAGATGGTAGCATCCCATCAAGGCCATCCAGCGTGTTCTTAAACGTACACAGGGTATATCTCTCCCGCACACGGAGCCACGGCTTAACGTCCCATCCGACGAACGATGGCCTTTCCAAGCCCATCGGTGTCCCCTACTGACCGTGGGCAGGGCGGGTAGTTTTACGGAGATAAGTCTCAACGCTGACCCAGCTGGGACTCGAACCTGGGAACTGCAGATTACGAGCCTGGCGCGCTACCGACTGAGCAATCCCCGCCCTTAATTAAGCCTGTGAAGGGGAGTTCGGGAAGATTGTGTAAAAAGCAAGAGACCTTGATCAGTGGCTTTACCCTGAAAGTTCTAATGCGGCAGAAGAATGTAAATCGACATACTCTAGTCTTGATATTCGGGAACTGCCACAGAAATTCTGTAATTCAAGTGCTCAAGGAGAAAGAGTTTTATTACCGTATCTGCTCTCCCACCACAAACTATCACCTTTTAGTACTGCACTTGAATCGCGGTGATAATGTAACTGCCGGCAGAAATCCTGAGTTGATGACATGATCGTCATGCTCTATCTTAATCTTCAGATAAACTATTATTTTTCTCCAGGATGATCATACATAAAACAGGAGTTAAAACGAAGGGAGTATCCCTGAAAGAACATTCGGCTCATTTTGAACCTCTGCAAAACGCAATTGCTTCTGCCATTTTCTCATCGGGGACAGGGACGCATAGAAAATCTCAACTGTGACACTAACTCCGTCAGCTGATGTCTCTCGCGCATTTCAATAAAACTTTAAATTATCTTCAATATGACGTATGTGGAAATAATCAAAATCTGTTTCTTAATCATCTGACTCATGTACAGTCGCTTAAATAAATATCCAAACACTATGGTTGATTACACAATTCAGAAAAAATATCTGGCAACATTTTTTTCTGAATTCTGTAATCAACCATAGTGTTCGGATATTTTTTTGAGCGACTGTACATTAAAAAAGGGATCTGTCTGTCAAAGAATTCACCTGTATCATTCCCCAATTCAAAAAATATATATATTCCTGAATTCCCCGCTCCAAAAATTAACATTGAAAAAATGGAGAAACAACAGTCAGAAGAAATAAAAAAAAAAATCATGTGATAATAACACTAACAGTTACTCCCAAGAACGAGATTATTTACATTTACTAAAGAAGACAACTCTAAAATGCTGAGGCGAAATTATGACCTTAGTCGCATTCACGCCATATATCCACAAACCCAATCTAAAACGCGTTTATATGCCCCACAACTTGAACCGAATGGTTAAGTGTGTTTACTGGAACACTTGTTAGTCACCCTATTAGTATGTTCATTCACAACATGTTTGACTGCTAAGAAATAAGACTGGATTCAAATTTTTGACATACTTTTTTTTTAATAAAATGGCCTCTAATAATATCTCGCCTTTTCACGAATCCGTTTCCATAGCAAATTATACTGATAGGTTATATTGGGATTTATCTCCGCTAAACTCCACGATGGGCTTCGAAAAGCCTCCGTCCGTCGGATGAGACGTAAAGCCACTTGACAGGACCCAACTAGGATCCTGTCAAAACTCCGTAAAAGAAGAAGTGCTGAAACGAAATAAAATAAAATTAAATACCCCTTCAAGCAGCTGCTTGCCACAGAGGTCTGACAGGAGCTTGTCAGTTTATATGCCAGAGTAGAAGGTCTGAGAGGATGGCAGGACCTCAGCAGAAAAACAACACGAACATCCATGCCTTACCCGGGGCTCGAACCCAGGTCCCGTACATCAGTAGCCAAGCGCGCTAACCACTCGGCCACGGGACGGCAAACGAAATGCACATTTTAATTCCCACGAACCCAGTGCAGCCCCATATGTGTCAAGATCATCATCTCCATCAAGAGCAAAGCCAGCCTCTTTCTGAACGAAAGCTAAGACCAAATGCACTCCTTCTTCACCCAGCTCCAACGGTATCTCGTCTACGCTGCCTGTATAACAGAATAAGGTGCAATTCAAATTCAGTTATGTTTTATTTACAGAAGAATGCTACCTAGATTTTTCTGTGTTCTATTCAAACTTCCTCTCCGTTTATTTTGCACTTTCAGCTGCTTAAAGTTTTTTTTTTTGCCACAATAGACTAAAAAAACAGAGCCACAAAAAAAATGAATATTTGATAGGAATAACTCGAGCGGAATTCCGTGAGCAACGCTTTCAGCCTCCTCTGTTCGTCAATGCCTTCATTATCATCCCTAGCAGTATGCCACTAGCGGCTTAGAGCACGTTTCGAAATGTAGCGTGAATGAAGGCGGGTGATGTTAACGGGGGGTGGGGGGGGGGGTCCGACGTGATCTCTCGCAGGGCTGAATTCGTAGCTTATAAGTTGTTACACATCCGCGAGCATTTTTTTCTCTCTAGTTGTCCTTTTCGAAGAAATTACTATGCGCTTCACACTCGTATGCCTCTCTTCGGCATTCTGCAGCCCTTCCTCCAACATGTCTTCGTCCCATCTCCCTCTTACATTTTGTTTTTCTCGGAAAACTGGGTGCGAAGCAATTTATATGGCTTATCTCGTTGCCTAATGCTTGCCACGACTTCTTTCACTTCAATTCAGAACTTTCAAAAGGCAGAAATGGGTCGAATCAGATGGGAACGAAACAAAAAAATATGCCAGAGATTTGACAAGATCACCTTCGAATTCTTTACCGTGTGAATGGCTCGTAAACAAGTTTGTGCACTCCTTTGAAGGAGGAGTCTTATCGGGGACCTCATTTCAGGATTTCACAATCAGAGAAGAACACATCACTATGGTTGTTTACTCTTTTGATTGTAAATACTTCAGAGCGTTAGGATTTAAGATTACTTTATTTGCAAACGCTATCCGCATCACATCAATGAAAAAACTTCAAAAATCAGGTTTATAGGAAAATGTATTCAGCAGAATTGGAGGGCTACACAAACTCTACCAAGATTTTGCAGCTTCAGACAATTATGTACACGATTAGGTTATTTTACTCTTCAGCGGCACTTTTTGTTGCCTACAGTGATTTTATATGGCTACATCACAAGACACCGTAGTCAGATATTTTTAATAATAGGTTGTTTTTTTAATCTCAGAGCGGTACTTTTTTTTCACACAAAGGGCTAAATGGCCAGGTCACAAGGTCCCCTAGGGCTCAGAGAAGTTTGGGGGAAGGTGACGCACTGGAACAGCTGTTGGGAGACAGACTGAAGCCTCCGGTCAAGGATATCCGGCGTGTTCGTTAACGCGCACAGGATATGGCTCTCCCGCAACGGGGCCACGATTTAACATCCCATCCGACGGACGGCGGTCTTTCCTAACCCATCGGTGTCCCCTACTGACAGTTGGCGGGGAGTTGGAGTATGGGATTCAATGGACAGATGTTGGTAACTAGATGGAAGCCTCCCATCAAGGCCATCCAATGTGTTATTTAAACGTACACCGCTAGGACTCTCCTGCATACGGAGCCAAGGCTTTATGTCTCATCAAAATCGGCGGCAGCCTTCCCAATCCCATTGGTGTCCCTTTCTGACCGAGCAGAGGGATGAGGGAGGTTTAGCGAGAGATAAATCTCAAAGCTGGTACAGTTGGGACTCGGACCTGAGAACTGCAGAATATGGAGACTGTCGTGCTAACGACTCGGCAAACCCCTGCCACGTTCAAAAGTGGTAATTCGAACAAATTGATGATTAAGAAAGTACAAATAGTAATATTATTAGTACTTACAGAAAATAATTTCTCATTTACCTGTGAAATAAAAAGGTTGCAGTTCCACCAAACCCTGTGAGAAAAACCAAACCAAATTGCAAGCAGGTTGAGTTGTTTCACCTTTGAGCGGCAATTTTTGCGTCAAGTGGGCTAATTGACCAAGTCACAATTATCCTAAGGGCGCTCAGAAAAGGCTGAGAAAGGGGACCCACTGTACAGGGGGTAAGAAGACAGATGGAAGCCTCCCATCAATTCCGTCCAGCGTGTTCTTTAAGCATGCATAGGATGTGGCTCTTCCACACACGACCACGGCTTTAAACTCCATACGACAGACGGTTGCCTTTCCAAGACCATTGGTGCCCTGTTCTGAATGAGGGCAGAACAGGGTTAGTGGCGGAAAATCTCAAAGCTGAGATTCGAACCTGAGAACTACAGATTACGAGCTTGGCACGCTACCGAGTAGCCAATCCTGCCCAATTAAAAAGTCTACAAGAAAAAAAAATACGAAATATAAATTACTTAAAAAAATTGCTTTTTCCTTTTTTTCCAAATTCAGAAAATCTGGTCAATCGAATTCAGAACGAGAATATTGGGAGAAAGATTTTCCTCCGAAAATCTCTACCTCTGCCCTCGGTTAGATGAGGACACCGATGGGCTTGGAATGGTAGCAGTCCATCGGATGCGACGTTAAGCCGTAGACCCGTGTGCGGGAGAGTCATGCCTGTGCACGTTAAAGCACACGCTGGATGGTCTTGATGGGAGACTACCATCTGTCTCCTAACAGCTGTCCAGAGGGTCCCCTCCCAACCTTCTTCGAGTTTTCGGGATCCTTATGACATGGCCATTTAGCCCATTGTGTGCAAAAAAAAAGTGCCGCTCAGAGGTAAAACAACCCAACTGGGAGAAAGTAAAATGTGTCACTGGATTCTCAGATTCAAAGTCTGCAGCATTTTCCCTGTTACGCTCATTTTCAGAATTGTTTTTCGCTTTAATATTACCACAAGCAGACTTGCAAAGCTAGTGCTAGAAAAAAAATCGAGGTTGAACATCCATTTGGGTAAATAAAAATGATTAACAAGAACAAAAAACAAGAATGTAATATTAAATAAAATAATATTTTCCTTTGTTCAAAACATAGAATGAATATTAGTATTTGTCAATCCTTTAAAGCTACGCTTGTGACACAAAAATGAATATGCCGAATCCCGGATAACTAAGTTTGCTGTATTCCTCCGATAGAAATCTTTGGCATTGTTTACCGTATTTATCCAGTGACATTTTTGTCATTGGTGACAGAGTGGCTAGAATGTTCGGCTGTGGATCAAAGGGACCTGGGTTCGAGCCCCAAATAAGGATTGGATTTTTTTTGTGGTGTCGAAAGAAGAAATAAAAAATAGTTTTGCATGACGCGAAAAACGGTGAGAGTCCAATTATCAAAATCCACAAGTAATGAGATTTTTACCTATCGATATAAAAACATACTTTAGAAATAGATGTAAAGCTTCGAAGTAATATTAAACTTCAATCACTGGGTTCTCTAAATATTAATGTAAGTTTCACTATCATCCCATTTTGTTGAAAACCTGCTGTGGGACACTCCTACTTACATTGTTTAGCTTTGAATTTCGCCTTACCTTAAACATAACATTCAAATGATTTTGGGTTGGGTTGTTTTACCTCTGAGCGGCACTTTTCTGCACACCATGAGCTAAATGGCCAGGTCACATGGACCCCGAAGGCTCAGAGAAGGTTGGGGGAGGGGACCCACTGGAATAGCTGTTGGGAGACAGATGGTAGCCTCCCGTCAAGGCCATCCAGCGTGTTCTATTAACGTGCACAGGGTATGGCTCTCTCCCGCACACGGCGCCACGGCTTAGCGTCCCATCCGACGGACGGCGGCCTTTTCAAGCCCATCGGTGTCCCCTACTGACCGTGGGCAGGGCGGGGAATTTTGCGGAGATAAATCTCAACGCTGACCCAGCTGGGACTCGAACCCAGCTGGGAACTACAGATTACGAACCTGGCGCGCTACCGACTGAGCCCCCCCCCCCCCCCCGCCCCATTTAAATGATCAAATACTTGATGGGTCGATAGAAAAGTGGTGTCAGATTTCAGACAAACAAAACAATTTAAATAAAAGTAAAAATTATATTTTTTTTATTCTTAACTGCAAAATCCGACCCGCTTCAGCAACATCTATATCGTGAACCTATTTCTGAAGGTGATTGCTTTGCATTCGATTGGTTTTATTATTTGGTGTTCACACTCATTACGAAGAATGTTGGCGATTCCCAGGCCTTTTGGATCGCGCCCAAAGCAAATGAGAAACAGAGCCAAGATGCTTTGCGTGAGAGAACAATGAAAAATCATAACCAACATGAAAGTAACAGCTGACCTAATTAGCTTCAAGGTGGCAAAATTACGTATTAATGGACTCATCCGTGTTTCTGGCGATCGCTCGGGAATCTTCAACACACTCCTTGGTTGGGTCTATGCATGACTCACAGCAGCTTGATTGATAATCTGCTCAGAATCCAAATCAGCGAGAAAGGCGAAAATTAATGCTGTAGTCGTACTATAAAAGTTCCTAATTCTTGAACTTATTCTTCATTAAATTCTGGAGAATAGTTGTGTTTCGGCCAGGGCATTTTCCTTTGTTTTTATCATTCAAGCGATAACACAAAGAACTGGATATTCAACATAACGAAAATCCTATTCCTGTGTTGCTGCTACTCTAGCATTTGTTTCTGTAAATGGTCTCAGTTGGAAAAACCATCTCGCGATGCACAATAGCCTAAAAAAAAAATTCTTAACCCTCCGTTTATATCCAAGATGAAGCAAGACTGCTTTATTTGCCACCTTGACCTAATTTATCAGAGGTAGTTTGGTTTTCCCTAATAATCTTATATTAAAATCATCTAGCCGATAGCGGATTAAGCTATCTGAAAGCTCCAGGAGCAAAAGGTTCGGAGGGGGGGGGGGGGATTTCAATTTCCACAACTGTTTACAACTTAAAACAATCGAGCAGCTGCTTGCCACAGAGGTCTGACAGGAGTCTGTCAGTTAAATACACCATAGAAGGTCTGTGAGGAAGGTGGGACCTCGGCAGAAAAAAAAAACATCCATGTCCTACCCGGGGCCCGAAACCAGGTGCCTTTGAGCGTAGCAAGGACACTAACCACTAGGCCACCGGATGAATAGAAAAAAATGTATGCAGAAGGTTAATTTTTGAAACGCAAAAGGGCGAAGATAACAGTAAGAGACAGAAGCCGTATCCGACATGTCCTGGTTTCTCATACAACATGCAAACACAAAATCCCATGCCATCCCAGAACTCGAACTCCAATCCCGGCAAATGCAGTGTCACTAGGATGGAAATGCTATACACCACTGCTCCACCGAGGAAGGAAAATTGGATTACAGAAATGCATAAATAGAAAATTTAACATGAATTACATAATTTTGTACATACTAAAAAATACACACAAAAATTAATTCTGAAAGAAATATCTGTTCTTTGTAAGGCATTCAACAAAAAAATCATTTACATCTGTAATTAATCCGAGTAGAAACACGAAATATGCACGTCAGTGGAAGAATATATCAATTGCGAAATATTTTACTAAAAACGTGAAAAAAAAAATGTTTTGTCTGTTTCGATTGTCCGAGGCTCCAGGTCCTTCATGTGTCTGTGAAATAATCCGCCACTGCATCTAGTTCTTTGTAGAAGTCTGGGGTTATCCTTTTTTTGCTCTGAAAGTCACTTTTTTGCGCATAGTGAGGTAGAGGGCCAGGCCAAAAAGACTCCAAGATCTCGGAGATGGAAAGGATATAATAAACTGGACAGCAGTTGCGAGACAAATTGAAGCCTCCCGTCAAGTCCAACAAGCATGTTCTTGAACGTTAATTCACTTTGGCTCTGGACAAGAGCGGTTCAGCGGGGTTGTTGTTTGGGTTGTTTTACCTCTGAACGGCACTTTTTTGCACACAATGGGCTAAAAGACCAGGTCACATGGACCCCGAAGGCTCAGAGAAGGTTGGGGGAGGGGACCCACTGGAACAGCTGTTGGGAGACAGATGGTAGCCTCCCGTCAAGGCCATCCAGCGTGTTCTTTAACGTGCACAGGGTATGGCTCTCCCGCACACGGGGCCACGGCTTAACGTCCCATCCGACGGATGGCGGCCTTTCCAAGCCCATCGGTGTCCCCTTCTGACGTGGGCAGGGCGGGGAATTTTGCGGAGATAAATCTCAACGCTGATCCAGCTGGGACTCGAACCTGGGAACTACAGATTACGAGCCTGGCGCGCTACCGACTGAGCCACCCCCGCCCGGTTCAGCGGGGTTTGGTTTGGTTGTTTGGGGTTTTTTGGCGCAAGAGCAACAGGGCTATATTGCGCCAAACAAAAGGATATAAATTGATAAAAGTCATTTGAACCCACAACCAAAGTTAAAAACACACAGAATCATAACAAGAAAGATAAGTAAAAGCACGTGTAAAATCGACAATAAAATGGGTGTATAGGACCCAGTAGAAAACAGAAACAAGCGTAAAATCAAAGTAACAAAGTAAAAAGGTTAATAAACGCATAAAATATCCAGTAAAACGTAAAAAGTCAACAATAACAAGGGGTGTATAGGACCCATGTAAAAAAACAGGTAAAAATCCACTAAAAAGAGAAAATTCATAAACGTGTATAATATCCGGTAAAGCGTAAAGCGTAAAAATTCGAAAACAGTAGTTAAAAGGGTTCAGCGGGGAAAGAAACATGAGACTCCTGACTCCTAACGGTAAAAAAGGAATTCTATCACGTACAAAGGTATAAAAAACTATTCTAATAGTCTTAGGTTAGGTTGTTTTACCTCTGAGCGGCACTGTTTTGCACACATGGGCTAAAATGTCCAGGTCACAAGGACCCGAAGGCTCAGAGAAGGTTGGGGGAGGGGACCCACTGGAACAGCTGTTGGAAACAGATGGTAGCCTCCCGTCAAGGCCATCCAGCGTGTTCTTTAACGTGCACAGGGATGGATCTCCCGCACACGGAGTCACGGCTTAACGTCCCATCCGACGGACGGCGGTCTTTCCAAGCCCATCGGTGTCCCTTACTGACCGTGGGTAGAGCGGGGAATTTTGCGGAAATAAATCTCAACGCTGACCCCGCTGGGAACTACAGATTACGAGCCTGGCGCGCTCCGATGAGCCCCCCCCCCCCACCCCTAATAGTCTTAGAACACTAATTTTATTACTGTAGAAAATATCACGAGCCAATAATATTTATTTTCAATCGGAATTGCATCATTCTTGCAAATCGATATCTCCTTGTCGAAAATTCATCCCTCCTGTTGCAGCTCTTGATGGAACTCATCCAGGTCAGGTAAAAAGGGAAATACGGTCATTAGTTTATAAACCCAGTTCCTGCTTTCAGCTGATGTTGCAATGGATGTTTTTTTTTTCCTTTACAGTAATAGAATAATTTAGTTGCATTTTATCAGTCCCGCTTCACAGTGGACTCAAGATTTTAATTCTACGTATACTTCAGACTTCTTAAAGAATTTTCGTTTTCTATACTTGCGACACAATTCATGCCCCCATCTCTCCGAATTACCATTTTTTAGATGATACATAAAGAATTGAAATATTTAGTGGAGAGCAACCAAAACACATTACTCTAATTCCCCCTTCCCTGCGAGTTTCCAAATTGAATTCATGAAAGATTCTTCGAAGTAATACTTCTTTCACGTGAAGCATGTAGTGATGCGTGAAGGAGTGTTACACGTAACATCCTTTCACGCTTCACTAAATGTTTCATGCACTTCGAGATATTTTTCATCCCTCTACACGTTGGCTCTCGCACTCCGCCAGAAACTTGTTCTCCGCACTGTGACCTCTACATCTAGCGTCTCCTCTCTTTCCAGCGGTTCTGCCTCCATTTCGCTCTCTCCTCGGATGTCTTCATTACCTTCAAACGGAGTCCGCAGCACTCGCTCTCCGAGCACGTTCTTAATGTTGCGTGAATGAAGGAAGGCAGTAGACTGTAATGGACCGGTGGACGTCATCTTTGCTTCACCACCCAGTTCACAACACCACCATTTTTGTTTCTTCTCCTCCTCGTACTTTTATCTTTCGACACTCCCCCTACCACCACCATTATGTAAAAGCTCATCCTGTTATCTTTCGTGCTTGCGACGTCAACTTCACTTTCCTATTCGTTTTAGGTTTCTACACTGTCTCTCGGTGGCCGAGCAAATACACGTGGTCCACGATGGATTGTCACTCAAAAACTAATGTCAATAAATCGTATTTTCTTTCTTCTGAGGTTTCGCTTTCCTGACCGATCTTCTCCATGGCGTATTATACATATTAGCAGACTTCTGTGGCAAGTATCGGATTTTATCCCATGTTGGGTTTGTTATCTTTGAGCGACATTTTTTTGCGCACGATGGGCTATAAATTGCCAAGGCTCAAAAACTCCAAAGCCTCTGGGAAGATTGAAGGGGACCCACTGGACAGCTATTAAAAGACAGTAGTCTCCCGTCAAGGCCATCCAGCGCGTTCTTTAACGTGCACAGCGTGCTCCCCATGCACAAGGGCTTTCGTCCCATCCGACGGGGGAGGGGGTGGCTCAGTCGGTAGCGCGCCAGGCTCGTAATTTGTAGTTCCCAGGTTCGAGTCCCAGCTGGGTCAGCGTTGAGATTTATCTCCGCAAAATTCCCCCCCCCCCTGCCCACGGTCAGTAGAGGACACCGATGGGACGTTAAGCCGTGGCCCCGTGTGCGGGAGAGCCATACCCTGTGCACGTTAATGAACACGCTGGATGGCCTTGACGGGAGGCTACCATCTGTCTCCAGTGGGTCCCCTCCCCCAACCTTCTCTGAGCCTTCGGGGTCCATGTGACCTGGCCATTTAGCCCATGGTGTGCAAAAAGGTGCCGCTCAGAGGTAAAACAACCCAACCCATCCGACGAACAGCGGCCTTTCCAAGCCCATTGGTGTCCCTTAGTGACTGAGGGCAGGGTGGAGGTTAGAGAAAAATCCCAAGCAGGCACAATCGAGACTCGAACCTGAACACTGCAGATGTCGCAACGGTAAAATTCAATCAAGAAGGATAATAACAATAATACAAAGAATCCCTCCTTATAGATCTTTTTAACATCAAGTATTCTAGAAAAAATAGTCATCATTAGTTAAGCCTCTCCAATCTAATCTTCTGAGTCTCCTTTCATATTAAGTTTCCAGACAGTCTCTCGGAGGCAGAGATACACGTAGTCGAGGATGGTTTGTCCCCCAAAACCTAAGTCAATAAGCAGTTGCGTTGTCTTTCTGTCTAGATGTCGCCTTCCTTGCACATCTTCTCTATTATACATATCAACAAGTTTCTGTTAGATTTCTATAGCAAGTAGCTGTTTAAGGGGTAATTTATGTTTAAACATATATCAAAATGAAATCATTAAGTTCCCCAATCATAACCTATTTTAAATCCATATATCACTGCTTTTCTGAGCATCGTGGCGATCGCGGATTTCACTTAACAGGGGGAATGAGCCAGAAATATCAAATACCTAAAATTTTTAATTCTCTATCGAGAGATCTGTTATGCCCGAGCACTTATTGAGAAATTAAAACTAAGGTTTCGAAATGGTTATTAAATGTAAATATTTGAAAAGTAATGTTTAAAAAGTCATATCCTGCATCTGGTATCGTTTTAAGCAACTGCAATATTAATGTGAAATCATGACTTGTACAATAGGTAATATTTTTGTGCAATGTGTGCTATAATCCATAATTTTATAGGTTTATTTTATAAATGTGCTTAATTTTTTGACAAGCCATAAGGCTTAGCAGAATAATCTATGTATATAATCCATACTGTGGCTTAATAAAGTTAAAGTTATTATCATTATAAAAAAAATTGCATCCACAGCGCCAAGTGAGGGTTAACTACACGGTAATCATATGGAACCATTCAATCCAGAATTCCGTTTTATACAGACAGAAAAATAAATTACAACCTCTTTAAAATAAATGGACGTAAATAATTTCGGATAAGCTGTTGTTATTTCCTTGCATGGAATTTTAAAAAGCTCTGTAGCTATTTTGTTAAGTCAAATTCAATGGATATTAGGGAGAAAGCTCCTGGAGGTGGGAAATTTAATTCGTGGACATAAAAATTATCGAGATATACCACCTTAGCAGCTGGGTTTTCGAATGAAAATGTTTCATTCGTCACCCTCATCGCACAATTTGCTAAATTCATTTCAATTTTTTTCCAAAAAGCCATGAAAATTATCCTGAAGGGAAAATATAAAATTATCTAAAAATAATTAATAATAAAGCATCAAAATTAAATATTAGATATGTCTCTCACGGATAGTTTCCCCTAACCCCAATTTTTTTTTGGGGGGGGGAGGGGGCAGAGCTAAATGGCCAGGTCACATGGACCCCGAGGGCCCAGAGAAGGTTGGGGAGGGGACCCACTGGAACAGCTGTTGGGAGACAGATGGTAGCCTCCCGTCAAGGTCATCCAGCGTGTTCTTTAACGTGCAAGGGTATGGCTCTCCCGCACACGGGGCCACGGCTTAGCGTCCCATCCGACGGACGGCGGCCTTTCCAAGCCCATCGGTGTCCCCTACTGATCGTGGGCGGGAAATTTTGCGGAAATAAATCTCAACGCTGACCCAGCTGGGACTCGAACCTGGGAACTACAGATTACGAGCCTGGCGCGCTACCGACTGAGTCACCCCCGCACCTATATAGAAGCTACATCATACCTAGAGGCGGGCCTACCAGTTAGTGATTACAAATATTTCGTTCAAGAATTTATATCAGTGAGAATTCCTGAATGAAACGATTCTGGAGGTGAAATGAGTGATGAAAGTGACCAAATAAACAACACTGCATGTAATTATTGATTGGGTTCGGAGTGGGTGACCTTCAGACTCCTTTGTATCCTCTTCGCAGTCCGACGAGTCTCGAAAAATCTCAACGGCAAAGCCAGAGATCAAATCTCACATTGCGGCTTTTACATTAGTGACTGGATAACGTCCTTAAAATCGAATATAAGCAAACAGGCTCGGATCTAGAAATGGGGAGGGGGGAGAAATGTGAAGTGACTGGATCGCAGTTCCAGTATAAAATTTCTCTCTCCTTTTCAGTGCTCATTACGTGTGTTCAATTCGTTTTCATTCCAGTTACTACCATTCTGAAGGTGGGGGAGATTCCCCCAGATCCGGGCTCGTAAACAAAGCACTTTTAAGTATTTGATTTGTTGCAATCAGTTACTTCTATACAAGACAGATGAAAAATTCCCCATATATGAGTCAACTGCAAATTACTAATAAAAAAAATAAATACCCCCTCAAGCAGCTGCAGCAAAGGAAAAAAAAAGATTCAAAAGATTTTATCTGTTGATAAGGCCATGGTCGGTTAAATATGGCTTGAGGTCAACCAATGTCAAGTAGTCTAAGGGCTTCTTTATTACATTTTGTCCTTTATTTCAAATGTTACAGTTTTAAAATTTACTGAATTATACAAAAAGTGTATGATATCACACTTCGTCGATTTTGAAATATTTTTTCTAAAAAACCTCATCCACATAAGAGATCTGTCCACACATGAGAAGTCCCCTTACGACCTGGGGCGGGGGTGGCTCAGTCGGTAGCGCGCCAGGCTCGTAATCTGTAGTTCCCAGGTTCGATTCCTAGCTGGGTCAGCGTCGAGATTTATCTCCGCAAAACTTCCCGCCCTGCCCACGGTCAGTAGGGGACACTGATGGGCTTGGAAAGGCCGCCGTCCGTCGGATGGGACGTTAAGCCGTCGCCCCGTGTGCGGGAGAGCCATACCCTGTGCACTTTAAAGAACACACTAGATGGCCTTGGCGGGAGGCTACCATCTGTCTCCGAACAGTTGTTCCATCGGATCCCCTACCCCAAACTTCTGAGCCTTCGGGGGTCTTTGTTATCTGGCCATTTAGCTCATTGTATGCAAAAAAAAAGGTCCGAGGAGAAACAACCCACCGAGTAATTTCCCAGTAAACTCTACGTAACTAATCCAGTCAGTTTCTTAACATACCCGGATCTCTAAATGGATCTCCCCTTTCTCTCTTGCAAGTCCCCAATCGCTAAAAACGAGCTGCCAGTCCAGTTACGCAAAAATATGCCCTTCTTAATAGTACTGATGGAAGAAAATATTTTTTTAGTACTTTAAACTTTTTTTGCGTTATGGGAGGGATCTTTTAGGTTAGCAAGTGGCGTAGTCAGAACGACAGATTAATACTTCTTAAAATAAAACAGAGTTAACACATGCCATCTGCATTCGGATGTTTACGTTACTTAGTTGTACATCAGTGAGCAAAGCGTGTCGAAATGTTCCCCATTTAGGCGGGTAATCCCCCCCCCCCTGCTAACGTATTACTTCAGTTTATGGATGGCAAGCTTAAAAAAAGCGAGAGCAGGAAGTACAATTCGAGGAGGAGGAGAAAGAATTTATAGCATTCAGAAAGCAGGAGCTGACCTTCCAAAGCTTGTTGTTGTTGTTGGGTTGTTTTACCTCTGAGCGGGACTTTTTTGCACACCATGGCTAAATGGCCAGGTCACATGGACCCCGAATGCTCAGCGAAGGTTGGGGGAGGGGACCACCCACTGGAACAGCTGTTGGGAGACAGATGGTAGCCTCCCGTCAAGGCCATCCAGCGTGTTCTTTAACGTGCACAGGGTATGGCTCTCCCGCACACGGGGCCACGGCTTAACGTCCCATCCGACGGACGGCGGCCTTTCCAAGCCCATCGGTGTCCCCTACTGACCGTGGGTAGGGCGGGGGAATTTTGCGGAGATAAATCTCAACGCTGACCCAGCTGGGACTCGAACCTGGGAACTACAGATTACGAGCCTGGCGCGCTACCGACTGAGCCACCCCCGCCCCACCTTCCAAAGCACTAAGGCTTTTGGACCTTTTCTCCCTGTTAATTCAATTGTTTTCCCTACTAAATAAAAAAAATACCCCCTTCAAGCAGCTGCTTGCCACAGAGCTCGTCAAAAATAAGTGAATTTTATCTAGATAGTTTGAAACATCCAGACACTTGTTTGAAAACATAAAAAGTGATTTTCTAGGTACTAGAGTTTACAATTATCTACTAATTATTTCTTTGCTTCTAAAAAAAAAAGTTTTCCAGGAAAGCAATCCTATATGCTAAACGGTACTTACGTATTAACGCCACCGCAGCAGAAGTTGCGGTTATGCGCCAATAAAGAGCAGTAAGTACCGATGTTTTTTCTGTCAGATTTTTGTTTGGGGATTTTTTTTATATTTCAGTCGGCGGTGCACTGTTTCCGATTTTCATGTTTTTTGGTTTGTTCCCTGGGAGGACATTATTTAGTTTTGGGGCTTTTTTATAATTCGGTCGGCGGTGAATTGTTTCCGATTTTCATGCTTTTTTGATGTCATTAAATAATGTCCTCCAAGGCAACACAAACCAAAAAACATGAAAACTGGAAACCGTGCATTGCCGACCGAATTATAAAAAAGCCCCAAAACTAAATAATGTCCTCCAAGACACCACAAACCAAAAAAACATGAAAATCGGAAACAATTCACCGCCGACCGAATTATAAAAAAGCCCCAAAACTAAATAATGTCCTCCCAGGGAACAAACCAAAAAACATGAAAATCGGAAACAGTGCACCGCCGACCGAATTATAAAAAACCCCAAAACTAAATAATGTCCTCCCAGGGAACAAACCAAAAAACATGAAAATCGGAAACAGTGCACCGCCGACTGAAATATAAAAAAGCCCCAAAACTAAATAATGTCCTCCCAGGCAACACAAACTAAAAAACATGAAAATCGGAAACAGTGCACTGCCGACTGAATTATAAAAAAAATCCCCAAACAAAAAAAACATCGGTACTTACTGCTCTTTATTGGCGCATAACCGCAACTTCTGCTGCGGTGGCGTTAATACGTAAGTACCTGCTAAACTAATTTGGGGAACACTTCATGTGTTTATTATGAATTTCTGAGGTTTGCTAAATATACTTTCTTGCAGCCGAGTGGTTAGCACGCTTGGCTGCTGATCTAAGAGACCTGGGTTCGAGCCCCGGATAAGGCATGGATGTATGTGTCGTTTTTCTGCTGAGGTCCTGCCATCCTCTCAGACCTTCTACTATGGCATATAAACTGGCAGGCTCCTGTCAGACCTCTGTGGCAAGCAGCTGCTTGAGGGGGTATTTATTTACTTCCTGCAAGGGTTGGAAACGGGTGAGAACGCGGGTGGACGGCGTTCCCTAGAACGATCTGGTACATTTAGATACACTTGCACGTTCATTTTTATAATATTTTTGGTCATAATTCCTGCGCGTTTTAACAAATTTTTTTTTTATATATCGCTTACCGTCGCCATATTAACTACGGGATCTCTTTACAACTGATTCTGATCCACTAGTTCTGAAAACCGATGTCCACCCCTGCCAACTGTCCGATTGCGAATAGGGTAGAAATATAAAGGGATTATTAAAGATGTAAATTTCTAACGGCAGATCCAAATAAGCCTCCGTGTATGAGAAAAATCGAGAAATTTGGAAGTTTATATTTTGTTACTCATGGAATTAGGGCCGAATTTGCGGGAAAGGTAATAAAAGGCAAAAAATTATTAAACTTACTTATATTTTACGCATTCTTCTGGATATTTTTTTTAAAGACCTGTAAAACGAAGGAGGAAATGTTATAGTCTTGGAAATCCAGTCTTATGGCCTCCTTTTTTTTTTAAACCTTTTTTTAGTCAGTGCCCGTCGGCACCGGCTCGGTAAAATAATTTTAGAAATATTTCTACCGGCTTTATTCTCTTTCTTGCTTCCCCCCCCCCCTCGATTTTTTAAGATCTGGGTCTGCATGAAATATATTCGAAACCAGCAATGTTCAATAAAAAAACAATAACTGACAATTATACGATAGGTAGATGAACCCACTTTTTTCATTTTGCATTTATATATCTTCAGTTCTTTGTACACATATGCATTGCAGAAATTGTCATCATCTTCCTCTAATCACAGCTTCTGGACATAAAAGTCCGACAGGAGATTATCAGTACAATACACCAAAGAGTCTGTGATGATGAAACCTCAGCAGGAAAAAAAAAGCAACATCCATGACTTATCCAGGCTCGAACCAGGTCCCATTAATCACTACTCCAGAGACTAAACCACTCGGGCACTCGTCATTAAAAAATAATCGTGACAAAACTCCGTGCATATATTTTAGAAATTATTTCCCATGAATCCTAGAAGATAAATTCTTATATTTCTTCGTGTTCCACAGTACATATTAATTCATCAGCATTATAAATAGATGCTGATTAATGCATTAAAATTTACAAGTGAAATAAATAATATTACATACATTGCAAATTTTTCAATCTATATCAAGGGAGTGGCCGTCCCATGGCCGAGTGGTTAGCGCCCTTGGCTACTGATCTAAGGGACCTGGGTTCGAGTCAAGGGTAAGGCATGGCTGTTTCTGTCGTTTTTCTGCTGACTGCCTGCCATCCTCTCAGACCTTCTACTGTGGCATATAAACTGACAGGCTCCTGTCAGACCTCTGTGGCAAGGAGCTGATTGAGGGGGTATTTATTTTTTATTTATTATCAAGGGAGTATCATTTTTCAATAATGGGGACAAGTCACGCAGTTATGGAAAAGGATATATTAATTCGTTTGCACCAGAGTAGCCTGCCATTTTGTAAGATAGGGTCGACTCAAAAGCATAATACTCTTGGCAAGATACTAAAATACCCAAAAACTTTCAGTTTTAAATTTGTTCAAAATGTTATTTTCCATTAAGTACCAAAAATGCCGGATTAGAGCTTAAAATAAAACCTCTTGCATCTAGAACTTAAAAATAATAGTGTGTTGTGCTAAAGACAAATTTTGTGGTCAAGAAATACGTAATCGTCCCGGTGGGAAAGTGGTTGGCATATTTGGCTGGGGGTCAAATATCTGATCCCTGTGTAATGATTGCATGCTTCTTGTCTCTCATGCAGTTATGAATTACAAAAAAATAGAACTGCCTTCTACTTTTGCTAAATTCTAGTTAAAGTTAACGCCATCAATTGGTTTCCTTCCTAGAAAGAGCTCTATCGAAAGACAAAAATTTTTACAGAGAAAAAATTTTTGATTTTACATTACATATTATTAGAATATATAAAATGATGTCATCGTATTTATTTATAACTGGGTCTCCTATTCTATATATTCTAACAATGTATGTACGCGACGCTACTCCCAAAGACAATAAAAATAGCATATTAATCAAAAATAATTACTTAATATCAGTGTTGGAAGGCGTTAGGTATAACGGATTAACGAAATGATTTTTGAATAACATTAACGGAATTTTAAAATATTTATATCGATAAGACTTAACAAGTAATGAAAAATATAATTTCGTTATTTTCACAGTTTTTGCGTTTTGATACATTTCGATAAAACAGACAGATGTACAATTTATTTTACGATCAACGAACAAAGCCCTTGATTGACACATTCCAAAAGACTTTGGGAAGCAGCTGTCTCGGCCACCTTCCTCATCATGGGAGCTCAGAGAAAGGGATTTGTGTCAGCCAGATAAGAGCTGCACTGGAAAAGAAAGGGTGAGTCTCCATTCATGGCGGAAGGTAAACAGGGCAATGGCAATAGGGCGAAAATCCCAGATACATTACAATTCCCTGTGATCCGCTTAAACACTTAGAGGGAAATATGGAGGTGGGGTAATTTGGGCATAGTATAGAGCAGTGGTTCTCAACCTTTTATGCTTCACAAACACTCTGGAAATGGGCATGTAACTGGCGTACTCCTTATATACATGGAGCTTGGCTACTGATCTAAGGGACCTGGGTTCGAGCCCCGGATAAGGCATGGCTGTTTGTGTCGTTATTCTGCTGAGGGTCTGCCATCATCTCAGACCTTCTACTATGGCATATAAACTGACAGGCTCCTGTCAGACCTCTGTGGCAAGCAGCTGCTTGAGGGGGTATTTATTTTTTTATTTTTTATAATTATAGTATAATATGCCAACTTAGCGACTTTTGAGCTCTCACGGGGTAGCCCCCAAAATTTTTTCCGCGTACCCCACATTGAGAAGCCCTGGTGTAGAGAATCTAAGGAGGAAAAGGACATTGACAATAGTCGCCACTTTTGGTCATCCCAGCAAATCTTTGACATCCCCGAAACATTTCCATTGTATACGTTTGCAAATCTCTTAACAATCAGCTTCGCCTTGTACATCTCTGCAGCTCCTTTAAGAACATTACTGAATAAAGTTAAGTAATGTTTTCAATTTCTTTTCATTTTCAATTTCATTATATTAATTTTAAATTGTTCCTTTGTAATTATAAACAATTCCAACTAAATTTAAACAATGTGCTGAATAATTCCCAGAAATTTGGTGTAAATCTTTTCAGTAGTTTCGATTGTATGGCTTACATACATTATTAGAATATATAGAATGATGTCATCGTATTTATTTATAACTGGGTCTCCTAATTACATTTTTATTTCGTTATTTTCAAACCCCTTTTTTTCAAATTTTATAATTTTTAAAATAATAATTTTTTATAATTAAATTTTATATAAGAAGTAAACTGCAAGTGCAACAATTCTATTTGCATGAATGCTTTTATTTCGTTATTAATATAGATAAAAAATTTATTAAAAGTAAATTTGTTTTTTGAACAAGTGGATTAAACTGGTGTGAACCGTTGGACGACGCTACTTCATACATATATAAAAAAAATAACATTTTATTATTTCGCATTTGTACTACAAATATTTCTATATAACGTTATCGTAACGATATAACGAAATTTAAATTTTGCTATAACGAAAAACGTAACAATAAAATCCTATTAAATTTTTGGCTGTAACGAAACATTTTTTATTTCGTTTACCAACGCTGCTTAACATTAGTGAAACACGACAGGAAAAACATTTGAAACGTTTCGCAAATTGGAATTCGAGGCACAACTTTATGCTAGTCAACAGATTCAAACTGGACATGGCAACATTTAATGAAGTCCTGTAGATCACCGAGTGAGCAAACTAACTGGACAGGGTTGGAGGACTTCTCCTTTACAAGAAAAATTATCGAGAAAAGAATATTTTAAAAGACAAAATTCCTTGTAACAGAATGGTTCTGTTGTGCGGAAATATTTATCGTGATTTAAGACCAAAAACCCGACAGTCAAATTTTTCGAGAAGGAAGAAAACAACTCGTCTTAAGTCACCTCTCATCGAATGGTCAAATGTCGGCTCAAGGTCAACGGAGACGCATCGGTATTAACAGAATATTCGATTTCAACCATCTACAAATGCAGCCGAAATAGAATGGTTGCTCAAGTTTGCTTTCGATCCCCAACGTGAAACTTGTAACTGGCGAGACAAAAAAAAGCAATAAACAGTAATTAATGAATAACGTAATTCCCTTTATCTGCCCGTTACAAATTGAGAGAGACTAAAAGGTTGCAACAGCAGAAGAGGTAAAAGAACGAAGAAGTTATATCAGTGTTGTGTATTGCAAACTTTGAGGAAACATCCTACCACATAAGAACTGGGAGAAAAAATTATTTAGCAGCTTGTTTTGAAAAACAAAAGTATGGGAGAGGGGGGGGGGAGGAATTGTACGTAAAAAAAACTTTGAAGGAAAACTGGGTCAGTTCCTCAAAAATATTTTAGTAAAAATTTTAAGTTTTCCTTGCTGAAAACGTATATAATAAAATAACCCCCTCAAGCAGCTGCTTGCCACAGAGGTCTGATAGGAGCCATTCAGTTTAATACGCCATAGTAGGAAATCTGTGAGGGATGGCGGACCTCAGCAGAAAAACGACACAAACCTCAGTGCCTTATCCGGGACTCGAACCCAGGTCCCTTAGATCAGTAGCCAATCCAATGAGTAAATTTCTCGTGATAGTGATATTACTCGCTAGAAAGTCCAATCACATGTACTGAATATGGTATGCTCGTTTTTAAAAACATGACAAAAAACTAAATTTAGAACCCTCTAAAAGGTGAAAATCCAAACTAATGGAAGGAATTTTTCATCTCTCTCTCAAAACAGTTGCGTTTCTCCAACAACCCCTAAGGGTGAGGTGGCATTCGCTGCTGGTAATGACACCACAATCTACCATTAAATTTGAAACTTCTAGCATAAATAGGCTACTTACAATATTCCTTTCAAGTTTCGTCATTATCGTACATTATAGCTTTGGAAGATTCAGAAAATGCAAATCGTACCGACTTATTAGAAGAGATTCAATTGCAAACGAATTTTTCGTACATCTATTTAAAACCAAAAGACTAGTACATAACAAAGTGAAAAAAAAGGTTTTCTTAAACCGAGCTAGTTTTTTTCTTACACATTATGAACAGTTTCTGTCAGTAATGGAACTTTTAATATGACCTAACATATTCTTCATTCTTGTTGAGCGAATCGTTAGCCACTTACTTCTAAGCATTCTTCAAAATCCCATTTCTCTCAAATAGCCAAAAAAGTTACAAACATCAGCATATAACCACCACAACTCAACTGTTGCCATAACTTTTATTACAAATTATTTTTTTATTTCCAGTCGAAAAGACTAAGGCTAAGCATTCCAGTACACATTTAAATTTCTAATCCTTTCTTTTTCGTATCCACATAAAACATCTAAAATCGCATAAAAAGTTCAGCTTAAAGGAATTTTACCTTATTTATTTAGTTATTTACTAATTAAGTAATTAACTAAATAAATAAGTTATTTCTAGCAGCTGTTTTCACGAATGACGAAATACTCTATAACCCACAATTAGAAATTCAGACTAACTGTAAGAATCTTAACTACACAATGCATACCTTTGGTCTGTACGTCCGGCACCAGCTGAGACGAGCCTATGCCTTTCATCACAAACACTTGTCGTACCTCTGAGCACGATGCTGAATCAGTAGCAGCACCGGCTACGCTACCCACAGTCACGTTGTCGGCACCATTACCCAGCACAAAAACGGCAGTTAGGGCAAGCACACGCAGACAGACACCAACACTAAAGGCCATGACTCCACACAAACAACACAATTGGCACTAGTACTTGTATATCCGTTTGAGAAGCTCCTCGCGGTGAGAACGCGACCACGTAGGACACGATAGATCCTCACAGTCTGCTGCCATGGGAGGTAAAGGCCAGCGCCGGCAGCAACTACTCCTACCGTATGCCATCGCGCCCGAAGAGACGCGAGTAAGCCCTCATTGGCTCACCTTGAAATGACGTCACGAGAATTTATGGCGCGCAGAATGCATCAATGTCAACTCTAATCACTGCAATGCCACGAAAGGAGCCTGTTCTTTCAGGTGAGTTATCTCCGTTACAAAGCAGTTATATCACTGAGCTAGCATTTCCTCTGTTTCTTGTTTTAAATGGGAAAAAAAACAAATGAATGTATGTTTTTTTACTTACACGAGACTTCGTACTGGTAAAAACAAGAATGAACGACATGATTGGATCGTTTTTAACAAAGAAATTTTTCAGAAAATGGGGATATATGTATAGAATCTTAAATAAATTATCCTAAGGAGCAAAGTTTAAATGTTTCTCTTTAATGTTAGTTTGTATCGCTGCAAAAATATTTCAAGAGCATGAATGGACACGTAATCGAGGAAGGTTGGGTATAGTGGCGCCCTCTAGTAGAGAACACAAAAATTGATCTGAATACAATTGAAACCTTCAGGATATTGTTTAACAAGGAATGGAGTTCGATTAGTGGTCGCATTCTAAATTTGTTTGGGGGGGGGGTCCGTATTTTACATTTCGTTTTATTTATTTCATATTAGCTGAATTGCCCAGGTGTCACTTTTAAGTTGTAAACTGTATATTCTGATTTTCCTAAAGGTTAGTTCAACTTTGTAACTGATGATGAGGTTAGGCAAAGGAGTCGGCAACCTCCTTTAAGCAGCATATTGTGCAGAGAGAGACTCCGTTGGTTTGGCCATGTTGCCCGTATGAATATTTATAGATTGGCGAATAGGGTTATGAACAGTATGCCTAAAGGCCTCAGAAAGAGGGGGAGACCTAGGATGCGGTGGGCAGACAATGTCAAACAAGACTTTGTTAGAATTGGTGTGCAGTGACCAGATGTAGCTCAGGACAGACATGCTTGGAGAACTAAATTGCACTGTCTGGTTGGACCTCCGTAGCCCATGGCTGCTTGAAGATGATGATGATGGCCTCCCTGATGTCGCAACCCCTCAGCATAGATTCAACATGTATATACAGATGCTGGACAAAAAAAATTAATACACTCCCTTGTTAAGCTAACAGGGAGTCAAATTTGAAGATCCGTAATTGCTACAGTAATCCTTTATATGAGAAATTAGGACCACATAAATTTCAACAATTTCCAATCAATCTAAATCATTTTCGACCATATTTCTTGATTATTTAAAGAGATATGGAAGCTCGAATACTTAACTGCAGCAAAGTCAGGCCTAAAAAACTTCTGCAAAACTGACAATTAACTATATTCACAAAATTCTAAAATATGCACTTATTTTATTAAATAGTTTGAAATAACACTTTTTTAAAAAGTTTTAATTAACTTCTGAGGTGAATTCTTATGATTAACATATCTGTTATTCCAGTGGTTCTCAACCTTTTATGCTTCACGAAAATATATATATTTTCCCCTTGAAATGTGTATATACCTGGCGTACCCCTTGTATAGATAGATAACACTATAGTTATAGTATAACAATGGGAATAACAAAACATATATATATATACATATTAAATTTTGTATTCATAAATTATATATATCGATAAACACAAAAAAAGACAAACAATTTAACAAATCTTATAAAAATTATAAACATTTTATTGAGTAATCGACTTTTGAGCTCTCAAGGCGCACCCCCAAAAATTTTACCGTGTACCCCACCTTGAGAATCCCTATGTTATTCAATTTTAAAACTCCTAGAACTCTTGAAGTACTAGACGGATATTGTTCAAAATCGAAATTTAGACAGTTCAATTGACATCTCGTCATGTTTCCATAAAAATATATTTTAGTTACGGAACCTCGAACTTGATTCTCCATTGACATAAGATGAGGAAGTTGACGTTTTTCTGCCTATTTCCTGAGAAAACTATTATTCTTGTAAATATTTGATTAAGCGCAGTGTTGCCAACTCCGAAAAATGAAATCCCACCAAACGATTTATGAAAAATCGTTGAAAACTGTTGAATAGTTCATAATAATCACCGGGAAAAGACAACATTAAATTAACCTACACCTTCTGCGCCTTGCCTTTAGCAGAGAAAAAATTTATATATTTCCCGAGTTACTTGGGTTGGGTTGTTTTACCTCTGAGCGGCACTTTTTTGCACACCATGGGCTAAATGGCCAGGTCACATGGACCCCGAAGGCTCAGAGAAGGTTGGGGGAGGAGACCCACTGGAACAGCTGTTGGGAGACAGATGGTAGCCTCCCGTCAAGGCCATCCAGCGTGTTCTTTAACGTGCACAGGGTATGGCTCTCCCGCCACGATGCCACGGCTTAACGTCCCATCCGACGGACGGCTGCCTTTCCGAGCCCATCGGTGTCCCCTACTGACCGTGGGCATGGCGGGGAATTTTGCGGAGATAAATCTCAACGCTGACCCAGCTGGAACTCGAACCTGGGAACTACAGATTACGAGCCTGGCGCGCTACCGACTGAGTCCCCCCCCCCCCCCCCGGAGTTACTTTTCAGCCTACTACCTGATGTGAGCAAATGAAGCCTAAACTTCGAAAATGGCAACAGTGGATTTGACAGCGTTTACTTTTTATATAAAATACCACCTCAAGCAGCTGCTTGCCACAGAGGTCTGACAGGAGCCTGTCAGTTTATATGCCAGAGATTATTCTTTATAATTTTTCTTAAGTTGTTTTTATGCCAGAGATATTCAGAAGATCTGAGAGGATGGCAGGACCTCAGCAGAAAACAACACGAACATCCATGCCTTACCCAGGGCTCGAACCCAGGTCCCTTAGATCAGTAGCCAAGCACGCTAATACTTTTTACCGTAGGAAATAACATGGTAAATATTTTTTTTTTGTTTCTAGACAGCACCCGTTTTGGAATTTCGATTTGAAACTGGCCACTGCAACTTAGACGACAAAGAAAAATCAAAAAAGTGTTAAAAAGTGTTCAAATAAACATTTGAATACTGTTATTTAACACTAAAAGTGTTCAAATAAACATTTGAACACTTCTAGACGTACACAAATTTTTGAAACGTCTACCACGATTTTCCGACGAGTTACGGCTGCCATAGATAGACAGAGAGACATTTTTTGTTTATGTAGATCATATTTAACAGTACAACGACAGATTTTGAGAGCTCATAAGAGCAGATTGGTTCGTGAGATCTCCACACAGAAAAAATTAAAGAGCAAACATTAGACGTCACATTCAAAACACACAAAAAAAGAAATACAATTCTAGAAAACATAAATATTAGAATAAAATTTCAAGTATACCAGAAAATATGAGATTCTTAAAAAAAAAATAACATTCGATGGCAATAATATCTAAATAATTCTCTTGTAATTTTAATGCAAAAAATTTTTCCATATAATCAAGTTTCAAAATGTATATTTTCAGAACCATGGCTCTAATCAGGGTCGGTTATCGGGGGCTGAGAATGCCAGTAAGCAAAAGCCAAAAAATTATTAAACTTCTTCATACTTCATGTATTTTTCAAGAAGTTTTTTAAAAACCTCTAAAAGAAGGAGAAAATGTTACACTTCAATTGAAATAGTCCCTTCCCCCTCCCCCCTATTTTTGGGGCGGGGGTGGCTCAGTCGGTAGCGCGCCAGGCTCGTAATCTGTAGTTCCCAGGTTCGAGTCCCAGCTGGGTCAGCGTTGAGATTTATCTCCGCAAAATTCCCCGCCCTGCCCACGGTCAGTAGGGGACACCGATGGGCTTGGAAAGGCCGCCGTCCGTCGGATGGGACGTTAAGCCGTGGCCCCGTGTGCGGGAGAGAGCCATACCCTGTGCACGTTAAAGAACACGCTGGATGGCCTTGACGGGAGGCTACCATATGTCTCCCAACAGCTGTTCCAGTGGGTCCTCTCCCCCAACCTTCTCTGAGCCTTCGGGGTCCATGTGACCTGGCCATTTAGCCCATGGTGTGCAAAAAAGTGCCGCTCAGAGGTAAAACAACCCAACCCAATCCCCCCTATTTTTCCCCTAGTCCGGCCTTGGTTCAAGTTATTAATAATATGCAAAACCTTCCCAAATCATTTGAGTTCTACGTTTTGTCAGTGGAAAGTCGAATTAGAAGCTGAATGTCATGAAGAATAAACTTTTTATTGCAATGAGACTAAAGGTTAATTAAAAATTGCAATAAACAATCGAAATCTTGAATTTCAGCATGTTTATTTAGTCTCTAAAACAGGGATACGAAACTGTCGCCCACGAGTACCACATTGCTCGCAGAATTGCTAAAAACACTCTCAGATGTATAAGTGCTCACGAGCACTTATAATGGCCTGGCATTACTTTCAAGGTTAGGAAATTAAAAAATATATATATATCCCCTCAAGCAGCTGCTTGCCACAGAGGTCTGACAAGAGACTCAGTTTATACGCCACAGTAGAAGGATCTAAGTGGATGACGGGGCCTCAGCAAATAAAAAAACACAAATGTCCATGCCTTACCCGCGGCAGGAACCCAGGTCCCTTAAATCCAGCGGTGAAAGTAGGCCGGTACGGCATAACCGTAAAACATTTTTCAGTAGTGGCTCTGTTAATGATTTTCTTTACATATTAATTCTGTTTCAAACGAGCATTTAATTTTTTAAAAAGCAAATCGTTCCTTTTAAGAAAAATTCCTCGATTTTTAATTACACAACTATAGTTTAACCCTTTAGATACCTGCTGCTTGAAATCCGCATACTTGAGGCGCTTGAGGTTCCATTTCTGCCGACAGGGAGTGCCGAGGGGGAGTGGTTGGGTTGTTGGGTTGTTTTACCTCTGAGCGGCACATTTTTGCACACCATGGGCTAATGGCCAGGTCACATGGACCCCGAAGGCTCAGAGAAGGTTGGTGGATGGGACCCACTGGAACAGCTGTTGGGAGACAGATGGTAGCCTCCCGTCAAGGTCATCCAGCGTGTTCTTTAACGTACACAGGGTATGGCTCTCCCGCACACGGGGCTTAACGTCCCATCCGACGGACGGCGGCCTTTCCAAGCCCATCGGTGTCCCCTACTGACCGTGGGCAGGGCGGGGAATTTTGCGGAGAAGGGGGAGTGGTAATCCAAATATTTGAAGTAGTGCTTTCTCTCTTTGAACGATTAGCAAAACCAGACTGGGAAAAAGAGAACAGAACTAGACAAAGGTGATTCCATCCCTCGGGGAGTCGTTAAGTTTCCACGGACAATACGCATCCGCCGCAGCTGTCTGGGTTTGGTCTTAATCACTACCCGAAGCAGAAATGGGAAAACGGTAACAAATCAAAGAAAGGATATGAACCTGACTTAGACGTTGAAATGTAATCCTTTGCAAGATAATATTTGTGCAGTAGCATAATACAGAAACTAATACACATTCCTTTAATTTTATTGTCCCATAAAAGTTGGCCATTATTTTTCTTAAATATATAATTTTCGATTAGCACTATAAATAAGGCTGCCACTTTTTGAGATTTAAATATTCAGAGATCATAAAGTTGGCTTTAAGTAAATTCGCACCCCCCCCAAAAAAAAAAACAGTAATAAAGATATATTTATTTAAAAATAATCAACGCAATCATTATTTTTGTTTCAAAATTTTATTAATTAATAAAATATATATATATATTATTTTTAAATTTAGATTCATACATTCAATTATCTTTACAACCTTTTTTAGAAACTTTTCGTTACGGCTTCTGAATATATTCTAAAAATTTTGCTTAATTCACATTATAATCAGTTTTTGTGCATAATTCTGCTTCCACTCGAATCTTGTTCGGTTTTTTTTTAATTGAAATATAGGGCCTTTTTTCGTTTCGGCCAAATATCTGGGTTCGAGCCCCGGATAATGCATGGGCGCTTGTATTGTTTTTCTACCGAGTTCCCCCTCATACTCACAAGAAAAAAAAAAGAAACTGGACCTTTTTTCCTTTTGGTTTTCATAATAGATTTTTAAAAAAGGGGAGTTTAGCACTTCCCTTAAAAAACAATGCTAATTTTTGGAGCTGGTTTCTGTAGTCATTTTTGCGAGTTGAATTTGGTTGAACCTAGTAATCGTGTGTACAATCTACGGTTTTGCACATTTCATAACCTGCGTAGGCCGTGGGAGTACAAATGGCGGCATCTCTTTGATCATTTCGAAACCGTAATTGCAGAAAACAGACATTTGCTTTCAAAAACCAGAGTCCTGAGATAGATTGCAAAACGTGGAGTCTCCGGATGAAAATCGGAAAAGTGGCATCCCTAACTGTAGGCGAAGTATTTATAACTTCCTTTTTTCTTGATAAGTTTCATAGAGAACAGAAAAGGGCAGTTGAAGCTACTTCTAGATTATATAGGCGTTCTTGTACAAGAGTAGCACAAAACAAACAACCATGCCACTACCAGGATTCGAACCTGGATTCCAGCTGCTGCGGTGTCACCGCTAGGTAACGTGATAACATCACACACCGAGACGCCTTGTAAATTGTTATAACACTGCAAAAAAATATTGGTACTATTGAATAGATCATATAGTAGTGTTACGTGGGCAGTAGAAAGAGCAAGTAAGATATCTTCATACTAAATTATAAAAATATACCCTCTCAAACAGCTGCTTGCCACAGAGGTCCGACAGCAGTCTGTCAGTTGATATACTATGGAGAATATCTGTGAGCATGGGGGGGGGGGGGTCAGTAGAAAAGTAACAACACAAGCATCCATGCATTATCCGAGGCTCGAACCCAGGTCCTTTTGATCAGTACCCAAGTACACTAACCACTTGGTGACGTGACTTCATACTAAATTATTTGAATATAGATTTCTCAAAAAAATTGGCTAAACTAGATAACCAAAACAACTTGGAATAAAGGGGGACCTCCCCCCCCCCCCCTCTTTACGGAAAGTCGCACCATTTCCCTCCCCTGCAAATGTAATTGTCAGGTTATACAACCCTCCCCTCCCCCTCTCTACGGAAATAATAAAGAAAAATATAAGACGAAAAAAACGTTTTCCTTTTCCTTCTTATTGGATTAATTTAATTTTCATTTGTGCTTCTCGATTTTGGGGCTCTACTTATATTAGTGTGTGGTCCGGAAGAAATGTCCCATTTATTCTTCATTCTGAATGACTTGTAGTAGCCACTCCTTCTAAGGCAGAAATATTTTTATGAATTTTAAATATTAAATTGTCCTCCCTAGCCATTTTAAAAACTGGTGGTCTGCTTCGCCGTCTCCTAAACGTAAGAGGGTTTTGAACAGACATGTATTCAGAGTACACATACACAGAGAGTATGCACACTCCGAAATTCTATTACTTTATCTCTTACCTTCTTCGCTCCTCAGAAGTTGAGCCACAAAGAGAAGAAGTTGAGCCACTCCTCAGAAGACTGAGCCACAAAATTTTTTTTGTGGCTCAGTCTTGTCGCCAAGATACTAAAGAGGAAAACGATATTTGTTTCAGGGCAGTTACTTTGTTTATAGAGTTTGAAGAGAACACTTAAGATTGTTAAAATTTTCTGTTTGTGAGTAACAATATTCCAATGGTTTTTTGTTTGTTTGTTAGTTTGATGTCAAATATGAACATAAATGATTTTTTAAAATCTCTGACTTGTAATTCGTACCTGTAGTCCGAGATTTTTGATATCCGAAAAAGTCCCCATAATCAAGATAATTACAATGAATCGATATATTCCATCAGTAGATTCCAATTTCGACTTTTATAACCACTATAATTTTTCACTAAATTCAGTCTGTTTGTTAGTATTTACCTGCAGTATGTCAACAGTGTCGTCGGTAAAAAAGAATTTTAAAATAATGGATAGTTAATGATAAAAAGGCTAGTTCATGAATAAGGCCGACAGAGGATTCAAAATGATTAACAAAAACTGCGTCGTTGTTAACCGGCATTTGTAAAATATATTGAGTTGTAATCATCGACCTGGTGATCAAGTGGTTTGCACCCTTCGCTTCAAACATATGGGACCTGGGTTTAGGACCCTATAGTTATGAATTTTCTTTCTCGCATTGTCTTTCTGCTGAGATCTTGTCTTCATAACTAGTCTTCTGACATCTTAAATTGGCATGCTCTTATGAGACCTGTGAGTAAACAGCTACTTGAGGGGTGTAAAAAAATTAATCAACTAAGAATTTAATTCTCTAGTGCTTTTTCATTTTATACATCCATCGGAATTTAACCTTCGGTGTCGCAAGTTATAATATTTGTATATACATACTAGATACGTCAAGCCGTTTCGGATCCCGAAATATCAGAATCAAAATAATTAAATAAAAAGAAATTGATTATCAACTTCTAATAAAGATTATTATCAACTTTTTAGTTTCACCAAACAATAATTTTGTATAAAAAATAATGCTAAAGCATGATTTGGGTTTTACCTTGACGAAAAATGGCTGTAGAATTGAACGAAAAAGCCCAGCTGTTTTGCATTATGTGCAAGCGAAGTTACTTTAAGTTGCTGTTCCCTTTCTTTGGAAGCTTTCATTTGTCGGAGAGGATTAAGGCTAGGGGAGATGCAATAGTCTTTTGCATATCGGGCAGAAATGGTAACCAAAGGGTAAACGCATTAACGCGCGACCAACCCTTGGCCAACGTAATATTTTAATTCTGTGGTTTTAGTGTTGCTGAATCGCGAAACATTTTTCATTAAGGTGAAAACAAGTTCATGCAAAGTTAAGCGCATGGAGGTAGGAAGATAACAGGAGGAGCCCTAAGCACTTGAAAATGATGCTTCGGCGACTGCGCGGCAGCCATGTTGTTCTATACAGTAATTCTGTATGGAAATATTCATTGCATTAAAAAATGCAATATAAATTCCAAATAGCTTAAATGGGCTTTCTCTTAGTCGTAAAAAAATAATCTTCCCGTATATAACGCACAGTAAAACTGAGTATAGCACGTGAAAAGTAGGCTTGATTGCAGCGGCAGACGGTTTGTTTGAATGCAACAATATGGCTACCGCCCTGCTGCGTCAGCATCATTTTCCTTGGACAGGATAAATTGCGTAAAGGTAAAATGAATTTTACCTCTCTGCAGGTATGGCCTGAAGAATTTATTTTTTATACTGCAGGTATGGCCTGAAGAATTTATTTTTATACTGCAAGAATTTATTTTTTATACTGTAGGTATGGCCTAAAGAATTTATTTTTATACTGCAAGAATTTATTTTTTATACTGTAGGTATGGCCTGAAGAATTTATTTTTATACTGCAAGAATTTATTTTTTATACTGTAGGTATGGCCTAAAGAATTTATTTTTATACTGCAAGAATTTATTTTTTATACTGTAGGTATGGCCTAAAGAATTTATTTTTATACTGCAAGAATTTATTTTTTATACTGTAGGTATGGCCTGAAGAATTTATTTTTTATACTGCAGGTATGGCCTGAAGAATTAATTTTTTATACTGCAGGTATGGCCTGAAGAATTTATTTTTATACTGCAAGAATTTATTTTTTATACTGTAGGTATGGCCTAAAGAATTTATTTTTATACTGCAAGAATTTATTTTTTATACTGTAGGTATGGCCTGAAGAATTTATTTTTTATACTGCAGGTATGGCCTGAAGAATTTATTTTTTATACTGCGGGTATGGCCTGAAGAATTTATTTTTATACTGCAAGAATTTATTTTTTATACTGTAGGTATGGCCTAAAGAATTTATTTTTATACTGCAAGAATTTATTTTTTATACTGTAGGTATGGCCTGAAGAATTTATTTTTTATACTGCAGGTATGGCCTGAAGAATTTATTTTTTATACTGCAGGTATGGCCTGAAGAATTTATTTTTATACTGCAAGAATTTATTTTTTATACTGTAGGTATGGCCTAAAGAATTTATTTTTATACTGCAAGAATTTATTTTTTATACTGCAGGTATGGCCTGAAGAATTTATTTTTTATACTGCAGGTATGGCCTGAAGAATTTATTTTTATACTGCAAGAATTTATTTTTTATACTGTAGGTATGGCCTAAAGAATTTATTTTTATACTGCAAGAATTTATTTTTTATACTGTAGGTATGGCCTAAAGAATTTATTTTTCATATTGCAGGTATGGCCAACCTATGGTACTCGTGACCAGAGTGCAAAGTTAGATGATTTTGCTTGGCACTCAAGAGTGCTGAGCAAAATCGTCTCGCATCTTTTTTTGGCATAAGTTTTTAAAACTGCAGCAGTTTTCCATATATTGTTGGGATATCACAGAAGCGAAATTTCCGTACTTCTTATAATCATTGATTAAACTTCATGAATTTTAAAAGTTACTCTGAATCTTCAATAAATGTTATTCTAAAAAAATGCTGTATTTGGCATTTGGGTTTAGATTATGCAAGTTGAGTGATCATAATTACAATATCAGTCAAAAGTTTATTTTTCTTTCTAAAAAGTTGCGTTAAATACTAAAATAATTTTAAAAAGCATCTACGTATTATTTTTTCAATAAGGCTGAAATCTAAGAATAGAACGGAATTAGCAAGTATTTAGGTATATTAATATGTTTGCAGATTAAAACTGCATAAAATCATTCGCTATTTGCGGAAAACATAGTGAAAGACAAAATACAGGGGCACTGTACTTTCGCCGCCACACAGTCATTTTTACCCCTGTACTATGGCTTCAATTGGAGTGTTCGCCTGCGTGTGATTTTCCACACATAGCTATACTTTGAAGCGTACCGGAAAGAAGTGCAATGTACTTTTACCACTTCTTAGATGAGTAGCCAAGAGCGGTAACCACTCTTCCTCGGGGCGACATGAAAAATTACAACAATGAAATATTTCCAGGGAAAGAACTTTAGTATTGAACTTTAAACGCAGTATTATTAATTTCGCTAAATGACTTTTTTTAAAGACACATAAACGCAAAAATCACTTTTTACCCCTCTCGCACTTTGGTATATGCCTTTGCCTCGGCTTGTGGTAAAAACTCCTGGCTGGTGAGATTTTTCCGATTTTCCCATCCACTGATCTTTCGGCAAAATTCCTCGCCCTGCCCACGGTCAGTGGGGGACACAGATGAGCTTGGAAAGGCCACCGTCCTTCGGATGGGACGTTAAGCCATGGCCCCGTGTGCGGAACACCACACCCTGTGCACGTTAAAGAACACGTTGGATGGCCTTGACGGCAGGTTACCATCTGTCTCCCAACAGCTGTTCCAGTGGGTCCCCTCCCCCAACCTTCTCTGAGCCTTCGGGGTCCATGTGACCTGGCCATTTAGCCCATGGTGTGCAAGAAAGTGCCGCTCAGAAGTAAAACAACCCAACCCATCCACTGATCATAACGCACCATTTCGTTTGCATTTATCTACAGTGCTTTATTTCGCACTAAAAATGCTAATAATTTCTTGCTGCCAGTTCAAAAAACAATTGATATTTAATATTCCTTAATTAAATCAACGTAGTTTTTAAGCACATTTGTATAAGAATGTAAAAAAAATATTAAAAATAACATATTTTAATTAAAGCGTTGTAGTATCACATCAAAAAATTTAAATCCTCATTATCACCACTTTTATTTGGAGGAAGTCGAGTCCCACCGAGTCAGGGTCGAGATTTATCTCCGCTCAAACCCCCCCCCCCCCCGCGCGCTCTGCCAGAAAGAAAACACAGATAGGCTTGAAAAAGATGTTATACGTCGAATGGAACGTAAAGCCGTGGCACCGTGTGGTGTTCGCACGGGAGGTTTCCATCTGTCTCTTAACAGCTGTCTACCCTTCCCCCAACCTTCTCCGAGATCTTTAGAATCCTTGTGACGTGGACATTTGTACAAAAAATTGCCGCTCCACCGCAATGAAGTCTAGTGGACCCTCCTCATTGCAATGGAGCGGCACTTTATTGGTGATCGTTGTTAGTCCTTGATTCACGTCGTTTTTGGACGAATTGGTGATCTCTCCTATCAAAAATGACGCGGATTTAATAGGTAGCAGTGAAGCACTTACGCACGGGCCCCGAAATCTCGAGGGCACCAGCGAAATAAAACTATTCAGAACACTTAGTAGATTTTAACGTCGGTGTATACGCCAAATCAAACTCTGTACTGCAGATTATTCTCTGTTAAGAATGTCATTCCCCTAAATGCGTTGGGGCGAGGGTGGCTCAGTCGGTAGCACACCAGGCTCGAAATCTGCAGTTCCCAGGTTCGAGTCCCAGCTGGGTCAGCGTCGAGATTTATCTCCGCAAAACTCCCTGCCCACGGTCAGGAGGGGACACCGATGGGCTTGGAAAGGTCGCCGTCCGTCGTTGGGACGTGTGAGGAAGAGTCATACCCTGTGCACGTTAAAGAACACACTGGATGGCCTTAACGGGAAGTTACCATCTGTCTCCCAACAGCTGTTCCAGTGGGTCCCCTCCCTCAACCTTCGGAGTCCATGGTGTGCAAAAAAGTGCCGCTCAAAGGTAAACAACCCAAACTAAATGCGTTTATTATCATTGTATGTTAAAAATTTTAGTAAAAGTTCATAAGCCAAAGCGATGCCACCGTGCTGCTGATGCGGCAGTTTAATTTTTGTGGAAATTATGTTTCGAGCCCATTAATCTAATTTCAGTAGTTTTAGTTTCAGAACTTTTAGTTCGCTTACATTTTGTTTCGTTTTTAAAACAACCTATTTGTTTCAAACAAGAAATCAAATATCGATTTTCTACAAGCATTAACTTTGCAACATACATAATATAAATCCATAAATATATTTTTCCCCGAGATTTTTGTTTGACCAATGGTGGACACCAAATTCTCGATAAAGCTCTTGTTTTCAAGAGTACTGACAATCCTACGTTTTAGTCTTCTTAGGATTAATTTGAGTTGTTTTACCTCTGAGCGTTGGTTCTGTGCGAATAATGGGCTAAATGGCCAGCTCATAAGCCTGAAATATTGGTGACGGGTCCGCTGGAATGCTGGTTGGAAGACAAATGGAAACTGTCATGACCAACCAGTGTGTTCTTTAACATGCACAGGGTATGGCTGTCTTACCACAGGGGAATAGCTGAACGTCCCATTCAAAGGATTGGATTGTTTTACCTCTGAGCGGCACTTTTTTGCACACCATGGGCTAAATGGCCACGCCACAAGGACCCCGAAGGCTCAGAGAAGGTTGGGGGAGGGGACTCACTGAAGCAGCTGTTGGAAACAGATGGTAGCCTCCCGTCAAGGCCATCCAGCGTGTTCTTTAACGAGCACAGGGTATGGCTCTTCCGCACACGGGGCCACGGCTTAACGTCCCATCCGACGGACGGCGGCCATTTCAAGCCCATCGGTGTCCCCTACTGACCATGGGCAGGGCGGGGAAATTTTACGGAGATAAATCTCAAAGCTGACCCAGCTGGGACTCGAACCTGGGAACTACAGATTACGAGCCTGGCGCGCTACCGACTGAGCCAACCCGCTTCCCAAAGGATGGCAGCCTTTCCAAGCCCAAAGATGCCTCTTTCTCACCCAAGGCAGAATGGGGGGAGGGCGAAGTGGAATGAATTCTCAACACTGTCACCAGTTGTGACTCGAACTTGGGAACTGCATATTAAGTTTAAGTGCCAGCTGCATGATAAATAATGCATATTAATTTTAAGTGCCAGCTGCATGATAAATAATGCATATTAATTTTAAGTGCCAGCACTTATCATGGCCTTCAGCATGCCTTAATATTGCGTTGCAAAATAAACTTAAAGATTATATGACTTAATATTCACTCTTAACAGGGCCGGATCTAGGGAAGAGGGCAAGGGCCATGCCCCCCCCCTCCCCTCTCGAGAATGCTAGTAAGGGAAATGCAGGCAAAAAAGTTTTAAGCTTGTGCATATCCCCCCCCCCCACCTTTTTTTTTTTTACTTTTTATTCTACATCCGGGCCAGACTACTAATATAAACTGAAACCTATTATGAACATTTTTCATTCAGAACAAAAAAAGTGGGTTTTTAAGAAATGACATTAACTTTTTATGACTTGAATATAAATTTTTTACTGGGAAAAAAAGTCATCGAAGAAAGTTTCTTTGAATAATTATTTCAATACGAGTATGAAAGTTCGCTAAACATCGTCGACTGAACCTTTATCCTGTTTAGTGTTCAAGGGACATCAATAGCTTCGATCAATTTAAAGTTCAATAGCATGATTGGCTACTGATGAAAGAGACTCGAGTTCAAGCCCAGGGTAAGGCATACATGTTTATTGTTTTTTCTCCTGTTAGACCTCTGTGGCAAGCAATTGTTTGAGAGAATATTTATTTCTCGTAGATATGATGAAATATCTGAGTAATTTTTAAAAATGTCTTCACCAATACAAATCTTCTGGATACTCTGAAAATCAAATGATGTAGGTTTCACTTCTGAGCTGCACTTTTGTGCGCACAATGGGCTAAATGGCTATGTCACAAGGACCCCAAACGTTTATAGAATATTGGGGATCTATTGGACAACTGTTAGTAGACCGATGGAAACATCCGTCATGGCCATCCAATGTTTTTTAACGTGTACAAGTTATGGCTTTCTTGTTCCTGCACACAGACTACGGCTTTACGTCTATCTGATGGATGGCGACCTATCCAAATTCGTTGGTGTACCCTATCTGACTGAGAGCAGAGTAGGATTGGCTAAGAAAAATTTCAACGCTGGCACAGCTGGAACTCAAACCTGGGAACTACAGATTATCGGCCTGGCGCGCTACCGACTGATACAATCCCAAGATGCAGCAGAAAATATGGAGATTCACAAAAGATCCAGATACTAATAATAATTTCAATTATAAAAGTGCTGACGAATCAACGATTTATTTCAAAGAATCTTTCAAAGGAGAATCATTATTATAACTGATTCGTTTCGAGTGGTGCAATTTGTTTTGAGAAGGTAGATTGAAAAAATTCGATATAAGTGCAAGTTTTTTTATTCACTTCTGTTAAAGATTATTATCTATAATAAAATAATGGTTTAAAAATTAAATATACAAAAAAATTCTTAAACTTCAACGTTCTAAATTTTTTCAGCTTTAAAATTTTGGAATTTGGCTTGACTTGGGATTCCAGGTCCAGCCAAATTCCAAAACCTATTTATATACTTTTGGCTGGAGGTTAAAAGTGTATGAATATTTGAATAAATTTTTAAACGTTTTTCCATCATAAAATTTTGGCTGGACCTGTCTATCCCCATTGGTACATGCCTAATGAGCCAAAATATTATTTGTGTATTTACAAAGAAAACTGAATTTTTCTGTATATAAACAGTGAAAAATTCGGTACTTTTCGGTTAACGGGGTGCGCCAGTCGTAATTGTGCGCCAATCTCCGTATCCAGTGAATCTGTCGTCCGCATTATAAAAAAATTCGAGGTTGTCCAATTCGAGTTAGAATACTAGTATTTCACTTTACTACTTGTCAAATCCATTTCAGTGAAGTTAACAGATACCAGTGATATCTAATTTTTGACGACTTTTTGGAATCTGTTTTTTGACCTTTAGTCTCTTTGGTACTTTTCGGTTAACGAATAAAAAACACTTTACTGATTCGTTTTCACTTGGCCTCCGCTCAATCGGGGCGTTTTTTATAATGCCGGACGACAGATTCACTGGATACGAAGATTGGCGCACAATTACGAACCGCCGTTAACCGAAAAGTACCAAAAATTCTATTTCCATTTATCGAAAATTTTTGCCCATCACTGCCGTAATATCCATTATTACGATATTAATTTATAGACAGTATTTTAGTATATTCGTTCCGCTTGCATTGTTCGCTACATTTCATTTTCACCACAACCGCCAACTTCCACATCATAAGTTTAAGTAACACACGCGCCTACCTGTCCCGTTTTCTGATGACAAAATCAATACATCGCCAAAGGAATGCACACCTCCCCCACACACGTCTCCGAGATACTAGACATAATGGTATACATCGAAAGAAAGAGAAAATATGAAAAAGGAAAAGAAGAAATGTTCCACCTCCTCCAGAACATTAGTGCTTTCATAATGTTTACCCTTCGTGCGATGTCTACGAAGCGACGATAAGAAACATCTCTCAACCTTGAAGTTTTTCTTTTAAGCATTAAAATCAAGAACAAAATCTAATGCTTAGTTTTTAACAGAATGGAACTTAAAAAAAAAACTTACACTACTTTTATTAGAACGATTTATCGAATACGATTCTGAGCTTTACAGTCGCAGTTTTGGTGTCCACCCCCCAATTAGGTAGTGATGAAAATAGTTGCAGTGCGTGAACAGTTAGACCACCAGTATCTGGTCTATGGTCACGGTCATAGGCACAATGAGAGTAACATTGCAGAAATAACTTTTTCACATATACGTGTAAACTTTTCCCCCTGGTCTATAAAAAGAAAATGAAGTTTTCCATTTTTCCAAATATAGTATTCAACAGTAGTAATTCGTATTAACGGATAAATTGGGGGGGGGGGAATGTAGAAATATATTAGCCCTTATAAAATGTAAAAAAAAAATCGCGTTTTCTCGCTCTATTCTTGTTATCAACGCCCTTTCAAGGATGCCATTCTCATTCAAAAGCGTTCAGCAGATAAATGGCTAACGTTAATGTGGATAGCGCAAAAAGTATAAAAATTGATGTTATACTAGAAAAACGTGTGTATCGATTTATATATATTTCGATTTGACATGTATATATATGAAAAAGAGCTGCAAGAACACAAACATTATTGCATTACTGATGCTGATGCAAGTGGGAAAAAAACTACTTGAGATGACGAAAAAAAAGTTATTTAAAAATTCAATGATGATATTCTTTAAACAAAAAAAAGGGGGTGACTTATTTTATGTGAAAGATGAGATCTTTTTGCAGACAAAGCTAAATAAAGTGTTCAAAAAAATTACTCCCGTGTTGCCTAAAAAACGCTGGAATCAAATCTGAAAATTTCAGTCTTGGATTAATACTGTGGCAATAAAATTTGTATGTTGGTAATAAAAAAAAGTGTGTTTCCGTAACCACTGATACTGGCATTTCAAAAGCAAATTCAGAGGAATTATGAAAAATTATATTTAGGTAAATTTCAATCTAATATTTAATAGGATGTTTCTTTTGAAATAGAGGCAATCTTTTTAATCAGTGTATTTTTTCACTTAATCATTATCGTTAATAAAACCGCAATACCAACTTCTTTTACACATAAGCATCTATCGGACCTCAAAAGTATTTGCAAAAGTTCAAGTTTTCACTAGAAACTTTAGAATAAATAACAAATTTAATCAACACATAAACTCCTTGAATGATCGTGCGCTTCGCAGTCTGACCCGCATCGTACGGATCGTTAGGGGACATTATTTGAAACCACCTTCTATCTGAATCCCGGCTTCAGGAGCCGTCGACCTACGAGAGTTCCTCTTCTAACGGCGCGACACCAGACTCAACGCCTTGCCTGGGCTAAAGAACATCAAAATTTGGCAACGGATAACCTGGAGTGATGAATCCCGATTTAAACTTCATCACGCCGATGGGAGACTGAGGACAAAGAAGGTCTAAGGAGAAGTCGATCCCATAAATCCTGCATGTCAGGTCGGAACACTACAAGCTGGTGGTGGCTGTGATGGCCTGGGGTGTCTTCAGTTGGACGTCTGTGGGACCTTTGGTACGTGTACCGGCGACTCTTTCGAATTTTGATTTTTAATTTAATTAACAGCTATTTGGTTTACATGATACAAAATATAATTACTTATTACTGCATTAAATGGTATTGAAATTTTAAACTAAATTATAAACTTAAAATATTTAAAAAATACGTATCTTCCAATATATATACAGGGTGAATCTGAAAAAGTGGGCAAAACTTTACGGGGTGGTAGAACGCAGCTATACGAGTAATATTCGTCATAGAATGTATGGTCGGAACGCAAGCGGTGAGAAGTTAAAAGGTAGTTTTCCACTGTCACATTTAAAGAATGAACACAAGGAGGAGAGGAGATACTCTGTGCCTCACTTGCATTCCCGTCCGCCGCACCGTACACAAAGTGCATGTCCGCCATTTCGTGGTTAGTATAACCAGCCATCCTCTCGGCAATCCACGGTAGAAATGCCGTTGGGTGCGAGGACCGACCCTTTTATACCATTTCCAACGCCACCTAGCGGCTCGCCGTTTGCGTTCCGCCCATACTTTCTATGACGAATATTGCTCGTATAGCTGCGTTCTACTACCCCGTAAAGTTTTGCCCACCTTTTCAGATTCACCCTGTATATATAGGGCCGTCAAGGGTAGAAAATAAACCTAAAGCATTTCGATGGTACAATCAGTCACAAAGTTCGCATTCGCTTCCAAGGAAGATAGCGCGCCGATTACGTCTCAACAAGATTGCCGGCGCCCTATCTTCCTTTGAATACGAATTCAGTGGCTGATTGCACCATCGATATGCTTTAGAATTATTTTCTAGTTTTTAGAGCTCGTATACGAAGATAGGTATTTTTTTTTAATTTATATTTGTCACTAAAAACACCTACTTTCATTTGATACGACTCATACCATCGACCACATTTTCACTCCCTTTTGGAGTCGTTTGAAGTACCCACGACATTGGAGACATCACATGCTTAAGACTCGTTAAAGTCTAACACCGGAAAAATCCGTCCCCTTTTATGGATGGGGGAAGGCAAAATTCGAAATAGTTTACGAAAGCTTTCATTTGAACCTAACTTTCACATTGTTTTTTTTTTTTTGGGGGGGGGGGGGGGGTGGAAAACATGGGAGGCATTTTATAGTTTTAAAACACCCTGTGTCACAAGCTTTCTTCCCGCATTCGTGTTCAGGAGAACAATTGCTTTCTCGTTTCTCCCTATATTAAGATGGGGGGCATCGATTATTTTATAGCCTATGGACGTCAGTTTGTTACATTCGCCACTCGCGTTCTGGAGATATAGCAGAAGAATCGTTTTCGTATTTTCCTTTTTAGGGGAAAGCATGGGGATCAATTTTTTTTGCCTATGACACTCCCGCATCACAATCTTTCATTTAATGCATAGCTTGTTACTTTCTGCACTCGCTGTTCAGAAGATATAGCGAAACAAGTTTTCGTATTTCCCCTATTTTAGGAGAAAGTATGGGAGTCCTTTTTTTAATAGTCTACGACACTCCCCGCGTCACAAGCTTTCATTTAACACACAAATTATTTTCTCCATCGAGTTCGAAAGATTTGGTGGAACTAATTATGACAAATCCGCAAACTAGCAAATGCCAAAGCGAAAAGCAATAAGAAGATAGGTAAAATGCACAACCAGTCGAATTTTAACTAATAGTAATTTAAGTAAAACACAAATGAAAAATATAAACTTCAGTTTTAGTAATCTATTGTCGACTATCATTCTACCACCATAAATTCAAATTTCTGGCATAAATATATTGTTAATATTAGTTCACATTCTGTATTTTGCACCCTCTAACAATGTTCCGATACCGAAATATCTGATTTCCAGCCGAAATTTATCATTTTAATTATTCGTTTGAAGTTTTGCAATTTTAAAATTTTTTCGTCATTGGTGCGCACATTAAAACTTTTAGATTATTCATGTGAATCATAACATTTCAATACCCATCGAACACAAAATGTAATTTATCTCAATATGCAATTTTCTCTTAAAACATAAAAAAGTTGCTTTCCCACCCCCATGGGGTAAGGGTGCAATCATCAAATAGGCCATTAATGCAAACTTTATGACCTTCACAATTCACCACCAAAATTACAAAAACACGCCACTTACAATATCAGTTTTAAATTTTGTCATTTCCAACTTTTTTCACCGTTCGAACGAAAATTATAACTTGAGAGATTCGGTAAATACAAATCCTAATATTTCGTTAATGTTTATCCAACCCCAAAAAAATTTTGGTACTATCTCTTAAAATAAAAAAGTTTAATATCTATAAGGTGGCAGATAGACAGACCACAAAATGAAATCATTTGCTCGTTTTTATTAGTTATTTTAAATAAGCTAAAACATATTTCTCGCTTCATTTTTACTCAAAATGCTTTATTTCGGAAAACAAATTTCATAATGTCATTGACAATTTTGCAATATAAAGGAAAAAAAAAAATCAACTCATACCATTAACGTTAAGTTTTTCTTCCAGAAAAAAAAAAAACGCACATCTCTAATTTTATTTTTTTGCCATAGCCCTGCAATAGTTCTGTAAAAGAACACTTTACTTGAAATAAAGTAAAATTTAGTATATAAAAATTAAAACAACACAAATATTAAAGGAAAATTTATTGAAAATATTATAAAAATATGAGTATGATATGTACAAGTTTTTTTTTTAACAGGTCAACATACTTTATTCTACAGATAATGAAAACTATGTTAGCAAACTTTGTTTAACCGTATTCTCCTACATATCCTTAAATAACAATGATTATTCTATCTCCAGGACTCTACATCAGAGCTTTTGCATTGTTTTGCTTAAATATCAAGTATTTCAAAAACATATATATAATAGAACGAATGTTAAATTATATATATATTAAAAAAAAAAAAGGTTAGCGCACTTGGCTACTGATCTAAGGGACCTGGGTTCGAGCCCCGGACAAGGCATGGACGTTTGTGTTGTTTTTCTGCTGAGGTCCTGCCATCCTCTCAGATCTACTATGACAAATAAACTGACAGGCTCCTGTCAGACCTCTGTGGCAAGCAGCTGCTTGAGGGGGTATTTACTTTTACAGGAATACTAATTCTAACGACAGCAATTGTTCTTTTGAATCTCATCAACATAAACTTTAAACAATGCAATCTGTACAATGCTATTTTTCGCAGATAAATCTAAATTTTTAATCCTCTTGCTGTTTCCTCTAATGTACTATTAATCTTAAATATTAACTTTTTAAATAATATAGAAAGTGTGATAGTAATGTTCAAAATGAAACTTAACACAAATTTCGAAAACTACACATAAAATATATCCACACACACCTAAATGCCACTGAAACATCAACAGCCTCATGTTATGGTGATAGAAAGTCAATTTGGAAGTTTTATCTCTTAAAATAAGAATTTCGCAAAGGAAGATTTTTCCTTTTAATTTTCCAGATTATTTTGACTGATAACACAATTATTATCGTAGTTTTCACAACTCTTTGAATACCTACCAAATTCTGCTGAAAATCGAAATTTAGAGTGAATTCATTGAGATGCCTTATTTTATCTCAAAACACTTGTTATGGAGCTCAATGGTTTTAAATTTAACTTTCAATGAGTTAGGCTCTTTATCTCCGAGTGGCCCTTCTTTTCAAACAGTGGGATAAATGGCCAGGTCAGAAGAATCTCAAGGGCTCAGAGAAGGTTGGGGAAGGGGACCCATAGAATAGCTGTTGAGACAGATGGAAACTCCTGTCATGACCATCCAGCATGTCCCTTAACAAACACAATGTAGGTTATGGCTTTCTTGCACACATTACTATAATTTAATGTCACATCCAATGGGGTACATCCTTTCCAAGCTCATCAATATTCTCTATCTCACTGAGGCAAAGTGATTAAAAAAAAATTTATAACTTGCATAAAAATGGTCCAACTATCCTGAAATTTAAATCACTAATTGCTTTCATAGTAATGCATCACATATTTGAAAATGATGGGAATATACTGGATATTTATTAAATAATTATTATATAAATTTTAAGCTCTGCTATGCAATGGGAAATCTTTAAGAATTTTTTAAACTGAATCACTGAAATATTAAATAACTGATTATCCTAAAATTTAGTAAACTAATTGTTGGTGTATAAGTCTATTCGAAAACAAAGGGAATATACTAGATATTTCCCAAGTGCCTATGAATTATAAACACCAAAGTTATTCAATGGCAAAAATTTTGAGGAGAATCTATTCCATTATCATAAAATTTACAATGTGTAGATGAGAATGCTAGCTGTTCAAAATATAAACTTGCATATTTTTGTAGGCATCACAAAATAAAATGTCTTACAAATATAGTTATGAAGCATGTGATAATCCACAACTGAGCTTAAATTCTGGTGCAGTATATTATGAATAAATGAAGCAATTAAAAACGTTCATATCAATTATAATTGCAGAAATTTAATTTGAAAATTTCATGAAAATCACACATTTCAGTTCTCACGACTTAAACCTAAAAGTATTCTCTATGCCTATGGTTTCCTCTTCTTTCTCAAATAAGCAAGTTAACAGGATATTGTCTCAGGCCACATGGTTTTTAATTTCTTCTGGGGCTATTTCCAAAGCAAAGAAATAACAGGATTCAAAGCAGATGTCATGGACCGTTTCAATTTGTTAAATTCCAAAAACATTTTTTTGTAGTCTTGTTTCTCACTTCATGAGCCTCCTCTGAGAGCTGTTCAATTGCCAATGACTTCCTTTACAAAATTAAACCAATGTTATTTGTATAGTAAACCAATGTTTTAGTATATATACTAGATGTTGTTTGTGCCTCTTATTCCTACTGTCAAATCTATTCATATAGATGATGCAATTGCACAATGTCTTGTGCCTTAACAGAAAAAGGGCATGTATGGGCAGCTATTTTTTTTTGTATTCACACCTAGGTCTAAAATATATCTCTAGCAAATTTTTTGTAGGGCATGTTTTCAGAAAAAATTCCTTAATAGGGTCAAAGTGATAATAATTTGAATAAAAATTGCACAAAATACCTATTTATACCCTTATGTTTAACAACTAATATTTACCTCCTCTGATTGCATTCTGATCTTAATCTGTATTTTTGAAAGAATGTGAAAGAATGTTTTCTTTCTCTGCATATCAGAAAAAATTTTAAAAATTTTATTCAATGAAACTCTAATCAACACTCTAATTGGCATAAGAAGTTTAGAGACTTAAAATATGTTTCATAAATTAGTTCACTTATGTGCTTTTCCACCTTTGGAGGTTAAATAATGTAAATTGAAATGTAAATTGAATTTTGATCAGCTTTATCTCATTTCGAACCACTGTGCTAGAACAGAATAGCATTAGTGGTGAAAATTCTCAATGAGGGCATAGTCTAAACATGAACTTAGAACTTCAGAATATAAGCTTGACATGATTCTCCATGACACAAACCTATAGTATTTCAGTTCTCTGAGGGTATAATCATAAATCCTAACTGTAATCTGATCCCTCCCCCCCCCAAACCCCAATATGATAACAATTAAGCACATTCTGCATTAGACAAATGAAGAATTTATTTTTGCCAATCCAACACATACTTTATTTTTTATAAGAAAAAAAAAAACAGTATATATTACAAAAGTACGCACAATTCCTGTATACTTAGTTCCAAACTAATGAGCTTAATAACTATGAAACTAAACTTATTGGCTCTCCATAACCAGATGAATTATTTTGTCTATAAAATTACAGTTAGTTTATTTTCTTATGGGTACTTGCAAGTTGGTCTTTTCCATAACATATGCAATTTTGGATTACCACATATTAATTGTTCACCAACTGCATGTGTATGCTTTCAATCTGGACTTGATTGTTCTCCCTACATAAAAAGACTGCCATTTGAAAAGCACATTCCCTGTACAGGTAAAAAATTCCTGTGCAAGGAAAAAACCAGAGAGTATGTTAATCATTCTTAAAAATTATGAATAAAAAAGCCATATTAAGTATGACAAATGCATACAAAATTAAAACTACAAAAAAGTGCTAATTTTGCAGCATTTTTACAGTTTCACTAAATTATAAATAAAATATTTGTGTATTCGTTCAAAAAATAAATTATAAAATGATGAAAAAACATTATTTAAGCCAAATATTTAAAGAGCAATAGCTCTGTCTATTGCAAAGAAAAAGACCAAACCTGCACTTTTTTTAGCAAAAAATAGGTGCACTTCAATCAAATTAATGGTTACATACAGGTGAATGAACAAACATCCTGATAAAGATATTTAAAACATTAATAGTAGAATAGTAAAAATTATTTAAACTAAATGCATTTTTCAGAGAAAATATTTTATATGACCTGCTCATTAACATTAACTCAGTGTTCATAACTAAACCTGTATTGATGTCAATTGACTTTGACACTTGGTTAAACAAATAATGCTACATTGCAAAGTGTTTCACATTAAACAAAAGTTATTTTTGTTCGTGCCTGGTTTACTTGCCATACATCCAATTCTTCATATTCTTCAACAGCTTCATCAATTTGATCCGGGTTGTAACCTTTCGATGCACATCGCTCTATTGCATCAGCCATTTTCACTGTTTTACTTCTTGTTTCTTTCATCATATCTCTAATAACACCGAAGATCTGGTCGGTTACTGTCAATGTCCTAAAGACAAAATTTAATACATGAATAAAAAATATTTATAAACTTAAAAAAATGTAACTGTAAAAAATGTATAGTTATTAAAAGACAGGAAAAATGTTTGTTTTTTCCAGAAATATAATTACAATTTACACTGCTTTCACATTATTCACAAATAGTCATATGCTGGAAATGCTGGCACATTCATCAAGGCATCCAGAAACTTGTTTAACTACACTATCACATACACAATAAGCAATGTCTTGATCAATACTCAAAATGAAGATTTTGAGACTGGTAATCAATTGATCCAGGATTCATGGATTGTTTTCAAATGCCATCTATTTTAAACATACCCAAAAATTGATGGAGACAGATATGGTAATCACAGTGGCCAGAAGATTTTTGAATTTATTTGCTCCTTGAACAAATAATTTTTCGCAGCATTGTCAACGTGGTGTTTGCTGTTCAAGTAGCCCTGCTGTTGAAGCCAACAGTACTGATCATTCACCACCACCACCAGTGCAATAAACTACATCATGAACTGTTAGCACACTTCTGCATTAAGTTTGGAAGATGTGGACCAAGTATCATCACTGAAGAAAATCATGCCCAAAACACGTTTCAGATAAAACTGATAAATGACTCATAGCAATGCTCTTGTTTTTGCACATCTGGTCCTTTTGGTTTATACATCACAAGAAAGTAAGCTCATGATCATTCATATCAATGAACATAATATGCTCACTGCTTGCTGCTCTCTGTCTGCTTCCATATGCTTCATACCAGATTATGGAGGAAACTGGCAAACACCGATTACTCCAGGAATAGTTGCTAAGTCTTTTGACCATCATACATGCATTTTTTTGTTGGCCACAAACTAATTCTTTACATCTGCAGGCATCCGTCATCCAGCTACCCTGAAGGTTGCTATCTGGTCATAATTAAAGTTCTGCTGTTCAGAGGCTGCTGCAGAACTGTAGGATGCATTCATATTCGGGGTCTGTATGTTGAAAAGCATGGCAAAAAAAGAGAAAAAAATGCAATGGCATTCAATCTCAGATGGCACAAGTGGGCAAGCATATGCATATCATTCCAATGAGTAAAGTATAAAACAATAAAGATAGGTGCCTGAACAATACATGACATTCTTACAGATGAAAACCATGTTTCTGGCCCTGAAAGAATGAATTGCTGGTGAAATTATCCTATGAGAACCAAAGTATTGTATCACAGTCATTAAAGGAGTATCATAGAAGGATTCAGAAAGGTTCTGTAACATCCACGGGCCTCAGAAAAATGACCAAATTTGAAACAAGAAACTTAGGTGTCATAAGTGGACTAGGTTAGAAACCCACTGATTCCTATGTTGAAGAGAAGATATCCACCATTCTAAATGCAACTGCTGACACACAGAGAAGCAGTAATGCTTGGCATGTTGCATAGCAAATGTGCATAAAGTGTTGAGAAAAGTGCTTCAACATTATGCATAGATCTATTGTTAGCACTGGCAATCTGACTGGCCTTTGCACAAGACTTTTTGTACAAATGGAAGTGGAGACTGGAGCAGTGAATACCCAATACTATTGGATCTGGGCAGCAACCAATACATTTGCAATACAGAAACGCACACTGCACTCATCTAAAGTGATATGATGCATTTTATGAGTGAATTTTTCATCAGTCACCATTCTTTTTAAGAGGTTCATGGTTCAAGGAGGTGTAACATTCTCTGTCATTAGTCAGTGCTATCGACCTTTTACAGGATACTGTCATTCCATCCCCACAAAAATGTGGGTATCTTCAGACAAGTCTTCATGTAGGAGAGAGCTCCTCCACATATCCTGAACAATGTGAAAAATTTGCTGCATGCAAAATTCACCAATGATGGAAAATAAGTCACAGATTCCCAACTTCATGGCCTCCTCATTCCTCAGATTTAAACCACTGTGATACTTAGCTGTGGATTATTTGGGGGATCAGGTCTATAATGCTACATTAGAACAATTGATGAGAACATCACTCGATATGTGGCAAATATAACATCAGATATGCTGTGTTCTGCTATCGACAATGTTATCCTTCAATTTCAGCTCATTGTGGTCAGTGAAGGAAACCACATGGAACCTATTTTGTCCCGATAGTAAACCACAACAATCCCTTATTTTCTGGTGATGAGTTTTGTAAACTCGTTTATTTTTTTTTGCATAATCGCTTTCCACATGATTTGCAACATGTAGATTCCAAATATGAACACATTCTGCCAATTCCATACATCTGCAGTGGCCTCTGAACAGGGAATTTTAATTATGACTACACTGTACATATAAAAAAGATTCTGCCATTTAAATTAGATGGAACCGAATACTATTTTGCCATTTGAAGTTGAAATACTGTATGATGGTCATTTCAAAGAACTGTGGTGCTACCATTGACATTAGCCATTTTTAAAAACGAAGTTTGGTATTACTGTTCTACTGAAACTTTTTTTCTTCTAGTAGATGAACATGCAAAGTAGGTTTTAGTAAATTATGGATGCAAAAGCCATATTAAGCATTACATTCGAAATTAGAAAGAAAAGTAAAATTGTTAATTTTTTATACTTTCTTCAAAATATGAAAAATGTAAATTTGCACATTTTTTCAGATCATAATATACATGTAGATGAATTTGGGCTCGGATTTCAGTTTTACCTTAGCAGTTATCAGAGCACTTGATGCCACAGCTTGACGAATTTCTCGCTCTTGAATCTTGATGGTACGGATGCTAGATTTGTTGTGGCACAATTACACACCACATTGGAAATCGACATACCATCTCTCAATGAGTCCATCAGAGCAAGTTTTACATCCAGCATTAGAACAGATCTCTATTTCTTTGGTTAAGCACCAGAGGAAGCAGTTGGCTTGCATTTAGGAGCCATGTTGTATGAAAAATAAGTATCTTTAATTTTCAGAATTCAGGGCTGGACATTGACCTTCTGAGACTCTAAGCTATATCCAGGTCAAGAGTTATTTTAAAGTCAAAATATACTTTATATTTATTATTCTGATTGAATTAAACATTGAAAAATAAACAAGAAATTATGTGGTGAAAACACTTATTATATTTTATAACTATAATAAATTTACAATTTCTAGACAGTAAATTTAATTTAGGTCCAAGGCATAACTTAGTTAATTAATGCATGTCCAGCCTTGCCAAAATCACAGTCAGAGTAGTGAGATGCTCACACTATGAGTTGTGTGGAAACTGAGGGAACAGCTGATTGAGCGGAATGGCAAGCAGAATCACTCACACTACTTAAACTGTTACTTTTTGGCTGAGTGCATATAGTTGAATTTGCGTAAGTTAAATGCAAATATAATGCGATTCCACTGTATATTAAATATATATATTTAATATTAATATACAGTAAAATAGGTAACATTATTAATCAAAATTTCAAGTTTCTATATTCTCACCTGCCAGTTGGTTGATGCTGCTGATTTAATGAGTCCTTTGACATTTCTAAGAGACGCATAGCTTCATTTACATCTTCTCTTTCTACAACATCAGCAAGGCGAAGTCGAGCCTTAAAGTAATAAAGAATAGAGCTGCTTATTTAGTTTTAATAAAATTACTTTGATAATTAACATATTTTTGAAATATTACGTTTTGAATTTTTTTTCAGGCAGCCACTTTACCACAGAGCTTCAACAGCAAAATAAACCACAGAGAAGGCATGGAAGGAAATAAAGACCTCCACAGAAAGCCAAACATGAACATTGCTATCTTATCTGTAATGTTTTTACTTTGGTTGATAACTTTTTCATGTTTAAAGCATTTTCGCTTATTCAAAATTTCAGATTTTATTGTTTTTATTATTACTATTTTCCATCTAAGAAGTATCCCTCACATAAAGAAATTTTTTGAAACTGGTTCCCTGAAAAACATTTCAAGCAGATTTTATTGTATTTGATTCATACACCCCTTCTCCTGGAATGCAAATAATCAAACATCAGATGCAACAGACTTATGTAAAATCATTGCATTAAGTTGTTTCATGGCATTTTCATTTTAGCCTGTATTAGGGATCACAATTGTTTTCAATTATCAAAAAAGCAATACAGTCGATGATTGTGAAAACATTTTTGTAATAAAACTGTTTCTGGATTAAACAGTAATTCCAACATCTGAATGACTTTGATAAAATGCAGTTTTAAGTGTAACACTTAACATCAGATTACTTGTGCATTGAAGACGGATTGTTTTACCCCGGAGCTTCACTTTTTTGCACATAGTGGGCTAAATGTTCAGGTCAAGACCCCTAGGACTCAGAGAAGGTTGGGGGAAAGGGACCCACTGAACAGCTATTAGGAGACTGATGGAAACCTCCCATCAGGAACATCCAGCCTGTTCTTCAAGTGCATGAGGTATGGGTCTCTTACACATGGGGCCTGGCATTACGTTCCATCTGACCCGACAGTGACCTTTCCAAGGACAACAGTGTTCCCTTTCTGACCTAGGGCAGGGTGGGGGTTTAGCAGAGATAAATCTCAATGCTCACAGGTAGGACTCAAACCTGGGAACTACAGATTATGACCCTGACCTGCTACCAAATAAACCAACCACTGCTCTTATTGAAGATGGACTTGTAGTCAGAAAAAATGTCTCCCCAGATGACAGTTGCTTTACACAAGTTCATTTTATTTTGAAGCAACAGTTAAAAACTTTAATCTTCTACTTTACTATAAACCTATGAATACCTGCAATATTGTTTTCATGGCCTCAAGTGCTTGAGAAGACATGGAAAGAAAGAAAACTTCTAAAAGTGTAACAGTATAATTTGGAAGAACAAAAAGTAAAAAAGAGGAAACTATAAAAACTTAAAGAGTTTTGCCTGTGATGAAAAATCGTCAAAATGCTGCCTCTGAAATTGATTTCACTGACACTTCTGATAATCATGATATCACCAACAAGAATCAGCTATTTGTATGCTACATTTCCTACTGCTGCAATAGGTGTAATAAAATGATACACATACTGATGGTATGAATCTACACTCAGCCCCTTGACACTTATTAGACCAGACATGTGATCCAATATAAATGTTATGTTAACAATGTATGACAATATTAGAGAATTTTTGTGAATTTTCTTCCCTTAAATTTCCTAGTGAGTTTTAAATTTTTATGTAAGCCACTTATTGAGCTTTAATTTGTTTTCCCAGTTCTCAAGATATCAAATTTTTAATTTATATGGCTTGCTGATGGTCTTAATCAACATTACCCTTAACATGCTGGTTTTATAGAGCAAAACTCACACTGGTGGTCATGTTAATAATTTTGAAGTGCTTCCAGCAGGAAAAAAAGAACACAAATTTAAAATCTTATACTGAAATAACTAAAATACAGAAATAGGCCATATCATATACCAAAATAAAGAGAATTTAATTGGGAATTTTTAAAAAATAAAATGTTTGAGAAAAACAATAAGCACATTAATTTCAGTAGTGCTTATTTAAAATAATATAGTAAAAAAGGAAAAATTTCATTGGATTTGAACCTCATTCTGAAATGACTAATGAACAGAATATGGTATGTTATATATTAAAAGGAAGAGTGTTTAATTCTACATAACAATATTTAAACAGATTTACTTGAAATGGAATACTTATATAGTTTCACATTTTTTTCTTTTTACAGTACTGCTAGAAGTTTCACCAGGGTCACTATATTGTGTACTATCACTATTGATATCAACATTTACTACTAACTCATTATATGGGCTATTTTGGGGGGAATTTCAAGAGATCAAGGAAATGTTTAATGGCAAAAATTCAAATAACATGCTCCATGAAAGTTTAGTTTGGGAACATAAGGAAAAAAACAACCACAAACCAGGGTTGATAAAAAGTCAGGTACTGGCTGCCACAGCAGTATAATGGTTTCTACTTTCATTTTTAGCAAGTTTATTGGATATATAAATTATTAAGTTTATATTAATTATCAAATTTAGTTTATAAAAGTTTCAGTTGGTTTTAAAAAAACTTAAAAATGGCCAATTTTTATAGGAAAAATAAACTTTTAGAGCATATTAACTTGGGAACTACAGTTTTCAATGGATATGAGACTGCATTTGGCTCTAGGAATTACAGTGTCTTCTGTCACTTTAGGGTTAATAACTAAAGCTGTACTGCAGTACGTCAGGGAAACTATGAAGAATTCAAAAGTTTCTTGTTCAAGTGAAATATTTATACAATAAGTTTAATTTTGTTTCAATTACACTTTTAAATTATTTAAATTATACTCTTAACTGAATTTTGAAAAATTAACACACATTTAGCATCCAATGTAAATGTTATTGCAAACACTGCTTTCATTTTTTTGTCAATAAAAATAGTTGATGTTACAAAATGTGAAAAATCACTTCTAATTTAATATTGCTTTTAAAAACATGTCCATTTGAAAATTACTACAAAAAACAAATAAAAACATTATGTCTAGTATATTTTTGTGCAAAACTCAAAAAGACAGAAATGTTATTAAATCACTACACCAAAAATTTTTTCTCTAATATTATCAAAATTATACTTGTTTTAACAAAACAATAAAAGTAAATTTTGAAACAGAAATTACCAATGCAGTGGCTAATCTTAAAATTGCAAGCAAATTTCTTGCAGATGTAAAAGTCATATCTTTACTGTTGCGAGCTTCTTTTCTTAATTCCACATATGCTCCAACAATATAGTCAGCGAGATTTTCAGCAATTACGGGATTTTTCTTCTTGCATAATGAAATATACCGTCTCATTAGCTTCATATCTAGTGGTTTAAATTGTGCAGGTGGTTCAGCACAATTCTGATGTACATAAGTGATATGCTGTGCTAATCTATATGAAAAAAATATAAGTATAATATATTGATAATTTATTTTAATAAATGATTTGTGTAAGAAACACAATTTGCAACAAAAACAACTGAAAAACCTCAGTAACAAAAACATTTATGGGCTTACTTTAAAGTTACTTATATTTCCCTAAGCTACTAAAATAGCTGTATTCTGTTTAAAACTAACAGTTGCTAAAATACATATGACAAGGAATTATTTAACACCTTCATTAACAGGTTTATACTTCACTCAAGTACCAAACATTTTTTATGAGAAATAACACACTGCCAAATTTAGTAGAAAAATTATGAAGCGAACACTGGTTTAATTTAGTACACTGTAACAAGAAATACAAAGCATGCTGTCACTTTCCTCTTCCATTCTTGTGAGCAGTATTACAAATTCAGGTTTTGGATACAATAGGTACAGCTAAATGTAATCTTTCTGGAATATGCTGTACTGGCATTCAAGTAATATTACAGAAGGGTATGCTACTAAATGGGACAAGGCAAAAAAATTTAAATTTTTATAGAGTACACCCTCACCAATCATAGGGCTTAAATTTCTGAATATCTTCATCAATTACAAATCCACAAGATTTAAAGGCTCATGAGAAAAGTAGCAGGTACACAGTTTGCCAAATGTGTAGTTTAAGTATACTAGCATTATATATGCAAAATCTTTGTTTTCTCATGTGTAAAAAAAGTGTTACAACTACTTCTTGATGTGTTGATGTGGAAACAAATTACAGTCAACAACAGCATTGGTGACCTATGCCTCAAAATGTTTACTGAAGAAAAAAAAAAACAAAAAAAACTGACACCTGTAATTAGCAAGGGTGTTACTTATTTAACTTGTATTTGCTAAGTTAATTTCAGTTTCTAAGTTCTTGAATTTATTTTATACTCTTAAAATACATTCTTTAAATACTAAATTCTCAGTTACTTCATATATAACTTACATTAATTTAAAACTGTAAAAGGATTTTACAAAATAAAATATACTTACTGATCTTATTACTAAAACGCTGATATAAGACATTGTAATAAAAACAAAAGTTGAATAAGGCTCTTTTGCATCGATATAAGTAGTGTGACATTCAGCAAATGAATTTTATTTCCATTATATCAATAATATGTGTTATTAATGATTAACACTGTATTAGCCACAGGAGTAATTGTGAGTATTACCCCAAATTTTGTTTCAGATTGGTACTCCTGTATACTGTTCAATGCAGACTCCCTCTTTCCAGTACCTTTCAAGAATATTCTGTTGATCTGTTTAATGCTACTTGTCTGACTCCAACAACTAGAGATAGGGCATGTCAAAAATGTTAAGCATAAATTTTAATCACATACTAATCATGTTTCTTTGAATTTTTGTTGTTTTTACAACTGTACCAAAGGCAGATACAACTTGAGAACTTATATAATCAACTTACAATATATCTTACTTTGTGTAATCCATATTATTATGGGGTGAAATGAATTTCTCCTGCAGTAGATTTCGTCATCAACAACTTCTTCCTTCATAATTTATAGCCAAGCCAATTCTTTTTAATTTATATACCATTGCCAAATTCTTTCCATTCACAAAACCATTAAGATTCTAAACCCCATCTTATCACAGATAAGATCTCCAAGTTTTAACCCAACTTGGGGTCACACAGATGGAACCTGCATACTAGATTTGGGACCCATATTTTCTGTTTATGGGTATCTGAACTGGATATCTGGAGAACTGAAGGGCACCAAAATCTGTTGAAACAGAAATAAAATCTCATAATAACTTGTGCTGTAGTTACCCACACAACCACAATCTCCACATAATATCCATAAAATATCTATAATGAGCCATGGATATCCACTGGTTATCATAGATGTGGAGATTGTGGTAGCAATCAACAATAATGAGGCACATGCTAATGTCAGCACACCAGGATAAGGCTATTATTTATTACATTTTATGTTCATATTTCACATCTCAAAATTACTTGGTTTGTATTTTCCACTCTATTTGTGTGATTGAAAATTATCTATTAGACTTGGTTATATCAAGACTGCCACAATGCATCAAGTTGGGGATTATGAGAGACATAGGTAAAGTTACCATTTTTCATAAGTAAAAAGTAAACTAGAACTGGACATTTTAAAAAATGTCAGCTTTTTTTTTTTCAGAATACCCCACTTGATACCCCCATATTGCATTATAAATTCAAATTCCTACCTATAATAGAACCTGAATTTCAACAATCAAAAATACACCAAGAAATTGACAATAAAATCACTAGTCATTATAAAAATATATACATATTTCTTACCAAATTTGATTTACAAAACATAAGTGATATCAATTAAAAGAAATCATGTAGGTACATCATCCATGAAAACCTTATGTAAACAGATACACATGAATGAAGAGAAATTTTTGGAACTTGTCTTATTACACATTTATCAAGATAGAGACAGATCTAGAGGGAGGGAATTGTCTGAGATTACATAAATATTTCATATACTTAATTTATTAAAGAAAAAAAAACAACAACAGGCAATTTAAGATACACAAGAACAATGTTAGGGCACTCACCTCAGGTCGTTATCCCTATCTGGTTTATCTTGAATTAGCCACAGTAAATCAAATCTTGACAATAAAGCTGCTGGAAGTTGGATATTTTGCTCAACACTTTTCTTTGGATTATATCTACCATAAGCAGGATTTGCTGCAGCTAAAATTGACACTCTTGCATTTAGAGTTGTCATAATGCCAGCCTATTTTAGGAACAAATTCAATTTTATTGACAATTTTATCCACACAAAATATTAAATACATATATGTGACTCATACTCCAATTGTAACCATAATTATAAAGCACAAATAAGAAAGCTAAAAACTCATATGCACAAAATGCTGTCTTCCTGAAATACTGAAAGAGTTGGGGATAATTCTGTTGTCACATAACTTGACAGAAGATTATTTTCTATGATAGGCATATTGTGCCTAAAATTTTACTAATTATTTCTAATTTGAAACCAGAAAATCCAATAACCTTTGGCAAATATGGAATGTTTGTTTTCAAAAAAATTTCTTTGCCATCTTTTCCAACTTTAGCACCTTCTAAGGATGGGTGGGTGGATGAATGAATGGCTGGCCTGGCTATTCAGCTTGTTGTGTGTGCACAAAAATGCTACTCCAAGATGAAATGGTCCAATAATTCAGTTTAAGTTCTCCTATGCATATGGGTGTTCTCACACTGTTTTTCTTAATTTAAGAACATAGTAAGGTGATCTTTGCATTATGTCATCTTAATTCAGCTCAGAACACAGTATGCATCTTTCATTTCTAATTTTTTGTTACTCTATAACTACATTATCAAAATTCTCAAGAAGTTCTAGAGATATTAGATCTTCCTATGGCTAGCAAGGACTTATAGTTGTCTAAGGGTGAATCCAAGTATAGAGATATATGCTGATATACTCAAGTATATTTTGGCCAGTTCAGAACAAAATTATTCCTGGCCTATTAAAAAATTCCCTACAGGTATATGCATTCACAATTATTAATTAAAAGTTTGAGGGTCTACAGCTTAAAAGTAGACTATAATTTAGCACCATTGGGTTGTTTTACCTCTGAGTGACACTTTTTTGCACATAATGATGGGTCACAAAGACCCTGAGGTCTTAGAGGTTTGGGAAAGGGGACCCACTAGACAGCTGTTAGGAAACAGATTGAAGCCTCCCATTAAGGCCATCCAGCATGTTCTTTAACATGCACATGGTATGGCTCTCCAGTACATGAGCCATGGCTTAACATACCATCCGATGGACAGCAAACTTTCCAAGCCCATCAGCATCCCCTACTGACTGAGGACAGGGTGCGGAGTTTTGTGGAGATAAATCTCAACACTGGCCCAGTTTGGACTCGAATCTAGAAACTGCAGATTACAAGCCTGGAGCACTACTGATTGAGCCACCCCTGCCCCTGATTTCAACATCACTTACAGATCTTTCTGTAGTTTCAGAACTATATTCTATCTACACAGCTAAACAAAACCACAGAATATTATACTGGCTTATGGGGGAAAAAATATCTTGCTATGAAACAAACCTTAGCTATAGAAATTGTCTGCTGTTCCATTACTTCATGAATTGCTGTTCGATCACTATCCATCATTTTGTCAAACTCATCAATGCAACAGATGCCTTTATCAGCAAGTACCAAAGCACCTCCTTCTAGAGTCATCTCACCAGTTATTTGATCTTTCATTACTGCTGCTGTTAGACCAACACCTGAAGATCCTCTGCCAGTGGTATACTGACCTATGATAATAGATTTTACCAAATATATGAGAAACTGATGTAAGCTTTAAAAAATGAACATTAAAATAAATTATTTTAGACTAAACATTATTGTCTAATATTGACCCAACCACATTCACATTCAGTGGTATGCTTATATCATTATATATATATAACATATATATATATACACTGGTTCACATAAATTAAGGAAAACTCAGAAAAATTATGATAAGCAAAAAAATTATATGAATGATTTTAATGAAATTTGATGGAAACATGAATTACGATGCTAGTTTCAGAATGGCATAAAATATTTTACACTAGAAACATTTTTTGTCAAAAAATAACAAAGGAACTAGTCCAAAAATGAGGTGTCAGAATGCAATGGGCAAAGTCATTTAATAAGGAGTGTGTTCACCCCCTTCTTACTAAAGGAATGGCAGCATGCAGGCATGACAGCAATGTTCCATGCTGCTTATGATGTTGTGAATCAGCTCAGTAGGGAGTGACGATCATTGTTCCTTTAAAGCAGTAATAAGTTCCCCTTTGTTTCAGGTGGCAGGTTGAGAGCAGCAACATGTCTCCCTAGAACATCCCACCCATGCTCAATCGGATTTAAGTTGTGAGATCGAACTGGCCCCTCCTTGCGCATAATGATCTCCTCTTGAAGGTATTGTTCCACTAGTCGAGCTCTGTGTGGACGAGTGTTATCGTCTTCTAAGATGAATGTTTCACCTGTTGCACCAGCATAAGGAAGTACATAAGGGTCCAGAATCTCATCTCTATACCTTTGAGCATTGAGGTTCCCATTCGTCAACACAGAGGTCTGTGCATTGACATAAGGAAATGCCACCCCAAACACACATGCTACCTCCACTGTAACTGTCTCTTTGACAGATTTTACTGGGATGATAGCGGGTACCTCATTCTCTCCATATCAAACAATGTTCAGAATCACTCTGCAAGCAATATCTGGACTCATCTGTGAAGAGCACAGACCTCCATTGCTCTTCTGTCCAGTTAACATCATGCACGCCCAATTCAACCGCTCTCTCCTGTGACGTGACAAATTACTGGCCTCTCTCATGAAGCCTCTATGCAGAGTAGAAGCTGATACAACCTTCCCAGTGGCTACTGCAAGAGAGGATCGTAGCTGAGAGGGATTAGACATCCTGCTCCTTCGTGCTGTTATCACAGATATCGGTCTTGTACAGTGGTCGCAACTCTAGCCTTTCCTCAGCTAAACCTCCAAGACATGGAATCTATGCTAAGAAATTGATTCCATAGTCTATGAACCACAGAAGGACTCGCATTCAGCCATCGTGCCACATCTGACTGACTTTGGCTTGCTCCGAGCTGGCTCTCCACTGCATTTATTTGGCAAATGATGCACTGAGGTCATTCCTACAACATGGCTAATTTCAAATTTCTTTAACTCACATTTACAACACAAAATAATGATCCATTCCAAAACACCCATTTTTATGCTGCTATCTGATTACGCAAATTGACACAACCTAGACTAATCAGACCTCTGTGGCAAGCAGCTGCTTGAGGGGGTATTTATTTTTATCATTATATGCTCATTTGGCATTACTGCGTACATGAACAAGTTTGGTGAGGATCGCACAATTTTTTGGCAAATTACTGCGATTTTTCTCATTTTTCCTTAATTTATGGAAAGCAGTGTATATACAGATACAATGCAGATATACCAATGATTTCATTCCTTTCTGCCCAGATACTTCACATATACCGAATAAAGAGGATATAACGTTCTACTTCAAAAAGCTGTAATTGAGGCTAAAGATAAATTTTTACTCATATACTGAAAGTACTTTGACATATTTTAATTAAATCAATTAACTATAGCAACTTACAAATAATAAGTAAAAAAAATGCTTGTTTCATGAGCCGTATGATTAGTGTTGCTATATAAAAAGATGCAACCTATCACAGCTGTGATCAGCATGCCACTCTCCCTCACTGCATTCACTGTTATGCACTCAGTAGACTGGTTGCAGTCTATTGTGTGTCAAGAAGTGTTTACTGTTTCACATTGGTTCATCCATGAAATACTAAGGCTAAACAGAGATGACCTTATTAATGTGCTGTTAGCACCTGAAGTAAAAAATATTATGAATTAAAAAAGAAAGATGGATGGAACCACAAACAATTGACCGTGCAATCCCTTTGCAAACAAGTGCATCTATTCTACAGTAAACATATAGCTAACATCAAACAGCAGCAAAGGAAAGCAATCAAGAAGATATTGAAGAGATGTTAAAAACTGCAAGAGATGAAATTGAAACACATTTATCTCACCAACAGAAATGCAAAAATGTTTCAATGCAGTGTGTTCAAAATCATCGGCTATGCATTATCCCCACTGCTTGCAGATGGACAGTGATTCTTATTTGCAATGCACTGCTTCCACCATCCCCACGATTGACAGATAAGCATTCTTCTCAATCGTCATAGAAAGTGCTAGATTTTAGAGCTAATTTCGCTTGGCACAGACTTAATTATATTCAGTTTAATTAGCATGATTATGCTGCAATTTAATTGCTATTGATCAAGCTATATACTCCATGGCTTATCTATGCATGGCACTTAGGCAACGATAGAAAACTTATCAGTGAGTTTTTACAGATTACACTCTTATATCTCTTAGACCAGAGGTTCTAGCATGAATATCTCATCAATGGCTTTAGCTACCACTATTACCTTCTTAACTTATACTAGCAATGTATATGAGTAATATCTACAGTTGTTACAGTATTTGGCACTACCTTATCTTTTGCGACTTTTACCGAAGTGGCAAAAGGGGTAGGTCAAATATGAACTACCTTCATACAATGCAATAACTGCATATTCATGAGGTGCTGTTACTATAATATCCAAAAAAATTATTATTTATGATGGATTGAACATGTTTCCAATAAGATTATGAATAAAGCAGAGTTTGTCTGGAAATTGTATTTGTAAGACATGCCAAAGGGCAGAATAGGAATTTTGTTAAGTCTTGATCAATTGTAAAAGAAAGTGTTTGAAACTCTACAAGTTTACAGAAATAATGTGTATGAAGTTGACAATAATATAACAGACATGAAGTAAAAAAAAATTAATAATAATTGATTCATTTCAAATTTTATTCACTTCTTTAATTCAACCCAATTTATTCCTTTACATCCTCATTTACATTGCAATAAACTTTGTTTACATTATTATCATGAACTTACAAATAAAAAAAATTCTCAAGAAAGAAATTCCCAAGATTTACCTATATGCAAATAAAGCTCAAATAGAAACAAGTAATATCAAAGATTTTATTTTAAAATTAAACAAGGTGAAGCAAGATTAGGGAATTCTTCAGAAAAATCATCATAATTTTCTACTTGCATCCAACTATATCAAAATTGACTTTTTCATAAAGAAAATAGACACTAGTTTGAAATAGGGAGTACAACACATTTTTAACACTATCTTCAAATTCACTGTTATGTCCAGACAATTTTTTGCCATCTTGGGCCTCATTGTTCTCTTGTAATAATTCATTTAGCAAAAGGTATAAAGCTAGCCCCCCTGAAGCATGCTTATTTAAGCCATTTAATATTGGCAGCACAATAATTTTATGAAGTATATTTGTTGAGCAAATAATATTACTAAACAAGTATTTTATTTTTTAAAAGGAAAGGTATTCACATATACAAAGGACAGAGACAACTTACAAGTTTTGTGTAGGTTATCCTGGTTTATCATACAACATATAAATATATACACATATTTCATCTCTATAGTTTTGAAAACGTATTAGTTTTCAGATTAATAACAATTGGAAGTAAACAAAAAGAAAAAAATTATAATACAGAAAAAAGTACATTACAATTAAACACTAAGACAAAAAAATGTTTTTTAATGACATTCCAATGTTGCTAAACTTACTGCGTGGAGCAAGTCGATCAATATAGGAGAGGAGCTGAGATTTTGCAACACCTGGATCCCCCATCAAACAGATGTTAATGTTTCCTAATAAGCAAAAGTTATATGCAATTTCACCTTATATTCTTAAAGCTACATAATTTTGGATTTAACATAATTAAAAACATTTTACGCAGAAATAAAAAATTATATTTCAAATTTCTATAAATGATACATCTTTTAGTACTTCTTTACATTATATCATTACAGTTGTAGGAGCAAAATACAGAATAATATGTAAAAGTCTAAATAGCAAATTCTACTCAAAATAATTTTACAAATTATCCAACCATGGATAACATGTGCTAGCAGAAGAGCTGCCAACCTTATGCAATGAGAATTACAAGTGGTAAGAAAATTCAGAGCAATTAAGAGCACTTACTGTAAACTGATAAATTCTACATTTGATGAATTAATGTATCTATTATTGGTTACTAATTATTATAGATTAAGTTAATTTCAATAATATAAAAAATAATATAAATTTCAATATAATACACAAGCCACATATTTCGCCTGTGACTGCTGCAAGTCACTGCTTCTTACACTGCATCAAGAGGCATCATTGCCTGTCAAAGTACTTTCTCAAGGACTTTCCAAAACATTATGACCACCTGCCTAATATGATGTTGATCTTCCACGTGCCACCAAAACAACTCTTAAGGGGCGAGGCATGGATGCTACAAGATTTCTAAAGGTGTCTTGTGGTATCTGGTACCAACACATTACCAGCAGATCCTTTAACTCTTGTAAGTTACATGATTGAGTCGCCACAGATCGATATGCTGCTCTAACACAAACCATAGATGTTCAATTGGATTGATATCTGGGGAATTTGGAGGCCAGGGCAATACCTGGAAGTTTTCCTCATGTTCCGCAAACCATTCTCGAACAATCCGGGCAGTGTGGCATGATGCATTATCCTGCTAAAAGAAGGCACTACTAGAGGGTAATACCATTGCCATGAAAGAATGTACCTGGTCTGCAATGATGTTTAGGTAGGTGGTAGACGTCATAGTTTCCTGCACATGAATGATTGGACCCAGGGTTTCCCAGCAGAACATTGCGCAAAGCTTTACACTTCCTCCACCGGCTTGTTTTCATCCCATGGTTTATCCTGGTGCTAATAATTCCCCAGGTAAACAACACATACGTACCCAGCTGTCCACATGGTGCAATAGGAAATGAGATTCATCAGACCAGACGATTTTCTTCCAATCATTCAAGGTCGTTTTGATGCTCATGTGCCCATTGTAAGTGCTTTCGACAGTGAACCAAGGTTAGCATGGCTACTCAGAGCGGCCTGCAGCTACACAGCCCCCCCCCCATTTTCAGTCGGGTTCGATGTACTGTGTTTGTGACACATTACTCATGTCACCAGCATTCAAATTATGGGTGAGTTGTGCCACAGTATCCCTTCTGTTGGTTCGTACCATATGGGATAGCTTCGCTCATTTCTAGCATCGATGAGCTGTGGTTGGCCTACACCTTGTCAGCGGTTCATGGTTTTTCCGTCCTCGGACCACTTTTTTGAAGGTACTAACCACAGCCGACTGTGAGCACCCCACAAGTCTTGCCGCCTCAGCAAATGCTCTGACCCAGTTGTCTGACCATTACAATTTGGCCTTTGTCAAACTGTAATGGTTTGACAAATAATAACTCTGTCCACTGCCTTTCCCATCTGAAGAACAAGAATAACACTGATTAACAGAACTCAGTATCAGGTGTTATTTATACCGTTTCATGACCTTCACACATGCTGTCGTTTACTTGCAGTTGCTTCAATTTGCATAAAGATGTGCTGGTCATAATGTTTTGACTCTTTGGTGTATATTTTATAAAAATATATAATTCAGGCTTGAAAAATAATATTTTGTTTTTAAATTTGACCCATATTTTAATAAACTATAATATAAATAATTTGATAAATCCATCTGATTGCCATTTCTTAGAAACATTAAACAGTATTGCCAATTTGCTTTTTAACGTTCCTCTTTACTGAAGCAACTTTCTGATTTAAGCTCACAAGTTTGATTTGAACTATTATTAAAAACTTTTCCTTAAATTTTCAAAAATCTCCTAAAAATTAACAAAAAACTGCTATTTTTAAAAATGGTAGATTTTGGAAGTAATTACAAAGTACATATCACCATTTTTTTTTCTGTTTCACTCTATTTCTGTCATAAAACCTATTTCAGTATTCCCAAAATTATTTTTTTCACTTTTCCCAGCATTCTATGCATATTTTCCACTCTTAAAAATGAAACTGAAAGTAAAAACACCCTTCTTAGAAATTCTGGCTGCAGCTGCACTAATTACGTTATGTTTCACTGAGGTAAACAAGAGGTAGATGGCTGACACATACTATCTCCGTTCCATATACTATAAGTGGATCCCATATTGCTTACAGTTTTGGTCCAGCATATTGTATATCCTTTGTAAAGTTAGTCTTTACTTTTTTTAAAATTTAAACCTTAGTTTTCACTTTAGTAGATTTATTTTCGTAAATTAGTGATCTTTTGGCCGTTCAATAAGTATTGATTTTTCTTAGTTATACTATATCGGATGACCAGCATACAACTTGTTGCTGTGGATATATTCACTTGTTGATATTTCAACATCACATTAGGCTACATGTTAATTTTTATTTTATTATTTATTACTTTTCCAGTAAAACTTTGATCTGGTATCATTTACTGAAAATAAATGAGGTCTTGGATATGGAAGCAAATTTATTTCTGTAGATTTATTTCCATAAGTTAGCAATTTTTGGTCAGCTGATTTATCAATCTTTCTGAGTTATGCTACATTGGAGGCCTGCTTAAAAGTTGTGCAGATATTTTATTTAACATCCCATTAGGATATATGCAATTTTTCTTTCATTATTTCATGGTTTGTACCATTTTCTGAAAATGGATGTCTTGGATATGGAAGCAAAATAGACTTCCTTCTCCCATGACAGCTGATGGAAATCAGCTGTCATGGGAGAGGGCAATTTTGGGAAGGCTTCCTCTCCGCTAAACTCATTGTAAACATTTCACTCCCTCACCACGAATTTTTATGTTTATATTGAATGATTTTAAAAGCAACCCCCCCCCCCCCTCCTCAGTATCCTGGCTGTGCCATACAGACGATATAAGTGTTTTTTTTTTTTGCTTTGGTGCACAAACCTTTCTGCACTTAGCCTAGATCACCAAACTTCCACACCCAAAGAAAAAATACAGAATGTTTAGTTAAAAAAGCATCCAAGAAAGTATTTTTCCTTTCTATTTCATAACCAGTTCAGAAAATCCCATGAATATGAGAAGTACAAGTCACTTTGTATAACACTGGCAGTATTTAAAATATATGATACTGAAATGAATCGTTAAAAGAAATAAAAATCATATTTCAGGTTAAATATTATTTAGGAGGAAATTTCCTTTCAATTAATATATAATTTAACTTTTTTTATTCATCAGGTTTCCCATAATTAAGCCTTAATTGTATAATGTGATCTTTTTTTTCTTCACCATATTGCATTGAGAAAGGCTTATTAAAATCAATATGCTTGCAAATTTGTTTATATTATTATATTATTGAATTCATATTATATTATTTGAATAAAATTCGTAATTAAATTCTGTTTAATTTGGTATATAACATGACCTACTTCGTTGTTAGGTTATTTTTTTTAATTCTAAAGTTGACTTGTTTATCCTACTTAGCACAATTGGCTAAAAGCCTGGAAATGTTCTTAAAGTATGGGTACCTAGAAAAAAATTACAAAACAAGATAAATATTTACTTGAAACAAAAAAATTAATTTTTTTGTTATTCAGAAATTATAACCATTCTATTCATGTGCATTGTAATCATTTCTGTCCATTAGTTTTTTTTTAAATAAATTTTTATTTGCCTTACCAGATGCATTTTTTTTACTACATGACTCTAAAAAAGTCCTATTAAAATAAAACACATCATCTTTTTTGTTAAATACTTTACTTTCAGAAAATCCAGAATTAAATGATGATTAATTTGGCATATAACACACCATAATTCCTTTCATTAGTTATTTGGCAAAAAAGTTCTAAATTTTTTTTTTTTGGCTGAGCAGGGAGAAAATAGCTTGGCCTTTGAACGGAAACCAGTTTTTCAGGCTGGACACTGGAAGGGTTAACAAAGTCAGGGTACAGGCAAAGAGAAAATCAATGCTGACACACTACCAACTACATCACTTTATGCATTACAATAATGTATCAGAATTACTACTTTCCTTATTCACTGTTCAACTGATTAATCATTTTAAGTTTAACTACAAAATGATAAATATATACCATGCAACTGAAATATATATTATACATAAATGTTTTTTTTACATCACCACTGTAATTTCATACCTCTAATTTTCATTCCATTAGGATTTCGATCAACACCACCTACAAGTAAAAGCAAGAGTGCTTTCTTCACATCCTCATGTCCAAAAATTTCAGGTGCTATACTGCTGGCCAGTTTATCATAAAAGTCATCCTCTAAAATAGAATTCTTTATTTTTAAACAAATCAAAATCATAAAATTATTAAAAGAAATTACCAACTCACACAAAAAGAAAAAAGCTGCACTTAGAATTAGTGCAGCATTATAATTTAGTTTAGTTGAAGACTAAATTCAAGAATCAACTGATGAAAATGAAAAACAATTTGTGGAATTAACATCAGTTTTTTTCAAACTGTATTCTAGGACATGTAAAAATATTTTATGACAACATCTGTATAGTTAACATGACAGGTTTGTGAATACTTCTGTTATTTTCTTTTGTATTATAGAAAATGTACACAGAAAATGTCAAAATAAGGCAGACAACTTCTGTTATATTTGCGGAAAGTTCACCTTTGCAAGACACAAGAAAAAAATGTCACCTATAATAAAGAGAGCATACAAACATTACTTTGGATGTAAAATACGAGATCAGGATAAGCAGTGGACCCCTCACATATGTTGGCAACTTGCTACGTGAAATTAATAAACTGGTGGAAGGGTAAAGGTAGTGCCATGTTATTTGCTGTACCCATGATATGGAGGGAACCAAAAGACCATTCCACAGATTGCTACTTCTATATGACTAGTTAGTATCCAGGTCTTTACCAGCAGAAAATCGAAGAGACACATTAATTATCCCAATTTATCTTCTGCAATACAACCAGTACCACATTCTAAAACTTTGCCAGTTCCACTAACTACAAGTCAGGAAACAGAAGATGAAGAAAGTACAGGTGAAGAGAGTGAGGCATGTGAATCACCTCCAGAAAGAAGTGATCCTTCCTACGAGGTTACCATGGATTCAACTCCACATTTTTTAATGCAGGCAGATCTGAACAATTTGATTCGTGATCTAGGGCTAAGTAAACAAAATGCTGAACTGCTGGGGCTCTAGGTTGCAAGAATGGAATCTTCTCCAACCAAGTACAAGTATAACTTTATACAAAAATAGAGAACGGAATTTTGTTGCATTCTTCTCACATGATGGCCGATTGACTTCTGTAATGATATTGCAGGTTTGACGACAGCTGTAGACTTTATTCATGACCCACAAAATTGAAGGTCTTTACAGATGCATCCAAAACTAACTTGAAAGCAGTTTTACTAAATAATGGTAATTTAATGCCTTCTGTTCCAGTTGCTTATGCTAGTATAGAAAAAAAATCATGAGATTCTAGATATAATGCTCAAATCCATTAAATATACGGATTTCAATTTGAAAATATGTGGGGATTTAAAAATCATTGCCATGATATTGGGAATGCAACAAAGGAACAAAAAATTCCCTTGTTTCCTTTATGAATGGGATAGTTGTGACAGAGCATCCCATTACTTGAAGAAAACTTGGCCAATACATAATTGAAAAGTGGGAGCAAAAAATTTACAGAAGCCGACTTATAGCTTATGAGGACATGATCCTTCTTCCCCTTCATATAAAACTGGAACTTATGAAGCAATTTGTCAAGGCAGTGGATAAATATGGTAGAGAATTGGCCTACCTAACAACAAAATTCCCGTCTTTCAGAAGCAAAGATAAAAGAGGACGTGTTCGTTGGCCATCAAATAACACAGTTGAAGATGTGGAATTTGACGAATCTCTAACAGAGAAACTTGTTTGGACATGTTTTAAGAAAGTTACAGACAATTTTCTTGGAAAAAAGAGGTCTAAAGAATATAAAGAAATAGTAAACCAGATGCTACATGCATATCGGGATTTAGGATGTAACATGTCTTTGAAAGTGAACTTCCTGCATTCACATATGGACTACTTTCCGGAAAGTTGCAGTGACATCTCTGATGAACACAGTGAGAGGTTTCACAAAGATATTTCGACAATTGAAAAGCAATATGAAGGGAAATGGATGCCTACAACGTTAGATGATTTTTGCTGGAATCTCAAAAGAGACAGCACAGATAAAATAAAGGAAAAAAAATTATTTATGTTTGGTATTTTTGTTATTTAATTATTCTGTATTCAATTTATTTCTGCATAATATTCTGTAAAATTTTCTTTATGAATCTATAATCATTTTAATACTAAGGAAGCTAAGAATAATCTCTTTTTTTCCCTATTATTATTCATTGCAAATCTAGTAATAAAATTAAAAATCGTCTAACTTGAAAACTATCCCCGATAGAAAACATCTAAGCACAGATCTGAAGTCTGCACTAAAAAACCTTTAAGAATAACACAACTCTTACTTAGAAAAAAGTTTTTTTTTTGTAGAACAGTGTAATTTATTAAGTAAGCCGCCCGATGGCCAAGTAGTTAGTGTGCTTGGATACTGATCAAAAGAACCTGAATTCAAGCCATAAAGCATGAATGTTTGTATATTCTTTCTGCTGAGGTCCCACCATCCTCACAGACCTACTATGGCATATTAAACTGGTAGGCTCCTGTCAGTCCTCTGTGGCAAGCAGCTGCTTGAGGGGGTATTTATATTTTATTACATTAAGCAAAATTCCCTGAAATGGCAAGATTGAGGCCTTCACTGCTCAAGATTTGAACATTTCTAATTTAGATAAGCTGATGATTTGGCCATTTTGACAAATGATGATGAATTGTTTTATCATGGCTCTGACTGAAATTTGTAATATGATAGAGTTGATAATCAATAGGAAGAAAAATAAAGTAATGAAATGAGTCAGGCAAGTGATGCTTCAGTTCATTTGCATGGCTGCATTCTTGAGCAAGTTCCTAAGTTTAATTATCTCAGGAATTGTGAAAGGAACTGGCAATGTGTGATTTGAGATAAACAAAAGAACAGACATTGCTGCTGGGAGATTGTAGGAAAATAGGCATATACACTTGAAGGCTAAAATTAGGCTATAAAATAATTTAAACTGTTCTAAGTTTGTGGTAGTGGAATTTGAATCCTTAGTAGCAAGATAACAGAAAACTTTATGTCTCTGATTCCAGATGTTTATGCAATTAGGTGGTTTGACAATTAAGCAATTTTGAGGATAGATAAAAAATGTTAGAAATTACCATTGAGAAACATCTTATGTAGGGAGAATCTTCATTGGTTTGAGTTGCCTGCATGCAGAACTATAGATTAATATTCAAGTTCTAAACATTGTGTTTAAAAACCTCAAAAAAGAAAGGGGGGGGGGAGAACATACTATTATTAGAGCTCAGTAGTCCATGGCTGCTTGTAAATTATGTATGTATTTTAGATTTACGAAAACTTTAATATACATTTAATGGAAAAGTAAATAAATATACCAGCTAGCTGTCTTAACTCATCTTCAGTCATTTCATCTTCACCTAATTCATCATCTTCTGTTTTATTCATTTTCACAATTCTCTAAAAACAAAATTAAATTTGGAATTATATAGACAAATTCCTTTTTACATATAGAAAATTACAAAATTTAGTTTCTTATTTAACTATTTTACACTCTGGTGGCAAATTACAATACTAAATCATGCAAAATGATTTTTTCCCCTTATTAATAAATTCAATATGCAAAAGAGCATCCCCTCCCTTCTCTCACATACACACAACTTAACACTTAACATAAGAATGTATTGCTTTAATGATACTATTTATTAATGTTTATCAAAATAACAATGACATACTCACTTTAGGACTTTTCCCACTCACTATATGGACACAGAGGAATGTCAAAAAGATCATGGAAGCACTCTGCTTGTTGTCTCTCAGAGATCAGAATGTAGGCTGCCTGAACTCATGCTGCCTCTTACACCTTAGTGCACCCTAGCACTTGCAATGAGCACACTTCTCTTTCCTTGTGTTTTGAATAAATTTCAATCTTCAAAATTATCTAACTCTAATAATAATAGAATTCAAGTGTAACCATGAGTATTTTCTCCCCCCCCCCCCCAGAATATTAAAAATTTTCAACAATTAAGGAGTAATTTTTCTTCAGAACCATAATTATCTTGTGATAATGGCATTTGGAACTAAAATAGCATCATTGTTATTAAAATTGCTACATTTATCACTTTGTCTTTAATGCAAACTTTTTCTCAGATAAAAATTACTACATTGTTAGAAACAACAGCAATACCCAACAATCATCATCATCATCCTCCTCCTCAAGCAGCCATGGGCTACGGAGGTCCAACCAGACCGTGCAATTTAGTTCTCCAAGCAAGTCTGTCCTGAGCTACATCTGCTGCATCTGACCCACTGCATACCAATTCTAATAAGGTCCTGTTTGACATTGTCTACCCACAGCATCCTTGGTCTCCCCCTCTTTCTGAGGCCTTTAGGCACACTGTTCATAACCCTATTCACTAATCTATAATTATCCATATGGGCAACATGGCCAAACCAACGGAGTCTCTCTCTGCACAATATGCTGCTTAAAAGAGGTTGCCGAATCCTTTGCCTAACCTCATCATTAGTTACAAAGTTGAACCACCTAATGCCCAAGATACTGCGTAAGCATCTAGAATCAAAAGCATCTAGTTTCCTGTTATCTCGCTTACAAAGTGTCCAAGTTTCACTGTCATAACTAACACTAGAAAGAACCAAACTATTATACAGTCTAATTTTAGTCTTTAGGTGTATACGCCTATTTCTCCACACTCTCCATAGATTCTTAAAAGTTCTGGCAGCAATCCCTATCCGTCTGTTAATCTCATGCCGCACATCACCAGTATCTGTTACATACCTCCCAAGATAATTAAACTGTGACACCTGTTCAAGATTGCAACCATTCAGATTAACTGAATCACAGCCTGCCTGACCAATTTTCATCACTTTAGTTTTCTCTCTGTTTATAACCAAACCTACTCTAGTACCAGTTTCACCAACAGCTCGAATGAAAGAGTTCATCTCATCAACATCATTTGCCAAGAGGGCTAAATCATCAGCATAATCTAATTCAGAATTTTCTTATCTCCAGCCCATTTAAGGCCAAAATCTTTCCCTTGCAATGAATTTCACATAACGTAATCAATAACCAAACTAAAGAGAAAAGGAGACAAAATGCACCCTTGTCAATCACCAGAAGTAATGCTAAACCAATTGCTACAAGCCTTACCAACTCTCATACATGACTCAGTGTTATTATAGAGCTTTCATTATGTTAACTAACTTGTCTGGTATACCATATGATCTCACAATCAACCACAAATTATGACAATCAACAGAATCGAAAGCCTTTTTAAAATCAACAAAGCTAGCAACCAAAGGTTTCTGAAACTCTAAACATTTCTCAAGAATCTGCCTTCCTCATCACGCAATTGCCTGTCAACCAGATTCTTAATTATATTATGCACAATCATGCAAAGAACTTTCCCTGGAACAGAGAGTAGGCTGATACCCCTAAAGTTATCACAAGAACTGCAATCACCTTTTTTGAAAATAGGGATAATAATAGATCTGGTAAAATCCTTAGGAACCATGCCTTTATCATAAAAGATATTCAGAATTTCAGTCATCCAAGTGGTAACAGAAACATTCCCAGTTCTAAGCATTTCCATAGTAATTTCATCTACACCTGGGGATATATGAAGTTTAAGTTTAGAAATAGCCAATATAACTTCAGATTGTGTTATAGGGCCAACATTAAAGCCACTAATGCATCTAGCATCATTGCAAACAATGGGAGTAGAACTACCCACATTGTTTAGAATATCACTGAAATGCTCAGTCCACCTAGCCATGACAGAATCATCACCTTCTATAACCTTACCTTATCCTTCAATCCCTGTATACCTGTCCGTTTTCTACCACACAAAATATTAACTATCTGGTACAGCTCTCTGGTCTTGTGCTGTCTAACTGCTTCCTCGGCTTTGTCAGCCAAGCCATCAAGCCAAAGATTCTTATCAGCAGCTAACTGATCCTTTACACATTTATTAAGCTCTCTGTAATGCTTTCTATTAGGACTAGTAGGATATTGATTAAGGACATTCCTGCAGTTCCTTCTTTCTGAAATAAGCTAAAGTGCCTTATCATTTAAATAATTCTACCTCCCCTGCTCCTGTTTTCCTAAATTGCCCCATTCTTCCTCAACTTCAGTAGTAAGTTGGGTTGTTTTACCTCTGAGTGGCACTTTTTTGCACACCATGGGCTAAATGGCCAGGTCACATGGACCCCGAAGGCTCAGAGAAGGTTGGGGGAGGGGACCCACTGGAACAGCTGTTGGGAAACAGATGGTAGCCTCCCATCAAGGCCATCCAGCGTGTTCTTTAACATGCACAGAGTATGGCTCTCCCGCACACGGGGCCACGGCTTAATGTCCCATCCGACGGACGGCGGCCTTTCCAAGCCCATCGGTGTCCCCTACTGACCGTGGGCAGGGTGGGGAATTTTGCAGAGATAAATCTCAACGCTGACCCAGCTGGGACTCGAACCTGGGAACTACAGATTACGAGCCTGACGTGCTACCGACTGAGCCACCCCCGCCCTTCAGTAGTAAGCAAACCATGACTGTCATAATGACTAAGTAACCTATCATGGTAAGCTTTGGCTATAACTGGGTCTTTCAGAGCTTCAATATTAAAGGTAAATTTTTAATCTTAGCACAATACTTTTTAAGTATAAGTTGCAAGACACTTTTAAAAAGGTAATGGTCAGATCCAATTTTAGCTCCCCTATATGACCTGGTATTCCTAACAGAACTAGCCCATTTGCTGTTAATTAATATATAATCAATCATATTCTAATGCAGCCCATCCGGTGAAACCCATGTGTACTTATGTATGTCACGGTGATTGTAATAAGTGTTAGTTATTCTGAAACCATTGAGTTTACTTACCTGTAGGAGACAATGCCTATTGCCATTGCAACTACCAATATCAAAAGGGCCTATCACTCCTCCCTAAAGGTCAGAGTCAGTACCAACTTTGGCATTGAAGTCACCTAGAACAAGGGTAATATCGCCTTTCTTGACAGAATTCAAAATATCTTGAAGTTGTCCATAAAACCTATCCTTCTCATCCTCACCAGCATCCTCAGTGGGGGCATAACAGCAGATAACATTCAAGTCCTTAATGCTTGTCTGAAATTTTGCTGTAAGAAACCTTTCATTAATGCAATCATATCCTAGAAGAGCATCACTAGCGTGTCTGCTGAGAAGCAGACCCATGTCTTGGCAATGTTTATTATCGTTCCTCCCTGAAAAGAGAAATTTAAGATTATTTTTAAGAATCTGACCTTTATCTGTCCATCTGGTCTCTTGCAAGCCGAGAATATCTAAATTATAAATGTGAATTCCAACTCCATAGGTAGTTGGAATTCACATTCCAACTACCTATGGAGAGAAAATGGTTAGTGGGATGTTTAAAGAAACTATGTTTATTGAGAGAGAAAATGGAGACAATATCAAACAGCCCCCTAATCGCAGACATGGGGCAAAGACCAGTTCCCCCACCACTAAAGGCTGAAGTCATCTACACTAGAAGACTTCCCCCAATGTAAAATTTGACGATGCCAGTAGAAGCAAAGGGTTCAGGTGCCTGCGATGACCCCTGCTCAGGATTATCCACCAGCTGATAAACATATCCTGTGAATCTATTCACTTGGGGCTGTCAACCCACAAACAGAAAACACAGAAGATTTTCCCTCCACAGAAGCCCACCAGTGCAGCAAATTCATGATACATAATCAAGCTCACAGCCATAATTCAGTCCAGTGGGTTTATATGGCAAGCACCAGGACTCTGTGTGGTTGACTACTCCTCAGCAGGGTAAAAAAAAAAGTAGCCAGAGTTGTCCAGATCAGTAGACCAAACTAATCTGGCAGCCCTCCCCTTTTGTTCACTTTCACAAGAGAGTATCTCTTTTGAAAGGTACTAACAGTCTGCACCACGAGAAGGCGGGGTCGGACATTAGGTGCTAGGCCTGGCCGGTTCTATGCATCATCACAGGGGATTGGTGCATAGATCTCCTTCCAGTTAGACTTGGGCAAATACTTTAAGCTACTAAAAAGGAACCAAGGTTTAAATAATACTTTGGGGAAAACTTTGGCAATTAAAACTAAAATGCGATAAAACAATAATATAAATAAAGTTCATTTATAGGAAATCTACTGATATTTGTTTCATCACAAGGCTTAAAAGTTATCTGCAGAAAAAAAAAACTTAACTACTTAGTTAAGAATTCATATATGTTTGAATGCACAAAAAAAATTACAGGAAATAAAACTGGACAGTTGTAAAGCCATTGTGTTTATCTGACTAAAATTTACTGGTAAACAAATTTTTCTGACATCCTACTACATTCAGATATTTAATGTGGGACAATATAAACTAGTCTATACCCTGATTTTTAAGCAAAATCCTGTGGGATTCTAGTTTGGATTCTCCAATGCTCAAAAGAAAAATATTAATATTTTATACTGAGTAAACAAAATATATGCATGCTTGGCTACTGATCAAAGGGACTTGGGGTTGAGCCCTGGATAAGCCATGGATGTTTGTGTTCACAGGCTTTCTATTACAGTGCATAAACCGACAGGCTCCTGTCAGATCTCTGTGGCAAGCAGCTTCTTGAGGGAGTATTTATTTACTTTTTATTTGTTTTTTTTTTTCAGTTGATGGAGAGAATCAGAAACATGTTATCATGCCAAAAATATCTTGAACAAGACACTTACATTGGTAGTAGTGTCAGAGTTTAGGTAGAGGTATCTTTGGATATAACACATATCTGCATGCACTTCCAACAAGCTATGCTACCTACCAAAGTATAAGGATGAAATCTTGAAACCCCTTCGTGCAACCATATGTGCATGTAATAGGTAATACATTTCTCCTATATAATGACAATGCCAGCTCACACTTTTATCACCTGGACAATTGCTATGTGGGGAATAGCATTAGTAACCTTATGGAGTGGTCAACCCAGTCTCCTGTATCTAACATAACATGCATGGGATGCTTTCGGGAGATGGACTGTTCCACTGAATTCCACTCCTGCAAGAGAGATTCAAAATGATTCAGAGAAGCAATGGAGATTACTACCCACAATTCTGGCAGACAATCTTAACAGCATGCATAGCAGTAAAAGGTGACCACATTCCATATTAAACCATTTGAGCTATCTCAGTTGACCTTCACATATTTTACCACATATCTAAACATAGATGACAATCACAGTGTTACCTGTTGACTTTTTAACTTTGATAAATCAATAAATATTTTGCAGATTTTTTTTTTTGTGAGATATGGGACTTGAATCCACATCTCTCCAGAAACATGCCAGAGTATTCTACCATTGAACTAATGCCAGCTGTCTTTTCTCTGCTAATTTAAGACCTTAAACTCTTCACCAAGATTTTCAGGCCAACTGTTGGTGCCATCTATGATCTCGGGTGGCAACTATTACTTTTATATTGCACTGAGTAAGATGGAAATAAATAATAAAGTCTCATCACGCTATTTAGTGCTATTAATGATTTAAACATAGATGTTGGTGAATTTTTTCCGCAAAACATTTATTGATTTATCAACGTTAAAAAGCCAACAGGTAACGCTGTGATTGTCATCTATGTTTAAATCATTAATAACACTAAATAGCATGATGAGACTTTATTATTTATTTCTATCTTACTCAGTGCAATGTAAATTCTGCTGTTTCTGGCATGTTTCTGGAGAGATGCAGGTTCAAGTCCATATATCGTCAAAATTTTTCTGCAAAATATTTATTGATTTATCAATGTTAAAAAGTCAACAGGTAACACTGTGATTGTCATCTATGTCTAAATCATTAATAACGTTAAATAGTGCAATGAGACTTTATTATTTATTTTCATTTTACTCAGTGCAATATAAAAAGTAATAGATGCCACCAGATATCATAGATGGTGCCAACAGTTGGCCCAAAAATCTCGGTGAAGAGTTTAGTCTTAAATTAGCGGAAAAAAGACAGAAATATTAGTTGAATGACAGAATACTCTGGCATATTTCTGGAGAGATGCGGGTTCAAGTCCCGTATGTCAGCGAAATTTTTTCCGCAAAATATTTATTGATTTATCAACCCATGGCCGAGTGGTTAGCGCGCTTGGCTACTGATCTAAGGGACCTGGGTTCGAGCCCCGGATAAGGAATGGTTGTATGTGTTTTCTGCTGAGGTCCTGCCATCCTCTCAGATCTTCTACTATGGCATATAAACTGACAGGCTCCTGTCAGACCTCTGTGGCAAGCAGCTGCTTGAGGGGGTATTTATTTTTTTTTTAACCATGTATCTGTTTGTATATAATTTTAGGAATTAAAAGTGTTATTCCATTTTTTGACTATTATTTTTATGCATGATGTTTATATACATTTATATACAACTATCTCTGATTCACATGCAATACATCCAACAGGTTGTGAATTCTGAAGCAACAGGTAATTTTCTCTTTGTTGATTGATCTCAATAACATACCAACATACATCTAAATTAATTTGGTTAGGTGTCAGAATTAGTTTTTTTTTTAATTGCTGCATCTATGGATGATTTACTTTAAAGAAATTCTATTTTGAAAAAGTCAATATTTTTTACTCAGATATTACAAATTTAATCAGTTTAATTATTTCCTAGGATTATGCACAGATATAGATACAAATCTCACATGAGCTTCCATAAACGTATCTGCAAGTAATCCTTGAGCCATTTGTCTGAATCCAGTTCTCAGAAGAGGCAAGAAAATTCCTGTGACACTTATATGATCCCCTGGAAGTGCTATTCTTGTTAATTCTCCTCTTGAGTATATTGTCATAGTACGAGGAATATTTCCAACAGGAACTTGATCACTCTGAAATAATGAAATATTTTAATACAAAATTTGAAGCACAACCAAATTTTTTTCATGCAATTCTCTTGTACCCCTAGAAATAACATATTTATTTAATCCTTAACACAGAGCTCACCACTTATGGCAAAATAATACCAAATGTCAGAAATCCGAAGGAAAAAAAATGAATATATTTTTGTTTGATTCTTAAAATAAAACAAAACCAGCTTCAGTTTCAACTCCTCCTAAGCAAGTACAAATAAACTGAATGAACAAATTATTATATACATGTACCTAATAACCTGTTGCTCCACCTTTTGCCCTCACAACAGCAGTCAGACGTATTGGTAAGAACTCAACGAGGTGTTGAAAACAAGGAGATGGTATTGCCTCCTGTGAAGCAAGGATCGCCTGTCATAGAACATCAACAGTGGGGATTGGTGGGCTTGAACAGATCTTTCCAATTCGTCCCACAAATTCTCAATGGGGTTGAGGTCAGGCAATCAAGGCCATTCAAATGTGGTAAACTCACTTGAATGCTCCTAGAGCCAATTGGTCGTCACTCTGGAAGTATGCAGTCGGTGTTGTCCTGCTGAAAGATGGCATCATGGTGCGGAAAGAGAATCATTACGAATGGGTGTCGATTGTTGGCAAGGATATTAAAATACCTTGTGCTAGTGACAGAGATTTCGATGGGTACAAGGGGCCCGAAGGAAGCCGATATAAATGCACCTCAAACTGTTACACCACCTGTCCCTACTTGTCAAGCTGGATCCATCACTTTGTGTGGTTTATGCCACATATGCACCCCCCACCCCCATTGGCATGATAAGAGTTGAAACCATGATTCATCAGACCAGATGATGTGTTTTCCAGTCCTCCACACTCCAGTTGCAATAGGTTGGTTGGTTGGGGTTTAATGGTGCATTGGCAGCTGCCATAATGCACCAAACGAGATGAATAAAAGGGTAAAAGAAACAGAAACCCACAATCAAAGTTAAAAGGTAAAGGACAAAACCAACAAATATAAAAAATACAAAAACAAGAAAGACTGGTAGAGCAATAGATATAAAGATATTAAAGGAAAACCAACCCCAGGTGTAAAAAGATCCAGGTTGGACAGCGTATAAATGACAAAGCCATAAAACTACAATCTAGCAAAATAACCAGTAAATGTAAAAAGGCAAAGACAAGAGGTAAAAAGGAATCATCAGATTAAAGATGTCCAAGTGTAAGGGGCTCGGACGTAAAATCACGAAGGTTAAAATATAACCAGCGTTCAAGGTTAAAAGCAGTACAATAGATTAAAATATGTGTTAAAATGGTGTCACAAAACTCGCACTTAGGTTCATTGTTTGCCCGAAGAAGAAAGGAGTGAGTGATAAACGAATGACCTAAGTGGAGCCGAACAAATACAACTTCCTCCTTGCGATTCCTGCGAAAACAAGACTGCCACAATTTGACAATGGGCTTGATCTCAAAAAGTCTGTTACCAACCTGTTCAGACCAAGATCTCTGCCACTGTGCCTGGAGCTCGATGGAAAAATGCTGCCGGAAGTCCAGGTATGGAACCAGCAGTGGAGAGTTGGAAAAGGGGGTGGCTGACTTGGCAGCTGCCAGGAAACCAGAAACTGCTCCTCGATGAAAATACAGTTGAAGAGTTGGAGCAGCCGATCCTTACTTGATGGTGAGAGATGCTGGAGCATTGCATAATGGGCATTGTCTGGCCCAACAGCAGAGCAAGGTGAAGCTCTTCCACTGTGAATGGCCTGTTGTAAGACTCCAGGCCATTTGAATGGAAGGACAGTGGAGAGCATTTGGCCTTGCTCTTCTGAAGCAAAAACTTGGGGGAGTAGGAGGATAAAGAAGAGATAGAGGAGAATGATTCCTCCAGAATGCTGGCAATTGCTTTGGGATCAGAAATTGCATGTCCATTGTGTTCCAGGATTGATAATGAGTGGGACGTGTATTTCCCACCCATCTTCCGGACCTTAGAACTGGTCGTGCGGGTGATAGAAGACATATATTTGATCCAAGATTCCTTCTGGCTCTGGTGCCGGATGAAATGGGCCATCGCCCTGGCGCATTTGAATGCTTCAAGGTAGGGGACGTTGGGTATCTACGACCCCCCCCCCACCACCACCACCACCACCACCACCACCACCAAGCCTTGTTCTGAGCCTTATGAGCTGCGGTGCAGTCAGGATTCCAAAAAGGTTTTGGGAACCATAGAAACCGAGTCGAGGTCTGAGGAATAGTACAGGCAGCTGCATGGATGATACAGTTCATCATCTCCACCACTGCTGCATTGATTGGTTCCTGGCTGACAGAGTGCTCATCGAGCTCAGACAAGAGCTCGAAGCCATTTCAGTCAGCCCGATCAAGCCTTCACCGGGATACATGTGAAGGGCTGCAAGATTCCCCATGGGAGATTGTGCACCCACACGGGGAGGTGATCACTTTCCTATGGATTGTCCTCGACCTCCCCTGTAAAGAGTGGAAGGATCAAGGAGGAGCAGATAGTGAGATCAATGGCAGAGAATTTGCAGGTTGGGGAGTGAAAATATGTACTGACACCAGTGTTCAACAGGGAGAGCACTGAATCCAGGAGCCACTGCTCCAGGACCCCGCCCCTCCCGTTGGTGTCAGCACTGCCTCAGAGTGGACTGTGTCCGTTGAAGTCCCCCATGATGAGGAAGGGGGACTGCAACTGCGAGACAAGGTCATCAAGGTCATCCCAGAAAATGATGCTTCCGGGTGGGAGATAGACAGAACAGACAGTCAACGAAAATACCACAAAGAGGCAGATGGCAACTGCCTTTAAGTCGATGGTGAGGGGTGTGACCTGGAATGGTTGCTCACGAGGATGGCGACACCCCAACAAGCTGGACCATCTCCATTCCGGTCCCAGTGAATGAGAGAGAAGTGCCAGTGCACATTAATAAAGCTAATTACTGTTATTTAAACTATAAGAAAGAAAAAATACTTTCATTGGGTAAAATGATATAATTTGAACATAGAATAAAGTATGATTCACACATTCACTAAGTGAAAACAAAACCAAAGCTTTGTTACTTGATACCATTTCATTTCAAAATCATATACATTTTTATAATGAGCAATAATCTAAAAATAGTGAGCTTTAAAACTAAAAATGCCCACAATGTAAAGCAAAACACATTATTTTTCAAATATGCTAATTATTTCACATAAAAATTACCATTTCTTTCTTTTTCAAATAACACTAGAAAATGAAAATGGATACTTCAGAAGACAATTTTAACCATTAACTTAACTATAAAGAATTTTAAACCAGAATGCAAAATCAATCCAAGTTATTTTATCTCATAAGCTTTGACAATTAAACATAATATATATAATTTAAGTAATTACAATAATATTAGCAATTGGAGAACAGAAGCATCAACTTTCTGTTCTTATTACATCCAAGATTTCATCCACTTTTCAAACATAAATTAACAGGTAAATTTTAATTTTTAATTAAAATTTATTAATTTTAGAATGGATTAGAAATAAATTTTTAGGAAGACAATTTCTTTATGGAAAAAAAATACACCCAGTTCATGACTAACACAACAGATACATTCTGAAAAAAATTCCAGTAGGGTGAAATTATGCTAGTCAGGCGCAAATTTTTCATAAGATATAATGTGAATAGTGGGGGAATGCATTCCAAAATCTTAATCTTCCACATTTTTAATTTTATTCCTTTGTCATTATTGTACTTTGGTTAATGCTTTGGGATTTTTTTTTTTGTGTATATTTCATACATGTAACTCATTTTTACAGAAAAGAAACAATGATACAGATAGAAACTAAAAATGGAGCTTTAGTACACAGTACATATAGATGATTGCCAAGTAATGAAGACAACTATGTTTACAGGCATTTTTACTCTACACAACATGTTATAATCTTCAACACATCAGGGTGAATTTGTATATATAGTCAGCCCTCCACATTCGCAAGGGTTAGGGATGCAGTGCTGCGAATGTGGAAAAACCACAAATATCTCTAGCCCCCCCCCCCCCCCTCCAAACCTTAACTCTTAATACCGTTGACCATATTTAACACAAAAAAACAGTAAAACTATACACTGTACTGCAATAGTATGTTTCATAAATTTAAAATTACAGTATCAACAATGTAGGCTAAAACACAGAGAATGAGAGAGAGGCAATACAGTACAAGTACAGTATGTGAAGCAATACATATACAGTATTTAGATAGCAGTAAAATTAAAATTTATAAAACACAGTTATATACATCGCACACTGAGAGACAAAACATGTGAATAAGGCTGATTAGTACCGAGACAAAGAGCGTGGCATCCTTAAACAGAGTGCAATCCATAATTCTTTATCAGATTGGAACTTTTTATAATAAATTTGTATATATATTTATGGTAATAAATGATAAAATAGATTAATAATACATATATTTTATGCATTTATGACTTATTAAACTTTTTTAGTTTATGTGCGTCATGTGTGATTTTCCACAGTAGGCTGCAAAATTCCAAAAAAAAAATTCCCATTTAATTATTGATGGCAAACTTGCGAATAATCAAATCCACGAAAGTTAAACCAGCGAAAGTTGAAGTCCGACTGTATGTACATTGTTATCAGTCATCAACAATCAAAATATTCTTTAATGTTTAGTTGTTTACAAATATATTACGAAACTGTTTAAACACATTAATTTATATAGGCAGATGTGAAATATTTTTGCAAGTGATGAAATGATGAACAAGGATATGTCAGAAAGGTGAGACAAGAAAAGCATGCAAAATATCATCTTATATGGTAAAAAAATATAAGCAATTGTAGAAAAGTAGAGAACTGTGTTCAATCAAACAACCAGCCCTACTCTTAAGTGTTAAACTGAAACTGTATTGGCAGAATTTGTGTTAGTCAAGGACTAAGTGTACAGCAATACATAGCAATGTAATATCTTCTGATATGTGGAGCAATTTTAGCAGAAATAATATGTCAGATTCCAGTACATTAAGGATTAAATGTATTAAAAATAATCTCATAGCAGTGTGTTAGGAAATCATTAAATACCATATTCTGGTTGTATGGTCAAGTGATTCCATGCATGTTGAATAAAAAAACAGTTATTGCAATAGTAACAGTAGGAAACTGATTCATTAGGACTTCATATGCTGACACTATAAAGAGTAATTACTTCAACTGAAACAATTTCTGGTTTGGTAAAAGATCAGATGCCATCAGGCCATGAACTTTTATAAAGCTGTTAATCAATCTTTTAAAAATTGAGTATAAGGCATTTTTATATTCCAGTTAATTCTTCAGTCATAGTTGAGTTCAGGAAATATGAGATGTCAAGTAAACTCATTCTCCCATAAGAATTATTGTATCTCTTGGAATTTTAATCTATATTTAACTCTAGAAGTAGCAGTTGTAGAAAACTCAATATTTTTAAAGAACTATCTTAGCTGTAAAAAATTCAACAGCTGCTGATTCTAGGTTTAAGAAGTAATATCTGTTTTACACTTTTTTTTAGCATAAAATAGTCATTTGCATTCTTCTATACAAAATAAAGTATCATGCAATCTTCATTAACATAATTTTAAATACATCTAACAGCTTTATGAAACCTAGAATGTGTATTTATAGTGTTAAAATGCAACTAAAAAATTTATATTGAAACAGATGTAAAAATAATAAAATGACAAACTTACATGCTCTTGTATTTTAATCTCTTGAAATTTCATAAACTTAGAGCCACGAGTTTGTATATAAAGTCTTCCTCCTGATTTATTTATTCTACATTCATTACTCTCACACATTATTAATGGCATGAATGAAGGCCCATTTATCTGAAAAGCAAAAAAAAAAAGCCTCATAAGCACAATTTTCAAAACATAAATATATATGAAACAAACTGGAATCTGGCAATGGCAGCAGATTTAAATGTTATTTAAATCTTTCATTCACAGTATATGGCAACAATAAATTTGACAGATTGTTTCCCACAGGAATAGCATAAACATATTTGCTTTTAGAAAGCCATCCTTTTGGGCTTTTTTACTCGAAATTTGGCACTGCAACACAGACCACATTCAGAAACATTCTGTAAAAATTTGAAGCATCTACCATAATTTCCTGATGAGTTGTGGCTACCACAGACGAACACACACCTTCTTTTATTATAAAGATTCTAGACTCAGCATAATAACTCACTAATAATTTCCAAAATAAAAAAAAACCTAATGTAAGATTCTTACAAGAATATTATTCACTACCACTTAAATCAGTAACCACTAAACCAACAATGAGACAATTTGTTTCCACAATGTGGCCTTTATATCTTTCACTGAATGCAGGGAACCTTGCACCATCTATAATCAGGAAAGGCAATTTATTTTTCCAATTGTAGCTACTGAATCAGATGTTAATAAGTCACTCAAACTTAAGAATTATTAATGGAAAAAAAAATCAATCCATAGTAAATAAGAAGATTACCTGTAGATATAGAATTCAATAAATACCTCTGTGGAAAAAATTATTGCTGATGATACAGATTTCTAACCCAAGACTAGAGAGTCGTAGGTTCAAATTCTGCACCATCAGCAATAATTTTTTTCAATACAAGTATTTATTGAACTTCTGGATTATCATTTGAACTACCTCAACAGCACTAAAAAGAATTTGCACTGAGAAAAACAATACAAAACTGACAAAAAAGATATATGTACTAAGGTCCAAAAGTTTCCAGCCCAAGGGTATTAAAGAGGTAATAGAATCAAACAATAATTTTTATTTTTCAATATAATCACCCTTTATTTTAATACCTTTTTTAGAATGGCTAATTAACTTTTCTATACCACTGAAAAAATAATCTGAATTTTTGTCCTTAAAATGGTCTAAAACTGCAGAAATGACTTCTTCATCACTTGTCCACACGACTCCATAATCCACTCCATAGATTCCCGTTTAGACAAGGGATCATGGTACAGAACCATAGTTTCATCTCCCATGACAATGAATTAATTACTGCTTTTTCTTGCCCCTCAGATTGCTGAAAATTCAGTACAGCATTCCACGCATCATTGTTTTTGGACAAAACTCAAAAGCTTTGGGACCCATCTTGCACTCACTTTGTTCATACCAAGATGGTCGTGTAAAATTCAAAGGACCATGGTTTTTGAAAGTCCATACCTTGCTGATAATTCTTTAGTTTTCAATCACCTATCCTTTAACACCTCTTCTTGTACCAGCACAATTGTTTCCAGAGTGAGTGTTTCTACAGGTCTGCCTTGACGAGGTTCATCTTCAATTGAATCTCTCCCTAAGTGAAACTGCTTAGCCCATTCTTTAACCATCGAATATGATGAGGAAGATTCGCCATAAACAGCATCTACACATCATTTAATTTCTGCTGGGCTTTCGCCTTCTTTCGTCTAAAATTTAATGACCGCGCAATACTCAAGTTTAAACATTTTAAAATACTGGGCAACAGCACTTCTGCGACGCTAGCAGGAGTGTTATTGATGCTAGAGCTGCAAAATTTTAACTGCAGTGAACAAAACATATGAGTTAGACCAGTCAATTCTTGTTCTAACATGTTCGGGCCAGAAACTTTTGGACCTTACTACGTACATTTAGAGAGAAAAAAATGAAAACAAACTTAAAAAAAAAATCCTTATCCAAGCCACCTAATAAAAGAAAAATAATACATCACAAAACAAAATACCATAGTGGACTGTTTGAAAACACAAAAGAATAAGTTAAAAAGCATTAAACTTGCATCATAAAGAATAAAATTAAAAAATATTTACCTAACTTGAAACAGGAATATGCACAGAGAAAATTAAATATAAATGTATTATCATTTTCTTTCTCAAACAGCCATATTAGTCTGTAAGAATAATGAAGATTCAACATTTGCCAAAATACACAAATAGATCATGGAATAAAACTTCTACTGCTGGGAGGTTTGAATTTTTTTTCCCATGAGCAACTTTTCATGATTATCGGCTTCATTCCTTTTCACAGCTATAATAAGCTAGGAATATAAAGAGCTAGCGATGGAATTTACTACCATGCACAAATCACACCAATATGTTGAAAATAAAAGCAGCAAAACTTCGGTGTTTTTATTGTGTTATTACTTACCAGAGATGATAGTTGTGCAGTAATGATTTCTGGCAGAAAACATTAATACTGTTTGTTGTTTTGTAAAGACAAAAATTTTACAAATATGGGTTATTTACTAAATAAAATTCACTAAACACTGGAAAACAATACATTGTTTACATTGGGATTCAGCTGGGACCAGAAAAAATACCCACTAAATACAGCATTTTACTAAAAGTAGGAACATTAAATAGGTATTTCACCGTATCATCAATGTCTGCATCCTTCTGCTTATGAATAATGATTAATTAAAAGTTAAAAATATATTTATTTACAGCAACAGAGAATACATTTCATTTTCCACGATTTTTGCTATATTTACAATAGAAAGTACAGGAGTTTATGAAAATAATGGAAACACTGATATTGACTGGAGTACATCCAATGCACCGTATGCATATCACAGGGACATCACCCACAATGTGAGATATATAAAGGGGAGAAGTACGATGTCGGCTATCACGTAGCAGTGCCACAGGCATAGGTGAAACAGCTGTTGTGTCGTAATTGTCAACAATGTCAGATCTCAGTGACCTCCAAAAAGGCGTGATCATTGGTGTGCATCTTGCAGTAGCTTTAGTAATTAGAATGGCAGAAATAGTAGGTGCAGCATGAGAAACTATAACGAAGATTATGACTAACTATCAAAAAGGACAGTGCATTGCCTCAAAAGGTGCAAATTGTGGACGACATACGAAGTTGTCAGACGGATAGGCAAACATTGGCATAGATTGTACAATGGGAGCACAAGACCACAGCATCGCAAATAGCAGAACACTAGTCGGAATGATCCCATTTCCATCATAACAGTTCATTGGGAACTTCATCTTGCCGGTATTTATGGCCATGCTGCAATCCACAAACATCTGATTGCCAACATCAATGCAATAAAATGTTTAAGATGGTGCAAAGTGCATAAAAACTGGGATGCTAAAGACTGGCAACATGTCATCTAGTCTGAATCATGCTACACATTGTTTCCCATCACTGGTACAGAATACGTCTGGTGAAAACTTGCAGAAGCATACCACCTCGATAGTTTGGTTCCGACTGCGAAGCATGGAGGTGGATCCCTGATGCTGTGGGGTGCCATATCATGGCATTCCTTAGGACCATTAGTTATTTTGCTGGGTCGTGTCATATCTGCAACATACAAATCTATTCTCGGGGACCACTTGCATCCATGTTGCGGGCACTGTTCCCTAATGACCATCCCTGATTTCAAGCGGATAATGCACTCATGCATTGTGCGAAATGTGTCAAGTTGTGGTTTGCAGAGCATGAGGAACCAGCTACCCTAGTCACCTCAATCTCCAGACCTCAATATTATTGAATATTTGTCGGAATATCTGGAGCACAAGGTCAGATCACACTTTCCATCTCCAGCACCACTGGCACAGTTGGGTGATATTTTACAGAGAGAATGGTCGTACATTCCATTACATATGTGCACGACTTGTATAAATCTATTCCACATTGTATTGCGTCTGTTCTGAATGCTCGAGATCGGTCTTATTAATAAAATGTTCTCCACAAAGAGTACATGTTTACATTATTTTGATAAACTCCTGTAGTTGTTTGTATACACAATGCTAAAGTTTCCTCCTTGATTTTACCAACATTTAAACATCTAAACATCAATAAAAACTTTCTAAACAAGTATTGTGCCTCAATAGCAATCCACATCGATATTTTTAACATGACATCATTCTAAGTAGTGAAAGCAGTGATTACCCTTGCAACGTCTAAAATTCTACCAAGTAGTGTGTGTGTGAAATAAAAGTGATCATGATGCAATCTACTTTTACAAGCAAACAGTAGTGACAATAATGCTTTGCAGTAAAGAAAACATTGGTATATGAAACAACAATAATATTGAACTGTTTCAATACTGGCGCATGAGAAGACATCATCACCCAGAGCCAAGAATCAACATCTGAGCCACTATCATCATTACATTGAATGGAAATATCAATCAAATTTAGAACTTTGGTACTCTCACTTTAAGTTTTGAATGTTGAAAATATAAAATCTCTAAGCACATTGCATTGTAGCAATGGAAAGAATGCAAAGTTGCTAATTTAGGCCTTACTCAGGCTAAACCTTCTATTGTAAATACAGCAAAAATCATGGGGGAAAAAAACAAATAATGATTTGCCTCACTATTGCTCTGTTTCACGATAAACTGCCCTCCAAACTACTTGTCTCTAGAAATTTTTTTCTCCCAATAATTTTGCTGTTCCCATATTTTCCACTTAATTCCACAATATCAACCCAAGAAAAGTCCACGTCTGCATAGTCACTATTTTCATGGCCAGATATGCATTCTGAATTTTTATCACTGAGAGAGATATTTATCAAATTTTCATCTGAAGATGAATCTTTCAGGTTGGTATTAATAACTTTGCTGGTGCTTGCTAATCCATTGACAATTTTCTCAGTGATAATACAAGACCGTTTTTAATGCCATATTGCTACTGAAGGACCAAAGTTAACAATGAGAAAAACTTCCAATAAAATTATTTCCTATGGTAGTTAATATCAGCTATAATATGCAGCTGCCATAATCTATAGAAGAAATACTCAATGTAGAAACCTTTACAATAATTATATCCACATCCACATTATATTATAAGCAAAAACTTTCATGATGAATATATTTTTCATATCCACTTCAGCAGTTAATTTTACATCTAACACATAGGAGAATATCAAAGCAAAATATTGTTCCTTTTCTTACTGAGTGCATGGTGCAGGGCAGGAGAGAATACATCAAGACTGGACAATTAGAGCCAGAATATGGAAAAATATTACTTTCAGAAGCTTGGCCTTTTACTAATTGCCCAGCCTCATCCTTCACCTTTAGATAATATCAACAGATCATAAGATACTGGTCACAATATAATGATTTAAGACTCACTATTTGGCAAACCTCTAACAAAAAAGCATGTATATTGCATAAACATGGAAATACAACAGTTATATGGGGAAAAAAAATCATTATCCTGATGTATGAAAGCTTTGAAGAGAAAGGTAACTTACAGGTTGATATGTTTCTGCACCACACTGATCACATGTGTAAGTTGCTACCACCATCATTGGTTTCACTTCTGTACTGCGTGTTACAATCCCTTTAACTGATACCAGTTTTCCTATGTGTTGAGCTTTTACTTGTCTTACAGATAAATGTTTTTGTTGAGATGGAGCCTTAAAATATACCTCACTGGAAATGAAATATACATTTATTGAAGTATTATCAAACATATTAACAATACACTTGAAAAAGTTCTTTTCATATACAATAATGTTTGGAATTTTCTGCAAATTACAATCCAAGTTAACTGAAATTACTAAGCACTACAAAATCATGAGTACATATACACTGAACTATAATAAATGCACAATTAAAAGGATCTTCTTGTTCAGAAATTAATTAACTTAAAATAATCTGTCATTGAGCAATAAAAAACTTTTAACGCGAGTTTTCTCCTAAAAACTTTTAACATGAAAGTAAGTTTGAAGGTATCCTCTTTGATTTCCTTCAAGCTATTTGCATTTCTCCTCAATTTTATCAACATTTAAACATCTAATCAAGTGATCATGATGCAATCTACCTTTACAAGCAAGCAGTAGTGACAATAATATAAAGTCAAGCTTTGCAGTAAAGAAAAGACTGGTATACGAAACAACGATAATATCAAACTGTTTCAATACTGGCACAGAAGACATCATCGCCCAGAGCCAAGAATCAACATCTGAGCCATCATCATCATTACATTGAAATTTAAGACTCACCATTTGGCAAACCTCTAACAAAAAAGCATGTATATTGCATAAACATGGAAATAAATTAATTAAAAATAACTAATCATTATTAACTTTAAAAATTTTATTCCTCAACGATAGAGAATTTTAAGTAATTTTTAAATAACAAATGCCATAAAAATACTTTCAAGTGCATCTTACTTTCTATACTTTAACAATTATTTTATCAATTAAGGAATGCTTCCTTAATGACAGCCTTATGTATTACATAAAAAACAAAAACTAAAACGTCAAAGGATATCATTGTGCTACAGTGAGAAAACATAATTTCTAGCTACCCTTATTTAGTTTTAAAATAATTAAATTAAGTACAATATTTCATCTTCTGTATTTACAAGCTGGTAAAACCTTATGATTTAGTAGCTATATTAAGTAATGTATATATTTTTTAAATAGTTATGCATTGAAAATGCATTCCATTTTCAATGCATAACTATTTAAAAAATATATACTGGGTGATCCAAAAGTAACAGAAAAAGTTGGGTTGTTTTACCTCTGAGCGGCACTTTTTTGCACACCATGGGCTAAATGGCCAGGTCACAAGGACCCCGAAGGCTCAGAGAAGGTTGGGGGAGGGGACCCACTGGAACAGCTGTTGGGAGACAGATGGTAGCCTCACGTCAAAGATATCCAGCATGTTCTTTAACGTTCACAGGGTATGGCTCTCCCGCACACGGGGCCACTGCTTAACGTCCCATCCGACGGACGGCAGCCTTTCCAAGCCCATCGGTGTCTCTTACTGACCGTGGGCAGGGAATTTTGCGGAGATAAATCTCAATGCTGACCCAGCTGGGATTCGAACCTGGGAACTACAGATTACAAGCCTGGCGCGCTACCGACTGAGCCACCCCCGCCCCAACAGAAAAAGTAAAAGTGCAATAATTCGAAAAGTATAGACAGTAGCACGATATGGTTTTCACAGAAATGCACAGAAAGACATGGGATTTTTTTTAATAACGAAAAATTTTATTGCCAGAATAGTTACATTTGCCACCAACAGGTGGCGCTTCAGTTGTCAGTAGCTTGTACAGTGATGCAGCACAATTCGCAACGCAGCTAGGATTACAAATGTTCAATGTGACGGCTGTCAGACGTGGCAAGACACTCTGCACAGCATCGAAGAGGGTTTCAGCTGTAATTCCTGTAACATGATGGCGAATAGCTTCTTCCAACATGGCCAATGACGTCGGCCGACCTCTGTACACCTGTGACTTCAAGTAGCCCCATAACCAAAAGTCACAAGGTGTAAGGTCTGGAGACCTTGATGGCCATTCATGTGGGAAAGAGCGACTGAGGACACGGTCATCGCCAAATGTTGATCGCAGCAGGTGCTGGACAGGACCTACGAGTGCGGAGGCGCTCCATCATGCATGAATGTTACACTGAGGAGCGCTTGCCTCTCTTGCAAGGAGGGAATGATGCTGTCTCTTAAAAACGCTGCATAACGCTCGCCTGTGACAGTAACAGTTCGAAATGTACCGCTGTGAACTTCCTCAAAGAAAAAGAGGCCTACAATGAATGATGCAGTAAACTCGCACAGCGCTGTCACCTTTGGCTGATGCAAAAGGGTTTCCACAATTGCATGTGAGTTCTCTCTCGCCCAGATGCAGCAGTTGTGTGCATTTACACTTCCATTATGTGAAAACTGCACCTCATCAGTCCACAGGACGTTTGACACCAGTCCGCATTGTTTTCCATCTGTTGAAAAGCCCAATTTGCAAATTCACGACATCTCTTGAAATCAGTTAGTTTCAGTTCTTGTACGTGTTGGATTTTGTAAGGATACCTCTTGAGGATCATCCTGAGTGATCGCCACACAGTACCGTACGAAATGCCAGTTCGTCTTGAAATTTCACACGCACTGCATTCCCTACGTGCGGAAGCTGCCGATAGTGTGTCAGCCCGTGCACAACTGCAATAGTTTTTCTTGGTCTCCCCCTTCTTGCACGTGCTTCCAAACTGCCAGTATCCTCACACCTTTTCATCATAGCTATCAGTGAGGAACAAGACATCAGTCCCTTTCCATTTCTAATACCCCGCATCGAGCAATAGGTGCGCAAAGCTGCACTTGCACATTCGGAGTTCTGATAATACAGCTTAACTAAAAGTGCTTTATCTCATAACGATAACATGCTTCACCTTGGCAGAACGTTTAACTTCGGTAATAAACATTAAATGCTGAAAGTTTAGCTTCAGTATTCACTACATCTGAAATTTATGTACCTCACGGCAAAGTCAGATTGATCAATTTTCGCAGTCTCACACTGTTTGAGGAGCGGCGGCCAGCGGATCTGTTTAAATAGCAACAGGCATCAGCTCTGGGACCGCTACAGTGTCACCTGTCGGTGACAAATGTAACTATTCTGGCAATAAAATGTTTCGTTATTAAAAAAAAATCCCATGTCTTTCTGTGCATTTCTGTGAAAACCGCATCGTGCTACTGTCTATACTTTTCGAATTATTGCATTTTTACTTTTTCTGTTACTTTTGGATCACCCGGTACATTACTTAATATAGCTACTATATCATAAATTGTTTATTTTTTCATTTAAATTATAGCCATTTACTATTGTTACGCCTCTGAACATTTAACTAAATTTCAACTGCACAGAGAACATTGGATACATATATTTTGCCAGTCATTCCAAATCTTGGTCACTGTAGCTAATCAAAGCTTCACACATCTTTTTTTACATCTACAGATTTTCTCAGAATTTTACATTTTTATTTCCTTTATTGGCGATTTTCTCGTAGCACTGCTAAAACTAAAAACTGTCACCTTGACAACAGGAAAGTTATCCTAATCCAATCAAAAATAAATTCATAGTTCAATGGAAAGTGAAAGTTGACAAAACCTCACGATAAATTAAAATGGTCCAAGTGTGCAAGTCTGAATCTAAAGCTATTGAAAACTAGCATTTCAGAGTAAAAACTACTAAATGTCTAATGCAATTTAATACCGATAGCCACAAATGTCAGAATAAATAATATTTGTTAATGCACTTGAATTTAAAATTTATTAAAAGTTGTGATAAAAAGATATTCACTAGCAGATAAAATGGTATTTTAATATGGAACTGATCATTTTTTTTTTCATATATATATATAACATATACTATAAAATGAGTCACTCAACCCCTTCAGTTGCTGGTTAATAATACACCTTACATGTTGTATAATACAAATTTTTTCACAAGATATTACATATTGCAAGATTCAACAAAAACCACAAAGTTGGCAATACTGATTGTAATAGAAATATAAAACTTGCTGCTGCCAATACCCCCCTCCCCCTCACATACACACACACATGTAACAAGCAAAATTACAGAACAGTTTCAAGATACAGGGTGTTTCAAAAAGGACACAACTCTCTTGTATTTTTCTATTTAAACTTGACAAAAGACACAAATTTCAAAAGATGCAAATTAAGACATATATCTACCTATACAACAGATGTTGAAAGTGATTTCCTGCAACCTGGGTGCAGATTCGTACCCATTTCATGACATTTGCAGCCACCTTTCGTAATGTTTTTTTTCTCTTATGTTTAAAATCTCTCTTTCAAACGTTAACCTTCAAGTGTATGAGGATTGTTTTGAAACACTACACATTTGAGATATCCCCAAAGGAAAAAAATCTGAAGGAGTAAGATCTGGGGATCTTGGGGGCCACAAATTTTTTAAAATCAAATGATCACCAAAAAATTCCTGCAACATGATCATTGTGTCATTTGCAGTACAGGTGGTCATGCCATCTTGCTGAAATCAACACTCTCGTTCATTCACATCAAATAGTGTAATAAACTGTTGGATTAGGTCACAATAAACTTCACCAGTTACAGTTGAGTCAAAAAATAAAGGCCCTGTCGCACGATGACGGAAAATTACACACCAAACACCAATTTTCCGTGAGTGTAATGGCCATTCGTGTAAAGTGTGATATTCAACTGTTTTGTTCACATAGCCATCCAAGTGAAACCAAGCCTCATCACTGAAATAAACACGGTCCAACACCTCAATTCCATTTTTATCAACAAAAGAACGAAACCAATAACAGTACCACAAACGTTTTTCATGGTCTGGTTTTTTCAGTTCGTGAACGACACCAATGTGGTAGGCATGAAATTCTAACTTCTTTGTAGCCCTGAAAACAATAGCTGGCGACAGTCCAACCTGTGAAGATAACATTCTGAGATTTTCTGGGTGAATGAGTTAGACGCTGAGCACATCATCAAGAACTTTAGCAGTTAATAGTGATGACCAGCCTGGACTCTTTCGATCCTGTAGAGACCCAGTGTTATGAAATTTATCAATCAAACGAGATATTGCTGACTTGTTGGGAACTGCACGCTGAGGAAACTTCAACTCAAACTCCTCTCTCACACGTTTGTATGAGTTGTATGCACAATAAGTCTCAACAATAAATACACATTCGTTTTTGGAAAATGACATAGTTGACACAACACAAAGGAATGAATGCTTGAGTGAGACTAGCATGTGACAAGGTCATTTTAACTGCTAAAGTCTGTTAACCTTGAGTACAGTAATGCCAACTGACTAATATTATGGCATAAAATATACATGCACATAAGTTTTACTCTCTTATATTTAGGGTTGAGTCCTTTTTGAAACACCCAGTATAATATATAGAATCTTCATCTAAATGAATATAGAATCTGCATCTAAATGAATCTAATGATGATTTTTTTTTTGGCATATGCTGGAATAGCACCCAATTAGTATCTTGGAAGTTTTCTAAGCATGCCACTGAAAAGATTAAAAAACATGCATGTAAAAGATATTTTAATTTATATTCCTGAACAATTTTTGCTTGCAAACCCCATCCTTCTTATGAACTTGATTTTGAAAGGAAGTGACTGGATTATTCTCAAGTAATTTTTGTTTCAACAGCCAACAATACACTGGTTACTTTTCAAAAAAATAAAAAATATTTAATTCATATTATTGTTTTTAAAACACATTAAAATAGCCCTGATTTCTTTTACTCTCCATATTAGCTGGCCATCTGATAAACTTTGCATTAACATTATTTTTCTTTTTAGCATCTTTTCTTGACTTACTACACCAGTTTAAGATTATTCTGTCAAGAGGTGAAAGTATTAGTTAGTCCAACAAGCACTATAAAAAAAAGTAAAAAAAAAAGCATAAAAAAAAATTGTAAAATTACTTTTTATTTTTATAGTAAATGCTAATTTTCATGATTTTTTGTGCCTACAGCACCCTGATCTGTCATTCTGCTGTACAGTTAGAGATAGGTTAAACTTCGGCCTGTGATGCTCATTCTTTTAACTATACCAACTTGGTAAGAGTCGACAGTAAAAACTTTGCAACAGAGTAATTCTTATTTATTTAGCAGTAATTTTGCTTCTGAGATCTGAAGTCTGTATTTAATATTACCTTAACCTTAGTGTAAACATTTGGTATAACATTACAATTAGTGTCATTTTGAGGATTCAAATATTTTGGCCAAGATGTATATATTAGTTTGGAATTATCCACCATAAATAACAATTTTTAATTGTGTATGAATACTTACTATCGACGAATGAGTTCTGGAGGATAATTATTTCGAGGATCTCTCAGTTCTCCTGGCTGATGATTTCTTTGTTCCATAAGTAACCGATGTTCAATATAAACATCCAGTGAATCTTTAGCTAAAACCTAAAATATTTATTCATATTAAAAATTAAGTAATGAAACCTACTACTAGAGAAAATTTCCACTTAAAAGTGTAAACATTTATTATATAGAAATTACTGCTTTCATTGCACAACTGAAATAAAGTAGTCTCTTACCAATCAGTTTTTAGTATCCACGATTAATAAATTATATATAATTTTACAACAACACATCTAGTCTTGAATATTCATGGTTTTGTATAGAGCTGTGGCAAATTTCATCCTACAGAAGCAGGATGAGGACAATGAGTGAAAATGCTAAGGCAGGGTGCAATTGCTTCTTTAAAATGCAGTCTAAGAACATTCTAAGTACCTTTAGGTGCATTCATAAACTTCTAGGACCTTTTTCATAAACCTTTAGAATTCTAAGAACCTTTAGGTACATTCATAAAATGCTCCTTAACAAAGGAGCATGTCACATTGCTGTTGCAAATTGCAGCTATGTGTGCCCTGCCTAAAGCTTACTCTTGATGAAGATAAATAACAAAATTCAAGTGTTGAGAAATCTCAAAGATTTCATATTTGAGGTCAATCTTTTCATGGAAAGCTATTGAACCCCTCCAGAGTCCCTGTCGATTATACATGTCGACAGAATCCAAAATAATAGTTCAAAAATGTCTACATCTGGTTTTAAAACTTCAATTTTTTTTAAAAAACAAATTTCCATTTGAAATTTTTTTTACATACATCATATATCAAAATACATAATTCAAATATTCAACTGTGCTCTCCTGCTACTGAAATTAAACCATAATTTGTTCAATGTGTTGTAAGAACATGGTGAAATTAACCTCCAATGAAGGGGCTCCCTACACTAGTCACAACAGAAAGGTTTTGTGCAGTTCAGCTGTATAAACTAGGTCATGATCCACTAGGTCATGGCACGGCAAGATGAAGATGGCACTAATTAGTATCCATGTATGCAGTGTATAGCATCAACATTAAATTTTTCCACCCTGTGCTGTTCATAGGGGGACACTGATGGGCTTGGAAAGGTCGCTGCCTGTTGGATGGGACGTTAAGCTGTGGTCCTGTGATGGGACAGCCATACACTTGCATGTTAAAGTACATGCTGGATGGCCTTAACAGGAGGCTACCATCAGTCTCCCAACAGCTGTCCAGTTGGTCCCCTGCCCCCAACCTTCTGAGTCTTCAGGGTCCTTGTGACCCAGCCGTTTAGCCTATTTGTGTGCAAAACAGTGCCACTCAGAGGTAAAACCCAACCCATCAATATTTGATATCTTTTCAATTCACTTAGTATTTTATTTATACTTTTATAATTAAACCCTCAATTTGGTACATAACATGACCTATTTCTGTTGAGTTTTTTTTTTAAATTGCAAAGTTAACTTGTTTGTTTGACTCAGACAATTGGCAAAATGCAAGGACTTTTCTCAAGTTCCTACAAAATGACAATAATTTCCTTGATTCAAGGAAAAGATTTATTTTTCTGTTATTCAAAAATAAATACTCTATCTATTCATATGCATTATTATTAAATCTGCTCATTAGCTGTTGTTTTTTTTATATATTTTATTTTCAGAAAATCCAGAGTGAAATGCTGATTAATTTGGTATATATGCTATAATTTCTTTCATTAGTTATTGAAGAAGTTTATTTCATGCTGTGAAATATAACTGATGTTTTGCCTGGGTGCAATAAACAAATATTACATATAAAGAGACAAAAAAGACAAGTAGTTTGATCCTGAACTCCTTCTCCAAGTTAAAACCATGAGCAGGACATTTCATGGTGTTACAAATTCATGTTTAGTTTTCATTTTATTTATAAGTAAAAATATTACTAATCTTCATTTCTGCATAAAAATTTTATTTCTGCTTAGTATGTACTTAAGTGTTTATATTTTATTAATTATTTACTTTGGTGTTGGAGTCCATACCTTACCTCAGTGGTTTTCAAAGGGTATGCCGCAAGATTTGCCAAGTGAGCCACGAAATTTCGGATGATATTGCAGATAAAAGAATGTTCATAAACCATTTTGTTGCTACTTTCTGCCACTCATTCTTCTTTTAACTTTTTCTGTTTCATCAAAAACTTATCCATATTAAAGCTTAAAGTTAAAACCAAAATTAACTCAAAACATGCCCATGACACCAATTAACCCCAATACATGTCAGAATTGAACAGAATAGCACTACTTCTACAATAACTCCACAAAAATGGCTATTATTTAAGGCAAACTGCACATGCATGTTTCTCCTGTAGTGCAAACTGCACATGCATGAGTCTCCTGTAGTGTTTTCAACTCAAATTTTTAGTGTGCAGCAAATATTCATAGCAAAAAAAAAATTGATATTTTTGCAGAAAAAAATTAACCAATGTATGGGAACTGAACCCATATCTCTCCAGAAAATGCCAGAATATTCTGGCATGTTTCTGAAGATGTGATTTAAATTCAAATATATTGGTGAAATTTTACAAAAATATTTATTGATTTATAGAGGTTAAAAAGTCAACAAGTAATGCTGTAATTGTCATTTATGCAAAAAAAAAAAGTTCACTGCCTTATCTCATTAAAATACATTTTATACTCCAGCAACTGTGATTTCACTTAAAGCAGTTTCCACAAATGAATCTATCATATTAAGAGAGGTTACCTGTATTTAAAAATTATCATTGTCTATAAAACTTAGAAACTGATAAAATGAAAATAAAGCTATCAGTTAAACATGTTACTCACATAATTGTTATATTTTAAATACTTTAGATAAATTTTGTTAATCTAATATGCTACACTTATTTAGTATTTACATCATAGTTTACATAGATATTACATAGTTAATTAGATATTACATCAGAATACAATAAAACAAAAAAATATATTTTACTTCTCTTTCTTTATAATCTGGTAACATTTCATAAATAGCATCAGCAAAAAGTGCTACATATCGACGAGCATTTTCCAAAATGGCATCTGCCATTTCAGGATCATGTTCCAAAACATCATCCAGATCAATGGTCAAAGATACCTGATCCCTGTGCGCTAATTTCACCTGCAAAAATAACACTTTAATAAAAATTAAAATAAACAGAAAACATACATTTTCATTTCAAACACTAAATTTCATATTAAATATTATTATTTATAATAATATTAATAAATTATAAGGGAAATATCAGAGCAAATATAGACAGCAGCAATATTCAGAAATGTTTGAGATAAAATCACTCTACACCACAAACAAGCAGGTTACTTAGCAAAAAAATATCTAAAAATAATTACCGTATTTTTCTGTGTATAAGGCAACACTTTTTAATTTTTAAACCAAAAATTGGGAGTCGTCTTATACATGGGGGTAACCAGTTGAGAGACCCCACAGTTGCTGTGGTGAAACTGCTGGTACCTTGTCTCCGCAAACAGGCTAACGCCAATCACTAGCCTTTGTTAACTCTGTCGATTGACGTCATTAACGGCTGATTCTAAAAAATATTACCTAATTATTTGAATATTAAAAAAATATCAAATGTGTTCTGTTTTATGATTAAAATACTAATCTCTTAATTTTGGGTTTAAAAAAAATACGGTACTTCATTTCATTAAACCATGTACAAACATAGGTGCACATTCACAAGCAAATACCTCTTTTAATGAATCATGTTGCAATTTGATACTTTGATATGCTAAAAACTATGTTTATTTTATTAATACATTATATAAGTTAAGCCCAGGTTCCATCTTTTTCTGTCATCCTGTATTAAGAATACAATTTTGTTCAAAAATAATATTACTACTTGCATGACCTGTTGGTTAACTTTCAGTTACTGCAAATGAATCTGCAGCACTAGATTGCAAAGGAGTAAAAACCTGAAGCAATATTCCATTAATCCAATGCAAACAATGTGATGACACATATGTGCTGCAACTAGGTCCCAGCTGTACTGTAAATTTCTTTAGAGAAAGGGAGAACAATGTGACTCCCCCCACTTTATATCTTACTTAAAGAAGGTCTGTGTTTCACCAAATGCTAAAAGGCAAAACAAGTATCTAGATACTTGAGGTTGTGTAACTCCCAAATAGAGCTAAGTTTTCAATATAAAAAATATATATATATAAACCAAAAAGAAAAAAACACTATTGTGATTTTAATGCCTTTGGCATCACTATGTGCAACAGTGATAGCTGACTGAATTCAAGCTCTCTCTCAATGGACACAGTTGCAGGACATGGAGCTGCAGCATGCTGCTTGTGTCTTTGCATTGTATCATTCATGACAGATGTTAAAAATTATTATTTTAAGTATTTTTTATTAAATTACATAATATTATTTAATTTGGAAATTGGTTTCATAATATTCTTTAAGTAGAAATTCCTGGACAGTCCATGACGCAACATATTTCTTTGTTTTTGACGATAAAGACATATTTTGATACCTATAAGTTTATTTTTTGGTATTAGAAAGTTCAAATATGAAAGTTTAAACCTTGCAGTTTACGAGACAGTTTTATTTTACTTCTGAGTGACACTTTTTTTCATACAAAAGGCTAAATGGTCAAACCACAAACACCACAGAGCCAGGTTGAGGTGCTTGTCATTCTTTGCAGGGTTTAGCAAAGAAAACCTCAACCAAGGCACAGTGAAAAGACATGAATCTAGAAACAGGTTGCAATACAAGCTTGGTGCACTACTAAACCAATTCCCTCCCTTATGACAAAAGAAAGACATTTAATTCAAAACAATGAAATACAGGATATTAAAGAAAACAAATGCAAGAAACAGGCTGAATATTAATAGTAATTTTGAAAACATGTATCCACTGAGGACAAGGAAGGATAAAGGACAACACAGTTATTCTCAAAGATATCTATTAATATTTGTTGTTCTTTTATAAACACTGCTGTAGAAATTTTTGTTTTTCTTACTATTCCAAAATTTATAAAATCAACCAATGTAGTTGGGAGAAAAAGTAATAGGTACGAAATAATACAACCACCACCAATAATACTGTCCTAGAAAAATCCTATCAAAATTCAATAGGCCCTATGGACATATCTGAATATATATATATCAGAGTAAAACAAGAGTTTGCAAACATTTTGAGAAGGTATAAAGGCATTTAAAGATAGACTAGGAGAGATCCAACTATTTTCAGTTTAAACTATTTTTTTATTAACTTCCCCCCATCCAAATTAAACAAGTTACCTTTTTTCTGCAACCTATCACATATTATGTTGGAAATGCATCACATACCAGACAGGGGAAGATTCAGAAGGCATTACATGCCACCCAGGGTGAACTGAATTTGAAAGAGCAAAAATATTACATGGGAAAACACTGTCAAAAATTTCACATCACACAAAAGGCACATTAGCTGAAGGTTGGACATGCAGATTCTTGACATTACATGTATGTTTCCAGATCTTTTACATTATGAGATCTCAAAAAAGTATTACTAGTAAAATAACAATTCTTGAAATCGGTCATTTTACAATTTTGTGTAAATTGAACCAATGTGTAGATTAAATGAAAAATTATGGTACTTTTCGGTTAATGGGACACCAGTCGTAATTGTGCGCCAATCTTCGTATCCAGTGAATCTGTCGTCCGCATTATAAAAAACACCCCAATTGAGTGGAGGCCAAGCAAGAACGAATCAGTAAAGTATTTATTATTCGAGGTTGTCCAATTCGAGTTAGAATACTAGAATTTCACTACTTGTCAAATCCATTTCAGTGAGGTTAACAGATGCCAGTGATATCTAATTTTTGATGACTTTTTGACCTTTACTGATTCGTTCTCAATTAGCCTCCACGCAATCGGGGGATTTTTAATAATGCGGACAGATTCACTGGTACGAAGATTGGCGCACAATTACCACCAAAAAGTACCAAAATTATTTACTTTCATGAATATAAATAAAAACCATACCAGCTGTATTCCATACTTGTAATTCTTTTTCCCTTTTTCATCTTCAGTATGAAATCCCGTAAGAAAACCTTTGATCTTTTCTGGGAGAAAAAAACAATATAAATGTTTTTACATGCAATATATTTAATAATAAAATTACAAAATTAAATGTAGTGCAAAATCATGCAACTAAATGTGTCAGGATCAACCATATCAGCTGGACAATATATCCCCCCCCCCCACTACTTCATGTACCTACTAGAGCAGGGAAGGTTGCTTGAGGATGAGGATGACGATTGTTTGATAAATAAATAATATATCGTACCTTTATCATTAACGTAATCTCTGGATGGCATACTGAATATTTTATTGCTGATTCGACTTTACACACATTAAAAATAAGTCACAAATACTGCAATTGTATTTAAAAAATCATACAGCAACACAAACTAACCCATTCACAGAAGCTGAAGCATTAAAATTTGGCGGGAGGGATTACTACAATTACGGTCAGTACATGCGAAATGTCGCCTGTTCTCGGTGACCGAGTGGTTAACGATTTGGCTACTAATCAAAGGGCCGTGGCTCGTACCAGCCCGCGTAAGGCATCGATATTTGCAGGAGGCTTCTGAGGGTCTTGCCTTCCTCACAGATTTCCTCTATGGCGTATTAAACCAACACCTCCTATAACTGAAAGCCAGAGGACAAAATTTATGACTTCAGCTTAAGTAGTCCTACCATATAAATACTTCTTATATTTTTATTCCAATATTATTACTGGTGGATCCTATGCTAATCTTTATACTAATGTTTATCAATAAATACATTTTATTTAGGAGAAACATTATTTGTGTTAATTAGCATTATGATATTTGATAATAAATAGGAATAATATTTTTTCTAAATAAAATATATTCTAGATAAACATTAGTACAAAGATTAGCGCATGAGTCATTGTTATGAATTGAAATAGATGAAAACTTAGCGCGAGTTCAAAAATAGTATATATGTATACCAAACTAAAGTATGAATGAAGTAATTTATTACAAAGGCAGAAAAATTATACAAATGAAACAATCTTATCTAAACACAAGTATTTCTATTCCTCTTAGTATAAAATCAAGCCATAAAAAGAACGATTTACTATATTTAATTTTCAATGTTTAAACCATAATGCTGTCAATATTCAGTTCCTATGACAAAACAGAACCTATTACTTTGCAACATTCAACAAACAAACCAATTTATATTGAATTTCATTTGCGTTAGAGGACTACCTTAATAATGCTTTATACCTTATAGATGCGAAACATCTAATGTTGATCTTTCCTGATAGAGCACCCAAACATAACTTGACTGTTGCTTCCCTTTCACCACCGGAACCAGGCTCATCTTGACCCAAATAAAACAATCTTTTTAGGTAGTACCACACAACATTAATTTAATACATCCTTATTGTTTCATTACTCCACTACACCTTTTTGTTTTTCCTCCACAAATCTTATTATTCAAAGCATCTCCGTGCTAAACAGTTGAAAAGTAATTTTCACACGATGATGATCATGTCATGAACGCGATTTTCACACGATGATGATCATGTCATGAACGCTCGCGTTCATGACATACTTATCATAAATTTACTGTAGCACGTTCATCTGTCGTAACAATATTCTTTCTAAATAAAATATATTTATAGATAAACATTAGTATAAAGATTAGCACGATTCCACAGTAATAATAAATAATAAATAAATAAATACCCCATCAAGCAGCTGCTTGCCACAGAGGTCTGACAGGAGCCTGTCAGTTTATATGCCATAGTAGAAGGTCTGAGAGGATGGCAGGACCTCAGCAGAAAAACGACACAAACAGCCATGCCTTACCCGGGGCTCGAACCCAGGTCCCTTAGATCAGTAGCCAAGCGTGCTAACCACTCAGAAACGGGACGGCTTTTTTCCTGGCAGCAGTGGGATTCGAACCCACGCCTCCGAAGAGATATTAAATTAAAATTATAATAAATGTCTATATGGTAGGACTACTTAAGGTGACGCCATAAATTTCGACCATTGGCCTTCTATAATAATAGGAGGTGTAGATTAAACTGACAGGCTCCTTCAGCCACTGTGGCAAAAGTAAAGAGGAAAGAGCAGTGGAAAGATTACAGTGTTGGAGATAAAGCAGTTCAATAATCATTTTCAAGTAACGGTCGATTTGAAACTAAAATAGTGTTATCGCTACATATGGCATCCTGCGGCAGCCACGAAGGTAGGAAGAAGCCTTAAATTGAGCTACAGCTGCTGCGCGGAGGCCATGTTGCTTATTCATTAAATCGAAATCGTGGCAGCGGTAGCGGTATTAGACAGAGCATGACATCGTATTGCTGAAGCTGACATGTGAAAGGCGAAAGACATGACACGAGTCTAAAAGTATGAGAGAAAATGAAGAGGCATTATATGGCTTGTGTTACACCTGAAACAAAACTTTATAACTATATTTTCGGTGAAAATCAGTCATATTTCTACTGACTATGGTTGCGACAAAAGGTGTGAAAAAGGAGGGTTATTATTTCATAAATAAGTCTTTCATTTGAAATATTTCGCTTCATTAGCAAAAGTGATGTGGTGTATAACCACGAGGACTTAGATAACGATAAATCTTTTTATGGCGGAAATAAAAAGATGGACTCTAATATGATATGGATTTTTTTTCTGTTAGAGAGAAAAAATCTGGAAACAATTGTTATTTTGAATCTTACATTATCTGCAGCTTAAGGACTCCCATTAGCAAGTTAAGCAATAAATAATGTATGCACACCTAAATATGCAGTTAATAGTAGTAAGGAGAAAAAATTAATTACACGAATTGCATGCAAAATATTACAAATAACTTGAAAGATCTATTTGCTTTCAGAAGATTACATTTTATTAAGATATTTAATAAGCATTCTCTATGTATCATGAAAACATTTCATTCATATATTTAATATTTAGGGTATTATTGTGATAAAAAAGGTTCCTCATTCCCCTGAAAATAAAACCTCCAGGTAATCATGCAGTTTCCTTATATTGCCAACAGTCATCATCATCATCATCATCATCATCATCATCATCCACAAGCAGCCATGGGCTACGGAGGTCTCCAACCAGAGCATGCAACTTAGTTCTCCAAGCATATCTGTCCTGAGCTACATCTGCTACATCTGGCCACTGCACACCAATTCTAACGAAGTCCTGTTTGACATTGTCTGCTCATGCATCCTAGGTCTCCCCGTCTGACCTCATCATCCTAACCTCATCATTACTTACAAAGTTGAACCACCTAATGCACAACATGGATTAGATGGTTCATCTATATAATTTACAAACTATATAATTTGTGAAATCTATATAAGTTGTAACAGGAAAATAAATGGTTTTGATTCTAGATGCTTACATCATCTATAAAATAAAGCATCTAGAATCAAAAGCATCTAGTTTCCTGTTATCTCGTTTACAAAGTGTCCAGGTTTCACTGCCATAACTAACCCTAGAAAGAACCAAACTATTATACAGTCTAATTTTAGTCTTTAGGTGTATTCATTTATTTCTCCACAATCTCCATAGATTCTTAAAAGTCCCGGCAGCAATCCCTATTCGTCTGTTAATCTCATGCCACACATCACCATTATCTGTTACATAGCTCCCAAGATAATTAAACTGTGACACCTGCTCAAGACTGCTACCATTCAAGTTAACTGAATCACAGCTTGCCTGTCAATTTTCATCACTTTAGTTCTCTCTCTTCTAGAGAAAACTAAAGTGATGAAAATTGACAGGTTTACTACCAGTCTCATCAACTGGTAGTAAACCAGGTATTAACCTGGTAGTAAACCTGGTAGTAAAACAGGTAGTAAAGACAGGATTACTACCAGTCTCATCAACAGCTCTAATGAAAGAATTCATCTCATCAACATCATTTGTCAAAAGGGCTAAATCATCAGCAAAATCTAAATCATAAATTTTCAGATCTCCAGACCTTTTAAAGCCAAAATCTCTCCCTTGCAGTGAATTTCGCATAACATAATCAATAACCAAACTAAAGATAAAAGGAGAAAAATTGCATCCTTGTTGAACACCAGAAGAAATACTAAAACATTTACTACAAGCTTTACCAACTCTCACATAACTTGGTGTCCTTATAGAGAGATTTCATTATGTTAACTAACCTGTTAGGTATGCCATACGATCTCGCGTCCAGACACAAATTATGATGATCACAGAGTCAAATGCCTTTTTGAAATCTACAAAGCAAGTAACCACAGATTTCTGAAATTAAATATTTCTCAATAATCTGCCTGAGTAAAAATGTCTTATCTACACATTCCCTACCACTTCTAAATCCACATTACTCATCGCGCACTTACCCATTTACAGATTCTTAATTATATTAGGCCCATTCATACAAAGACTTGAACTGGAACAGAAAGTCGGGTGATACCCCTATAGTTATCACAAGAACTCCGATTATCAATTTGAAAAAATAGGGATAATATATCCCTATTTTATCAAATCTCTGACATAATCCTTAGGAACTATGCTTTTATCATAAAAGATGTTCAAAATTTCAGTCATCCATGTGGTAACTGAAACATTCCAAACTCTAAGCATTTCCTAGTAATTTCATCTACCCCTGGGGATTTATGTAGTTTAAGTTTAGAAATAGCCAAAATAACTTCACACTGTGTTTTAGGGCCAATATTAAAGCCAGTACTGTATCTATCATCATTATAAAAATGAAAGTAGAACTAACCACATTGTTTACAACAACACTGAAATGCTCAGCCCACCTAGTCATGACAGAATCCTCACCTTCCATAATCTTACATTGTTATCCTTCAATCCCTGTATACCTGTCCGTTTCCTACCACATGAAACATTAACTATCTGGTACAGCCCTTTGCTCTTGTCCTGTCTAATTGCTTCCTCGACTTTGTCAGCCAAGCCATCAAGCCAAAGATTCTTATCAGCAGCTAACTGATCCTTTACACGTTTATTAAGCTCTCTGTAATGCCTTCTATTAGGACTAGCAGGGTATTGATTAAGGATATTCCTGCAGTTCTTTCTTTCTGAAATGAGTTCAAGTGCCTTATCACTCAAATAATTTTTTTTCCTCTGCTCCTTACTTCCTAAAAGAGTAGTGTTAGCTGCCAAAAAAGAAGCCTGTTTAAAATGATCCCATTCTTCCTCAACTTGAGTAGTAAGTAACTTCAGTAGTTTAGCTTACCTGGTACTTTCAGAGCTTCAGTATTAAAGGTAAATTTTTTAATCTTAGCACAACACTTCTTAAGTTTAAATTGTAAGACACTTTTAACCAGTTAAGAGTCAGATCCAATTTCAGCTACCTTATATGACCTGGTATTCCTAACAGAATTAGCCCATTTGCCGTTAATATATAATCAATCATATTCTTATGCAGCCCATCTGATGAAACCCATATGTACTTATGTATGGTGTGGTGTGTGTAATAAGTGTTAGTTATTCTGAAACCACTAAGTTTACTTACCTATAGGAGACATTGCCCATTGGCATTGCAGCTACCAATACCAAAAGAGACTATCACCCCTTTCCAATGGTCAGAGTCAGTACCAACTTTGGCATTGAAGTCACCTAGAACAAGGGTAATATCTCCTTTCTTGACAGAATTCAAAATATCCTGAAGTTGTCCATAAAACTTATTCTTCTCATCCTCATCGGCATCCTCAGTGGGGGCATAACAGCAGATAACATTCAAGTCCTTAATGCTTGTCTGAAATTTTGCTGTAAGAAACCTTTCATTAATGCAATCATATCCTAGAAGAGCATCACTAGTGTGTCTGCTGAGAAACAGACCTACATCTTGGAGATACTTATTATCTTCCCTCCACGAAAAGAGAAATTTAAGATAATTTTTAAGAATCTGACCTTTATCTGTCCGTCTGGTCTCTTGCAAGCCGAGAATATCTAAATTATAACGGTGGAATTCTTGTGCGAAGACATCAAGAGAAAAAGCTCTGTGCAGAGTCCTCACATTCCAACTACCTTTGGAGAGAAAATGATTACTGGGATGTTTAAAGAAACTATGTTTATTAAGAGAGGGAATGCCGACAAATATCAAACTACCCTCTTATTGCAGACATGGGGCAAAGACCCATTCCTCCACCACTAAAGGCTGAAGCCACCTACACTGGAAGATTTCCACCAATGTAGAATTGACATGCTCATAGAAGCAAGAGTTCAGGTGCCTGCGATGACCTCTGCTCAGGATTATCCACCAGCTGATAAAACATATCCTGTGAATCTATTCACTTGGGGCTGTCAACCCACAAAGAAACAAAAAACATAGCGTAAGATTTTCCCTCCACAGAAGCCCATCAGTACAGCAAATTCAGGATCCTTAATCCAGTCCAACAATTTTTTTATATGGTCTGCACCAGAGCCCTGTGTGGTCGACTCCTCAGCAGGGTATAAAAAAAAAGTAAAATAGCCGTAGTTGTCCAGATCAGTAAGCCAACCAAATCTGGCAGCCCTCCCCTTCCTTTCACTTCGACAAGAGAGTATCTCTTTTGAAAGGACTAACGGCCTGCACCACGAGAAGGCGTGGTCAAATATTAGATGCTAAGCCTGGCCGGTTCTTAATTCATTACAGGGAAATGGTGCATAGCTGTCCTTCCAGTAACTACCTAGCTATTATAATTAATTTTATTGCAATATTCATAAAAATAAGTACATACTTAAAGTATTAAATGTTTTTATGATAAAAAATTATTATGAATAGCATATCACCTCAGACGTTATATGAATAGCATATCACCTCAGACGTTTAATCATCTCGTTTTTAAAGGAAAGAAAGTTTTTTATTTCCTGCCTTTAGCACCTCAACAGTGGAAACTAAAAATATTGAATGATCGGAAAAAGGCAAACAGCAGTAATTTATTACTATGGCAAGCAGCTGCTTGAGGGGGTATTTAATTTAATTTTAATAAAACACCACAGTGCAGCAAATTCATGATCTGCAATCAAGCTTAGAGCGATCATTCCATTCAGATTGGTATATATGGTTAGCACCATGATCCTGTGTGGTTGACCATTTCTCAGCAGGGTAGAAAAGAGAAACGTAGCCATAATTACTCCAGAACAATGGGCTACACTGATCTGGCAGCCCGCACCTTTCACAAGGGAGTATTTCTTTTAACACAGATAAGGACTCCCTTATCTGTACTCTTTTGAAAGGTACTAACATTTTTCACCAGAAGGTGGGGTGGCCGGTTAACAATGTAAAATAGGACACCGCGTTAGAATTGGTCTACAATGGCCAGACGCAGCAGATGTAGCTCAAGACAGATGTGTTTGGAGAACCAAATTGCAAAATCTGGTTGGACCTCTGTAACCGATGGCAAATCTTTTCCCTTAATTAATTAAGATAAATTTTATTACATACTGAAAAATACATTAACATTGACTCAAACTCTAAGTCATTAACAGATTCAATATCCCACTCAAGTTAATACTCATATGTGGGATAATAACACTAACGTTTTAATAGTTTTCAAACGATGATCTTACTCTGTAACTGATATTCGACGGAATTAATGGCAGAGTGGTTAGCGCGCTTGGTTACTGATCTCAGGAACCTGGGTTCAAGCCCCAGGTAAGGCATGGATGTTTGTGTCGTTTTTCTGCTGAGGTCCTGCCATCCTCTCAGATCTTCTACTGTGGCATATAAACTGACAGGCTCCTGTCAGACCTCTGTGGCAAGCAGCTGCTTGAGGGGGTATTTATTTTTATATTTTTATTAAAACACCAGATCTTTTTTTCAACTTATTATTTTACCAACTATGCTAATAATCATAATGAAAATAACAAAAAAATTTTCAACGCCATGAGTAGTTATTTAAATTTTGTCCATTCCAAAAAACATTTAATGTGGCCTGGCGTAAATACGGTTTTCAATTTACAAAGATGTGTCTCATGTGTCTCATGTCTCATGATGTTATCACACGGAGGTATGAATGAGAGGAGACGCCCTAACGCGCTTTCCCTGTCATGAAGATCATGATGCTGACGCAGCAGGGTGGTAGCCATATTGTTGGTTCCAAAATAAACCGTCTGCCGCTTCAATCAAGCCTACTTTTCACGTGCTCTACTCAGTTTTACTGTGCATTATATACGAGAAGATTATTTTTTTACGACTAAGAGAAAGCCCATTTAAACTATTTGGAATTTATATTGCTTTTTCTCAATGCAATGAATATTTCCATACAGAATTACTGTATAGCAGAACTATTTATGTATTTCGTTGAATACGACAATAACAAACAATTACAAGATTTTAAAAGTTTATTTATACTGAACTAACAGTAGAAAACATTTTATGGATAAAACATAAAAGTTATATGCAATAGCAGCATTTAAACCGCAAAAAATCATATTTTTATCCCCAGATGGTGGCTCGAACCCACCAGCTCTGTGTCTGTACCCTCAGCTTCACATCTCTCCCCCATCTCATGCTCATTCTTCTCCCTCAACCAGAGTTAACAATCAATACAAAATACACAATTATTACAATCTCTCAAAAAAAAAATCCCATAAGGATTGAAATACATCGTTCCTCAGCCACAAAGGAAAACTTCAAAATAATATCGGAAAAAAACTATATAAAAGACAAACAAATTAAAATTATACTAAGCAAAAATGATAAAAATTAAAAAAATGTAAAAAAAAAAAACACTAAAAAAACAGAAAAAAATATATCCACAGGGTGAAGGGAATATAATATCCATTTAAAAAAATAAAAATAAAAAGGCAACGTTCCAGACAGTGGCTCGAACCCAACATCTCAGTGTCAGACTCCTGTCTCTCATACCTCCCTTTATGTATGCCTAACCTACCCCTTAACCAAAGTAAAAATAAAATAACTACAAGCAATACACTCGCTCTATTTAAAATCCATACAGAATTAAACAAATTCAGTATTCACCTTAAAAGAGAAAATTAGAACCCTATCAAAAGAATTAACGAAAAGGAGAAAAGCATTACACTCTCCTCTCTTAACTAAAATTATTTAAACAATTTTAAAAAATTTTACCCTAACTAATGATCGCTGTCACTCACCTATGACAATTTACACCAGACACATTAAGTTAATCTAAAAAGAAATTCAAAAAGATAAGACTCCAATCCAAAAAAAAGGGGACATTTAAACAAAACCCTCAAATGCTACCCAAATTAAAAAAAAGATTATATTTCTCACTTTATGAAAATACTTTATTGTAATTTACTTTTCCCTTTCTACACTGAACTTATTAAATCAGGAAGAGAGAGGAATTTAAACACTGAAACATTTAAACAAAATAATAATATCTAATATTTCCACCTAAAAATAAATACCCCCAAAAAAAACACTCTGATATTTTAATCACCTCTATTTAAAAGTATTTAAATTCATCATCCATTAAATAGAATACACACTAATATTCAATTACAGCCAACAAAAATTTTTAACTGAGAAAGCCTGCAGAAGCAATTCTCAAATAAGCGTAACATAAAATCAATCAATATAAGAAGTACATCTTGACATTTATCACTGAATACAATCCTAAGAAAATAAAAAAATCTGTTGATGAATCGAGGTTAGTAACTAGAAATAAAACCGATTTCATAGCGGCGTAATTAGAACGCAAAGATACTTGTATCATTATATAATTAATTAAACTTTATAAAAATGAGAAACTGACCGATGAACGGCAATTCCTGGTATCTTTTTTGAAGGGCGATTCGTGCATCCAAAACGCCGAATAAATTAACACAAATATCGTATAAACTCAATTTTTTATAGTGCAAGACACATTGTATTTCAACGCTACTGATCAATGTTTTGAATAGAACATGGCTGCCGCGCAGTCGCCGTAGCATCATCTTCAAGTGCTTAGGGCCCCTCCTCTTTTCTTTCTACCTCCATGCGTTATCCAACGAAAAGTCTGCTTTTCTTTCTTGTTTTGATTAGTTCCGAAGTTTTTATACTGCTGTATCAATTTCTATTTATTCCGCTGCTTTTGCTTTGATCGTAATCTTGTTTGCTACGCATAGATTTCCCTCCTCGACTTACGTGCTTTTAATAGCAATTTGAAACTGCTGCTGTAATTTTTTTTTCAAATTAATATTTTCCTTTTTTCATTGGGTACACTGTCATAGTTTTCAGAGCGATCGGTTTATTTTTGAAAGAATCATTTCGTTGTTTTCCGAGATAATAATTGTTTTGTCGGAGTAGAATCGGTCATCGTAAAACGACTCAATTCTTTATGTGACTAATTTTTTAAAATCTGGAATGGAATTATCATTTAGTTTACGTTAGAGGCTCTATATAAGTAGAGGTTGGCCATCTCAAAGTTGGACGCCATGTTTTTTCGTCGCTCGAATGGTTTGGCGTGCAAAACTGAATGGTATTGCACGGATACTTATGGATTCCGGAAAAGGGTAGGGTAATATTTGATAGAGATTTCAGTGCTCATGATTGGAAGCACTTTAGAAAACATCTGAAAAGAAAACGAAAATTTTAGGGCTTTATTTTTTTTAAAAAAAAAGAGATATAATTTCGTTTTGTTCTCTGTTCGTCTGTAGCAATCGAACTTTTTTGTTTGTACAGATAAATAAAAAATTCTTTTTGTGTTGGATAGGTATTAATGAAATATTACAATTTGCATTTTTCAAATCTCCCAATAGTTATAACTACGCCCACTAACTGAGGAAATTTTTTAAAATTTCAAAATATCAAAAAATATTCCAAACGATGTAGTTATGTTAAAAGTTTGAAATTTTGGTGTTGAAATGCGAAGGTTACGAAGTTATTATTGGCCAAAATCACTTGGCCCTTTAGACCCATGGGGGGAGGGAATGCACATTTTTTGCTTTAACAGATAATTGTATGTTTTTAGAGATAAATTAAAAATTCTTTTTGGGTTGGACAGGTATTGATGAAATATTACAATTTGCATTTTCCAAATCTCCCGAAAGCTATAATTGCGCCCTCTAACGGTGAAAAAACCCGTAAAATTCCAAATTTTTAAGCAAATATTGCAAACAATGTAGTTATGCTAGAAATTTGAAATTGTGGTCGTGGAATGTGACAGTATTGAATACTCCAGTGACTACAATGAGTTGACTCCTACGCCAAAGATAGGTAGGAAACGGAACGGTTTTATTTTAAGAGATAATTGGATATCTCTTTTTTTAGTTGATACTAATGAAATATAATTCTTCATTTTGTAAGGTAGTTCTAATTTATATAATTAGAGATCACTAAACATTCAAACAGCAAAACTTTTAACGAATGTTTCACATGGTCTGTTTATGGTAGAAATTTCGCCTGTAGAGTTCTGTATGGTAGAAATTCCACTGAGAGCAATGATCTGCCCACTACTTTCAGAGGAGTGGGAGAAAAGCAGCTTTTTATATTTAAGAACTAAAAGAGAAATACTTTTTATGTCGTACAATTACTAATGAAACACTATTATGTGCATTTTCCCCCATCATACATTAAAAAAATAATAATAATCGGAAAAGCAACTGCTTGCCACAAAGATCTGAACTGAGCTTGTCAGTTTGTATGCCATAGGTCCATGAAGGATCTTCATGGACCTACGGAAAAGAAAAAGAAACCATGAAGTCCATGAGGATCCATGAAGAAGGTCCATGAGGATGGTGTGGACCTCAGCAGAAAAACAGCACGAACATCCATAATGAAAACTTTTAAGGAGTGAAAAATTAGGCAAAGGAAGAACTTCATTCTCTTTGAAAACAGGATTTCCATATGTGCCAGAGGTGATATGCATTCTTCCAGTTATTTTACACATTTAGTACCCTCTGACAGTGGAATTACAAATTACTGCATAATTAGGAAAATAAACTATTATTTTATTAGTACCTGTAAAGCACAAAAAATGTTTTTCATTTATCTCTTAAAGCAGAAAAGTTGTATTTTACCGACACCCCCTTGGTATAACGGGACAAATCATTACTATTAGTGTAAACCACTTGACCATTACACTCTATGACCAAAAATTTAAGTTTCTAGCATAAATAGATTGTAATATTCGTTTAAAAATTTGGTATTTTACAGCTTTTTCCGCTGCTAGAGGCCGCCTTTTGCACTCTGTAACAGCAGAAGTTTCAACTGATGGGGATTCAAAAAACTAAATATTAATATTTTGTTGATAAAATAAAGAATTTTTTCATTTACATATTAAGTAAAGAAGTTTCATTTTCGCATCCTCTCTGAAAAGAATTGGTCACCCTTCTTACCAACTTCCGGCCAACATGGGCCACACAGTGATCACACACGCTACAATTTTCACTCCCAGAAGAATTTTACTCCAAACCTCTCCCCTCCCCACCCCCTTGCCACAAAACTACGACGCAGCACTTCCTTGGCACGAAACTTCAACCACCTCCTTCATTATTAGGCGGCCTGCGGCCAAAAGCCTATAGCCAATATGTAGGGTCGCTAGCACTTCACTGTACTGGTCCATACTTTTGACGCACACAAAAAAACTTTTTCTCGTGGACCAGATGATAAAGGGGCCAAGGTCCCTTTTACAAAATGGTGCAGTTTTTAAAGAAGGATGTTAGACTCTAACTATAGAGGACCTCTAGTTTACGTTAAATAGACAATTAAAGTAATAGTTAACTTCATATATCACCTAAGAATGCATACTTCACCTTCATACTACGTTTAAGAGTTCGCTTCATACAGATGATCTTACAGGCGATGGATCTTAAGAAAAATTTTATTATATATCTTAGCATGTGCACAACAAATTTGTCTTCACGCCTACACTGCAATACCCACTATATACTAATTTTTGCTTCTAATGGGAATGTATACGTATCATTGCTTTTCTTATTCTTCGAAGGAGTAAAGAGAGTGTTTTATTGAAATGAATACTTGATATCTATTGTTATCCATCATGAGCTCTGTATTTATTCAAGCGCTCATTGCTTTAGGAACTGCCGTACAACATGGTTGAAAAGGTTATAAGATCGTAAGCGAAGTGTTTTCCAAATTGTATACGTACATTCGATGAACTCTGGGGATCAGACAGCATCGAATTTAATATGGAACGACTTTATGACAATCGTTAATACGGTGAACTTTGGGAATCTTCAGACGAGGCAAATAAAAATAAATACCCCCTCAAGCAGTTGCTTGCCACAGAGGTCTGACAGGAGCCTGTCAGTTTATACGCCACAGGTCTGGGAGGATGGCAGCTACAGAAAAAATATATGACAAACGTTCCCTTGGTCCAAATCGATGGAGGCGGCAAGAAACAAAAAAACGACAGATGAACGTGCTAGTGAATTTATGATAAACGTGTCATGAACGCTCGCGTATGCTTCTGCGTGAGAATTAAGTAACCAACGAATTGGAATATAGAACTATCTGAAAAACTGGAAAGATAGAATTATTTTGGAGTTATTGATATGTGAAAAGGGACAAAGTTACTCAGTATATACATGATGTGTTTAAAAAAGTATTTTATATGGTGAGTGCGCGGGAGGTTGTTAGTTTATTAGTGTGAATCGTGTTAGTAAACTAGTAAAGGAAAAGAATTTATCATCTTGTGCATGTTGATCAACGTCTGAAAAGAATTGGTTCTGAGAAACCAGTACACTTAGCTGCAGTTTTGGAGTGCCTGATGACTAAAACCTTAGAAGGAAGTCGTTTAGTGCAAGTTATTTAGTTTGTTAAGGAATTGGCAAGGATATTCTCATTAGATTGAATATTTAACATGATTTCATTGTTCATTGAATGATTTTTGCTTTTTGTGATTTGGGTATAGTGCTTATAATTAAGATAATGGATTCTTCTGAAAGTTTGTATTGTTATAGAGATTCGTGGGTTGACTTAGTTTGTATAAATAATTTCATCCATGATTTTTGTAATAAATTGCATTGTTTTACAATTAACATTATAAAATATTTACTAGAACTTACGTTTAATGTTCATCCATTTTAATTCGTAACAATATGAACCGAAATTCCCTTCCTGCAAATAGTTGTCTTTTCGGTAAGTTCAAAAGTTTCATTTAAAAGCATTTTCTGATGTTTTTGGAAACTTCTTAGGTTTTGCAAACAAAATGTCCTATATCCTTGTCTTGTCTCTCTAACGTATTTATTTTGTTGTAAATATATGCACTGTGTGTTTTTGGAAGTGCTGTTGTCGGGATGTAACCCATAGCTGTTCTTTTAAGGTCTGAGCTGGCTGCCTGCACACGCTGACGAATCGAAAAGCCCTTTTAACTAGCCTCGGGCGCAAGTGCTAGAGACTACGGTAATGATAATAAACATCAGTTTAGGGGTCGCTGTCAAACGGGAAGGACGTTTGAACAAGCGTCAAGGGACGCTGCTCTTGGTCAAATAAAAACCCCCAAGGAGAGGGTTCGGTTCTATGTGAGAACCAAGATACGGTTCTGTGTGAACCATGTTTTAGGCAAGGACTGGATATCCTTTCGTCGAGTTTGAGGTCGGTAAAGCGAGAATCTGCAGTGTACAGTTCTTCACCTCATTGCATGATTGTTTGCAGCAGCAAGTCTATGGAATCGAGCGCATCCCCAGCACGTGACTATATATAAATGTGAATAAACTCTGTCGTCCCTGTACAACTCTCGTGCTTGAATTGTTGGGCATATTTCTACACATCATTTGGTGCAGAAGTTCTAAGGCATATGTCGGTACGGGTGCAACAACCAGTGATTTCACCTAAGTAAGGATGAAGGTAATTAAGCGACTAATTGATCGCCCTCTACTATAGTGGGAAATCGTTTGCCATCTGGAACATTTGGCGCAGTTCAGCAGCATACGTAATTAGACGTGAGCTGACGAAATACAAATCTACATCGTTCCCCTTACCACTGCATACCATATTTGGTGCAGCCGCGACAGAATTATCGTTCCTATGCCGAATATGTCCATTATCTTAAAGAGGAAGAAAATGTCTGCTGTGAGAAGAAAACGTGCAAGAAATTTAGAATTTGACTCCATGTGATTCCCTGAAAACGAGGAAACTGCATCCATTTCAATATCCTATAGAGCGCAATTTTCCCGAATACTACGTCATCGAGATCTTCGCCAAGGTCCGTCACTGTGGAAGAGGTTCTTCGTTTTGGAAGGAGATTCCAATCTTCGCTGAAAGATGGACAGCAGAAGCCCATCTTTGCTGGAAGGAAAAGTCGGTAAGGGTGTAACAACCAGTGAACCTGTGATTTCACCTAAATAAGGGCGAAGGTAATTAAGGGGTAATAGATCGACCTCTACTATAGAGTGGTAAATCGTTTGTCATCTGGCCCAACATGACATTTGGTGGACTAATTATAGGTGATCTGATAAAATACATATCTGCGTTGTTCCCTTACCACTGCACACCATAATCCTTATCGCTGATTAATCTCGCTTTGGCGATGATCCCAAATGCTTTGTCTTGAAATTTATTACAAAATATTTTCTTTGCCGAGTGAATATTTTTTTTTGCTTTGCTAGAAATTCGAACTCTAATATTTTGAAAAAGGAGAAATGTTAATACCTTGTTAGAAAAACAGTAAAGATAAAATTATTTTTATAGGGAAAATAAGTTATCTTCGGACATTTCAATAGAAGTAATGACATGGTTCCATTTGTTTCAAGAGACAGACTAATACATTTCCGAATGAGTAACAAGTCTTTGGAAGCAGCATAATTTAAAGCAACAAGTCTTTATTTTTCCACAGTGATGAGTAGGTATTCCTTAGGTAGTGGTTCTTTATGCAAATAGTTAACAGTTTATTCCTTTTATAATCTTTAAAAGCAACATAGTGAGAACTTGCAAATCTTCATTTTCCATATCGTCTATCATTTGGCCATTCTGCTGTAGGCTTCATTAAACAAGCAAGGTCTCCCTGTATCGTGCATTTTTGGATCCTCAGTGAGAGGGGAGGAAATAGCACTGTCCGTTATAAAGAGTTGGTATGGTCTGAGCGATGTGGTTCTTTTCTTCCCGAACAAGATGAGAGATATTTAGTTGGACTTAATAAATTTTGGGAGTTTCAGAGTTGTTAGTCCCTTCCTTTAGATGTTTCCGAGTTGTCATCAAAAGTTTTAACTAGTAAATTTTCCAACCATGTAGTGGTTTAATTCCTTCTTAAACAGATCAATTAAATTAGGTCATTTTAAGAAAAAAACCATCCGACGTTATCCTCCGGTGGGCCTAGGTTGCTTTTTAACTTCCTCTAGGAGTTGCCACCGAAAGTTTAGTTGGACTTGATAAAGTTCAGGTTGCTTCTTCGAAGATGGGTTTGTCTAAATCTAAAATGACCGAGTAGAAGGTGTTGCTACTCGAAAAAATATTAGCCATCAAAGATTATGAAAGAGGGGACATGACATTATCAAGACTTTTGACAGGGGCTTAGTCCAATATCAAGGGACTTAGTCCAAATTCAAGATGGCCGAATAAAGGATGTTTCCACGGTGAAAAATGTTTAGCTCTTGAAATACATGCATTTTTTTGGAGGGGAGTGGCACTAGAAAGAAAATCGTTGAACTTTTTGACAAGGTTAATACATTAATAAATTAAATACATTACAGTATCTACAATTTTGGACATTTGTCGCAATCCAAGATGACCAACTAGAGGGTGTCACCACTGGAAGAAAAAGTTTAACGGTCCAAAAACAGGGAAAATTTTTCGAGGGCATGGGAAAAAGCTCGGAATCAAGTGATATTTCATGAGGCTTGGTATACTCATTTTCGGTTTTCATTTCACTAGATCTATTGTAACACTATTCAGGTCCGATGGAAGTTTAAGATTAAATCTGTCTAGTGTCTGTAAATGTGATAAAAAAAATCTGTAAGACGTGGGTTCGATTCCCACTCTCAACCATTTTTTTTTCAACTGTTTCAAATGTTATGTAAATGTAAAATTTCACAATTTTTCTTAATTTTTGCTCTTCTGAACGGTTATCGCCGATTTTACTAAGTGCTTTCTTTTGCACTATGTAATTTTCATGACCTCCAACATTGAAATTTTCAGATTTGATTCCAGTTCATTACACAACGCTAGAGCGATTTTTTGAACTTATAATCCTTTTGGCTGCAAAAAGAAATGTTTCGTTCATATAGAATAAGTTTTTTGTTTTTCTAAAATGAATATTGTAATTGAATTTTCAAAGTTTTTAGCGTTATCTTTTGTTTTTTTCCCCGTTAGCTCAGTTTTTTTTTTCACTTTTATCGGCCATTAATAATGCAGTAATGTTTGTCCATGTCCTTTAAGATCTTATCATATCCGCGTTAACATTAAATTTTTTAACCGATATTTTGTCAGCTACCGATGTTACTATTAATGATTTACCCTGACAGCGTTTCTAAATGGGGATATCAGCATTCTCGAAACAGCTTTATTAGTATTGGGTGAGAAAAAGAAACTTTTTCATTTTAATGGAAAAATCAAAAATTCTTTTTGTGTCGTATATATTTAATAATTTATATTACTATTTACATTTTCCCAATTATCCGTTAGTAATAATTACTATTGTCAAACGATACACTATTAAGGAAAAAATTCATTTTCTTTGAAAACCAGCATACCATATTCTCCAGAGTGATATGTTATTCTCCTAGTTTATACATATTTTTATATAATAATATTAGTATTACATTTTCAGTAATACATGAAATGTTTACATGTATATAAGCCGTCCAGTGGCCGAGTGTTAGAGCACTTGGCTACTGATCAAAGCGACCTGGATAGGGCACGGATGTCTATCTTTCTGCTGAAGCTCCACCATCCTCACAGATGTTTTACGCAATGAGGGAGGGAAGGGGGGATGCCCTGAACGTTGCCATCGAAAGTTTAGTTGGACTTTGGTAATTATTTTGAGGATTGCATTATCCATGATATAGCATCTGAGAGGGTAGAAATTTCGAGAAGGGTTGGTCATCCAAGGGGGTGGAACTTTTGATAAGTGTTTAATAAAAGGGGTCAGAAATTTTGACAAAGTTCTTTTTTAATGAATAACGAGATTATAGATTGGTCGTCGAAGATGCCCTCCAAAAGACGATGGAGACCGAATCTTTGACAAGTGTTTAATAAAGGGGGGCATATTAATAAGGGTTTTAAGAGGGGGTGCATATTAATAAAGGGGGCGTCACTTTTGATAAGTGTTTAATAAAGAATAAAAAAATAAATACAAGAAATAAAAAATACAATTTATTCGTAAGTTAAAATATATGTGATTTACAAGGGAAAAAAATCCTTTATTCCTAAGTATTTACAAGAAATAAAAATTTATTCCCAAGTTAAATGATTTACAAAAAAACAATTTCTTCGTAAGTTAATAAAAAATAAAAATTCATTTATAAATAATCCCAAGTTAAATGTGATTTACAAGAAATAAAAATATAATTTATTCGTAATTTATAATAAAAAATACAGGCAATAAAAATAAATACAGGAAATAAAAAAATTCGTGAGTTAAATTATAAAGAAATAAAAAAATTCGTAGGTTAATTTATAAAAATGATTGGTTATTCCTACTTCACCTTTAAGCATTCTAAGCATATGCTACCCTTGGTGTAATGGATAAAGGCGCTGGTAACGTGAGGGACGTGAGATGGAGCCCCGCTATGGAAAATAGTATTTTTAAATAAATATATAGACTTAGAATTATTTCAAGGTATCGGATGAGTGATGACGTTGGAAACTATGATGGTGGGCTCGGGACCTAGAATTATTTCGGATGGGTGATGACGTCAGAAACCAAGATGACGGACGAACATCAAAGTTTGTGGCATGGTGACGTCAGAATTCAAAATGGCAGACGTAGGGGGGTTTTTTTAATAAAGGGGGACGGTACCTTTGATAAGGGTTTAATGAGTTATAAATATTAATAAGGAGGCGTGGTCTGTGACGTCATAGGGAGAAAGTACTGTGCATGGGGGTAGTATAGTGGGATACCACTACTAGTAGGTGACACTCCCTATATGGCAAGCTTTCATTTGTATAAATCATCATGATTGACTGACATGAAATATCCCCTTCCCCCTTTTTTTAGGAAACATAACTAAGGTAACCCATGATAGTCTCAAATCATTTGAGGCTATCACGGGTTATAACATATTTAAAGTTATATTATAACCCATATAATAAAACACAATACATTTATTATGAATAACTCATTAAGCTGAGTAATCGTTTATGCACTTTCCCTTTTTAGGTTGGCGTTTCAAACTCTTATATTGCGTAAGTCATGATAAGTGAATATTCTACTATAATGAATTCCGAGATCCTAATAATTACTATTTTGGGATACATACTTTTCATCATTCTCTTAAAGAACTTCGTCGTTTAGTTGAAGGGTCGGGGAAGATTGAGGGAAATTCTTACATTTTCTTTAACTTCAGCAAGGAGGAAGCTATATAATGAAAACAATGTCGTGGCTCTCACTGCTTATGAGAAATCCCTCCCCTAATTATCTCCAGGATGGTTTTGGAAGGGGACGGGTGGTTAAGATTGATGTAAAACCTTTTTACTTTATTATCAAAGGATGTTGTATATTTAGTAATAAAATATCACGGGAATATGCCCCTGTACACGAGAAACAGTTGAAATAATTTACTGAAAAAAACATTGGTTTTGCCCTGAGTGAGATTCGAGTTCGGTTGTTTTACCTCTGAGCGGCACTTTTTTGCACACCATGGGCTAAATGGCCAAGTCACATGGACCCCGAAGAAGGTTGTGGGGGACCCATTGGGAGAGACAGATGGTAGCCTCCCGTCAAGACCACCCAGTGTGTTCTTTAACGTGCATAGGGTATGGCTCTCACGCACACGGGGCCAAGGGTTAACACCCCATCCGACGGACGGCGGCCTTTCCAAGCCCATCGATGTCCCCTACTGACCATGGGCAGGGCGGGGAATTTTGCGGAGATAAATCTCAATGCTGACCCAGCTGGGACTCGAACCTGGGAACTACAGATTACGAGCCTGGCGCGCTACCGACTGAGCCACCCCTACCCCAGTGAGATTCGAACCCACGTCTTTCTGATATCATACCTAGTATGTTTCAGGGAGATACGGATTCAAATGCCACTCGGGACAAAACCAAATTTTTTTCAGCTAATTATGTCAAGTGCTATAAATTTATTTTGGTGATTCTAGCTCTTACAGTTTAGAAGAAATTCTTTCCCATTTTCGTGCTGGGATGTTATTACACTACTTTAAGTTATGATAAATGGGAAGTTGCATACTGAATTCAGTGACCATAGCTCTTAGCATTAAACAGAAAGACCTACCCTGTTTTCTTTTGGGTGCTTTATTTTACAGAGGCAGGGGAAGAAGGGAGACTGGATCAAACACTTATATTGCTTTACGTTATGATCAGCGGAAGCTATATACCGAATTAGGTAGTTCAAGCTCACGGTTCAGAAGTTCCTCTTTATTTTGGAGGGGCTCCTTTTTCTGGTGAGGGGAGGCAAACCCTTATATTGTTTGAGGTTACGCGAGAAGATATACACTGAAATTTGGTGGTTCGAGCTCTTACCATTTAGGAGTTTGCAATTTTTGTCATGCAATTTTTTGCCTGTGCTGAAAGATGGATAATAAACTGTATTTAACAAGACTGTTCCCTCAGGATAAATATTTCCATTATCTGTATACCATAGGTAAGTACAGCATCTTTTATTTTCCTGTATATTTTCCATGCGAAGATTAAGTTTGAAACTGTATCACACAGCACAATGTTATTTAAAATAGAGCCAATATACTGTTTTACAATATTAATCCATCCTACTGCTTAGAAATGACAATAATTTGGTAATGCTATAAATTAGCATTACGAAATGACAATAATTTGGTAATGCCCTTGTATCCACAAGAAAACAATAAAAATGGTTCAGTGGCTTTCTTTCACATATAAAAGTAATATACTTAGGTCACCTAAAATGAATGATCTCAATTTCTTTTCTGAGTAATCCTTTTATGGTAATCGAAATTAGCTGTTTGCCAGCAATAACTCCGTTGTGTTCTGCCACAGCTGGAACTTTTTTGTGGTTCTTACCCTTTACACAAATGTCATCAAATATCAGAAGGAAAGATGGTATGGAGTGTCCTTCATCTTGCATATAATATAGACCTCACCTGTTTTTTCGTTTGTTCAGCTCTCTGAAGGATGCTCTATGGTCGAGGGCCACATCATTTTTGAGAGGAGAGCACCAAAGCATCCAAAGACAGACTTTTTGTAAGCACCAAGGAGTTAAAGTGTAGACTTGAAAAGGATAAAGGGGTCCATGGGAAACATGGTTGAGCACCAGATATTTTCAAAACCCTGTTATATATTTAATATAATGGCAATTAATTTTTTAGTTTAACCACTTTATTCCACTAGTCACTTAATGGGATTAAAACAACCATGTCACATTATTTTATTAAAAAGAAAAAAAAATCATTTAAACATTGGTATAAAAATGTGGAATGTAAACTATGTTGTGCTATATAATTAGTATGAAATAAGTAATTTTTTCTACTAGATGCAAGAAATTTATAATTCTTTAGTATTTTTAGCACAAAATATATTGCTGTAACACCAGAAAAAAATTTAGCTCATGATCATGCTTGCAAGCACTAATAAAGAATACATGAGCGAATGTTTATACAGCTAAGTGAGCACTGTGTCACTTGCAAGCAAAGGGTTGCACATGCCTACTCTACAAGAACAGCATTTTAAATCAAGTAGTGAAGGGGAGGTGGCAGTTCACTTCTGGGGTGCATAAACAAGACAAGGCTTTCTTTCATTATTGTAAAATGGCACCGCTTCTGTATAATTAATGTCTGTGCAAGGTAATGGGAACTATGTGAAAAAATAAATCTAAATACATTTTCAGAAGTATTAGTTGATTTTCAACAGCAACAAATAATTTATCAACAATTGACAGCCTTATTTTAAGGTTAAGCTCTTACACGAAACCCACCATTCCTTCTTAATAAGTATTAATAAAACAGATTTAAGCATTAAACTTGAGGTTAACTGACCAATGAAAAGAAAATATATTTAAAATTTGCTTTGAGATATTCAATCTATATGACTTGTTGCCTGTCTCATTTTGCTTATTTCATAATAGAGAATATTAAAATGAAAGGTTCATTGGACAGTGACAGCTCATTCACTAGATCACTTGCCTGTTGTAATAGTACTGAAATAATACTAAGCTTATTTTAAAATGAGTTTTGCTGACCCATGCTTCCGTTACATTCCAGGTGTTCAAAACACTAAACTATCACCAGCTCTGTCATTTATCCACAAATTGAAACTTTTAAAACTTCCTGACCAAGCATTTCATGACACCATCTATGATCAGGAAAGGCAACTTTCCGATGTTGCTTAGTATAGATATAAATAAGGAAGTTGCTCACGCTAAGTGTTAGCAATGAAATAATCAATCGATAATAAATACACAGATTACATGTTACGATACAGAATTCAGGAAACACTTTTGTGGGAAAACTATATTTTGCTGATGAGTGGGACCCACACTTCCCAGTTACATACGAGTCCCACTCATTGGCAAAACTAAGTTTTTCCACAAAAGAATTTCTCGAATTCAATGTCAACAGGTAATCTGTGTATTTATTATTGATTGATTACTTCATTACTAACACTTTAGTTTGAAGAACTTCCTTATTTACATCTATACTAATCAATATTGGAAAGTTGCTTTTCACGATCACAGTTTGCACCATGAGTGACAGGAAGATTTAAAGTCACAAGTAGTGGATAAATTATGGAGCAGGTGATGTTTAATGGTTAGAACACCTGGTATGTAACTAGAAGCTTGGGTTTGAGTCCCACTCACTGGTGAAACTCATTTTTTCCACAAAAGTATTCCCTGAATTCTATGTCATCCTATGTGTTTCTATTGATTAATACTCAGCTTGTTGGGTTGGGTTGTTTTTTTTGCACACCACTAACTAAGCTTGTTGAATTTTGAATCTAGTTGGCTAGTGAAGTAAGTCAGACCTCAAAGTTTCCACGTGATATACTTTTCTCTAACACTAGTTGGCAAAAAAAGAATTTTTCCCCATGAGCCATTATTGTCACTAACAGTTATAAAAATAATTATTAACAAAATAAAGTTTTATACTTATGGATATTGATAAACATTTCAAAACAATAATGAATCCTAGTTCTTAAAAAACACGAAAAAAAAGGCACAAGAGTGGTGAATTTTACTGCATTTTTATGCCATATAAGTAAATCCACTTAGTGGAATAATACTATTGGGGCAATAAATGCAAGTGTAGTTTTAAAAATGTTAAATTTAACATTAACAGGAACTCAAACCTTTAACTGCATAAAAAAATTCTGGAATGCATTACTAATAAAAATGTTTTTTTTTTAAACAAATTATGCTCTAATTCCTAAATAGTATATTTATTCAGCACATTTTCAGAGTATTGAAAGTGATAGATATATTTATGGGATTAGCTTTACACAAAGTTCATAAATTTCATTTAGAGTTATTCAGAACAGCTTCATGCAAAGATTAATATAAGAAATATAAATATTAACATTAAAAATGCTACAGTTCAGTTATTTGCGCAAAAGAATAGTAAAGTTTACAACCAGATCCTCACTTTGAATTTGCAAGAATAAGTTATATTATTTGTTAAATCTTAAAAATTCCTTTTTTACGAGAAAAAAATGTAAAAGCAGTTAAGAGTTATGAAATGTATTATAGTATGAAAATTACTCAAAAAGTGGAAACATTTGTATACATCTATATTTTTACAAATTCATTTGGAAAATAGCTAAAAATTTCTAAAGTGCTAGAAACAATACTCATTTTTATATAAATTGCTATTTCCCAAAATTAATAATGGTATTCATTTCCTTTTACTACTAGTATGTGGAAAAAGTTTTAAGATAGCATTTAATAATTTACTCTCATCACTCTTGCAAAACTTAATGAAAGTTGGTATAATATATACCTCATACTATTTCCACAGCTTCCAATAATAATAATAAATTTTTTAAGATGAATATTTACACAGCTATGATTAGAGTATTTGTTCATTCCAAATTCTTTCCTTAGATATTCTCAAAACATTACATATAAAACTGATTTAAGTAATATGATAAACCTATTGCAGCAGGCTCTACTATAAGGTGGTTCTTGTGGCACAGATTCAAAAATATATTTATAAAATATGCCCATTTGATATATAAAGCATATATGAAATTACTCCATATGCATTTTAAATTTGGTGCAGAGCATGAGTAACAATGGCTGTTATACTGCTCACTAGTATGTACACTATGTTACCAAAAGTAATCACACACTTCAAAGTTAAGTGAATAGAAGTCTCAACACAAATTTCTCGAAACCAGTTTCCAGCAATATTTGCTTGATATTTAAAAACTAATTAAAGTTGAAATATTAAGCAGCAGACATTGCTATTAATGCTTATCCTAACTTTTTTTTTAATTTAAAGAAAACCAAAAGAATCATTACACAAATATTAAAATTACAATTTAGTGAATAATATTAACAATTATTATTTGTATTTCAACCTAAGAAACAAATTCTTACAATAATGCAGAATCTGCTGCTATATTTTCCAGTTCAGAAACTCTATACATATTAAACAAATTATATTGAAAACGGATATCTAAGTAAGATCTTGAATTAATTTCCAATGACGTTTTCTCATTAAAAGCTTATTTTCTATTTGCATAGCATGGAACTAACCAAACACTTTCGATAATAGAGTGTACATCACCACTGTAAAAAATGAATATTTTTTCACGATATTTTCTTATCTATTTTTATTGTTGTCTATATCATATTTATATTTGCTTTTTTTCTTTCTTGAGACATTTGGGGGGAAAAGTTGCGATTTTTTTGCCGAACACATTGTAAGAGTGTGAATTTCCATTAGTTATTTTTCTAGGAATACACACCCTGCATTTAAGGAGGGTCTATTATACTTGGAAACAACAGTACTTAACCTTTCTCCTCCATTATTTTAATATAACTTTTGTGAAGGGGTCAGTTACCCATATTCTATTTGAAAATAATTTTATCACATAATGTTGACTCTTTTTATGCAACATTTGAATATTTATATAAAACAATGAATATTTTATTACATACAGCCCTTTCAAATAGACATTATATATTCTCGACAAAAAAATGCATGACAAGGTGTACACATTTCAAGTTTTTGATCCACATTTCTTACATTTTCCACACTGTAGAGTAATACACAGTTGCAGAACTGGCAAAGAATTGTAGGTTGTCCTTTATTTTTTGCGGAACATCTTGTTTGTAACTTAACACTACTGGGCCTATTTGTTTTCCCAACTTCTTCAAAACAGATGACTTTTGTTGCATTTTTTTTTCTTATCAGGATTCACAAGTACAGATAAAACATATGCACATTGTTGTCAATAGCTATTCTCTTCCATGTAACAGCATGATTCTTGTAAAATAAGATCTGTCGTATTATTAGCAACAAATAATGCCATTGCTGATGCTATACAAATTGTTTGTGCACTGAACTGCAAAACTGGCCATGGCACTATATCCAGAGTATTATCTGATGCATATGAAAAAAAAAATCATAATATTTCTATGATACTAAATTTATGCCTAATATGGTTGAATAACAAAATTTTACACTTACCCTATATGTTTGGTGTTTGAACCATGGCCCACAACTGGAAAATAATCTGCATATCATTGAAGGATTATATACCTCTATTCAAAAAAATAATTCAAGATCAATCTCATGACATGTTTAGATGTGGTTGTCATTAATTCGCAATTCAATTTATAAACAAAAATGAAGGTGAGAAAATTTTAATTTTCAAGGGTGAAAAAAAAATTACCAGCCCACCATTCAATCCAAAATTTAATTATATTATCACTTGTAACTCATTTTAATTCTGAATTGATATGACATTTGAAAAAAAGTTTAATTCTGAAATTTCATACTTTTTACATTTGGCAATGGTTTTTAACTTAAGCTAAACTTTTAATGGCAATCATCGGTGAAGAGTTCAAAGTCTTAAATTATGGAAAAAAGATGAGCCAGCATTAGTTCAATTGGTAAGAATACTCTTGCATGTTTCTGGAGAGATGAGGGTTGAAGTCCTGTATGTCGGCGAAATTTTTTTCGCAAAATATTTATTGATATATTGACGTTAAAATGTCAACCAGGTAATGATGTGATTGTCACTTATGTTTAAACAATTATTAAATTTTTGTTAGCACTTTTTTTTATAAATACAGTAAAAAAATTATACAATGTACTGCTTGAGGGAGTACATATGATTTTTTATTTATTAAATGCATACTTTTTCCTTCTAAACTATGTGAATTTACATTGGTAATTTTAGTTTTTTACTTTTGGAATATATAAAACATAAATACATAAAAATGTTAAATTTACCATGGGTCACTTAAAACAATGTTTCTCAACCTAAGATCAGCCAATACGAGTGATGTCCATAAGCCAATTATGAACAATTTATTATCATTATCACTTATGAAAATTACTAGGTGATCCATGGCCTAAAACAGTTGAGAACTACTGGCTTAGAGCAGTTCTGCAGTAGCTGCATGTGGCCTATAAGCTATATATCAGGGTTCCCTCCATAAATGGGGGCAGTGGTGGCTCAGTTGGTAGCACGCCAGACTTGTAATCTGTAGTTCCCAGGTTTGAGTCCCAGATGGGCCAGGATTGAGATTTATCTCCACAAAACTCCATGCCTTCCTTTGGTCAGTAGGGGAAACCGATGGGCTTGGAAAGGTCACCATCCGTTGCATGGGATGCTAAGCTGTGGTCCCGTGTGGGGGAGGGCCATACCCTGTGAACATCAAAGAATATGCTGGATGGCCTTGACGGGAGGCTACCATGTCTCCTAACAGCTGTCCAGTAGGTCCCCTTTCCCGCAACCTTCTCCGAATCTTTGGGCTCCTTGTGGCCTGGCCATTTAGCCCATTGTGTGCAAAAAAGTGTCACTCAGAGGAAAAACAACCCAACCCTCCATAAATGATTGTGTTGGTGGAATTTTAGACTACTCAGTCCCACTTTGAGAAAGGCATACACCAGTTTCTCAGAGTAAGCAATCATCTATCTCTGAATCATAACTGAAACCTCTACCTATCTTGTTCATGGTCATCTGTAGAGACAAAATAAGGCTAATATATTGTATCATCTTCATGAATTATGCCCAATAGGTTTTTAATCCTTGAAAAACTGCTATGATTGGATTATCATATTCACCACATGATACACAAGTAATAGTAATAAAAAATTATACTATTGAGAGTAGTATATAAATAATTTGTGACTTTTTTTTTGTCCAAAAACATAGGTTTCAAAATAAGGTTAGCATTAGATTCCAAATCATTTATTACAAAAAATATTTTTCACTTCTACCCCACATTAATTTCGAATATTGTTTCAAAATTAAATATATTTATAACTATTGTAGAATATCAATTTGCACATGTGGAAAGTACTAAGCATACTTTACACCATGGATCAAGCTTCATCTTGCTTCATTATAAACTATTTTGTCACAATAGTTCCTGAATTGCAACATCATTCAGAAAACAAGTAACCATTTAGTTATATATATATAAAAAATCTGCTTGAATGGGTAAATATTCCAACAGGATAACTAATAAAAAAAAATTTGTGGTAAACTACAGAAAACAAGCATAAAAATTAATTAATTTCTTATTTACTATAAATGCTAATAGTACCAATATGTGTCACCGCTCTTGTACCTTTACTTTACAGGGTTTCAAGATTGTCTTAGATTTAGCAAAGAGAAAATTGCTCATCAGAAAAAGTTTATGTATTATAAATTGAAAAATAGGAATTTAAAGCAATAACTAAATCTTTTGAACCATTCATGGTAAAAAGACTAAATAAAAATAAGTATAATTTATGCAATCTTCAAAACTAACATATAATTTATTTCAACCTTTTTTGACATATGCAACATACTTTATGATAATGTCTTGTGAATTTGTGACAAGGTTTATATTAAATAAATTACCTTGATATATGAAAAATTAAAACAATTTTAAACCATAAAATTAAATTAATAGCTTACATTCCAAAAAAAAAAATAAAAATAAATACCCCCTCAAGCAGCTGCTTGCCACAGAGGTCTGACAGGAGCCTGTCAGTTTATATGCCACAGTAGGAGATCTGAGAGGATGGCAGGACCTCAGCAGAAAAACGACACACACATCCATGCCTAATCCGGGGCTCGAACCCAGGTCCCTTAGATCAGTAGCCAAGCGTGCTAACCATTCGGCCACGGGACGGCTACAAATAAATACCCCCTCAAGCAGTTGCTTGCCACAGAGGTCTGACAGGAGTCAGTCAGTTTATATGCCACAGTAGAAGATCTGAGAGGATGGCAGGACCTCAGCAGAAAACAACACAAACATCCATGCCTTACCCGGGGCTCGAACCCAGGTCCCGTAGATCAGTAGCCAAGCGCGCTAACCACTCAGATGTGTATCTTAAAACATTTAATATTTCATGTCATATTAAAATATAAGATTTTACGCAACTGAGACAAAAAATTACAGATAATCATTTTACAGAAAAAATATTTTCATTAAACATGGGAATTTTGCTCATGCATAAAACTGAGCCTTAGAATGATGTACAAAATATTAGGAAAAATTATTCCTTCAAAATATTAATTACTTGTAATGGATATCTGTAGTACATACCCTGAGCCATACCTGTGCACGTTAAAGAACATGCTGGATGGCCTGGATGGGAGGCTACCATCTGTCTCCTAACAGCTGTCCAATGGGACCAAAAGGATGCATATGCATCCTTTAGGGTCCCACTGGACATCAAATATTAAAATATTTGAAAGAGGTGAGGTTAAATTCCACCTCAATTAGTAAATCAAGTAAGTCAAACAGCAAAATGTTTCTAAAAATCAATTTTCAGTCAAGTGAAATGGCTTGAGGTCTACCACAAATATTCTTGGGCATGCTACCGACTTTGCAGTCACAATACAAATTATCAAATGTTTAAATTGTCAAGGAATGCATGTAAATATATTATGGATTCCCCTAATCATCATTGGGTTTGCCTAAATATTATTAAATGCTGGCTTAAACTAAAGCTAACACGAACATTTCTTCAATATAAATTCTATGCATGGCTCACAAATATGCACATGCAAGTTATATATGCTTACTCGTGAAATATAGTACTATTGCCAATAGGTATTCTTTGCTGGTTCAGGCGTGAGACCAACAGATATTTTCCACCAAACTACTATTACTGAAATAACAATAGTGTCCTCCTTAAAATATACAGCAATAAAAATACTTAAGTTAATGCTTTACTGCCTACAAAATAGTATATTTCTCAAATGTAAACGCTAAAAACTAAATATGTAACATTGTACATAATGCATGTGTTAACTAGTATTTATTAGAATAGCTGTAGCCCCAGATAAATAATTACTATGACAGATTATTATAACATATAGTAATAATAATTCAACAGCCTCATCTGGATGCAAGCATTAAATGGTATAATGGAATCTTAAAGACTTATTCTTAAAGATTTTACTTCAAGTCTATATTGAGCAACATTTCTTTACAAAAATCCAATTGTACAAGATAATGATGAATTAAAAATAACAGTTGAAAAAATCTGTGCATTTCACTTTTTCCCCTAATGAACTATATTTAAATTTGAAGGAAAAAGCAGAATCATCTCAGTATCTACAAGTTTAAAAAAAATACTTTATTATTTAACATATTAAATAGCTAATTTAAGATGGTTTATTACACTCCACATTACAATGTGGATTTTTCAAAAAACTACTGATTGTTGAAATCGGAAAAAAAAAACGAAAAAAACAAAACAAAACCAACCAACTAAAGAAAAAATTCGCGAATCACAATATTAGCTCTTACACAGTGGAAATAGCTAAATCTCCCCATCTAAAATACAAATGCTCTTTCACATTCATAACACAACACAACTTTCCCAGACAGTTATTTACTGTTTCTACAAAGGATGTACAAGATGTACTATTTACAGTGGCATTATATTATACACATTTGCTTTAGCTTACAACTTATGATCAGTATGTGGTAGATTCATCTGATGATACCGCAGTGCTGCTCATTGTGACAGCAAATAAAATGGCTAGGTCAATGGAGGGGGTGAAATTTAGTCATCAGACTTGCGTGCTGCGTCCTGCATTCACAATAGGCCTTGCCCATTCAACAAAATCATCAATTAGCACTGGCCATGCTCCTAAAATAAATACAAAACGTAAGTTACAAATGAATCATAAAAACTAAATTTCTCTACTTTGCTAAATTTTCTAAACTCAGTACTTTTAATATATGTGTCATGCAAATGATCTAATTGAAAGCATATCAGGCTTTTAATCTAATCACAGCTCACAAAAAAGAAAATGCATTCAGTTATATATGTTCACTGATGAAATATGCTATTAGTGGCAGTTTATACTTTGTTGGTCCAGGTAAAAAAAAGGTATAAGCCAACACAAATTTTCTGCCAGACTATGGTACATATTATTCAAATAATATTATCTCTAGTAAATTTCACAACAAATGAAAATGTTCAACACCAGAATTGATACAAGAACACTTAGTTGAGATACACAAATGCCAAATTAATACAGCAAAAAGGTCGAAACGAATTCATCTAAATTATCGGCTTCATGCAAAATATAGTCCATCCTCTATTGGGAGCAGATCAACCACTTTGCAGATTAACTGTGATAAACAGTTTACAGCTTTAAATTTGCCATTTATGACATCACTTTAGCTTGGAATATGGTTAAACCATTAACACTAATTAGTTCACGAAAATAATTCCTAATATCAACGGTAAATACATCCCTAAATAATGGATTTAATTTTAACTAAATAAGTTTATATTAAATCCATTTTGACTAGTTTTGTTTTAACCATGACCTCCCCCCCCCCAATTACCCTGTACGTTGATTAATCAAGGGTTAACTGTATAATCAATTGTGATGCATGTAAAATACAAGCCACCCAAAATAAAAAATATATTACCTTGCTATGGAGATAACAGAATATCAGGAACTCAACAACATAAGCATCCAGTAAAATTAAAAATTTATTTAACCTTTAACATACCAGCTTTATAGAACAGAATTCCCTCTGGTAACTAGTTAATTTTGAAGTGTTTTCAGGAGGAAAAAAGAACAACACTGCAACCTTATTCCAAAATAACAAATAGACATTATTTTGGGTGGGACAATACAAATTAAGTGCATTTAATTGTGAATTTTTAAAAAATAAAATATTTGAGGAAAACAGCAAACATGATAATTTTAATAGAACGTTTTTAAACAATAAAAAAAAGCAATTTCATTGGCTTTGAACCTCATTCTGAAATAACTAAAGAGCATAAGACACATCTTAAATGAATGCGCATTTAATTATACATAATAAATCTAGTTTTTTGAAACATTTTAACAAACATCAAAAACAATTTAAAAACTGGAAATATAATAAAAATTGCAACATATATATGGATACTTATAAAATGATACATATAGCTTCCATTTTGAAACATCCAATTCCAAAAGATTAAGAAAAAGTCAAATGGCAACAGTTCAAAAAATGTTTTGCAGGAAACTAAGTTGGAAACATTACTAAAAAGATGAAAACAACTGAAACATTCAGGTGCAAAATGAGGTCACAAAAATAGCTGCCATAGCAACTTAACATTTTCTTTCTTTTCTTACAACTTTACAAAACATATACAGTGCAAATTAGTTGGGACAATAGGAAAATGCAGTAACTAAGACACAACTAAAATATTTATTTGTTTAATAGTGTAGTTAGTAGTGAATGTGACCCTCCCCCTTAGAATCTTAGAATTAATTACTTCTTTCACCCTCTCAACAATTGATGCCACTAGCTTTCCACACATCTCCTTCACTTCAGGGTCGTGGTACCACACTTTCATGACACTTTTTATCATTTTGGTTTTCGTCGTGCAATCCATCTTAGATATGCGCACTTTAATAATGGCCCACAAATTTTCAATGGGGTTTAGATCAGGTGAATTTCCTGGCCACTCCAATACCTTCAAATGTTGCTGGGTAAAGAAGCTCTTAGCAAGCTTAGAATTGTGGCATGGAGCCAGATCCTGTTGAAATACCCCATCACCATTAGAAACAGCTTCTGCAGTGTTGGGACCATTTTTGCCTCCAGAACACCCATTTACTTTTTGCTGTCCATCATTCCTTCAATGGGGTGAAGTGTCTGTGGTGTGGAAGCTGTGCAACATTCACAAAACATGACCTTGGGTGGGTGTTTGGGGGATTGCTGGATGTGGCAGGATCAAAGAGGTTCTCCAGGCTTCGCTTGTCCCATTTAATTCACACAGTATTGTAAATAATCAGATTTTTTTTTATTATCAAACTTAATTCACAAATCTTCAGGATTAAATTTAAAAAAATCTTAAAGTCAGGCAATTTCTATGGGGAAAAAAATGGAAACTTGGAGCATATTCTCTTGGGAACTATACCACCGAATTTGAATTTGGCTCTGGGAACTATAGTGTCTTTCAGCATGTTAAGGGTTAAATATGTATTCACTCCAGGTGAACTTGAAGCAGTAAATTGCTTCATCTGCAGTGATGTAAAAGCTTGAAGAAACAAGACTAAATTTTGCTTTGTGTATGAAGATGCTCCCAACAATTAGGCAATTGTAATACTCAAATAATATGAATCCAAATTGGGTTGTTTTACCACTAAGTGGCACTTTTTTGCACATAATGGGCTAAATAGTTAAGTCATAAGGAGCCTAAGGACTTAGAAAAGGTTAGGGAACACAATGGGCAGCTGTTAGGAGACAAAAAGAAGCCTCCTGTCAAGGCCATCCAACATACTCTTTAACGTGCACAGAGAGGGTTCTCCTGCACACAGGGCTACAGCTTTATGTCCCATGCAACAGATAGTGGCCTATTCAAGCACAAGTCCTCTTTCCTACTGAGAGCAGAACAGCAGTGGCAGAAAATTTTTTTAACACAGGCCCCATTGGGACCTGAACCAGGAAACTGCAGATTATGAACCTGATGTGCTATTGACTGAGCCAATTCCCACCCCATGAATCCAAGTAACAAAAACTTGTTTTAATGCAATTTATACACACAGTCGTATCAGTATAATATGACCACCTACCATATATATATATACACTATGATAGGTGGTCATATTATTCTGATATGACTGTGTATATGGGAAACTTTCCATATAGCATGATAGCATACTCACTTTAATGTAATTCTAATAATGTGAAACAAAACAAGCCTATGTTATAAAAAAAAAGTGTGAAATAAACTAAGAAGCCTATGTCATTCAAAAACATATTTCTTATGATTCGCAAGCCAAGAAATATGGGGTTGCTCCAAATGGAAAACTTCACAATGATGCATAAAAATGGCAACAAGATTGAGGAAGGTACTGATAGTGAAACAGTATAACTTTCAACAGATGAATCAAGTTTGAGCAATATTAAATATTTTCTTATATCAAATGATAAAATTCTTATGAAGCATATTTTAACTTTAAAAAAAGAAAGCAAATTTGAACAATGACTGGGCAGAAAAAAAGGCAACCTAATATCAGGTAGGATTTTTATGTTGTGTGCCCCTAAGCACATGAAGCAATAATGCACCATTATGTACAGATGATTTATAAAATTTTAACTTTCACAAAGGAAATAATATAATCAAAAAGATAAGAATTTTGGTGGTAAGTGATGCAGTTTTGTTACCAAATACTGCAATAAATTATGGATACATAGAATATAATTTATAATATTCAGCATGCAGCAACATTTAGAAAACAAATTATTCAGTTTCAATTTTAAACATTTTCTTCATTGTTCACATGCTGAACCAAAAAGGGTAAAAATGCCAAATGCAAGCCTCTTGGTGTGTGAATAATCAGTTGGAAATTAATTCAAGCATCTGAACATTTTATTAATTAGAACATATTATATTAATATTACAATATATCTGAAAAATTCAATATCCTGTAGCATGTCTTCTATAGTAGTTTGGTTTATTTCAACTTGTGCAAACATTTCTTCAAGTTTTGCACTCAGAAACTTTTATTTTTAGTTTCCAAAGGCTCTAATTGTAGTTCTTGGATAGATATTCCAGGAAAAGGTTTGACATCTGTCAATTTCAAATTACGCTTTAACAATTGCAAGATAAATTTCAGTCTTCTGATCTGCTGAAAATCTTAGAATCTGTTCACAAATGAATTTAGAATTATACCAATAATCTTTGTGGAAATTTTACACATTATTATCTCATAAATTTCATGATTTAATCTCGACCTGTAATTTCTAATACTTTTGAAACACACAAATTCATCCTTAGGAGCATCTTGGAAGAAAAATTGGATTTTTTGCTCAAAAGCAAGCACTTCTAATAAATTTTAAAGCTGCATTTCCTTTTCCCTGCAACTTTTTATTAAGCCTGTTAAAACACTCTGTCATATCAAGAAAAAAATAAAAATTTTAATTTCATTTTTCACGATATTTAGCTGTAATTAAAAATTCAAGTCACCTTTTACTCTAGTCACAGGTGTATTGTGTCTAACACAATATCCTAGAAAGTAAGCTTTAAGTTCTTATTTCTGCTAAAGTCTATCTTTTAGTATAAAGGAGACATAGAAGGAGAATAGTATATTACAAGTTCTGTTGACTTTAATGCTGCTTCACACTGTCAATTCTTGGCACTGATTTTTGAGGAATTATTAACAGAATTAAAATGTGAATTAATAGTTTCAAACCCAATATCCTTGACTTTAACAAGGCTAAGTGAATTAAAGTGTGACCCATTATACCTAATAGTATAACAATAAAATGCATTCCACCAATGTACCCAAACATACCCCAGTTATTTGTAAAAATTAAGTTACATTAAAAATAAAAAACCATTCTGACCTCTATTTAATAAAAGAAAATCCCCTACATATCACTTAGAGAGAGCACTTTTTGAGTTCTCCTCCCCATATTTTCCACCCAAAGATCATATTACAATATCTTGTATGGATGCAGCAAATAAAACAAAGCAGGTTAAAGTAACTTCAATGACTACAATTCATTCATTAGATGTTGCATCGCTGTAACCAAACACAACACTTTTGGATGCAGCGATGTGGCTGAAATCTGAATGATTAAAATAAGCCAGACCCTCGGCCACAAAATACTTCAGTGTCCATGAGGCCTTGGATCTGGCAATCAACTCTAACTGGTTCATTGTTGGCGTTGGACATGGGTTCAGACTGAGGGCGTCCCAATAGGATCCCCATTCTTGGGACTCATGGTCGATGCCATCATGTGTCATGTTGAGAACACAGCATTGCATAATTTAACATGTAAACCTACATTATATCTTCAATATATTGACAACTATTATTTTTTTGGAATCACCCAGTAAATGAATTTAATAAAGTTTGATAAAGTGCTGCCAACAATAAAATTTACTCACAAAATGGAAGTCAATGAAAAATACCATACCTTGACATATTGATTAAAATATATAAATCAAAATGTGAAATAGAAATATATATTGAAAACCAATGTTCACCCCCAATGTAATACCATTTAGTTAAACACACCCAATAGCTTATAAAAAAAAAATCAATCTTTCCCTAGTTTCTAAGAGCATATCAGTACTGTACAAATGCATTAAATCAAGAATTAAAATTAATATATGAAATAGCTGAAGAAGCCGGATATCCTAACAACTTTCTAAAAAGATGAGATAAAAAAAGCTAAATATCAAAAAATAAATCCTCACAACCAATACCAAATCAACAATTAGATATAAAAACATGCTCATAGCTTTCCTTACACAAAATGAGTATCTAAAACATTGAATAATATTCTGACTAAATAACAGTTGAAATTACCGTGCACTGTACCCAAAACAATTAAAAAACTAGTAATAAATGGTAGGGACAAAATAGGAAAACACAGAGGAAGTTTATAATATAAACATTGTAGACCATGATAATAAATTAGAAGGCAAAAATAACAATATTGGTAAAACTTTCCGAACTTATGAGCAAAGAATGACGGAACATAAAACAGACATTAAAAATAAGAAACCAAATACAACACTAGCTCAAGCAATAATTGAAAACAATATTTAACTTGAAGATGTACATTTTAAGCCACTAGCTGCACCTCCTACAAAGTTTAAACTTCAATACATGGAATCTTTACTGATCAATCTACATAAAAATTCTATATGCAATACGGAGATTCCAACCATGCCCGCAGCGTGTAACCTCCTGTTGCGCGAGCCCCAAATACACGAGCTGCACAGTTACATAATCCTTGAGGGACACCAGTATAAATAGCTCACAGCCATATTGGCTGTCCATATTTGCACCTGAGGAAGTCCCAGCGATGGAAGGGGTGAAATGCATAGTGCACTGATGTTTGTTTTTAACTTTTTTTTTTTAACATTTTTGGTTTTTAAGCTTTTGTAAACTTTTAATGTTGAAATAAGTTGCATGTTTTTTTGGAGTTCTATGGAACCTATTTTAAAATTTGAGTCATGGACCCTCCCAGCTTGAAATAGCAATCACCAAAATGGAGAATTAAGTTGAAAGCTTCAAATTCAATGTGTAATAGTTGAAAGTTAACATTGACAGACAGGTTACCCTAAATCATCGACGTTAAGGGAAATGATGACTGCAGAGGGTGAAAAATGCCCCAACTGAGAAGCTATTAAGTGACTGTACCAGCCATTACAAAATCAACTACACAGCATATTCAGAGTGTCAACTTTGGTAGCATCAAGGCTGAAACATAATTACCAAATAGTAACATCGAGGCAGACACATCAGTGCCAAGAATTAACAGTGTGAACCAGCATTAAAGTAAACAGAACTGGTAATATACTATTCTCCTACTATGTCTCCTTTATACTGAAAGATAGACTTTACTAGAAATAAGAACTTAAAGCAGGCGTGTCTAACCCACGGCCCTGGATAGCTAGTTATGCGGCCCACAAAATCGTAAAGTTTACGTGTTTACGACATAAACTATCACCATGATTATGTGATTTTCAGCAAGTTTTTGATATCCCACTAGTTTTATGTTGCTTTTTTTAATTTTATAAAACATAAAAAAAATGAAGTTTTATTATTCATATACATTAACTATATTATATATTTTATGCGCAGCCCAAAACAATTCATCTTCACTCAACGTGGCCCAGGAAAGTCAAAAGGTTGGACACGCCTGACTTAAAACTTTCTGGAATATTGTGCTAGACACAATACATTTGTGATTAAAGCAAAAGGTGACGTGTTATTTCCAGGCTGGGGAAATAGTGACTTGAATTTTTAATGTACAACTAAATATTTTGGAAAATTAAATTAGTAGTAACTAGCTGTGGTTTGTAATTCATTTAATAATAAAATTTTTTGGAGCCACACAGAATTAGTGCAAAGTTTAAAATGTTCTGTTGTAACTTTTAGAACTTAAGAAAATTATTTCTTTCAAACACTCAGAGAAACACTTTAACATTGTCCCTTTTGACAGCCAATGCACAGATGTAAATGTAATTAAATCTCTATATTTAGCATCCAGTTCTACTAACAATGCAGCAAACAGTTGGTAATGCAGTGCTTTAGCTTGGATGAAATTAATTACTGGTATAACAATGGCCATTACCTCTTCTGCTGTGGTATTATTCTTAAAGATTTAGCAACCAAAATTTCTGTTTCTTGAATTTGCTTCTTGATGCAAAATTCAATGAAATGGGATAATTTTATGAGAAGTGTGATTGGAGAACAATTTAATAAAACCTGTGTTTTTGCAATTACAGCAAGTGCTCCACCCATTGCAATTCATACTATACCATCATTGTTTATATTTTTGTTCTTTAAACAATTTAGAAGACTTTCTGAAATAATGAATATCAATGTTATTCTTAGACACCGAAAAGTCTAACCATCACTATCAAACATACTGATATGTCAATAACATTTGTAGATTCATCAATGGCAAGAGATACAAAATCAGCAGAATTAATATCAACAGCTTGCATATTTGATGTTTCTGCAAAATTTGTTCTTTCACAGTTCTGTGATGAGTGTCACAATTCCTAAAATCTTTTTAAGATTTCACATTTATTTTTAAAATCTTTGAAGAGAACTTCAGAAGCATCATACATAATTTTTGAGAAACTTGCCACCTGTAAGGGCTTTTCCCACTTTTGCAATTTCCACTGATAACATAAAACTTGATTCAGTTGTGCTTGATGAAGATTTCACCTAATTAAAAACAATTTTGTTGAACTAGTGTTATTTTTTGCAATTCTTCTACAGCTTTTTCTCTATTGTCACCATCAGGATAGTTCTCACTAAATCGGAATGCTTTCCTTGAAGTGTCACTCAATATTGTTTGATTTATTCTTCCTAAGTTGTAAATGCCAAATTATAAGCATTGGGGTTTCTCATTAATTTCTATAAATTCAAATTGCTGTGTCCACATTTTGTTAAAACCTCTGTTTCTGTCAGTGATTTTTCTCTTCCTTCAGCTCATGATAATTGGAAGTGATTATGGGATGAAACTAAAATCTTTCAACACAATTATTAGTGTCAGCTAATATATTACAGCTACACTAGTAAATATTGTAATAAAGAAACAAGTATACAATCATTTTGTCTGAATGTATTAAACAGCACTGAACTTAAACTAAAGGAAGATCAATGAATGGTGTATTTTAAGTTCATACACATAAATCAAGACCACAGTGTTACTTACTTCTATGGAACTTTGGCTCTTTAGTGTTTCTATGTACAATGACGGTTATCAACTCTATGTGATCAGAGATGGGAAAATGTAGACTTTTGTCACTTGTTCAACAGTGAAGACAGGATGGCACTAGAACACCTATGTTTGATCCCAAAAGAAACACCCCACAGCACCAACTGGAAGAACTCAGATAAAAGACCCCTGTCCAAAAGCTCATTAGTGCTCGCGCAGTATCTGTCAACGTTTATGGCTCAAAGGTAAGCTAATTGCGATGACCACCCACTCTTGATTGGTCCCCAAATAGCTTTTTGGCTCATCATCAGCATGCAAGGATGACACACTCGTGTAGTCACTCAGTTGTTTTGTGAACATGGACGTGAGCACCTAACAAAGAGATTCATCTTCAATGTATCATGTACATTTTTTTTGGCATTTTATTTTTCTCTATTGTGATGAAACACAACTTTTTTCAAATAAAAGAAAATTTATCTTTATGTAATATAGATATCTTTATGTAATAGAGAAAAAATCTTAGATTTTTTTCTTTCATTTTACCAAACATAAAAAATGAGAGCCACAGTTTTTCCTCCTCAAAGCCACATGCAGCTCTGCCAGTCCCTGACCCCTGCTCTAAATTATCAAAGTGTTGAGATACTTCCATGTTGTGTGAGTGGAAAGCTTTGGGTTGGATTTTTTTTTATCTCTGAATGTCATTTTTTTGTGCATAATGAGCTAAATGGCCAGATCACAAAGACATGAGGGTTCAGAGACGGTTGGGGGAAGGGGATCCACTGGACAACTGTTGGAAGACAGATGGTAGCCTCCTGTCAAGGCCATTCAGCATGCTCTTCAACATGCATAGGATATGGCTCTTCCACACATGGGGCCATCGCTTAACATCCCATCCAACAGATGGCGGCCTTTCCAAGCCCAAGGGGAAAGCTATATTTAAAATATATATAAATTATCAAAAAAATACTTTCATGAAATGACATTATTATCACTAATTTTGAAATGTCATTTGTAGCAAAATACCACAAGAATTAAATTGAAAATCTTAGAAAATTCCCAATCTTGTTTTTGAGCATTTTGCAATAAAAGAATTCTAAAAGCTGAAACACTTAATACAGTGTTGCTCATCATAAGAATTTACCTAACAAGTTATAACAAATCACTTAATAAAATGTTATTTTTAGAATCTGTGAAATAGTTTTTTTAAGTTTATCAGTTTTGAAAGTGTTTAGGACAAGCATAACAATAGTGTCTACTTTCAAATATTTCAACTACAACTCCTTAATTATTATTATTATTATTAAATATTATTTAAAATTGAGATTTGGATAAATTTTCTTGAGATCTATAATTTACCTCTAGCAACATTACTTCTGAATAAAAGCTTACTTTCAAAGTTTTAAAAATGGTTTTTCATTCACATAACACAGAAATATACCACTATGATTGGTAATATGATGAACATCCTATCCTGACAATCCATATTATTTAAGTACTCACTTTAGTTTGTCAGAAGAGAGAGTGCTTTGAAGAGGCAGTAATCATTACTTGTATAAACATTTTTTGCAACTAGTTTCTTACTCCAAGAATTGAAAAAAATATTATTTGGTTACTTAAACTGTAGCACCTAAATGTTCCCCTCACTATTATATTGGCACTCTCTTAAACTTATGTTGCCATGACCTTGAAAATACAGTTCACAAATATGGCTCTGAATTTCATGCATCCTCCTGGTATCACTGCCGTGCCAGTTATAACCACTCTTAATTTTTATATTTGTTGCCAAGTTTATGTGATGTTGCTATGCATCTCATATTAAAAGTCATCGTCATCCTCAAGCAGCCATGGGCTACGGAGGTCCAACCAGACCGTGCAATTTAGTTCTCCAAGCAAGTCTATCCTGAGCTACATCTACTGCATCTGGCCACTGCACACCAATTCTAACAAGGTCCTGTTTGACATTGTCTGCCCACCACATCCTAGGTCTCCCCTTCTTTCTGAGGCCTTTAGGCACACTGTTCATAACCCTATTCGCCAATCTAAAATTATTCATACGGGCAACATGGCCATACCAACAGTCTCTCTCTGCACAATATGCTGCTTAAAGGAGGTTGCAAACTCCTTTGCCTAACCTCATCATTAGTTACAAAGTTGAACCACCTAATGCCCAAGATACTGCGTAAGCATCTGGAATCAAAAGCATCTAGTTTCCTGTTATCTCGTTTACAAAGTGTCCAAGTTTCACTAGCATAACTAACCCTAGAAAGAACCAAACTATTATACAATCTAATTTTAGTCTTTAGGTGTATACGCCTATTTCTCCACACTCTCCATAGGTTCTTAAAAGTCCCAGCAGCAATCCCTATTCGTCTGTTAATCTCATGCCGCACATCACCATTATCTGTTACATAGCTCCCAAGATAATTAAACTGTGACACCTGCTCAAGACTGCAACCATTCAGATTAACTGAATCACAGCCTGCCTGACCAATTTTCATCACTTTAGTTTTCTCTCTGTTTATAACCAAACCTACTCTACTACCAGTCTCATCAACGGCTCGAATGAAAGAGTTCATCTCACAAACATCATTTGCCAAAAGGGCTAAATCATCAGCATAATCTAAATCAGAAATTTTCATATCTCCAGCCCATTTAAGGCCAAAATCTTTCCCTTGAAATGAATTTCGCATAACATAATCAACAACCAAGCTAAAGAGAAAAGGAGACAAAATGCACCCTTGTCGAACACCAGAAGTAATGCTAAACCAATTGCTACAAGCCTTACCAACTCTCACACACGACTCAGTGTTATTATAGAGAGCTTTCATTATGTTAACTAACTTGTCTGGTATACCATATGATCTCACAATCAACCACAAATTATGATGATCAACAGAGTCGAAAGCCTTTTTGAAATCAACAAAGCTAGCAACCAAAGGTTTCTGAAACTCTAAACATTTCTCAAGAATCTGCGTAAGTGAAAATATCTGATCCACACATCCCCTACCACTTCTGAATCCACATTGCTCATCACGCAATTGACTGTCAACCAGATTCTTAATTCTATTAAGCACAATCATGGAAAGAACTTTACCTGGAACAGAGAATAGGCTGATACCCCTATAGTTATCACAAGAACTGCGATCATCTTTTTTGAAAATAGGGATGATTATAATAGCTGTGGTAAAATCCTTAGGAACCATGCCTTTATCATAAAAGATATTCAGAATTTCTGTCATCCAAGTGGTAACCGAAACATTCCCAGCTCTAAGCATTTCGGAGTAATTTCATCTACCCCTGGGGATTTATGTACTTTAAGTTTAGAAACAGCCAAAATAACTTCAGATTGTGTTATAGGGCCAACATTAAAGCC